>JAJKFI010000003.1:43678834-43709360 GCA_029204185.1 Lerista edwardsae | reverse complement strand
TTGCTTACTCACTCTCCCCTCCCCACTTGAGTACTACCTTGATCATTTTTGCAGCCAAACGAATTGATTTCTCAGTAGATATCTTCGGGATCAGAGACTTGGGTAGCTTCAAGCACTCACCCAGCTGCTGATTTTGTCTCCACAGGGCTCTCCCACCATACAGAGATGCAAACATGCCAAGGGAAGCCGCACATCTTCCTTCATCATCAAATTTCCATTGTACAGCACTGCTTTTTTTACCCACGCACCCCCCCCCCAAATAAAGACGCCAGACTGCAATTTCTGGATTTTAATCAGGCCACTTTATTGAAGAATACAAAACATTAATTGCAGCAGGGATAGGGTGGGGCCTTGCAGTAACTAAGCCCCACCCTCCAGCCTGCGGGGTCTCCTTAGGGGAAACGGACCTAGCCGTCTACATCCCCTTTTCTGTTATGGGCGAAAAGACCTGGCTCCAGGCTATCATCAGTGCCAAGCACAGGTTAAGCCTTTCGTTGCCACCCCTGAAGGGTCAAGAGCAGTGATGTCATTCAGGGGGAACGGACCAGAACGGGCGTTCCAGATCCTAACGGGCTCCGTGGCTGGTTCCGGGTTCCCGACAAGTGCCAATCAAAAGTGAGTTCCTGATCCTAAATCATTTGAATGACACCACTGGTCAAGAGAGCGGGATAGCATGGCCCACGGAAGAATCCTGCCGGGCCCTGCCCATCCAATCGAGGCGCTTGCCAGCTCAGCCTCTTCGAGCCGGATTTTGGCATCATCCGAGCGGTCCTGACTCACACCTCGACTTTGCCCTCTTGGATGTACACCGAGTATGCCCTACCTACCCATACCCCGCACGCTTCATGCCAAGTGACCAAAGCATGAATAACTACAACAATGAGGCTACATGTCATAACTTTAACTCATCCCAACCCTACACCAGTCTGGGGTAGGCGAAAAAACTGCCTTCCAAGGCCAATCAGGAGGACAGTAAAAAATTCCTACCCGACCCCCAAAAGAGCGGTCAGCTAATCTCAGACTAGATATCGGGCGGGCGGGAGGGAGGGGGTCGCTGCTCCGCGCCAGAATGGGGAATGCGCGGGAGCCTCGTGGCTGCAAGCCCTCGGCCCCGCCTCCCCTTGGCTTAAATGCTCCTATAAGGAGCGCGGAGGCTGTACCTGGCTCAGGAGGCGGGGCAGGGCAATCTCTGTTAGCGCTGATAGCGCTAACGGACTTTCCGTTTTGCATTGGTCTGAAGATTAAACTAAGGGCACAACCCTAACCTGTGCTGAAACAGGCGGGCAGATTGGCCTGCGCTGTGTCCAGTGTAGGTTAGGAGCAGGCTGGGGTGCAACTTGGAGGAAAGGGATTTTATTCCCTTTACCCCGTTTCACGCGCCAGCCCGCCAGCCCGCCAGCCCTATGCGGCTACTCAGATCTGTGCCTGCAATTTCACAGGCACAAATCCAAGCAGCCCATGTAATGCGGATCAGGATGGGGGCCTAGATCGCCCCCCTCTAGGACACAATCCACTTCCCAGTCCACCCTGCCCCCTGCCCCTAACTGCCTCCATTCCACTCCCCTGCCACCCTCTACTACCCTGGCACAAACTCACCTTGTCTTGGCACAGGAAGGCTGGCACAGGGAAGGCTGGCACAGGCTTGTCAGGGAAGGCTGGCACAAACTCACCTTGTCTTGGCACAGGTCTGGAGCTGCTGGGCCAGCACATGGATGTCTGCTCCTGGGTAGCTGTGAATGTGGTTTATGGCATATTCATGACACTTGGGATCTGCCACAAGGGACTGGTGCCAGTTCAGGGCGAGGTTAGGTTTTTGCTGCCCAGAAAATGATATTACATTTTTGCTTCTGCTTGGTTAGAGCACAGGAGAGAAGTTGAGAATAGAAGCTAAGTGGGTCCATGCAAAATTTGGCACATGGTCATATGATTGCTTTACCATGCACCCAGTTGCTCCTCGGCCTGCATGGCCACCACAGAGATGCAAAGTGGCAACTGTGTGTGGCACATTAAAGGTGGCTCAAGTTGCCGACTAGCTGCATCACAAAACCACCACCTGCTGAATTATGTAAAGAGCACACATATCAATTCAGTTCTGAAACTAGACTCTTAATCTCAGGAAATAATGTTCCGGCAGGCACAAACATTCATACAATTGTGCGTTGTTGGTTTTTTTAAGGAAATATTGCCTCTGTGAAATAACTAATTTCACTTCAAAAAGCTAAAATGGGTAAACATTTAGAACAAACTTAGAATCCTTGATGCATCTTGCTCAAAACTCCTAAGTGATTCTATCTGTGCAAAGATGCCCCAATGACACAGACAGGTTGAAATATTAGAAGGCTCATAACATTCCATTCTGCATGATCCTATCACAGCACAATTCTCTTATGATCTTCTAATAATCCATTCTAATTAAGCTTCCATGATTATATTAAAATGTAATCCGCATGAATGCTTGATGTAGTATATAGCAGTGACTGAAGTGGCTAGCACTGGGAGGCATGCATCATTTTGCAGTCTTTAAATGGTTTCGACTTAGATAGGAAGACAAATTATATTTCATGTCTAATATTCACAATACAATACGGTGGGTCTAGTTTAATCCTGAACTCTTACGTTACATAGTACAGCTGCACATCATGATTGCTATGTCGTACATATTGTCGAGTGTAAATTCCGTGATGAAAGTAAAACATTTTCTGATAAATATGTGACTCCTGGCAAGCCACAATTTGTAGGAGCGGTGCAAAAACTAAGTCAAGATTTGTCAGAGAATTATGTGGTGAAAAGCTGGGGGGGATTTCATTTTCTGTAATTGGCATAAGAAGGATTGGAAAATGCTTCCCTGCAGACTTTTTGATCATCATTGTTTTAACATTTCATTAGGGACTCAAATGTAATTGAGATTGTAATGGCCTGTGGCTAAACAATAAATGTTTTGACTGACTGATCATAGATATTCACATGCCTGTCAAACATTCTTGAAATATGGATGTTATACATCCAGAAATATGTGTAAATATTTCTATTTTCCCTGATTTTTTTTTGTTTTATTTTACAACCCCAAAACATGGCAATGCTCAAAAAATTCATTTGTTTGTCAAACCCATGCGGAAGCAGCAAAACAAAAAGTAAGCAAGCACATCCAGACATAAAGAAACTTGCGTGGAAAATACATGAATCTTCATGACTCAAGTAGTTCCAGTCACAACTCTTTCCTGAGTAAGTGGACCCGAGTCATGAGTTGCGTCCGAATCATTGATGTGTGACTCAGGTGTACATGACTCATTTGTGTTTTCATAACTTGGACTTGAGTCATGTGACTCAAGTTTCATCCCTGGAATTTGAAATGAAGTTTTTTAAAAAAAATTCAATTTAATCTGATATAGTTAAAACACTAAAGGAAGCTACACACAAGCAAGCCTCACACTGTATGGTGAACCATTCAATCAGAATGACCCATATAGCAGCATTTTTTAGTTAACAGCCACATGAGGAACCCAAAAGGAACTGCAGCAGGGACAAGGTTTAATTCTGCTCTTGCACTGATCCTGATTCACAGGGTTCCCAATCTGGCTGCCGTTTCCTCTGGGGGGACGACCCCATTTGTGCTAATAGAACCAAGGTATATAGCACAAGATCAGAGGACCTCCACTGAGGCCAGTAAGTGTTTCCCATGGTTCTCAGCGTATACTCAGTGCTGCTGTGCATATTCTCAGTAGCATTCAGATCTATGCCAAGTTGAGATGGTGGGGAGGGCTGGCCCACAAAACATTGCACAAGGGGTCTGGATGGATCTTGACCTGCCTCATCTCAATTAGTGAGAAGATTGCTATCAATTGTGCATCACTGTGGTGCATAGGGACTAGAAGGAAAGAAACAGTGGTTGACACATGGTCTGGTACTGGTTCATCCCAAGCACCAAGCATGCATAATGAATACTTGAGCTGCAGCTATAGGGACCATCAGAGTTCTCTGATTTTGTCCTTCAAGAAAAAAAAAGCTGGTTGCACAGTGGCAATGCACAATATACTGGAATATATTGGAATGCACAATATAAAGCACTTGCTCTTATTCACAACAAGTGCAAACTCCGGTTGGAATATTTGACTTCTTACAGTGGAGCTTTGAAGAACAATCTAAAACTGGGTTCTGCTCACGGTTCACAGAAAAAGGCAAGGCATCCTAAACATGTAATTTGGATCACCAGATATGGCTTACTAGTAATTGCAAGTGGTATTAATATCTAATGTACATTGCTTTAATTAGCCAAAACCCCTGAGCCTGAATGAGCAGCCATGGCTGGAAAGCAGCATTCCAGAGCCTGACCCTTGAATTCCTGAAGCTGCCGACTTTCCTCCACTAAATAGTAGAAATACCAGATTATCTGCCAGAGCAAACTGATAGAAGGCAGTAAAGAAGACGACTCAAATATCATAATCAGCAGAATGAAATAATGTCAGCTAAGAATTGGGTGTGCGCGTTGCTTCACTACCGAAATCATGTTGTTATTTTGGAAATACAAGTTGTGACAAGACAAACCTGATTTTAGGATGCAATTACAGATTATTAAAAGAGTTGTAGAGAACATTCTGGAATCACATGATAGAGCTTCAAAGAGTTCCTTTCTCTTAGTTTTTAAACCATTGTAAGGGCGCTTGTATTTTGTGCCACCGCATTGCACACTCTGTGATTCTCCTACGCAGAGAGAATATTATTGGGTATTATTAGGCCTCAGGGTAATTTCAGAGAGCTGTACTGAGAGAGAGGCACCTATGTATATGTCCATGTTTGAGATTTTTTAACATCAAGGTTGACTAAAATTCACTTTGTAAAATTCACTGAAATTCACTTGGTAATAAACCACTTGGTGTTATAAACCTCTTGTCCCAGTCTGCCCCAAGTGGTTCAGTATAGTGGTTCCATCTTTGGAAATCAAAGGAATAAACGTCAAATAGCTGAATGGAAAAACACTATAAAATAATTCTAGAATTGAGCCCTAATGGGTTTTCTTTCCATTTTGAATGGCACTCAATTTCTGAAATTAGTTGCCCCTGAAGCAACTTAGCCCCTTCCTGGTTTCTTCCCTGTCTTTTATTGGGTGAAGAGTCTAGACACCGCTGTTTAAACAAGCATTTGTCTAATTTGGGTAATAGACAACAATTGGGTGATTTTATTCTACTGCTCCTTCTGTTTTTCTATAGGCCTCTGCCAATGTACCAATCTTCCAGGTGCGTTCTTTAGTGTAACTGACTTGTATAAGCTTTGAGCTTCTTCAAGGGTTCTCGATAGAAAGAAAAGCAAGAAAGAGACTTGTTGACAAAATAGATGCATAAATAGGCAATCCATATCACATGAAAGACTATAGGTAGGTTTGGGGGAGCTCTGATGTTTACAAGCACTTCTGCCTGGCACATACCAAACATTGCTGGATCATTTTTATTTTCTGTCTACCACTTTCATGTTGCCTTGGAGGAGACTACTCCCAAAGACACCCCCATTCCGATTTTGGGAATGGTTTCCAGCCAAGTGAAAGGGTAGCTCTATAGATCTCCCCCTTCATAATGCATATGAAGCCCTCTGCACTCATTTGTTTGGATCTGTGACTGAGACCAACATTAGATTCATGAAACTACGGTCTAAGCTATGAAACATAAGGTAAGTTGTATTTTAAAAAAAACAAAACATGTTGCATTTTTATGGCTCTTTCTTTAATATACTTTTCATTACTGAAGTAATGAATTCTGTAATACATTGGTTTTCACTGTCACACTTGATTGAAAGGGAGAGAACTAGCACAAATGGGGTCTAGCAAAACATTCCAAAATGATCCATGAGACTGATGGATAGTATCTATTGTTTATTCTGCCTTGAGGTTTAAACAGGCTCACATTCCCCAAGTTGCTAATAATTGCACAGGGTTGAGTTTGTAGTTTCTCAAAAAAGAACGGATATGTGTGTTCGCTGCTAGCAATGGATGGATAGTGCTTGAATTGGAGTGTACATTTAAGATTAAAATAGCAAGGATTAGACTCATATAATGCATTTGCAATGCGAGATTATATACCTGTTCAGTATCAACTGATTTAACAGGGCATAAGAATAGAACTTTGAGTATAAAACAGCAGAAGACGCACTGAATAATATTTTTTTAAAAAAATAACCATGGTCATCAGAAAATTAGGCTACAATCCGGTATACCAGTGATTCCCGAACTGTGGGTTGGGACCCACCAGTCAATTTCAGGTTAGGCCACATCCAAGCCTCCGTCCCCAGTCCACACGGCCCCAATTCGGGCTGCATGGCTTCTTGGCTCTGCACTTGTAAAATCCAAGGAATCCAAGGCACAGATCCAAGGAACGCATAGGGGAGTCTGGAGCCTCTCTCCTGGCAAAGGGACAGGGCGGCTCCTCAGTGCTTCAAAGCTTTGCTGGATGCAGTGCAGGCCCACCGGCCTTCCTGTTCCAGCGCATCTTAGGATTGCACTCTCAGATGCAAGAGTAGTTTTATAAGGCCTGGTATGCCCAATTAATTTGGGTAAGTCAGATGAACAAATTCAAGTTTTGGAGTCAACTGAAAGCGTTCTATCTGCTACAGCAGCCTAGAGGGCACTTTACTTGGCTTGTTCAGGGACTACTGGTGGCATAGGAGATAAGATGCTGGGTGCTGGTGTTCCCTATTTAAGACCCATGGAACTGGGCAAGGGGAGGGGAGGGGAGGGGAGGGGAGGCTCAAGCCCATGAGGAGACTGGCAGCCAACTCCACTGTATTATCCTATCCTCCCTCCCAGGTCGGGCAACCCAACATAATCTTCCTCAACTCTGTGCCTACTGAATAGCAGGCTCAGAGCCAAGGAGACCCATAGCTGCAGTCACCCTAAGGAGTCCTCTGGGATGCTCCTTTGCCCTAAGGAGTCCTCTTGTAATATCATGGCACCCATAGGACCCAGCTGTAGCCATTTCTCACCACAGAATAGAAAGTGCCCCATTGGCATGGCTACATTAGCACTGGAAAGTTGGATAGAATTGAGCCCAAAATGACAGTCTTGTGAAATAGACCCCAAATATTTTGTACAATCTTACGAAGTAGCAGGCAGAATGCACTCTAGGGCTGTGATCCAGAACACACTCTTGAAGGGCGCAATCCTAACCTGGAGTTGGGCTGGCACAGTTAAGCCAGCAAAGTTTGGCCAGCACAAGAGCCACCATAAAGCACATTAGGACCACTCTCAAAGTCAGGAAAGATGGTGCAGGTCTGTGTCCTGGCCTCTCTGACTCTGAGAGTGGTGCAAACATACTTTACAGTGTCCCTTGTGCCTGTCAAACGTTGCTAGCCTAACTTGTGCCTAACTTGTGATAACTTGTCTCCAGGTTAGAATTGTGCCGTCAGCTTCATTTTAAAAAGTGTGTGCTACTTTTTATAACAAATTCCAAAGTGGTATATTGCACAAAGATTTTTTAAATACAATTAACAGCAGAAACAAAGAACAGCAGGATTAGTCCATCCAAAAGCCTTCTTGGAACAGATGGACTTTGACCTTCCTTCCAAAAGAGAGTAGGAAGGATTCACTAACATGTTGAGGAAGGCCATTTTAAAACACTGGAGCCACAACTGGAAATGTCCTGCTTCTCGTGGAGGCTAACCTGGCCTCCACATGAGATGGAATTGAAAGCATGGCATCATCTGCTGATGTCATTTCAACTGATGGAAAGGCTCGTACATGCATCCATATTTTATTCCTCCTGCTGGGTGACACAGATACCTCCTGGACCTGAATGCAAGAGATATTTTTCCTTTCCTTTATAATGACAGAGTTCTAAGAAACACAAAAGTCTGTACCACCCCAATGTTTTATTTCCCTGTATCCATTACTCATGAGAAATGGAATGACTTCAGGGGCCATCCATCTTTCACTCTTTCCTCCCTCTCTTGCCGACTGCGAGAAGGTCAATGAACTGAATTCATGTTGCTTAGATTTTGCACTGACTACAGACATATGTTGTGAATAGCTGATAAGTTGCATGATCAATAGCAGGCAGAACATCTCCCAGCTGCTTTTGCAGGATAAGAAAAATAATCAACGCAATGAGCGTTGTCAACATGCAATTGAAATACATTGGAACATTCCCGTCTTTCTCATGTTAAACAGCCTGAAGGTTGGTGACCAGGCTTCACACTGCTGAATTTTCAAATGTCCCTAGATTAACTTTTCTGTGCATAATAATAAAAATAATAATCTTAGCACTGCCTAAGATGTCTAGTTTCATTGACTCTTCCATCCGCTCATGGCTGAACTACTGAAAAACAGTAAGCACAAAAGAAAAGAGCTTTTGCTTTAAATTGAGGCATTTCCTAGGTAACCACAGCATGAGGTTATTTCAAAATTAATTTGCTCTAAATCCCTGAAGACTGGATAACTTTTGGCAGCCAGGAGTAAGACAGTTTGGGGGCTGTAATTTTCAGAGTTCCAGTTTAATTCTTATGTATCTTTGCAGTTTAACAAACTAACCATCTGTTATTCTTTGCTAAAGATTTTTTGTTCTGTGTGCATTCAATTTAGCCTACAATAATGTTGGTCAATTCACATTTATTAAATAATAGTTTAGAAATGTATTTGCTATACTCGCATAGCCAGAATGGTGCCTATGTAATTTTCAAATGAAGCATTTAACATCTGTCCAGAATGCACTCATATTCAATCCAGTTTTACATAGTAATTTATGCACTTTTCTAAGATTTATTATGATTTTGAATTTATATTAAACTTTGATATTCAATTAAACTTGTTTTTTTCTGTAAGGCTCGATATGAGACATATCGTTGAAATTCTCTTTCTTTCTTTCTTTCTTTCTTTCTTTCTTTCTTTCTTTCTTTCTTTCACAGCAACATTCTATGGAGTTAATTTTTACTATCAAGTATCTTCACCTGCTCATTAAAAAAAAAAAAAATCTGAAACACCGCTGATTTATTTAAGCAAAAGAAGAGTATCCCTTAAAAGCAAAAGAATAACTAAAATCACAGTCTGTATTGTCCCACCACCACCACCTCCTTCAGTAAGGAACTACTATATATTTTGACAAATGTAATTCTTAAAACTCTGAAAATGCAGCAATCCAGGGTCAATCAAAACATGCTCCGAATCTGGTAAGATCATTGCAAGAGTCCTTTAAGCTTCTCTTATTTTATCATAAATCAGAGAATATGGCAATGCCACAAAAAGGCATTTTACACACTGTCCCAGATTGCAAGGAAGAAGTTTGTGTTCAATGTCATCTGGTTTTGGGACAATGGATGCTGCATCTGTTCATTACAGTTTAAATCACAGCAAAGTTATTATGTACAAAATAAATGAACATTTCCATGCGATGTGTTTTGCGCATTTATGTGCATATGTATAAATATGAAAATGATATGGAAACAATATCCTTTCCTCCTCTCCAGAGACTGACAGAAATTTAATTGATTTAAAATAAATGTTCTTATCAGAAGTCACCAAAAAAAGATCTTTCCTTCCCAGTTTTGTTCCTGACAGAGTTCAGGACCACCTCCCTATGGGTTACTCTACCTCCCCCCACTTCAGATATTAACCTGGAGTCCGGGACATCATGCCTTCCAATCATGAAATGAGCTGAGCAATGTTTTATTACAGATATCATGTGGCTGAGCTTAGCGGGGCTTTTAAGTGCCCCTGGGTATGCCGTGCTTACGCAAGTTATTTTCTGCTGTGGATTGTTGATGCTGCCACAGAACGACAGAGTGATGTGCCTTGAATCCCAATGAGGAGCACTGGTGATTTTTGTTTTTTTGTTTTTCCCCCAATAAAGAGTGAGTACTTTGAAAAGTCTTTTGTTACTCAAGTTGTTCTCTCTGTTTCGGGTTTTAGGAGGCCTTCGAGTTTTACATCTTTGACAATGCTAAACAATGTCTACATTTGGGCGCTGTAACGCTGTAACGTTATAATGATTGTAGGCATTTGGTGCTGACATTTCTTCTAAAGCACAGATTTTGTAATTGACAGTTGGGACTGCCTGGAAGGAGCAATATAAAACCCTGAATTGTAAAATAGAAACAACAGTCTGGACCAAGGACCATGTAAATTATATCAAAATTAGAACTTCTGGATGTCATTGGATTTTTTTTTCCTGACCTTGTGCTGACAACTCGGAGGAATTCAAAAGCAACTAGGTGGCCTAGCAGTTTTTGATGCATGTGTTTTCACACACTGCTTTAGGGGATTAAAGCCTTTCAGTGTGTCCTATCCATCTGCTGCTTTTGGGCTGGCGTTCTTGGATGCAGTGCTTTTCCTCTTCTAAGGGATGCTCAGATCTCTAGTACTTAACGACTGTGTATGAAGCAGATTTTAAGGGATCCAGCCCTGATTAGCACAGTTAGCCCGTTAACGCTATGTATTTACAGTGGATTATTGGAAGGGAAGTAGGGGTTAAGTCAGCAGGTCTCTCAGTTTCCCCAGGGGTTAACCTGGCAGGCTGTCTGGCACACACAGGAGGGCTGACAGGTAGCAGGATTTGTCTAAGCAGTGTGCATGAGAGCCAACAAGGAAAACTGAATGCTCTGGATTAGCTTTGGATTATGTTGTCAGAGTGAAGCCTGATGGACAAACTGCAGAGGAATAAAATGCAATCTGTTTTGGGAGAGAGACGTTGTGCATCGCTTTCATTTTTCAAAAACGGCAAGAGAAATCATTAATAATTTGTAAATCTGTGTCCATTAACTTTTCTCTTTGTATTCCCAAAGATAGTCCTTTGAACATGAAATTTGCCACTGTTCTATGTCTCCTCTTCTTGGTGACAGATGGCCAGGGAAAGATGGACTTTTTTCATGCCTAACAATTTTGGAAACCTCAATTTTAACACCTGTAGTTGCCTTTGGGGAAATGGTGATTCTTTTTCTATTCCTAGGAAAATGGGCAACTTTTCACTTTGCATTAAAAAAAACCCCACACGCTTCTTTTTGAAACTGTGCACCATAATCCATATTTTTGAACACGAAATAATAAAATTCTGGCCATAATTGGTTTCTGCATGATGCATTCACTTGTTTCTTTATGGAAGGCTATGTCACAAAGAGTTCTGCATGATCTAACGTGAAAAATGTTCAGAAGAATCTTGGGTCTCTTTTCATGGAAGACTAGTGCCATTTTTCATTAAAACAGTATTTACTTTTCCAACAGTCAAACATTATTGCACTTCTCCTGGTAAAAATGGCCATCTCTGTCCTTTGCAGTGACAGAGAGAACCGGTGAAAAATGGTCTCATGCAAATATTTATAAACCTATTATCAGATCTCATTTCTTACAAGGGTTGTGTTTTGGGGTTTGTTTTTTTTAAAAATGGGAACAATGTGCATTTTCAGTTCAAGCCACTCTTTATTGATGGTTGTCACACACAAAAAATCACAAAAAGAACACCATCAAGCCCATCTAAGAACACTGTGTTCTTAGATGAAATGGGGAGAAAAGACAGAAAACCATAAACAGGACAAAATCCAAAATTGCCCTATTTTAATAAAAAATGTATTTGCTCTTTTTTAACACGTTTTTAACACTTTTAAATTTTTTAACATTTTAACAAAAGTTGTTGCCATTGTGTTGATCAAAGTCAAAATATCAAAAGGCTAAAATGTACTATTGAAGACTATGAATAACACACATATGTACAGGCATGCCCCAGTGTCGGCTGGGGTTCCGTTCTGCTTCTCCTGCCCCTCGTGGATACTGGGGACCCCTTTTTAAAGATAGGGAAACATCGGTGGTTTTGCTGCAACAAGGTAAAAAAAAGAGATTTGTTTAATTTCCCCCAGTAATAGGCATCCCAGTATCCATTTTATCTATGGATAACTGAAATTGTGGATACTGAATCAGTATCACACCTGTACAGAATACATATCACATAATCCATGGAGTTTAAGGTAGTATTCTGTTGTCCACATTCTATAGATTTACTGACAGTACTCACAGCAAACACAATTCCATGTAAACACATGGACTGTCCAAGAATTGATGATATAATGATGATATGATTGATGATGATAAAGGACTGTAGTTACATTTCTATGCCTCCCTTCTTCCAAAGAGCTTAGAGCATATGACGTTTCCTCCTGTCATTTTATTCTCACAGTAATCTTCAGGCAACCCAATCCACAGCAACTCCCCAAACAACAATGCAGAGGTGCCAACATAGTGCTTGCTGTTTCCCACAGAGGAGTTTTGGCATGTTGAGGTCTCCTTGGGGGAAGGAAACATGCATTCCCTTCCCCTGGGGCAGGTCCCTAATGCTGCCATTCCTCAGAGCTGATCAGCCATTCCTTCTTAGTCTATTCACCCAGTGAATTTCATGAGTGCATGGAAATCTAAATCTCCCTGTTCCTACTCCATCACTCTAACATACAGTATGTACTCCTCTTTGTGCATTTACCATTAAAAGCAACTGATGTTTCACATATGACTTGGCTGCTTATCTTGGTTCAGGTGTGGATGCACAGACCAGGACCCCAGAATAGCATGAATAAGTAGGGATGTTACCCAGAGTGCAATCCTAACCTGAAGTAAGGCTGGCAGGTTAGGACTGTGCCCCCACTTAGGGTGCAATCTTAACCAGGAGTTAGGCTGGCACAGTTAGGCCAGCAAAATTTGGCTGGCACAAGGGACACCATAAAGCGCATTTGGACCACTCTCGGAGTCAGAGTGGCCAGCACACAGACGTGTGCTACCCTACTTGACTCAGAAAGTGGTCCAAAAACTCTTTACCCTGCACCCCCCAGAAATGACGACACGAGACCAGAGTTTGGTCTAACAGGGCCACTTTATTAAACTTACATAACTTTAATTAAAGGACTTGCAGCTTAACTAACTCCCAAGCGTGCGGGCCTATGGGGAAACGGCACTAGCCGTCTGCCTCCCCAATTGATCAGAATGATCACGGGCATCAACCCATCTGACTCCAGACTTCAGCTCGTTGTTCCAAGCTGAAGTCCATCCTCGCCGACCCGAAGGTCGAGGCAACGTGTCCAAGACAGGCTCACCCCGGCACACACCATAAGGGTAGCCATTATGAATCCGGTCAGGGTACGACCCACCGCTCAACGAGCCGGAAAGGCAGCTTATGAGCGGCACGGCCGATCCCCAACCGTGTTGCCTCAGAACGGACGCCGAAGGCCTACCTGCCTACCCCCCGCACGCTACCTGCCAGGAAAGTGACCTTTAACTACACACCCAAATAGGGTAGACTGGGGTAGGGTAGACTACCTCAGACTGGGGTAGGCGAAAAAACCGCCAGCTATATGCCAATCCTGCTGGCGATAAAAAATTCCTACCCGGCCCCGAAGCGACCAAATATCTCAGCCTGATGACGGGAGGGTGGGCGGGATCGCCGATCGCGCCAGAATGAGGCGAGGGCAGGGAGAGCCAAACAGGCTCAATTAGCCCCCGCCCCCCAGATCGGGCTCCCATAGGCCCATTCAAACCCTGTCCCCGTGTGTCCGGGGTGGGACAGGGCAAACAGGGCTGCGTGGCAAGCACGCAACCGTTATTATCATGGCCCTTGTGCCAGCCAAACTTTGCTGGCCTAACTGTGCCAGCCTAACTCCAGGTTGGGATTGCGCCCTCAGTTTACTTGGGTGGGAACTTTGACTGTCAAACTGCCCACATTTCACTGCTGGTTGGTGTTTAGAGGACATTCCCCCCATCCAGATCTTAGGACCCTGATCAACTGGGAAGGAGGTTTTCCCAAGGCAGCTTCCTTCTGTTCAGGCTTTCTAGTTTTGGATGGAGGCAGCAAGGATGATCCTTCCCAGTCCAATCCCACTTTGCCCAGCAAAAATAGTGGGGATCAGGAGTGACCTGCCAATTGCTAAATCCTAGGCTCTCCACCCCAGCTTTCTGTCTTTCAAGCTGATACAATATAATCATAGTTGATTTCAGCTTGAGGACACTTTTTGCCATAAGACGTTGCCCCATTTCAAACCAAGAATAATGACAAATACTTGAGCAAAGTAATGCTTTTAGCACAGATTGCTCCAGACGCACTTTTCAACTTTGCAATAGTTTATGAGAACTTTCAATATAAATCCAAATAAGGGGAAAGTTAATAACTCAACATGTACTTAAGGTGACTTCAAGTAACTTTCAGCACTGAAGACTGAGTAAATGCCAACCACTTAGTGGAAGAGGGAGGGGGAATTAATTTAATACCCTGGCAGAAGGTGGTTAGAGGATGAAAAGATGAACTGCAGCTTTTTATTTCTTGTTATCCAGTGGAATGAAATCATCTTGGTGAATTTTCCTTAGCAGGCATAAGTGTCCTTAAGAGTGTCTAAATGACACATAAAAGGGGAAAACAAGTATTATTGTACTGAAAAGATACAAAGCAATAAATGGCAGCTTCCCCCATCCCAAATTGCACTTTAAAGAGACTTTGCTTTTCTCCACTAACTCTACCCACAATCCCGCAGTTCACAAAAAAGGGCAAAACGACCATTAAAACTAGCAAGCCTGAAGCAAAATGGAGCACCATTAATGTCATAATAACAGGACAGTTATTCAGCAGCTTTGTTCATGCAGGTTTCTTTCTTGACCTCTGCTACGATCCAGAGAATAGGCAGCAGGAATCATTTGTTCATGAGGAATCTTTCTCAGAAGAGAATAACGTTTCTCAGACATCCCTAGCAATGACATTTTGGACAATATCCACTATTTTAATTGGTTTTATTAAATTAACCTATTTTAATTGGTTTTATTAAATTAACCTGCACTAATTAATTACTGCAGCGTTATTCAAACTGTGAATCGGGACCCACTTGGTGGGTCGCAATGTGATGTCAGGTGAGTCGCAGAAAGCTGGAGCAGCCATCTTGGAAACTGCAGACCTTACTTTTGTTATATTCCTTTTGTGATTGTTAACAGTTTGAATTTTCAAGTCAGGGTTTTTTCTTTAATTTTGTTTTTAGTTCAGTGCTTTTACATAATATTTTGTTCTAATCTTGCTTTCTGCCAGGGGTGTTTCATGGTTATACAATTGCTGCAGTCCAAGAATGCCAATTTGCGTTTCAGCACATCCTGCTTGATGATGTCACTTCCTGCCATAACATCACTTCCAGGTTAATGACATCCCTTCCGGCGGGTCCCGACATGAAGGCCATTCTAAAAAGTGGGTCCCCGTCCAAAAAGTTTGAATACCACTGAATTACTGCAAAATTTTAAAGTTTGCCAAACTTCATAAAACACCATAGGAAACTGAAGTGTGAAACAGACACCACCTAATAACCAGAGCCATTGTGGGGTCCGTGATGTCTGGGGTGAGGCAACAATGTGACATGTCACTGAACCCCCCTGCACCACCTTGTCACATCCCCAGCGTCTTGAATTGCTCAATTTTGGAGCGAAATGGAGGCAGGGCGGGCAGACGGGCCAATCTGTGTTCCAGCTTTCTCCTTCACTGGAGCACCTGCCCCTCTAATGGTGTCAGTTTGCATTCTAGGAGTGTCATTTTATTATGTCACCCTGATGGCACTTCCTGCTTGATTATGTCACTTCCAAGTATGGCATCACTTCCTGGTTGATGACATCACTTCCGGTGGGTCCCAATACAAGTGCCACTCTAAAAAGTGGGTTCCAGTCTAAAAAGTTTGAGAACCACTGTTTTAGGTAGTCACAGAGAACCCTTTGCAGTTCTGTGACTTTGTGACTTTTGTTCTGGTTGAATAGGCTGACATTCTTTCTCCAGGGTAAGAGCCATACATAAGAGGCCACAGTTCTATGCACTCCAGTTGCAAAGAGCATCTAGTATCAAATTACCAATATCACCTCATAAAGTACTTCAGGCTTCTCTAATGTATAGAGGCTTAGGTTTGCCCTGGTCCTCTTTTAAGACATTTTTAGAATCACCACACAATGCCTGAAATCCTTTTATCCTGAAGAATATAATAAGTATTGCTATTAATTCTGTTGCTTGGCTTTCAAAACCTTCCTTGATTGGGCCGGGTTATGTGACCCACATTGTACTAAGCATTTATTTCCTTTCAAAATTCGCAAGACATGACAGAGCATAATAAAGCATGTCTGAATCATCTTCTTTTGGCCTTTAGTAAAAGCAGCTTTAAGAAAATTCCAATATCCTGTGTCCTTTTTATTAATATTAGGGAGGTTAAGCAGTAATTCAAAGACATGATCTAGCAATAAATTATCAAGATGAGCTACGGGTTTCATGGAAATAAGTGCATCACATCAACCCATTTGTCCATTTCATTTATGGAGTTTCTACCAAGTGTTTTGGCAGCTGTGGGGAAAAAAAATTCAACTGCACAGATTGGCTGGTTGTCTTTTGCAGCTGCCGTAAAGCTTGCTGAGCTGCCTGAACATGAGTTTCAGAGGCCCATAGAATTACAGCCCAACCATAATCTGTGCTGGAGCAGTCAGGCTGACTGGCCTGCACTGCATCCAATGCAGGTTAGGCAGCAGCTGGACCTCACCTTGGGGTGAGGGGATATTTGCTGGCCTAAGTCCAAGTGGCCCAGATCAGACCCGACCGGCCAGGGATGAGGGTTAGGAACCAACATAAGAGCTGGAAGGAGCTGAGAGAGGAATCAACTGGGCTAACTGGGCAAGAGACACTTTTTCAAGTGGTGTTCCTCTTATATTTAGTAGGGGGAGAGTAACTGTCCCTCTTCACCCCTCTGCAGTATCTTTTCTAGTGGCTGTTGCTGGGGGTGTTTTGCATATTTTTAGATTGTGAGCCCTTTGGGACAGGGAGCCGTTTAACTTTATTATTACTATTTGCCTGTAGACCGCTTTGTGAACTTTGTGTTGAAAAGCGGTATCTATTGATTGATTGATTGATTGATTGATTGATTGATTGATTGATTGATTGATTGATTGAATGAATCAATCAATCAATCAATCAATCAATCAATCAATCAATCAATCAATGGGACTCAGAGATGCTCATGGCACAAGTGATCTGCAACCAACATTAGGCTTCACACTAATGCTTTCCAGTAAAATCACGTGGCGCTCCTCTCAAAAAGGCCTTTAACCCAGTGATGTCATTCAGGGGGAACGGACCAGAACGGGTGTTCCGGATCCTAACGGGCTCCGCGGCTGCTTCCGGGTTTTTTTGTTTTTTTGTTTTTTCAACATTTGAATTTGAACTCAAAAGTGAGTTCCTGTTCCTAAATCATTTGAATGACACCACTGCTTTAACCCATTACTGAACAGCACTACCTTGCTACCGTGAGCAATATAACATGAAAAGAAAACTTAATTTTCTTTTTGCTGTGGGGCTTGTCTACCTTAAGGGGTGAAAACATTCTGCAGTTGTTGCATCTCATGCGCACAACTCATGTAGAGTAAGCGCACCTAAAGCAAGAAGAACTTGGTTGTGGAAAGGTCATGAGATGCAAAACACAGAGTGTCTGATTTTTGGTGCTGCCCTGTTAGCTGCTCATGCTCCAGTATTAAGCACTCATGCTTAATGCGCTCATTAATAGGTGGCCTTAACTCTGCTCAAGTAGCATCATCTAGTATGTGGAATCAAAAGGGCTTCTGGGGTTAATTCTATCATTGCAGTGTTGACATGAGGCACGTTACAGCTTTCAAGCTCAAAATGTCACTTGTAATCTTTTAATCCCAAATTAGTTCAACATATTATCCAGAAGATCAAACCTGAAGATTAATTAGACTAGTTAGCATAAACTGACAGAAGTTATTTGTTTTGAGGTTATCTTTAATCTAGGAATAAGACTTTAGCAAAATAGGTAACTTTCAACTCTTTTCTTAGCTACCCCTTACCTAAGTTTCACTTGTATTTTTCATACTGACAGACAGCACAACACATCTGAACCTCTGTGGAGTGCATAGAGGGAATGATCCTGGTGGATTGAGCCCATGACCTTTCAGCTAGCTCCTAACAGTGTTCAGGGCACTTAATAAGCTCCTTGGTTTCAATGGACATTTCACTCAGACTTGGATTATAGCCAGGAATTGGAGCAAGTTATTCAACTTCTTCAATAACAATCATTTGAAAAAAGAACTCTGAAGCATAACAACGTAGAACTCTGAGTGCAAAACAACATAGCAGATAGAATGTAGGTGTTTCCACTGGAAATTAAGAGCGCAAGAAGCACCTCGCTGGATCAGGCCAGGCTCATCTAGTCCAGCTTCCGGCATCTCACAGTGGCCCACCTGAAGCCTCAGGGAGCACACAAGAAAACTAGATACCTGCATCTTGTTGCCACTTCCCTGCATCCGGCACTATGGCTTAGCCTACCTCTAAAACAAGGAGGTTGCACCACCCATCATGACTTGTAGCCTGTGTTGAAAAATCTGTCCAAATTCATTTTAAAGGCACCTAGGCCAGATGCCATCAGCACCTCTTGTGGCAAGGTGTTCCACAGATTAATTACCCACTGGGTAAAAAAGTATTTCCTTTTATCTATTCTAACACTCCCTACATTTAGTAGATGTAGATGTTCAATTTTAGTAGATGTTCCCTGGTTCTGGTATTGTGAGAGAGGGAAAAGAACATCCCTCCATCCAATCTATGCATCCCATGCATCATTTTGTATATCTCAGTCATGTCCCCCTTCAGGCACCTGCTTTCTAGACTGAAGAGGCCCAAATGCTGTAGCCTTTCCTCAAAAAGGAGGTTTCCCAGCCCAGTAATCATTTTGGTCACTCCCTTTTGCACCTTTTCTAGTTCTAATTAAGAGCACAATCCTAACCTAAAGTTAGGCCGGCATAAGTCAGGCCAGCAAAGTTTGGCTGGCACAAGGGCCACTGTAAAGCGCGTTTGGACCACTCTCAGAGTCAGGGAGGATGGCGCATGTCTGTGTGCTAGCCTCTCTGACTCTGAGAGTGGTCTAAACATACTGTACAGTGTCCCTTGTGCTGACCAAACTTTGTTGGACTAACTGTCCTGGCCTAACTCCAGGTTTGGATTGCGCCCTAAATTATATACATGCAGGAAGTGCAAGAGCCAACTAAGCATCTGGGTTCCAATAGCTACACTAGGGCCTTAAGTGGCAAGCCTTTTTAATGCAGAGAATACAGAAGGCTTAGGGCTGACTGTATCAAGGAATTGCATTCTGCTCACTGACTTGCCTGCTGCTGGCAGAAAGACATTCTAGCCTCCTCCCTCCACCCCACTTCCTCATCCCTCCTGTTTTTGGAGCTGAGCTGGGCATGCAGTGAAAGCAGCCAGGTGGGGGTGGAAGAAAAGAGAGATGGGGCCAGCATCTGATGTTTTGCCTCAGGCATCAACATCTCTTGGGCCACCCTGAGAAGACCCACTTCTTACAGCACAGGTGAGCCAATTGCTAGCAAAAACCCAACCCTTCTCATATTCCAAAGAGCCACATTCCATTTATATATAGTTATATTTAGGGGTGTGCTTTTTTGGTTATTATTTCTCAAAATTTCTTGATTAAAAGAGAAAATTTGAGGTGTTACGTGTTTTTATTCTAGATTCTTATTCCAAGATCAATTACTGTCCTCAGTGTCACTGGTGTGCTGTTTTCTGAAGGCAAGCTGACTTGTTGATATATTTTTTTCCTTTTCCTACCTAATAGGCAACTCATCTGTATGTGTTTCAGAGTGTCTTTTATGATCACTAATGATCACTTCTCACGTGTATGTACACCTGAAACCTTCCTAATCCACTTCATCCATCTGATATGAACATCTGCAGCTGCCTTATACAGTACAGAGTGAGACCATTGGCCTATCTCATCTAGAACTGCCTTCTCTGACTGGCAGATTATCTTCAATGTTTCTGGCAGATGTCTTTTCTTCATTTTAAGTGGAGATGCCATGGACCAATTCTACAGTTTTCTAATGAAGTAGACTAGGGAAGTGCATTACACTGAAATTTTATTACACGAACACCTCATAGCATCATAATGGCTGTATTTTGTTCTCTCTGTATGTACATGTGTGAATTCTTTTTCTAATTGTTGATGCTTCTTAAGAGCCATTGTGTGTTATATTTTCTCAGAGTCATTTGTGCTATGCATATTAATTATCACTCCTGAAAAATGAACGCAATACATAAAATTGTTTTCTGGAGTTACGTTCCTCGTTTTTGGCAATGTTATTCAATTATCTCAATGAATGCATTTGTTTGATGTGAAATGGAGGGGATAGGGACTGTTCTGAGGGAGGGGCATAAATCTGTTAACAGGGGTCATTAGATTGGACAAATGCCTTTCTCCTGTGTGTTTCCTAGATAAGGGAACCCTATCTAGTAGTCAAATTCCAAAAGTCATGCTGGATAGCATGACAGACCCCCTGAGTGTTGCTATAGAGTTCATGCCCTGTTTCATCAAATACCCCATGACATTTACCAGGGACCCATGCTAATTATAGGGATTTAGTCAGCAGTGTCACAAAATGCAGCAGACATTTCATCACAAAAGTAGCATGTCTTTGGGTCAACAAATTGGTGCATTCACAAAATTTTGGCCAAAAAAAATAGCAGTTGGCTAAATCTAATGAGTCTTTGTAACAGCCATAATCAGCCTATTGAACTTGTAAGAGCAGCATTTTCTTACCTTATTCACATAATGATCTTTGGCATTAAATTGGCTTCAAATTCCAGGTGGTTTTAAAATGACGCAATTCTGAGTAGAAATATGTCAAGTAGTTTCTTTATTGAAGAGTGTATTTAATTGTGGCTGCCCTGAAATGCTACCTGCATCTTTCTCCATCCCATTTCTGAACTGTGAAAGTGGAGGGCTATGAGGGGAAAGAGGGCTATGAGGGCTATGATTTGGAGCAGTGAATACCCCCTTAAGGGGGAACGGCCCAGGAATGTTTCCCAATGGGGGCGACGACCCCCAGGCTGGGAAACACTGCAATAGGGATCTTACAGTATCTCCCAGAGGTGACTTTAGATGGAGTGACATTGAACCTGGCTAAAGTGATAGTACATCCTTCCTTAGGGTTGGTTTTTTTAAAAGCAGGTAAGATGCCATCTGCTTATAGTGGGGTGGAATGCAAAAATTTAAAGCTGAATGCTCTTATTCAGCATTTAAACTGAATGCTCTGGGGGCCAAGCAATTCAGAGTTTGAAATTCAATGGCCAGGAGTCTCTACCTTAACTTCCTAAAGAGTTCCATCTCTGGGGACATGATCGGTGAGTTGACGCCAATGGCTTCTATTTTTTCCAAACGATGCAACCACTTGGATGATTCTGGCTCAGATAATATATTTCTTTTCAGTTTGTATAAATCTTTCACCTTCAGAGCCATTCACAGCTGCAAGAGCAAAGCAGAGGAGAGTCCTTTGCTCTGCTCTTGTAGCCGAGAATGGCTCTGAAGGCAAGGGGTATGGGCTGCTTTGCACAGTGCTCCAGGCACCTGAAAAACCTAGTGCTTTGCCCCTACCCTCTGGGAATGCTACCGTACTGCAAATACACCCATCCATTTCGCAGGAGACCAGATGAACAAGATGTCCCTTATTGGTCCCAGCGGATAAAATTTGATCAGATAATCCCATTTCAATAGCTTACTCAAATCAAAATAATGGGAGCATCTGTTTCCTGTGTCATCTATCACTGTTTTAGCACTGGCTCCTGTTGATTGGATGAAACTGAAGCTCTACAGAAGGAAAGTCTGTAATGTGTTCCATGTATTTCCCTTGTATCTACATGGCAATAGAGGGGGGAAATGTGTCCTGCTCTCTTGTTCTCTGGCATCGATCCTGTTGGCATTCTTGTCAGCAATTCACATCAAGCTGTAAAAGTTGCTCCTGGGACAAAAAGGTTACATCAGGCTGTAAATGGTTGCTGCTGCTCCAATTAAAGTGTGATGCTTTGTTTGAATATCAAACCATTTTTAAAGTGCAGCTGATTTAATCTACCAGTAAAGGTTAAAGAATAGTGAATGATTGGGTTATTAAAGAGCAGTATTGATTGCCATAGGAAAACATAATCTTATCGTCTTCTTATCCATAGGTCCACAGTGTGCACATTTGATGTCTGCTGCCATTGTCCACTATGGAAAAGCCAATCTTTTTGAGTGTGTCATGCCGATGGCTTGGTTTATGTAAACTGGAGATAGGTGTGTTATCTTCCAAAGTAGTTCGCTTGCTCTTTTCACACAGTTTTTCCTCTTTTCTTCTTCTCCAATTACTCACTTCTTCACAAAAAGCTTTTGCAGTGAAACTAAAAAAAAGTCAAAAAAAGAATAAAGCATCTTCTGGAACGTGAAAGCACAATATTATGCATGCCTACTCATGAGCAAATTGTGTTAATCTAATTGTGTTAATCAGACTCCCAGAAAAGTGTGCATAGAATTGCATCCTAAAGCCTCAATCCTATTGGCAGTAGCATGGCTGGGGGGGGGGGTGAGTAGCCAGGGCCAGGTGACACAATGATGCCCCGCGTCATTGTGTCACTTCCACATCATCATTTCACCCTCCCCTGCCTTGTCACCCCTCTCTTCTGTGCATGCCTGGCCCTGGCCTCGGAAACAGCGCTGTTTGGAGCCATATGGTCTTGACGCTGTCGAGCCGTTGCTTCAGCGACTACACTGGCTGCCGGTTCCTTTCCGGGCCTGATTCAAAGTGCTAGTTTTGACTTTTAAAGCCCTTTATGGCTCAGGTCCGGAGTATTTGAGGGACCGCCTCCTTCCATACAATCCTACCCATGCTCTGAGGTCATCTGGGGGGCCCTTTTGACTGTGCCGCCACCAGGAGAGGTGAGAGGGGTGGCGGCCAGGAATAGGGCCTTCTCAGTGGTGGCCCCCCCAACTTTGGAATACCCTCCCCTAGAACTGCTACCTCTTTGGCAATATTCCGGCGGGGGCTGAAGACCTTTTTATTCCAACAAGCTTTTAATTGTTGACAGGCTGGCTGGTTTTTCTATTCTTTTTTAGGATCCACGGGGCTGGCTGTTTAAGTTTTAAATTTAATTATCTCAATTACTGTTTTTAGCTATTGTTTTAAATTGTCAAATATTGTGTTTTTATTATATTTTAAATGTTGTAAGCTGCCTTGGGTGCCTTCAGGCAGAAAGGCGGGGCATAAAATTAATTAATTAATTAATTAATTAATTAATTAATTAATTAATATGGGAACAAGACAGGTGAGCAGGCAGGACAGTTTTGCAGTGTTTCCCACCTGCCTCCAGTAAGTGCTGTCACCACCACTCCAGTAGAGAGGGCAGAAAACAGCCACTGCACTTTGTGGGGAGGGATTCAAATAAATTAACAACAGGTTCCATGTCCTTCAGGGTGGCCTTCAGGGCAGCCGCTGCCTTTCTTCCCTCTCCCAACCTAAAATTAACAACCGGTTCTGCAGAACTGGTGAGAACTGGCTGAATTTCACCACTGAATGTACCCCTCTGCTCCGTCTGAGCTACACCACTGCCTGTTGAGACCTTGTGCTGCTGAAACTACTGTTCTCCCCGTACAAGGTCCTTTATGGTGGTGTGAAAGCCACTCCAGGGATGGGGGCAGATTGAGGAAAGTGGTAGCAGCAGCAGCAGCAGCAGCCCAGCTGCCAAAATCCTATCCCCCTTCTTGGGTCCACTCGGACTTTTGCCAGCAACACCACTGGCTCAGGTTCAACTAGACACAGTGGGCCAGAAAGGGCTTCTCTCTCAGTAACTGCCCCCCACCTCCCTCATGCCATAGCACACACTTTAGTGGCACAGATTCACCGGGATGGGGCAACATTTAGGTAGGATTGTGTTGCCCGAATGATTCCTGTTTTTTCTTTTACTTTTGATTGATCCAAAGTAAAAGATTTCCTGACCTTGGATTGTGGATATTTTTTTCTAGTGGACTAAAATGACCACCTACTGTTGCATAAAATGGTGCTAATGTAGTTTTGGGGGCCAACGTCCAGCTTGAAATATCTGGCACATTCCAAAGCGTTTCCTCACCAGGCTCTGATAATCTCTCTCCCCTCAAATCCCGGTCCTTTTTGCTTCTGGTGTAAATCCCACCCCATGTAACACATCACCTATGACCTAACTGATGGGTGCTTCTACAAGTCCTTGCCCCTGTGACCACTCCCAGTAATGCTCTGCTACAGACGCAACTGGAAAAATGCAGAGGAGTATCAGCAACTCGAGTAGAAGCTGAGCACTCGCACTTGTCAAAATGCACTTCCAAGAGTTAACACCATGGCTCACTTTATTTTCATTAGTGAGCAGGAACAGTCTCACTAATGCAATCCTTCCCGGGTTGTCCTCAGCCTTTTTACAGAAAGCCGAGACTCTCTAAAAATCCCTTTAAAAGTGATGTGTTTGCCAGAAAGGCTTAATAGTGTTGCTTTTTAGGATTATTCTGTTGATTGTGGGTAAGAGTTTCTCCATTTATCAATTCTATAGTGACTCCAAATGGTTTTCATAGACTTAAAGTCTTTCTGAAGCCGTGTATGCATTTGGCATGTTCCTTGGTTACATCTAATGGCTCTTTAGGACCAACAGCAGGCTGAAACCTAGCCCACTGATAAATTATTTCATTTTAATGGAAGATAATTTATAGCTATTAGGAGTTTTGGGATGGCGAGGAGTCAGAGGATCGTTCCGACCATCTACCAACATGGTGAGCCAAATGTCATCAGCAAGATAAACAATGCGCTTCAGCATGACCTCAAGGCCTGGGCCATGGTGCTCCTGCTCTCTGCTGGGCTGCCATGACTCTTTGCTAATGCTGTTCTTGGGTTGAGTTACTCGAAAGGACAATAAAAACTCCATCCAGAACAGCTGGTATCGTTTTCTTAAATTCCATAATTCAACTGGGTAGCATTAAAGCTTGATCTATAAGTTGGGCAACGGTCAGTAAAAAAAAAACCCTTGCATCATCTCACTGTATACTAAAGCCTCATAAAAAATACGAACCTCTTTGCAGGTTGAACGCTTGCAACCACTAGTTTCTCCATCAGGTATGCTGTCAGTCCATGATTGTTTGCCTGTACGTGTTCATAAACTCAGTTATACTGCTCTCAGCAACTTCAAGGAAGGAGAATACAATAAATAGGCTGAGATTCAGAGCGCAATCCTACCTTATGCCGGCCTAGTAAGGCCGACATAGCAGGGCCATATCCACAGGCCCATTTGGAGCGGCGGCAGCAAAGTGCAGGACAAGGGGAGGTTTTCCCCTTGCACCCACATAAGCTCCAGTCACCCCTATGGGCCTGCTTGGATCTGTGCTGGCAAAATAGCACGCGCAGAGGAACGTGCAAGGGAGTGGCCTGAATCGTGGCCACCATGGCTGGGAACGGCGTTAGGATATGGCACTACGGCCATCCTGCGTCACAACCGCGTCATAACCACCATCTCCGCCCACTGCGCCGCCCAGTTACACCCCCCCGGAACGCCCTTGAGGAGGCCCTGCATTGACCGAGCGACACCGGCGCTCAACTGGCATTCCAAATACTGCATCCCTTACTGGGTGATGCTCCTTCACCCTGAGTTGTCTTCTAGCCACCTCCAAAACTGCTCTGGATACAGTGCAGGCTACTCGGCCTGCCTGTTCCAGCTCAGGTTAGGATTGGCTTGTTAAAGACTGTAATAAAATATATATTTTACATTTGATTGTTGATTTACATTTGCATTCAACTCAGTGGCTGTTTATAATGTCTGGAAACCTTAATATAAATAGTTCAAAAAAACACAACTCCAACTGAATGCGAGGATTTAGCTACGCAAATTCATCATGTTGCTGCACACATGGAAATGTGTTTTGGAAAGAAAGAAGAATATTATATAATAATTTGTTTTTCAATAATGAAAAATAAGGAGAAATCTCCTTTTCCAAAGGATTCTGGCCATTGTCCAGTTCCCTGTCTCATCCTTCCCATCTCCTCTCTAATATGTAGAGCTGTACATAAGGAAATAATAGATAATACAATGGTGCATAAGTAGGGCTGACTGGGTCAAACCCACTGTAAGCAAAGTAATATTTCAGATCTTCAATACTGAACACATAGTAAAAGCAACAGGCATTTTTTTTTAAAGATAGTGTTAACCTTTATTGGCTGTTTAGAACGATAGAAACTGTAAATCTCAAAATTTAGGCTGCCTTGTGCTGAGCTACCTGTATTTGATTTTGCTCAGATACCATTCCGCCCAGTAATAGTCAAGTGTGTTTGGGGAATTGTTTCTTATAAAAATGTTTCCATTACTAATGTGGACTTAGTTACACGATTTTTGGCACTGCAGCAAAAGAGTAAAATGTGATGAGATCATAATGGGAATGGGTTTCCTGGTTTTTTTTCCAACACAATTTTGAAATTTTTATAATGGTGCACTCCTTGTCAAATGCAATTTATGCAATGCAATCCAGGTATTGCTTGAACACAGTAGTGCAAGTGTGTGGTGTGTAGTGTATCTAACAGCAACCAGCAGCAACCCATGTCAAATATAAAAATCAGCATAGACAATTGGAAAGATGCTATCCTGTGGTCAATGACTTCAAAATGTGATCCAAAAATTGGTGGGATTTTTTTTTTTGGGGGGGGAGGGAGAATCTGGTAGAAATATCAGAGATATTTTATATACTTAAGAACCTTCTATACTTGTGCAGGTTAAACCACAGAGCTGCTGACTGAAAGATCGGCAGTTTGAGACCACGCGACGGAAGGAGCTCCCATCACTTGTCCCAGCTCCTGCCAACCTAGCAGTTCAAAAGCACGTAAAAATGTAAGTAGATAAATAGGAACCACTTTGGTGGGAAGGTAACAGTGTTCCATGTGCCTTGACATATAGTCATGCGGCCACATGACCATGGAAACTTGTCCTTGGACAAATGCCGGCTCTTTGGCTTAGAAACGGAGATGAGCATCACCCCCTAGTTGGTCACGACTAGACCATTCGGTCGCAGGGAAACCTTTACCTTTATATTTGTACAAACCTATAGCAATTTTATTATTTAACTTTGACTCACAAGGCATTGCCCAAAATATTCTGGGAAGTTGTCAGGGAGTTGAGATTCTCTATTTGAGATTCCCAACTTCTCTGCACAGAACCACGCTGTTCACTGGAAAAAGAGAATGATTGATAGTTTTATACTCCAATCCTATCCTGGTTTTACGGTGGTAGTTCTTGTAATCTGGGGGACCTGTAATCCATCTCCTCTGCTTTGCTCTCACAGCAGAGAATGGCTCTGAAGGCGAGGGTGAGGGGCCACTTTACATGGGGGTTCAGGCAGTGATGTCATGTAGAGGGTACGCGGAGGTATGCGAGGACCCATTCCTAGGATTACAGCTGGCCCCGCCCATTCGCCATCCACTCATCGACTCTGTTGGCATTCCGCTCCGCCCCCTGCAACGTTTGAATTTCCTGCATGTTTGAGTTGCCTGGCAGAGAGCAGAACGGAGTGAAGCGAAGTGAGGGAGACCGATGGCAGCAGCAGCATGAGCAGGTAGGCTGCCTGGGGCTCCCTCTCCCGAGGAGGAACGGCAGTTCCTGGGGGGGGGGATTTCGGAATTTGTCTCCAAAAGATTTTGGAATTGCTGAAATGACCTGGTGGCTTTTTTAAACTTGCCTTGCCTTCCCAAGCCAGGCCAGGCCTTGCCTTGCCACTGAAAAATGAGCTGCTCAGGGGTTGCTCTCGAATACTTTTGAAACTGTTGGGTCACTTTAACATGATGCCAGGTCTCCTTAACATGTTCTGGGGGTGCTGTAGAATACTGTTGCGACTGTTGGGTCAGTTTAAAATTGTCTGAGGCCTCAAAAAGGGCTTTTTTCATGTCACTTCCTGCCACGACATCACTTCCGGCTTATGACGTCACTTCCAGTGGGCGGGTCCCAACATGTGCCAATCAAAAGTGAGTACCTGTTCTTAAATCCTGGAGTTAGGCTGGCACAGTTAGGCCAGCAAAGTTTGATTGGCACAAGGGCCACCGTAAAGTATGTTTAGACTACTCTCGGAGAGGCCAACACACAGAGATGTGAGTCAAACTCCCTGACTCAGAGAGTGGTCCAAATGCACTTTAGGGTGGTCCTTGTGCTGGCCAAACTTTGCTAGCCTAACTGTGCCAGCCTAACACCAGGTTAGGATTGCGCACTGAATCAATCAGAAATCAATATGAATTACTTCACAATTAGCAGGACAAGTTCAGTTCAAGAAACAGAATATAGCAATATCATCTTCTTAATAGCAGGTTTTCTGTGTTCACATGTTCTATTTAAGCAAAGCCCTTTGTGGCTCGGTATTTTTTTTATTTTATTTTTTTGAGGACCTGCATTCTCTGGAGATCTCAAATTCTGCCTTAGCTGCTTGCTGAAATACTGAAGGGCCTTGGCTAACGGATTTTCTTTTCTAATCCTTTTCACTCTCTTCATCAGCATTCTGGGAAAACAATTGTTTGGTGCGTTATATGGAGATCAGTCTTGACAGTGCTATATTTGCACGGGTCTCAAGATAGCTACGAAGGCAAAAATAAAGTTTCATAGGAAAAATTACCTCATGACAGAGGCCTACACAGTGGGGCTTGGAGTGAGATTTATGTTCTGAAAAATCAGGCAATTGCTGATGTTTCATGCAAGTGTCTCCAAAGCTTGGATTTAACTGGATCATATCAGCGGAGGGAGAAGAAACAGATGTATCTCCAGAGCTCAAAAGAAGCAGAGCAGGACAGAATAGAAGTACAGGACGGAAGAAATTATGTGTAGTGTACATGGCATCTGATTTCAATATGATGCTTCTTCTGCCCTTTGAAAGTGGAATATGCCATTTGTTTTAATGCCTATGGACGACTTGATTATTATATTAAACATGACCTCTCTGTTCCTCTTGGCTTGGGAGAGGATTGCCACTCGTCAAACATTGGAAACAGCATGGCCAAATGGAGCCACAAGCCACTTATACAGGTATTAGTATCATCAAAAGTTATTTTGGCGAGACTTGCGTTCCAAAACGATTTCCTGGCTCAGAGTTGGGGGGCCATCCTCCTTTCTCACTCAGCAGCGCATTGACCTGCTCTCTCTGACATGCTTGATAGGCTGGTTGTCCGCTTCAATTCCTTGGATGGCGCTCCTGCTCCCTTTGAAACAACATGACTGCACCACTCTGCATGGTCGCTGGGCACCCTGCTTGCCAAAGAATGAGTCTTCCAGGGAGGAGAAATTCACTTCTACGTGGCTGGAGATGGAGGCCACATGAATGCATAGACAGTGGTTTCCAAACTGGTGAGGACTGGAATCAGGTCTTTCCCCCTTAAGGAGGTGGCCAAGCAAGGATGGCAGCGATGGCACCGGAGCAATTGCGGTGCCACCACAATCAAAGGGCTTTGTACTGTACCTGGGGGGGGCAGTGCTGGGCAACTGGAGGGTGTGGGGGGGGGCAATTGCAAACCAGAAGTGGCTCACAATTGAATCAAGGTGCCTTTCTGAGCTGCAGGGAGGCCTGCAGAGGGGGCTGCGAGCCTCCGGCACCCTCCAGATGGCCAGCACTACCCCCAGGTGTGTAACAAAGCCCCTTGGTCCTGGCGGCACTGCGAGCACTGCAATGCCATTGCCGCCCCGCAAATACTTACAGCAGTGGTTTTCAACCAGTGAGCCACGAATGGTCTGCAGGTGTGCCGTGGGAGTTTGGGGGAGAGCCATTTGTTACTAGGCCCAATGGGGGGTGACCCCCCCCTCCCAGCAGCATGGTATGCCTTGTCAGTCGTCAAAAAAAAAATAGACGGGGTGCCTTGAAAATGTTAGCACCTTGTCAGTGTGCTGTGAGATGAAAAAGGTTGACGTACAGGGTCCCCAAATTCCATGGATGCACTTCAAGACACTATTAGTGTGAGCACTCACCTGCCTCCTCCCCGTTGGTGCTCCCGCCATTGAGATGTCATGCCGTTTTCACTGAAAAGGAATTGCTGGGCAAGGGAGGAGAAGAATCAAGCAAGAAAGTGCCTTAAAATTACAGGCGTCTGGGCAACAGTTATCAACTAATAAAAACATGTTAGTAGTATGTTATCAACTAATAAAAATAAGCACTGAAGAGAAATTTTTCAGATAAAGTGCTTGAACCATCAGGCCCATATATTCAGAACCAATTCAGGCACCGATCTGATCCACACTTTCCTGGGAGCAAGCCCCATTGAGCACAGTGGGACTTACTTCCAAGCACACATGCCATGCGTATATATGTGGGGCATCAGAATGCTAACAGTTTCACTCACTCTTTTGTTTTCAATTTTTGGCCTTTGCATTTTGTCTCCCTGGAAGACAGTCCGTAAGGTGGATGCTGCCACCTAGAGAAAAACAGCAAGAGGTTTCCCATTTCGCTTCATGGTAACTTTTTCTTCTTCTAGGGAACATCAGAAGAGGCTGATTGTCGAATCAAGGTCAGCCTCAGTGATGCACATCCACGGAATGCCTCTTTCTACCACTGTCCGTTTACTCCGCTCAGTCTGGTGGTTGTCACATGTTTTTAAAAGATCAGAAAGACCCCAAAAAATCCAGTTCAGATATTTTGGGTATGAGCTTATGTGGGACTCTCACCATGGCTCTGGCTTTGGGGTGTGTGTGTGTGTGTGTGTGTGTGTGTGTGTGTGTGTGTGTGTGTG
>JAJKFI010000003.1:43633660-43674158 GCA_029204185.1 Lerista edwardsae | reverse complement strand
AGAAGGGGAAGAAATGGAAGCAGTGACAGACTTTATTTTCCTGGGCTCCAAGATCACCGCAGATGGTGACTGCAGCCATGAAATTAAAAGACGTTTACTTCTTGGGAAGAAAGCTATGGTGAACCTAGATAGCTTAATCAAAAGCCGAGACATCACCCTGCCAACAAAGGTTCGCATAGTCAAAGCGATGGTTTTCCCAGTAGCCATGTATGGCTGTGAGAGCTGGACCATAAGAAAGGCAGAGCGTCGAAGAATCGATGCTTTTGAATTATGGTGTTGGAGAAGACTCTTGAGAGTCCCCTGGACTGCAAAGAGATCCAATCGGTCAATTCTCCAGGAAGTCAAGCCTGATTGCTCCCTGGAAGGACAAATGCTGAAGCTGAAGCTCCAATACTTTGGCCACCTGATGAGAAGAGAGGACTCTTTAGAAAAGACCCTCATGCTGGGAAAGATTGAAGGCAAAAGGAGAAGGGGGCGACAGAGGATGAGATGGTTAGATAGTGTCACCGAAGCAATGAATATGAAATTGGGCGAACTCCGGAAGCTAGTGGAGGACAGGGAGGCCTGGCGTGCTGTGGTCCATGGGGTCGCGAAGAGTCGGACACGACTTAGCGACTGAACAACAACAACAACAAGAGAGTGTAATGGTGAAAAAAGAAAGTGCAAAACATGAAAAAGTGATCCTCTTGGTTTTGCTAAAGGAGAAAGCAAAAATATCCACAAGTCTACATGGATTTTGCTCCTGGTGTCCATTGCTCCTGAATGAAAATGTGTGTTTAGGCTCTTCCTGAAGTTGACATTTGGTCAGACAGGCAGATTATTTCAAAACTTGAGGACTTTCCAGCACCGGGGTAAGGACAATGCAGCTCCAAGGTAAGGGAACAAACATTCCCTTACCTTGAGGAGGCCTACAAGATTACTGTTCCACTGCAGGATGCAGCACATGCCCCATTAGCACAGTTATATCAGTGCTGGAAAGTTGGTTATCCTCAGGGTGCAATCTTAAGCAGTGCCTCTTTATGGTGGCCTTTGTGCCGGCCAAACTTTGCTGGCCTAACTGTCCCGGCCTAGCTCCAGGTTAGGTTTGCGCTCCTAACCAATGACCTCCAACTGTAACATGGCCTGCCCCTTAGAGGGGAGATGTCTGTATTCCTGTGGCAACCCAAAGATAATGGGGTTAACCCAATGTTCAACATACGAATGATCTGTACACAGCTTTAATATACTGGAAATTGCTCAGGAGATGCACATGATAAACGTATGTAATTTGATCGTTGCACAGATCTGCATAGATATTTAAAATAATTTTAATGAAAACAATTCAGGGATCATAATATGGAATTGTGCATCTAAAACCCAAAGCTTAGTTTAGCAATGTTTTATAAGTGATTTTACATCAGCAGGAAGTTATGTGATTTTGTATTGGATTTTAACCATTTTTTGCCTGAAGCCCCACTGCCTCTGGCTTCCTTCTTCCTCCCTTGGCATTGCTGAGTGTCTGTAGCTCAATGGCATCTTTCCAAGGAGCAATGAACAGGTCACATCAGCAACTAACTTTTCATTCACTAACATACTGGCTGACTGATGGAAATTTCTAACAGCCTTAAGACTTTAAGCTCCTGGTACAAGGGTTTACATCAGACCCTTCACAGAAGGGGAAAGCGGGCTAATCCTTGAACTGCTAAAACTTCCCACAAGACAAAATAAACCACCACGAGATAGGGTTTCTGTATTGGATTTATTTTTTCTAAACAATTTCTTCATGGAAGATAATAAACCTCGATCTCTGTGGACGCCATTGCTGTTTTGTTATGTGGAGCTCAACATCAGTGAGCCTTAATACTTAATGTGTCTTCCTTTCTAGTTGGTGATATTATTGATCATGAGTAGAGGATGATTTTCTTTATTCCCTTCTTCATTTCTAAAAAATATATGAATTTACTTACTTGCTTGCTTGCTTGCTTGCTTGCTTGCTTCACATCCTGCCTTTTTTCTTAAAAACCTCACAAGCTTGCCTAGAGATGAAAGACAGAGAAATGATGCTGAATTTTCTGTTCCTTAATCCTATTTTAAACAACACCAGCACACTACTGATTTTTTTCGAAGATAACTGAAGATCTTCTGCAACTATCAATTCCACTCATTTTACTTTGACATTACATTGGTTTTGTTGGTTTGTTTGTTTGTTTAAAACGTATTCTTTAAAAAAAATTAGTGCAGGATGGCCATTTACTTAATTGTAAGGACAATTTGGGAAGATGTTGCCATTGTGTAGTTAAATGTATACATGTACTCAAGAAAACTAGACACTTGCTTTTAAAGAGTTATACAGGTCCAACCTCAGTATCCATGTGAGATATGTTCCCCCGCAGATACAGAAACCAGCAGATAATTAAATCTGTGGGTTGTGGACCAGCAGGGCCTAAGAGTCCGGAACCTCATTCTGGTAGTGTATCCAGAGGGGTATCTACAGTGCTGCATGGGGGACAAGAGCAATGGGTACTGTTTGCCAGGGGCACCGTTTGCATCTTCCCACCACCACCACACCCGAGCAGTGCCCTGGGGAAGCCACACACCCCAACTTACCGAGCTGGCAAGTCGAGCGGCTTCTCCAGGCTGCCACTCAGGTAATTTTGAGTATTGGGTTTACTTTTTCCAATATCCTGTTCTGCCGTTGCTTCTTCCACCCCTGCTAATTGGGCAAAAATGTACCTTTAGAGCGCAATCCTCACCTGGAGTTAGGCTGGCACATTTATTTATTTATTTATTTATTTATTTATTTATTTATTTATTTATTATTAGATTTTTACCCCGCCTTATTGTGCCCAAAGGCACCCAAGGCGGCATTACAATATATATATATAAAACAATATAACAATTCACATTAAAAACAATTAAAACAGTATTAAACAATACAATCAAAAATTAAGAACACAATTAAAAACAAAGTTTGGCTGGCACAAAAGCATTTGGACCACTCTCACAATCAGGGAGGATGGCGCACATCTGTGTGCTGGCCTCTCTGACTCTCAGAGTGGTCCAAACATACTTTACAGTGTCCCTTGTGCCAGCCAAACTTTGCTGGCCTAACTGTGCTAGCCTAACTCCAGGTAAGGATTGCACTCTTAAAGTGGTGTTATTTTATATTTAGTAGGGGGAGTGGAACTGTCCCTCATCACCCCAGCATGGTATCTTTTCCAGGGGATGTTGGTGGTGTCTCTTCTCATCTCCTTTTGGACTGTGAGCCTTTTGGGAGCAGAGAGCCAATTCAATAATTAAATAAATATTGATTTGTTTCGCAATGTAAACCCCTTACTTTGCTGTTGCTGTTATTAACAATTTAATAATAAAATAAAGAGAGTGCACGCTAGGAGTGGAGAGATAACAACAGGGAGAAAGCTAGGAGTGGAGAATGCTCCAACCTTCTCTTAGCTGACTGCCTTACATGAAATGGCAACAGAACTGGATTTTGGAGAAGGTAAACCTTTCCCATCTTCCTCTCATGTGCTTTCTGAGCATACCTGAAGAGGATGGGCTGGCTGCCTTGCAAGCGGTGGGATACGTTGGTAGTGGTTATAGGCTACCTCTTGCGAGTTTACCATCTGGCCCAGCCCACCACCTGAGGCAAAGTTTTCAGTTGGTCTCGTGGCTGGGCCGGCTCTGACCCTATCAAAAGCTCACTGTGCTGGATGTCTTTAAAAGGGAATTAGATAAATTGATAACAAGTCCACCAATAGCTAATAGTCACAATGAATATATGCTACATCCAGATTCAGAGGCTGTATACCAGTTTCAACAGAAGAATAGTGGGAGAAAGGTGTTGCTTTCAGCTTGTGCTTGTGGGCTTCTCAGAAACATCTGATTGGCCAGTGTGGGAAACAGGATGCGAGGCTAGATCAACTCTCTCCCGGAAATCAGTGGAACTCAAATGGCCTTTAAATGTTGGCCAGATCATGATCTTTGTATTTTCTGAGTGGTATTCATAATATTTGGAAATAGATCTCGAGCCATATAGTAACATAAATTGTTGATGCTCTCTACTCTGTCTCAATTCACTATCCATCTTTTAAAACAAAAGAAAAATACTACATCTCTCCTTTTTTTTGCACCCAAGTTCATTTAGTAGGTTCCATGTCATTCCATATATAACAGAAGCTTTGAAGTTACTGAGCAGTATCTCTTAATTTTATCCAATAATGCATGATTTTTCAAAGCTTACTAGATGTAAGGACACCTTTTTTTTTTTTAACATTGGTCTTCAAACCCAGGAGTCAAACGAACAGTAAGCCCAATTCGAAGCACTTGAAACTACTGCCAACATTTCTATTCATCCATGCAAGAATCTCTTGAAGTCTAGTGGTTACCAAGCAACCATGACAACCCCGCTACATGTCTGCATTAAGCCTTTCTGCCATTGTGCTTAACTTGGCTCTCTTTCTTTCTCTTTAATTACAAACTGGAGAACTGTCTAGCAGCAATGCTCCAGCTTGTCCTTTCAAAAACAAGCAATAAAAGGCACTGAAGTTTGCAGTGTACTGTGTATTTCGTATCTCAGGGACATTCATAGAAGTGCACCATTTCCTATAAGGCTTAGCAATCACAGTCCCACAAAACGATACTCAACATTAAATTGAAGTGCAAAACCTCCAGCATCTAGGTGTGATCAATAATTGGGCAAGCTGCCCAGACATTTTTCATCGTCAACAAATGTACACCAATTAATTGCACGTTGAAATTCTTAAGTATGTTGTGTAATTAATCATTCCCCATCCCAAAACAACAACAACAAAATCAAAGTCCAACATTTATTATTCTGTAGAGTTTCATCCTATATCATTGTTTGAAAACCCACCACCTCCAGTGCTAGGCCAACTTCAGGGAACCATCTGATTTTTGACACCTTAATTCTCATTGAAAAACATTTTTCGTAAAGTCTGAAAAAAGATATTTCCCCCTGCCTCCCCAAAGCTTTTTGTTTGTTCATTTTCACTCAGTCTAGGCCTCATTTACTGCCAGGTTTGTGCTGGATCCTTCTGGAGTATCTCAGAGTTGTTAAGTGACAATCTAAAAGCCAATTTAGGATTAGGGTAGCTTAACCAGGTGAACTGAGGGCTTTGCTTTGATTGGATAGAAAAGCTGGAGCTGTGCTTGGTAGTCCATCTTGTGATACTGAGAGGCTTTATCAACATCCTGAGAGGAGTGCATTCAGAATAGGTGGCAATGAGAATCTCACTAATCAGTGAAGGATTATCTGGGGCTCAGAGCTATACTGCTTCTAATTCCTTCTTCATGACGCTGTTCATGCACTGCAAAATGATCTAGTGCAACACCACCAGTATAAATATTAGATGAGCTTCTTCGGCGTCTTAATTAGCACTTTCGAAGGGAGCTGGGTGTTGAACAGTCCAAGGTAATCAGTTGTGAAATAATGCAGGTGGGAAAAAAAAGCAAAAATGACAGCAGGAGTTAAAACAGATTCCGGTTTGTGGTATAGTATTACATGGTGTACATGTCATTGATTCCTTTTCACAAGTGATGTCACCTCGAAGTTTTGTCTCATTGTCTAGGGTTGGGTGTGATTGCTGTGAACTGTTTCTTGAAGAAGCTGAGAGTGGATTCACTCATGACTTTTTTCTGACATGTGGATTGTTCCTGCTCATTCCTGAATCCATATTTCTATGAATACTGTAAAGCACAATCTAGATCAGTGATGGCGAACCTATGACATGCATATCAAAGGCAACACTCCACGACGTTCTGGGTGACACATCAGAGTTCATGAACACCCAGCAACAAACGAAATTGTTTTACTTGAATTTCATTTTTGTAATGATTTGATGTTTCTTTATATAATATGTAGCCCCACACATGATTGGGCTGTATATTTTTAAATAAATGAACATGTAAATAATTGTTTCTTTTTTATTTGGGAGGGGGGAAGTGACACGCCAGCAGAGTCATGTTAGGCATTTTTGACACAGTGAGCCTAAAAGGTTCACCATCACTGATCTATATAGTTGCAGCCTGTCTTTCCACCATAAAATGATGTCCAAGGAAAGCTCTTGTTAAAAGTAGAGAAATAATGCTGATAAAATGCATTTTAAGCCTCATTTTTTTCACCTTGCATGACAAAAGTGAAATCCACGCATTTGAATCAACTGATATACAACGTGAATACCGTGGCCATTGCCCTATCCTATCACACCAAGATTTATTCAGTTATGAATAATGTTTGGTTTTGGTGTTTGGTTTTGGTGAGAAAGATGGTTTTAAAGCCTGCCTTACTGAACACAATGAGCTTACTTCTGAGTAAGGTAAATAACACCCTTTTCAAACACCTCTAATAATGACATCTCTTTCCCACTGGAAAAACTAGATCTTTAGTAATACATTGGCAGGAGCAATGAGCCAGTAAAATATTTGAGGAGGGCTAATAGTGCATGTCTCACCAGTCTAAATTGCAAGGCCAAACTACGCAGAAGGACGTCCCCTTGCTAGGCTTCACTGCCTGTAAGAGCGATGGAACAGAAGCACTGAATAGAAATGCGCTTGTTATGTTTCAGCATTTACGCATAGCTGTGTAAGAGTCAGGCAGTACAGGGATACTGTACATCTTCAGCCCTTGAATTGTGCAGTGATAAGGTAGATTCTTGGGATTAACAGCCCTGTCAAGGGGAACCCTCTGAAGTGCTTATTTGTTTAGATGGAGAATTTCATTCATCATTAGGCACGATAGAAATGGAAGCCCTCCTTCACAGTATCTGAAGCCTACCTGGATGTATGTCGAGAGCTGGGAGATAAAACCATCCCCGTTTTGTTCTGGAAAGAGCATTAAAATGAAATGCATGACTAGGGTTAAAAATGTCAAGTTTCTAAGCTATTTGCTTTCTTTCCTTTTTCATGAAAATATTACAAACCCACTTGAAGGAGCAAGAACTTTTTTTCAGACAGGGAGAGAACAAATGGCTTTACAACCATAAGCACAGTACTGCAGTAATAATCTTGGATTTTTTTTTTTTAAGAAATGCACTTTTCTCTGATATTGTGTTTCCCCTCTGTTAGTTTAAATCAGCGGTTCCCAATGTCCTACTCGGGCATTGTACGTTGTGCTTATATAATGAATTAACACATTTTCCAATGCACACAATCCTTCTTACAATTCATTTTGTAGGCCTCGGAGAAGCAGGATAAATATTAATTTCTTTGGCATTTTCAGCATCCACAAACTGTCAAGACTAGCTGGGGCTTTGAGCAGCCACACCTTTTCTCGGTCCAGAGGGAGTGAAGAAGCTAGAAACAGCCAACAGAGCAGGGATAGAGCTGGGATTTGGGCAAGCCCTGTCCCCAACCCCTGTAAGCAGTGTTTACATGGAAGCAGAGCTCCATTTTCAAGCTGTTGTGGTGTTAGGGATGCTCTAGTTTAGGCAATTGCCATCTATGCCTGGCATCCCAGAAGGCTATGCAGCAGGGCGAAGGGGGATAGATACAGTGGCGGCATTCAGCCGGTACGCTGGGCGGGACTTACCTTTGACTGGCAGGCCGCCCATTGCGTAACGGCGCGTTCCGCTGCTTTCCCGCCTGCCTTGGCGGGCGGGAAAGCGGCGGAACGCGCCGTTACGCAGCGGGCGGACTGCCAGTCAAAGGTAAGTCCCGCCCAGCGTACCGGCTGGATGCCACTGCTGGATAGATATGACCAGTGGTGTCAGCCTACCGGTTCAGCCTACCGGTTCGCTGCAGCGGGCGGGCTTTCGCCATTACGCAATGGAATGCAGTGAGCACGCTGCCGACCACCATGGAAACCCGCCCAGCGACCTCGAAAACTCCGCCCAGCGAACCGGTAGGCTGACACCACTGGATATGACACCACCACAACAGCTTGAAAATGAAGCGGCGTTTCCACGGAACAACAGCTTGAAAATGAAGCGGAAATGTTACTGTTACTGAAAATGTTACTGTTTCCACGGAACAGTAAGCACCACTTGGGATGGGGAAGGGTTTCTCAGCGCACAGGGGTCTCCAGTTTGGCAACCGCTGCAACGGGAGGAAGTTCATTTTCAGCAGGTATTACTCCATTGATTAAACAAGGTCAAAAGGCCAGATTGTAAATTTGTACCAGGCCTAGCCAATCCAAAGACTTCCTACTGGCAGCTAATTACAGCGGCTGATACTGCACAGCACAGTATCCTCCTGTGCCTGAAGAAAGCACAATCTCAGACAAATTATAGGTGTCAGTTGTAGTGTTAGGCCAAGCTCCAAGTTCAAACCCAAGAGTCCATGACACATACTATCCTAGCATCTTTTCCCCAGTTTGATTTCCTTCTATGCCCTCCAGGGGTAAAACACAAATAAACCTTGGTTGAATCCTAACCTTTGGCAGATCTGCACTCTTATCATCAGAAGATTGTGCAAGGACCCTTTCGACTTTTGGAAGGACACTTCCAGAAGCTCAAAGCTCATTCCATTCACATAAGGAATTTCCGCAGTGGAGCACTCTGCCAAAAGTTCAGATCAGACCCAGCACACCGAAAGCAGTAAGGCCACTCTCCTCCAGCAAATCTATCCTACTGTATCCTTCACTACAGCAAGAGTAGCCCTACCCTCCACACAATATGGAAACAGGATAGAATACTGCTACTGTATGGAACCAACATCAGTACTGCACTAAAAATCAAATCAAAGACTTCAAATATACATTGTTATTAGACCCAGTAGTCTCAGATGATCTCATAACATTACCAAATCTTATTTGGAAAACACAAGGGAATCTATTTCTTCATCAGAAGCCTAAGAAGGCTATAAAAAGAGACATGAGACATGAGCTGCTGTCTGAAAAGCAAAGCATAAAGTGTTTTCAGTTTATAAATTATAAAATATTTAAAAAGCACAAGCTTAGGAATTGGTTACACTCCATGGTACCTGGAGTGGTTTTATGTCTCTTTTTGTCTATGCTCTTCTTAAGTTTATATTGAAAAGAAAATATAAATGTACATGTCCCAGGCCTTGCAATAGGGAGGAAACTAACAAGGAAGGGATCGACGACGGCAGCATTTCTTCTTCTATGATTTGCAGCCCAGTCTGAGTCACTCAGGGCTCCGAACATGACCAGAACCTTTCCTGAAGCCCACAAGCTGTTGGGGTGGCAGGGATGCTCTAGGCTGTGTGTGTCCAGTTTTTGGCAAAAACTGGAAGTGCTGTTTAAACACCTCCGGAGGGGAAAGGGTTTCTGTAGAGCCCACATGCAACTGCTGCAGGCCTAAGAAAGTCTCTAAAGACAACTGGAGGAACATCTCCAGTTGCATCCTAAGCTGCAGTGATGGGGTGGGGAGGCTGCAGAAGGGGTGGATCCAGCATTGAAGGGGCATGCCGGATTGATGAAAGCGCAAAGCAACCTATAGCTGTGAGGCTTAGGAAGGTCCCAAGGTTGCAGAGTTCTAGTAAGGAATCACTCAGACAATTAGTGTAGCAAGAACTTCTATATTTCCAGAAGTAGGCTTCTTGCAGCAAAGAACAGCAAACAAATAACAGATACAGTAAAGCTTTTCAAACAGCAGCTCCAGCAAGTTCTGCAAACAACTTCTGTAAGTTCAGCAGCAGCAACACAGAGAGAGAGAAACAGAAAGCAGAACTAAACTAAACACACACAAGCAACCAGTGTTCCTGGGCTTGGTTAAATAGTCTCCAACATTCCACCAGAGATTACATGATCTCGTTACCAGGCTAAAACTGAGTCAGAATGACTTAGCACTTTACTGCTGGTCTGCAAGGCCTAGTGATATGCCTTTCCATTCAGGCCTGTAAATTCCCAGGGCCTTACTTCAATATCCCAACATGGATCCTGTTCCCTCCAGCAGCAGCCTCTCTGCCCACTTTCTCTCCTTAGACTTGTACTGGTGAAATCACTAGAGCTGGTCCAAGGACAACCATTGTGGGTTGGGAGACTTATGCAAATTTTAAGTCCTCTTTCCCTGTCTTCTGATCTGTTCCCACCACCACCACCGCCAGATATAGCATGCCCATTTTTGTTGCGGCTGCATCAACAGGAGATGAGTGGGTAAGAAAGGATAGAATTCAGCTCTTGCAGTGAACCATTCATTTATTCCAAGTATGTAAGTATGTCCATCCAAATGATTCTTAATGAAAAGCAGTAGTCTTGTTCAGGAACATACCTAATGAAATGCAGCCCAGTGCAAAGGGCGAAATGTTGCCCCAGAAATGATGTCACAACAGGAAGTGATGTTGCAGTTGCATTTTTGTTTTTTCGCCATAATGTTTGATTGAATGAAGATATTATACTCTGGTTTCTTTCATTGCATTCTGCATTAAAGTACCTTTCCAATGGTACAGTATATAACATGATAGTATCATTAATACATATCAAGGTTTTCCCAATTTTGGACACTAGTGTCAAGCTCAGCTTGTTGCCCCCCCCCCCTTAAACTTGTTGCTCAGTGTAGTTGCACCCTCCTGCACTTCTTCAGCTATGCCCCTGGTCTTGCTGAGGTTCTTTTGAAAGCTATTAAGTAACACTTTGCTTTTACACTGTATCGACTTTTATTCCCATCTCTTAAAGCTCTTCTCAAATATTAATTAAGCCTGATAATTATTGAGAGAACAAATGTTAATATCTTCCTTGGTAGAAGTTGGAGAAATATAGAAATAAAGATCGTGATTTAAAACAGGAATGACCAATGGGCGATTCATGGATCATGCCCTTTCGCCTAGTTAGTTAGAAATTATATTTAGTTAGAAAAATAAGGCAGCAACTGATGTACCGCTGGAGCCTGCCAAGTGATGCCTGCGTGCTGCTTTGGCCTTGCTAGTGTTGCTCAGAAAGCAGACATTTAGTTATGGCCAGGCCAACTGATGACCCTGTCCAGTGGCAGACCGGGGGGGGGGGCAAAGGGAGCAAAAGCCCAGGAACTGGGCTGCCCTGTGCTTGGGAAGGTGTGATGCAATACATTCTCCACCCATGTGGTGAAGAGCGCTTTTGAGCACAAAAAGTTTCTTTGCCTCAGGGAGACCCGCAGAGAGGGCTGCAGGCCTCCCCAACCAGCGGTGTTATGCTGCCGGAACGCTGGGCGGGACATCTGGGTGATCGACAGCCCGCCCGTCGTGTTCTGCAGCGTTACGCCGTTTGCTTAACCAATTATGCCGCTTGCATACGTTACGCAAACGGCGTAACGCTGAGGAACGCGATGGGCGGGCTGTCGATCACCCGGATGTCCCGCCCAGCATTCCGGCAGCATAATACCACTGTACCCAACCCTTTTGACAGTCCCCCCGACCCACCAGATATGGACAAATTTTGAAGGGTGCCCACAGTGCCACGATCGCTGCAATGCCATTGGGTGCCGTTGGGATTCCCCTTAAAGGGGAATGGCCCAGGTTTGCTTCCCAATGGTTCCCAAAAGCACTGCTCTAGAGTGTTTTTCCATTCCCCAAAGTGATATTAGCCTGCTGCCTGAATAAGAACCAAGACCGCGTGCTACTTTTAGACCAGCCAAGCTGGTCCTCAGGAACAGAGGCACCACACTCATTTACAGTGAGACATTGATGCTTACTTGGACGGGTTCAGAAATGGGAGACTACCCCAGAGTCTCGGCAGTGGATTTTTCCAGGCAGAGGAAAAGCTTGGGGTGGAAGAGCCTGACTTTCCTTGGTCAAGCTGCTTGTGGGGGGGGAATAACTCATCCAACTCCCAGTTCCATTGAGTGGGAAATTCCATCTCTCTAGCAGCTTGTCTGTGGGAAGGGTAAGATCCCCACTCGAGAGAAGTTGGCCAACCACATGCCTGGCCATGGCACAAATAATTCTTCATAGACACGGGATGGTTTCGTCTCTCACTATCAAGAACATGGTATTGCCTGCTATATAGTTTGTTTAGAATCCGAAACAACATCTACAATCTAAAATATTTTGTTTGCAATGTCATATCTCAGCTGACTTTATTGCCTCTTATCAACCCGCTAAGCAAAGGCCGGAATATTTGCCATAGCTACCAGGCAGAATTTTCAAAATCTATTGATAAAATGCATGGCAAATGCTTCTGAAAGTAGTTTGTGAAACTGATTTTCTTTTAGTAGTCACCTTGCAGTTTCCTAGCATGTGCATTTTTCTCAATTGCCTTTCTTTTGTTTATGTGCATTTATTGACTGGGACGTTTATTCAGAGAGCACACAATGGCATCTTTGATAGCACTATCATCAAGTGTGATGTAATCACTGCACACAGAGATTTAGCTTTATGTGTTTCTACATTTGTTATCTTGGATATGGCATCCCTTTCTGTTGAATTGCAGCCTTAACTTTGCAATAATTAACAATCTTTATTCTTGCAGAGGTTACATGTGATGAGTTTGTATGCATTTATCTTTCCTATGGAATTGATCAGGGTAAAATATGAGCACTTAACAACAATCATAGAACTGTAGTGTGCTTTGCTGAAAAGCACTGCATTGATTGAGGGTGTAATCCTAATCTGGAGTTAGGCCAGCACAGTTGGGCCCGCAAAGTTTGGCCAGAACAAGGGCCACCGTGAAGTATGTTTGGACCACTGTCAGAGTCAGAAAGGCCAGCACACGGACGTGCACCATCCTCTCTGACTCCAAGAGTGGTCCAAACACGATTTACAGTGGCACTTGTGCTGTCCAAACTTTGCGGACCTAACTGTGCCGGCCTAACTCCAGGTTAGGATTGCGCCCTGAGTCAGCCAGGTTTAAAACAAAGTAGCTTCCCATCTGGTTCTGATTATTATATCAAATTGGACTTCTTGTGGTCAAAGAGGAAAAGAAATAATGTGTACATTCTATATTATGAGCAAGAAGAGGGAACCATCTACCCAAACATACTGGCTACTCCAGCTCTTGAGACACGACGGTGATCAGACTACAGAGATATGCAAGGGAACCACTATTTTCTTTTTTAAAAAATGGTCACCTAATTAGTGCTGCAGTTCATCATCTAATATGAAGTAGGGAGTTTACCTACTCCCTAGGCAAGTGGTTCTCAAACTTTTAGCACCGGGACCCACTTTTTATAATGACCATCTGTCTGAGAGCCACCAGAAGTGATGTCATGGCTAGAAGGGCCGTCATTGTGATGCCAGAGCCTGTTGCTTTCCTGAGAATGCACCAATAAGTTGGGTAATTTCTCAGCCATTTTCCAATAACAAAGAGATTCATAAAGAAAAAAAGCCTATTTACAACCTTGACACAAGCAAAACGAACACAAAGCCCTTTCCAGCATCCTATCTTTCCATATTTTCAATATGGCTGCTCTAGGTGCTTTGGGACCCACCTGAAATTGGCTCACTTACAACCCACTGGTGGGTCCCAACCCACAGTTTGGGAACCACTGCCCTAGGCAATTACCAGAACAATTTTCAGGGTTAATGAGTGCCACTATAGGGTAGTGAATAGAGAACTGATTTGGGACCAGTGAAAACTGATGATGTTGCTGCATCACTGAGGCAGTTTCCAGAGCAACAGCCACATTTGAGCCCGGTGACACTTCAAAGAGTAATCAATGATTGTGGCAAAAGGTTTTTGTGGGCCAAAACCCACTTGGTCAGATGCAATAGCTATGAGGTAATTCCCTGTAAGAAAGTAATCTGGTATGGGCAGTCAGTGCTGTGTTGGTCCCAGTGAACTGTGAGGGATCTCGGTTATGGTGTGGGGTTAACAATTATAGATGCTTGGCTGGCAAGCAAGGGGCTGTTCATTAATGAAATTCTGAAGAGGAAGTCTGAAGAGTCCCTCTGGCGCGGGAGAGAGGGTGTGTTCAGTAGGTTTCATGACCTAAAAACTGGCCACTTGCGTTTAATAAAGGGCCCAATCCTAACCAACTTTCCAGCACTGGCATAACTGTGCCAAAACCCAAGATTCGGACCAATGAATAGAAAAACCACAATGCTGCACCTACCGTTCTAGCTCAGTGTCTCCTCATTACAGCAAACTGACTTTAACTTTAATCTGTTCCTAGAACTGGATTCAACTAAGAATTTTCACACTAAAAATTCCATGTAGCACACTTAGCACAATTCAAGGTATGCCTCTCAGTCCAGACAACATGTGTCTGACACTGTATGTATCTGTCTGATACACAGTATGTATCTGATACTGTTGTTGGTTTCTTCTTGCTCCAACTGTGTTTTTTCTGGCTCCCCACAAGTGAACATAAGAACATAAGAACATAAGAAGAGCCATGCTGGATCAGGCCAAAGGCCCATCTAGTCCAGCTTCCTGTATCTCACAGCAGCCCACCAGGTGCCCCGGGGAGGCATGAGACAACAAGATGCATCCTGTTGCCACTCCCTTGCACCTGGTACCAGTAGCCCACCACCTTTGTAAGGAGGTTGCACAATCCATCATGGCCTATAGCCCACGATGGACCTTTCCTCCAGAAATCCATCCAATCCCCTCTTAAAGGCATCAAGACCAGATGCCATCACCACCTCCTGTGGCAAAGAGTTCCACAGATTAACTACCCGCTGAGTAAAAAAGTACTTCCTTTTATCTGTTTTAACTCTCCCAACCCTCAGTTTTAGCGGATGTAACCCTGGAAGACACCATGCAGACCCCAAGTAATGTATATAGCCTGCTTTCTGTGACCTGTGTGAACCCAACTGTTGCTTGGTGAGGTTGTTGACCTCTGTCAACAATGGGGTATGTGTTGCATCACACAGTTGGGGGGCAGACCTGAAGGTCTCCTCAAGGTGAGGGAATGTTTGTTCCCTTACCTGAGAGCTGCATTGCCCTTACCCCGGTGCTGGAAAGTTGGTTAGAATTGCGCCCAAAGTTAAATCCCAACCTCAGTCTGATGTATTCCTTGGGGGTGGTGCAAGGGTAATAGGCTACCTCAGAATGTCTGATGAAGGGGAGTGGCAGTTAGATACAAGTATCTGGTTATCTTGTGTGCTCCCTCAGAAATCTGGTGGGCCACTGCGAGATACAGGAAGCTGGACTAGATGGGAGCTTTGGCCTGATCCAGCAAGGCTTTTCTTATGTTCTTATTCCTCAGTGAGAAATGCTTCAAAATTGAGCCCTAAATGATATATTTTGCTACCCTTGTAAAATCCTGCAAGCTAAAATCATAAGCTGGGAAGAAGCTCCAAGCATTTCATCCAAATGTCTCCTACCGCCTAGAGTTTTCCCAATCATTTCACAGACTTCTGCATTATTTTGTGCAGTCCAGCTTGGATTGTTTTGCTTCGTAAAAAGGTATGTGTGGAAAACCATCTTTGTTTTGGCATTTCCATCCATCAGAAGAAGATCAGGCAGTAGCTTCAGATGAGCCAGAGCAGGTCCTCTGGCCAGATACACAGATTCTCCTGCACTTGGCTAGTGTCATGTCTCCATCATGTCCAAGAGCAAATTCACACCTCTCCCCTAGTGGCCAGATAAAACACCAGCTCCTGATATGGAAAGAACTTGCGGACCGGAGCACACAAGTTTGTCTTCCAACACAACGGGGAACCATCGCCAGCTGGACAGAAAAGGGGCCCTATCCAGTTGGCAGCACTTCTCTTGACACCTCTGAAGCCATTCTCAGGACCTCAATGATAGATTCAGCTCTCCTTCTGTGAAGCCAGGCCAGCACCACCATCATCCTCGACTGGAATACACACACAGACTCCCAAGGTGAAATACCAAGGCACTAAGAAAACAACAGGCTTAATTTGAAATAAATTAACTTTTCCACCATCTGTATCCATTTCGGTCTGATATGCCAGGAACACAAACCTGTGTCTGCATTGATTGGCTGAATTTCAAAGACCTTTTACCTGCTCTCTGTTTGTGCTGCCTCTCATATCTTTATGGCATGGAATGAACTACTTGGCGCCACGTTGCTGTTATCCATTAACTATTCCTGTTTTCCTAATCATCGCAGACTCCATCTTTCTCTGTCCTATCTGTTATTGTCTTCTGAAGAGGGATGCAATGTTCCTTTAGCTCGGTCTGGTGTGCATGACATGATTTGTGTATCTGCTGACCAGAGTTTCTCCTAATGAACCCTGTACATTATCTCCGTTCCCATTCCCCGCCCCCACCCCCTTTCCCTGCAACCAGGAGAAGAGGGTAATACATCTGTAAAATGACAGCCGTTATGAGAAATGGGAGTGTGGTACACATGGCTCTCATCACACACAGACAGACTCATCTTCCACACCACAGACAACGCTTGTTTCCTTGCAAGGCAGACTGTAGTTAAAAAAACTGAGCAAACACCTAATAAATTGCTTGACCCATCAATTTAACAAGTCATCCCAAACAGTTTTAGGGCTGGTCATCGACAGGCAAGAGAGGTTTGGGGAGTTTTTTGTTTTGTTTTGCCTTTACCAAACTAGGCGGGATCAGGAGATCCATAACTTACTTACTCCCCCCCCCCCGCCCCTCTTCTCTGCAAAAGTTATTAGAATTGAAAAAGATCCAGAAGGGAGTTCCCACTTGAATATATAGTGTCACAGATGGGCTTGGTGATGGTCACTATTGCGGACATTTGACAGCATATATATGGCATTAGCCTTACCGAAAAAGATTGATTGAAAGAGGAGATTGAAATGGGGAACAGAAGTTCACATTTTGCATTGTTTGGAAAGTACTGCTAAAAAAACCCCCAGTGCTTCAATGGAATGGATTCTGCCTCACCCCGTCTAAAGACAATAACACTATCTGGTAGGGCACCCTATACATTGGATGGCTTACCGCACAATCCTCCGCAGAGAATGCACCAGCCCAGCACTTGCTGCACTTGTGCAAGCCGTCGTGGAAGTGCTGTAAAGGCATTTTACCATAAAGTGCCGTAAGTGCTTTCTGCATTTAATTCAGGGCTTTTTGCAGCATCAGGAAGGCCTGCAGATGCAACAGTGGGCCCCCAAACCCTTCAGGAAACCAGCATGGTTCCCAGCTAAGCACTGAAGCCCCTGGGTGCTCATGGCCCCATGACTGCTGCAGTGCCATCAGGATACCCATAGCTGGGCTACTCCCCTTAAGGGGGAATGGCCCAGTCAGAACCCACACTTGGGGACAGCTGGGGAAAGGTAAGATCTGCACTGACAACACATAGGCGGAACAAGGCAGGGCAAGGGGAGAGCAGCTATGGGGCACAGGGGGTGCCTTGTCCCCTTTCCTGAGCCCAATCTGCCAACACGAATCCACTTGGACTTGCCAGCTATTTAGTTCACACAGGTTTGAGTAGATCACGGTGCTGCCATTTCATGTCTCTGCCCCTTAAAGGGAAAGATGTAGGGCTTTCCAGGCTGGGGTGTCATGATGCCCCAGTTTGAAGTCCCTTTTCTTAGAGATACGGGCAGCGGTGTCATGCAGCCGGAACACTGGGCAGGAGGAACGGGTGAGTGGCAGCCCACCCATTGTGTTCCGGTCCGTTTCGCCATCTTCCACGGGGGCGGGGAAGACGGCAAAACGGACCGGAACGCAACGGGTGGGCTGCCACTCACCCGTTCCTCCTGCCCAGCGTTCCGGCTGCATGATGCCGCTGGATACGGGTTCCAGACCAACAGACTGCGGTCAGACAATGTTTATGGAACAGAGCTTTCCCATTCCATGTCCCTCTGCAGGACTTTGTGCTACCACCAAAAGATGATTCTGAAGGTTGGGGAACCTCCAAGCATGGTATAAGATGTGGCACAAGCCAAGGCAACTGCAAATGGAGAGGAAATCTCAGCGCTCCCCTGAGCAAGTAGCTTTCCACTCACGCTTTAGTCCCTTTGAATTCAACCCCATCAAAATGATGAATTATCAATAAGCCATGGCCCCATCACTCTAGCCTTGCACTAAGGAAACAAGCAAAGACTTCCTTGCTTACCAGGTTCTGGACATGAAAAGTCAATAATGCAGGCATACAGAGGTGAACAAAACCCCGCACAGCTACTCGCTGGCCGCTCAACTGAGAGATGGCCTAGAAGTCAGGGAAGCAATAGCACATTCTTCAAGGTCTGGGAGACAAACAAATCACCATCTCCACTCATTTCTTTTTCACTTAATTTTAGAAAATATTCATTCCTTTTATATAGGAAAACACATATCATGAGAGAACACAACAAATGTTAGAATTTAAAAGAAAACAATTAGAAGGGCACAATCCACACAGCCCTTCCCCAAACACAGCATTTGCAGACAGAAGGGATTGTCATATTACTCAATTTGTTTCCTCCCTCCCTTTAGCACATGTGCATGGATGTATGTGCAAACTGGCATATTCCATGGAGTATTATATGCAAACATTATCTGATTCCCCCCTCAGCCTTTCTCATCAGTACAATGCAAACACAGGTGTGTCCTGATATCCACTGATTCAATATCCACTGATACTGATTAAAAGATAGGGGAACATTAAACAAGTCTCTTGTTTTTTACCTTGTTGCAGCAAAACCACTGATGTACTCCTGTCTTTAAAAAGGCTTCCCAGTATCCACGGTTTCAGGCGTCCATGGTGGGGATCTTGAATAGATCCAGAGGCAAACTCCCTGCACCCTTCCCCCCTGCTTAGGATCTGAACTACCTTTAAAAGTCCCATCCTCCTTCATGTTGCATGCCTGCAGTGATTTATGCATTGCTGTTGAGTGACCTCCTGTGGCAGATGTACGGATGTACTTTATGCATCAGTAGTCCTTTTTCCAAGGATGGCGAGGAAGTGCCTGCACACTTTGCATGATGGGGAGAGCTTGATATAATCATGCAAGTGAATAATAAGTGCATTGCAGATCATGAGAAACCTTTTCAGTGTCTCTGAAGTTCACAACTCCTATATCTAAGGTTACCAAATACACACAGGGGCAGAGTTCCTCTGCCACTAGCCATTGTACAGAAGAGGGAATTTGGGCAGGTGCAGCTTTTGAAACCCTTTCATGATAAGCTGCATCTGCTCAAATTCCCTCTTCTACATAATGGTTAAAGGTATAGGCACTCTGTACTCATTTACATCTAATAACTCTGCCTATATCTTCTTTCCCCTGTTTCCAGACTAATTGTGCTATCAAGATTCATTTTGGATAGGTTTACCAGATATGCATGGGGACAGATCGCCTCTACTGTTAACCATTGTATAGAAGAGGGAATTTTGGCAGGTGCAACTTTTGAAATCCTTCTATGATGAGCTGCACCTGTCAAAATCCCCCCCTTCTTTACAATGGTGAAAGGTATAGGCACCCTGTCCCCGTTTATATCTGGTAAACCTAATTTTGGAAAGTATTTTATAAAAGATATGGACAATTCAATCATAGCTGGTATCGGAGAGGAAATCCCATATTTCTGTCTTCATAGGAAATGATACCTACCTGAAAAAACAGAGGTGCTATTTTGGAGTGGGGAAGGGCATATTAGTAGCAAGGAGAACTACCTGAGCTGTAGAGCCCCCCCCCCTTTTGGTTAGTAAAGATTGACTTACACAAAAAGCAGTGTAATTTAAATGCATGTACTTGTAGTTCTGTAACCATAATAGTTGGAGATCAGACATTCTTGAAAGAAAAACATATAAGGTATGATGGGGAGACAGTCCCTGAATTGTGTCGCAGGAAAGCAACAATATTCTAGCTGGTACAAAAGCATCCCTATGGGGGCAGAGCACTAAATTTTGCAAGGAGCCTTACCTTGCTGTGCAAATCGCTCCTCTCCTTTGCTGCCATAGCTAGTAAGCAACACTGATGCATTGCTTTTCCTGTGAGGATTGGCTACATCGGCAATGGGGAGGAGTGATTTACACAGCAAGGATCCTTGCAAAACATAGTGCTCTGCCCCGCTGTAGGGCTCTGCCCCCCTGTAGGGATGCTACTGACCTGGTATATTTTATTTATATTTTATTTATTTTGGCTAAAGTACCATTGATTGAGGTGTTTGCTTCCAGTGAGTAAGATAGGATTGCAGCCTGAATCTTATTGAACTCAATGGGCATACTTCTGAGTAAAATAAATAACACCATTTTCAAACACCACTACCTATTGAACTTGGTGGAATTTGCTTCAAACAGGCTTCTGAGCAGGCTATGCATTTTCGTTGTCATGAAAGGTGAACAAAAGAGGTGATTCTATTTGGCCTTTAGGAACATATACCCATGATCATTTTTTTTAAAGCACTGACAGACCTGCTGTTATTCTTACCCCTGTAAACCAGAGAATAAATCAAAGTGGAGTGGATGCAAGGCTCAGCTCTATGAAATACAGCACACCACGGCCAACTCTGGCAAAGTACTCATAAGCATGGGCTTCCTTCGCTACAATGGGGAGTGACTGCATTGGTGTTAATAGGGCTCGTCCTGCACTTAAAGTTAGCCACCTGCTTAAGTGATATGTTGGATCAGAGCCAGCATATCTGGTAGCTTGAGTTTTCTTCCAGCTATGAAAAAGAACAGGGTTGTGTTTTGTTTTTTTAAAGAAACTTTTTTTTAAAAAAATCCACACAATAAAATCAAAGATCAGTTTAGATAATAAATACACCTTGAGTTGCCTTCTTGCACATCAGCCTGGCAGGAGGTCAGAGGCTCTCCTCCAGGTGCCCCCTCCCTCTGAGGTGAGGTGGACACTCTCAACTGTAGTGCCCAATTTACAGAATACTCAGCATGCCTGGTACGTGCCCTTTGAATTATTTTTATCTACTAAGCTTCTGCTATGTGCTCTATCTCTGTTTTTTAATTAAACTTTTAAATTTGATTTTTTTTTCTGTTGATGTTATTTTTAAATGTGAAATAACCTGGAGACAGTTTATGTCTCATAGGATGGTATACAAATCCATTAAATAAATCCCTTTGCTGGCTCCCCAGCACCTCCCAAATCAACATTATGCTCCTTGTCCTTACTTTCAAAGTTTTGCACTTGCCGCCCCCACCTCATGGACTCCATATCCAGTTACATTCCTATCTGTAATCATCACTCATCCAGCTACACACTGTCTAACATCTAGCAGTTTTCTGCTCCTCAAGCATCTCCACTCATGCTCCCTGAATACCTCTCAGGCCTGAAACTGTGTTTCCCAGCATTCCTGGCAAAACCTGCTTCCTTACTTTTTGGAAATCCCTTCTTAAAAACAACCTCTTCCCTGAAGCCTTTAACCCCAACATCCTAGTCGACCCAAAGTCCACCCTTGATCCACCTCTGCTGCCACCTTACCTGTGCCAACAGCTGGTCTGTGCCTCTCCAATGCTGGTACTGGGCGTACTGGCTGCCAAAAGGAAACTGCAGACTAACAGACTGGATGGATGGTGGAACATCTGCTCAAGATTGCAATTCTTGGTGCATTTACTTTGGTGCATTTACTTGGTGCATTTACTTTAAAGCAACTCAGTGGGCCTTATTTTTAAGTTAACATAAAGAACTGGGCAATTAAGTTAAAAAATTTAATCGTCACCAGATACATTACAAGTCTCTCGCTTTCTGCACTTATAAGGCCATAGACTTGGAGAGTAAATGAAAATTATTTAAGATAACCTCCCTCTCCTAGGAGTTTTCACCCATGTAATTGTATGGATGACATATTAAACACTTGAGGATGATTATGCATCATCCAGGCTGTAGAGTCTGAAAAAACAAAACTGAAAAAGCAAAACTGAAGCACCATTAAGGGGGTAAGCCCCAGCCCAGGTGATGAGAACTGCGCCAGTGAAATTGCTGGTGCAAGTCCAAGTGAACCCATGTTAGGATTTCAAGACTGGGAAGAGGGATAGGATGCAGCGGGTGCCAATGTCATCAATCCTGCCCTCCTCCTGGGCCAGATCTGCTCATGCCTGCCCCATCTGCTCCTTCCCCTTCCCTGCCCTTCCCCCGCCCCTGTACTGCTGGGCATGAAACGTGCCATGTCTGGCATGCACTGGGTCTTCTTCTTCTGCCAGTGTAAGTCGGCCAACATGACATTTTGCACTGGCCCGCCCAACTGCTCTGCTGTTGCAAAGTGCTTTTTGACTCTTGCGATGGCATGCAGCATGCACTGTGCTGATGCGAATGCTGCTCAGGATTGCGCCATAACATAAATATAAGTAATACTTAATTCTGCCTTCAAAACTACTCGTGCTCTTCTCTAATGGTATTCTAGGTGTTTAAAATGTTCTCAAAGTTTTCCGACCTCTTTACAACAAACAGTCTAGCATGCCTGTCCATTTAGGTATTTAAAACTTAAAGATGAATAGGAGAGGTGTCGGGTTAGCTGGCTGGGCAATATCTTCGAAAACGTGGCAACTCAGCTGTAAGAAAAAGGCGTCTGTGCTTTCTTGACATGCATGTTGAAAGAAAACTCCATACAAGAGGCTAGCACATAAACACAAAGGAGGACCATAAAAATTTCATTTGATTTTTTTTTTCTGTTTTCCACATCTTCAACTTTAACGACTATTTGTTTCCTGCATTTCTCAAGCAGATTCTGCCTCTAAGTAGATGTTCATGGAAAAGGATTGCCTAACTGCACAAATTATTGTGGATTACATTGGTTGTTTTAGGGCTTGACAAAGTGATTGCAGGAGCATGCCCTGGTATGCGCAGTGAGGAAAGCAGCTACATAAAGCCGGGCACTGCACTTCTACGGAGCAGAGCACAACATCCTGCCTTTCAGAAAGGGGCTTTGTCATATAAAAGTTATGTCTGCCACTGAAGCTTGAACCAGCTGCATCCCATGTGCTGTAAAGGCTCATGTCTCTTATTTCTCCTGTTCAATTATGGCACCTATAAATTGCAGTGGGCCACCTGTGCACTGCATTCATTCAGAATAGTCTCAGAGGAAGCATTAATATATCAGGACTCATAAAGCACAAATCTTTAAATGTAAAAACTGACACTTTCCACTTTCTTGGGGCATCTCTGTTCCAGCAATGGAAGAGGCACACTTTTGGATATCAAAAGCAACACTGCTTTCAAGTGGTTCTGCAATCAAGTTGTATTTTTTTTTAATTTAACAATACAGTACAGCAGTGGTTCTCAAACTTTTTAGACCAGGATCCACTTTTTAAAATGCCACTTGTGTGGGGACCCACCGGAATGTCATGGCTGGAAATGACATCATCAAGCAGGAAATGACATCATCAAGCAGGAAGTACTAGCATTGTAACATAATAAAATGACACTCCTGAAATGCAAATTGGCATTCTTGGACTGCAGCAATTAAATAACGATTAAACATCTCTGACAGAAAGCAAGACTAGGAGAAAATATTATTTAAAAGCACTAAACTAAAAACAATGTTTTTAAAATCAAAAACTCTCACTTGAAAATTCATACTGTTCAAATTCACAACATGAATATAGCAAGAGTAAAGTCTGCAGCTTCCACGATGGCTGCTCCCAGCTATCCGTGACCCACCTGACACCATGTCATGACCCACCAAGTGGATCCCAACCCACAATTTGAATGGCAGTACAGTATTTAACCCAACATTTGTTTATGTCATTATTTGGCATACTTCAATCCCACCTTTCCACAATTTGAGTCTTTAGTCTGCTTAGAAATGCTCAAAAAACAGTTGTTTATTGTGTCGGCAAAGGTAATTTTCCTTACGCCGATGTTCTTCCTACAGCAGATTCGCTCATCCTACACCTGGAGTTATTCAGGTTCTGGCTGTCTCAGGCTCAGCCATGGAGCAAAGAGCAAACCAATCCTGAAGGCACCCAGTTTTCTAGACCAAATCCAGGGGCAGAGTGTGTTGTTTATTTGGAGTGTTTATAGCAGAGTTGGGGGCTTGTGGACCCATTCAGCGCTTGCCTAGCGCGATCGGAGCGGAGGAACGAAGCGATCGCTACATTTCAATAACAAAGTCTTTTATTGGTTACAGTAGCGATAGTCAGAAAGTGAGAAGTTCTATTTGCCGGTCAGCGAAAGCCGGCGAAGGCTTGCCGCGTACAAGCGGCTTTTCAACGCATGTTGTTACATTCTCAGTTACAGTCTCAGTCTCAGTCTCACACAGTAAAAATATAAGTTATATAGGAACAAAGGGGTGTAGCCAGAGCATATCTGGTAGGTGGATACCTGAAGACCCTTGTGCCCCATGTTAACCAATGGGGTGACCCTTTGAACATCATGATCTCATGAGAAAGTGGATGTTTGCTAGCCAGCGCTTCCCGTGAGAAACATTGCCTGCTTATGTTACACTATCTAAAGGGAGTTCAGCTACTGTGTAGCAGGTTGCACTAACAAGCTGGGAAGCTGACCACCTCAAGGACACGCAGGTGCTCTATCTGATCTGGAGACGGAGAGACGGAATGCCAGTTTCCACCAGTTCTGGAGTGTGTGGTGTGAAACTGCAACAGAGTGGAACTATTTTTGGGCCAAGAGAATAGTGCTGCTCTTGCCATCAACAGTAAATCATTACCTGCTGATTTTGATCCCGCTGGCTTGCTTCTATAGAACTTTAACTCATTTCACCACACATGCACTCTCTTCGCACCTATTCACAGCCATGCGCCAGTGCCCCTGTGCCTCAAATCCGCAGTGACAAAATCTCATTAAGGGCCACAAGAAGAAAGCCTTTACTTACATCCTGCTGAGTAATGACAACCTGGTAGAAGTCTTTGCAAGAAGGAAGGGCCTATCCTCATGATTCAAATACAGTTTCAGGACGGATGCCATCTTAGGACACCAGCGGCCTGTTGCTATGGCAACCAGGAAGGGGCAAGCATATGGAGAGGTCAGTGGAAGTCCAGCTCCCCTTCTTAAAGGGTTGACCTGCTCTTAAAAGCTTGAGGTCTCAATCACCCAGCCCACAGAGTAGCATCAGCCTCTTTCTTGGTTCTTTTGAGTGCAATCAAAGTTGACAGGTAGCATCATCACTCACAATTCAAGGTAAGATTCAAGGTCATAAAGTTAAGTGCATTTAGTGTCTTAGAGGGTCTAATGGAATGCAATTAGCCCCATTTTCCAATCATGATCCAATCATAGGATCAATGATTCTATGTGGTTTCCGTTACCACAGGGTTTTCCAGGAACATAACCTCTGAAGTTAGTGAGGATTGACTATAGTTCTTCCCACAAACAGCTGGCTTAATGGCAGTTAGAATAATCACAGGAGGAGACGTGATAGAGTTGCCCTTCTCCATTGCCAAGCTAATAACAGTTCTCACTGTCTCAACCTTGGCAGGGGAACAAAAAGCACATTCTCCGTAGAAGCACCCACCCTTCAGGCAAATATGAGAGTGGTGCAGTTCTCAATGTCCAGGTCAGGAGATGGATGCTCATGCCATATAGTTTTACCCACAGTTTAACAGGCTGTTATTTAATTATACAGCCTGCCACATCTTGAAGCCCAGGTGTAGCTAACTATAACATTAAGCCAATATAAAAATATATAGCTCTACATGGGCTGTCCTTGAAGATCATTTAGAAATATCAGCTAGGGCAGAATGCTGTTCCATGGTTGTTGACCAACACAAGGCATAGGAGCACATCACACCTCTGTTTTGTCAGGCACATAGTTTGCTGGTCAGTTTCTGGGTGCTGTTTTTGACCTTTAAAACCCTCAATATCATGGGAGCAAAGTACCTGGAGAAACATCACCAGCCTGTATGACACTGCCTGCACCTGAGATCAACTGGGAAGCCTTGTGTGTCCACGTTAGAGGACCTTTCTCAGCAGGGTACAGAACGTCTTGTCCCGGGATATAAGGCTGGCTCCATCACATCCACTACTCCAACCACAGCATCTCTGTTCCATCTAAGCTTGAGCCCTAATTGATAGATTCTGTCTCCTCTGGTCATGCTGTTTTCACATTATTTTTAGTGCTGTGTGTTGTTTAGTAAAGGGTGGGTTTGTGTTTGAGAGTTTTTGTTATTTAAGTTATTGTTATTTTGTTTTGTTTTATTATATTCCTTTAATATGTTGTGAGCTGCCTTGAATGCTTCCAGTGTGGGAAGGAAAGACAGGAACAAATAAATAGTATCTGCCTCCAGCCTTTCCAACAAATTCCACTTTTCTTGTTAGACTAGTTTGTTTTATTTGTATACTCCCTAGCTCTAAATGTAAAATGTGTTTGAGCACAGATCCATGCTACATTTCTTCTTTTCCTACCTACTGTATGCGTTAAAATTAGACCGAGAGCGCAATCCTAACCTGGAGTTAGGCCGGCACAGTTACGCCAGCAAAGTTTGGCCGGCACAAGGGCCACCGTAAAGTATGTTTGGACCACTCTAGTAGTCAGGGAGGATGGTGCACATCTGTGTGCTGGCCTCTCTGAAAGTGGTCCAAACATATTTTACAGTGTCCCCTGTGCCAGCAAAACTTTGCTGGCCTAACTATGCCAGCCTAACTCTACAGTAAGTTAGAATTGCGCTCAAAGTGACCTTTTCTGAGAGCGCAATCTAAAGCACTCAATGGGCCAGCACACATTCTTTGTGCCAGCCCCGTGACATCACAAACACAACGCAAAGTTCCTTTGCACTGACACAAAGGAGGGTAGGCCAATGCATAGGCATGCACTGGCTTTCTTGCACTAACTATTCCAGTTCGGGGTTAGGATTGCACTCCCAGAAACTTAAGAGTTGCCAAATTGCCACCAACAATTCATAATCCTTATATATTGATCATGAGGGACCCTTAATTTCTAAGAGCAGAAGAGGAATCAATCTCCTCTGTTGGAAGAAAAGGGCCTCTTTCATGAAAAAAAAAATGCACACAGCATTGAGGGCCAAATCTAAACATGAGAGACTTGGCTTCAAATCCCCAGTCAGTCAGCCATCAGTCAGGGGTAACTTTGGGCCAATTATATGGCTCACAAATTTGGGATTACAAAACAGAGGCAGCCTGCATGGATCCTACTCTGAGGTTCTTCAAAGAAGGGAGGATCCAAATATGTGAGTAATCATCTATCTATCTTTTTCTATCTATATACATAAAAGAGAACGGGTGTGGGTGTGGGTGTTCCACATAGTCTCTGGAACGCCTGGAGTGATGTGCACCAAACTCGGCGCACATATGCCTTATGGCCTGGCGACAAACACTGTGGGGGTACAACCTCCCTAGCGCCCCCAGGGGTGGGAGTACACAGGGGGTGCCACATGAAAATGATAGAAAATGGCCGATATTGGTGTCGAATCCATAGTTTCCGGGGTCGCCGAGACGAGTGGCGACACTCCCGACGCCGTTGGAGTCTGGGTTCGGCTCCCGTCGGCATGGGGGGCGAGAAGGGGTACGAAACAAAATGTCCACAATGACCTGCTGGAATGCCTGGAGCGATTGACACCAAACTTGGTGCACATATGCCTTACGGCCTGGCGACAAACACTGCAGGGGTATGACCCCCCTAGCACCCCCAGGAGTGGGGGTGCGCAGGGGGTGCCACGTGAAAAGATCAAAAACAGCCGATATAGGTGTCAAATCCATAGTTTCCAGGGTCGCCTAGACGAGCAGTGACGCTCCTGATGCCGTTTGAGTCCACTTTCGGCCCCCATCGGGCATGGGGGGTGAGAAGGGATGCAAGATATAGTGCATGGAAATAGAAGATCTGCAGCACGCTGATGGTGGTGTAGAAGACCCCATTTGATTTCAGATTTCACAACTCATCCCACTTCTAGAAATACTGTGGGGGTAAGACACCCCTAGCACCCCTGCAGGTGGGGGTGCAAAGGGGGTGACCTGTAAAAATGATTGAAAACGGCCGATATTTGTGTCGAATCCATAGTTTTTGGGGTCACCGAGATGAGCAGTGATGCTCCTGATGCCGTTTCCGTCCAGCTTCGGCCCCCATCAGCATGGGGGATGAGAAGGGGTGAAAAATAAAATATCCGTGTGTTTGTATGTTCCAGCATAACTCTGGAATGCCTGGAGCAATTTACACCAAACCTGTTACAAATATGCCTTACAATCTGGCATATCTGTGGGGTGTGACATGCCTAGGGGTGGGGGTGGGAAGGGGGTGCCATGTAAAAATGATCGAAAACGCCCAATATTAGTGTCAAATCCATTACATAGTTTTCGGGGTCGCTGAGCTGATTGGTAGAATTCATTCCTTTTCGTGTCTAATAGAAGCTTGGGATAAATAAATAGGTAAGGAAAAGCTAATAGGAAATAATTAAGAAGATATAAATTCATGAATGATAAACCACTTTGTTTCCTTCCTATTCTACTCCATGGTGTAATTCATCTGGTGAGAAATGCTTCTGGTTGTGAGGATGGTTAAAGAAAATCATTTCTTCATAGGCCAGGATTAACAGAAAGGTGTCCTCTACTGACCTCCAGCCACTCTCAGTTACACATGTGCCATGAGGTAGGCGTTTGAGACAGAAATCTTCTTTGCAGCTGACCCCACCTGCCACTTCCATCATGCGGTAGCAAGCAGTAAATCTGTCAGGAAGTCCGAGCACAGAATGGAACTAAGACTTTCGTATCTAGAAAACCTGTTGCTTTTCCCCCAGAATGGATACCCATGTTAAATTCATAAAACGACCTTGATTTCAATTTCAGTTGCCTTGAAATTAGGACAGAAGTTAGGGCTGAGCTGAATTTTTGTGGGAGGATGGTTTTTCACATGAAAGGGGAGCTTTGGGCCCCGCAAAATGTTTTCCAAAAGGTCTCACCCTTCTGGCAGTTAGGGATCATGTAGCCAATGTGATATGATTGGTGATGTAGTGCCATGATCTCATCTGGGTACGGGGTGACAAAGGGGTGCCGCATTCTGTTGCGCCGTCTAAGGGACACTATTCACATTGTACGCGGGAGGGACGTCCTTGCTGTGCTTGCTGGCAGAAATGAAGGGGTGCCTTTTAAAAATCACAACGAAGACACCATAGGGACTAAAAGCCCTGCAGTGACATCATGATGGCAAATCGGAGTGAAGATCAGTGAAGACCAAGAATTAATGTGACAATGTCCCATTAATGAGCTATTATACTGTGTCATATTATACTGTGTCATATTGCTATCATCACATTGAGCTCTCCAAGTCAAGAAGTTGGTGTCCTCATTGCTTCTACCACCTGGAATGGCTATGACAGTGAAGAAGAGGAGCAGTTTACATGGCAAGATAAGGCATCCTGCAAAATTTAACGCCCAGCCCTCCTCTAGGGCTGCTACAGGTGCGGATACTGTTTCACGCCCTTGCTCTGAATGGAAGAACATATCTGTGTCATTTCATAGGCTCACTGAATAACCACCAAAATGAGCACACTTCAGAGGGTGTGAATGCAATTTGCCTTAAAATGCACCCATCCTGTTTTGACTTTAAGAAGTCGTTCTATTGTTTCTTATTGTTGACTCTATGGAAATGTGGGCAGCATTGCAATGCCAGTTTCCAAAGGACTTCTCACCTGTATACACCTGAGTTTGGCCAAACATTTTTTTACCCTTTTCCAGCATTGTCTGGAGGTTCATAGGGACGTCAAGGAGCATATTGCACAATCACTTAAACATCATGTACCAGGATTATATTTCTCAGTAACTAAAAATATATGGGCTGAAGGCCAGTTTCATGTCTGGGGTTCTACAAACTCATTTGCAAAAGGACATTCTCCACAAAGCCAAAAAGCTGTCTAGCACCCTGGGAGATCATGACAACCACAATATATGAACTCAAGGCAAAGTTGACAAAGTTGACAAAAACAGATTAGAAAAAAATCCCTGATGAATCATGATCAAGGCTCAATGTCAACACTAATAATAAATATTACCGGCCCAACTTCTCAGCTTGGAGAGCTCACTGTGATGATAGCAACATGACACGGTATAGTAGCTCTCTGTGACATCTTCACACTAATTCTTGCTTTTTTGCAGGGTCAACAGGTCCACTCTAAGGCAATGCCCACCTGTAGACAATTTCAGTGGTGTCATCTACAAACAAGGAGAGGGAACGCTGGGCGGGACTTACGCTTTGATTGGCAGCCCGTCCGTTCCATTCTGTTGCCTGCCCGCCCACCGTGTGGGGTGCCTGCAGTTGGCGTGCCCCACCACTGGTCACCCAGGCACCCGGCGCGTGCCCCATGGCCCCCTGGCGAGCTGGCGCCCCCTCCGAGGCCAGGGCAGCGCAGGCAGGTGGCAGAATGCAACGGACAGGCAGCCAATCAGAGTGTAAGTCCCGCCCAGCATTCCCTCTCCTTGTTTGTAGATGACATCACTGGACAATTTGCCCTATTACATGATGAAAAGTGTAGGTTTACCTTCGAAGGATCCTCCTTCTGAGAACGGAAGAGCCACTTTGCAGAACACCCGTTGCATGTAGTCCTGCAGTGCTTTGCTCACATAATCATGGGTTGAGTACCAAGTGTGGCATTGGAACTACAGTTGGCCCTCAGCTTCCATGGAGGTTCCATTCCTGGAATGCCTGCAAATGCTGAAACTCGCACATAACCAAATCCTCAGATCCAGGTCTGCACCTGATTTCCTGACGCGACTGGAAGTGTCTTCTGGTTGTGGCCAGAATATCAGTGGGTCCCTCCTCCGTGGGTTCAGAACCTGTGGTGAGTCAGATCCATGGGTTCCGAACCTGTGGATGAAAAAGGCCCACCTGTATAGGATACCTGTATAGTATTCTAACATTTAACGGTGAGAGGCTAGGTTAGGGTGTCTGTCACCATTTATCTGTTAGTGGACTGACTGCCCTACAGATGTGGGTTCCTGGTAGTCTACAGAACTAGTGTGCTGAACACTATTCATTGACCTACATCACCTTCTGAGCTGGAAAGCTTGATCTGCCTTTCAGAGTTATGAAAGCAGGTTAATTCCCGAGTTTTCACCTTTTCTTCCAGCTTTTCTGTGTTTACCACTTGGAACTCCAATTCAAATGAAGTCTAGGTAAATACTGAACAGTTAGGAATGACGATTAATCACTAAGACTTTTTTTTTAAAGAGAAAAATTGATCCATGGATTCTTGTTTAGGTATAGCAGCCTGTGGATTAACGTATTCCGTTGCAATTGTTTTGAATTCTTCATGCTTTTACAGGGTGATTATCCCTTATCCAGACTGCTTGGGACAGGAAGGTGTCCGGATTTCAGATTCTGGAATAATCGGACTCTGGAATAATTGCATAAATAGAAATGCTTCATCTTGTTCTTTTCATTGTTATTCATTTGGGTATCTGTTGACCTCTATGACATTTTTCAACACCACAGAATAGAACTTACAGCCTGTATGTGGGAATGAGCACAAGACCTTCTTTCTGCAGAAAGTTTTTTAAAAGTCTTGGACAAAGGATGTCTGGATTTTGGAATAATCTGTATTTGAGATGTCTGGATGAGGGATCATCTACCTGGACTGTTTTAGGAGCCACTATGAAAGTGCAACAACTTGTAGGCCTTAGCAGTTTCAAGTTTCAGCACTGACTACACAGCTATCAACATTCCACTGCTAACTCTGTTTGTGCTCTGCCAACAATGCAGCATATAACTTGCATGTAAGTGTACCTCTGTAGCACTAAAGATGGAACGCAGTGCCGGCCCATCCACGAGGCCAACTGAAGTGATTGCCTCAGGCAGCAGACTGGTACAGGCATCCACCTCTGCCAGCCTACTCCCCCCCTCGTCCTCCTTTCCCTCCCCCCCCACTCCTTGGATTGGAAAATAGAGGAATATGAAGGGGAGGGGAACGCTGAACTAGAACAATAGAGAGTGGGAAGAGCAGAGGCTGGCACATTGGTGGGTAAAGGGGAGCAGCATATGCCATGTTGCTGAAGAGTTAGGAGCAGTGATGTCATGCAGGGGGTACGCGGGGGTACGCGAGTACCGGTTTCTAGGATTACGGCTGGCCCCGCCCATTCGCCCGCCCACTCATCGACTGCAACGTTTGAATTTCCTGCATGTTTGAGTTGCCTGCACGTTCTCAGAGCCAGGCAGGCAGGCAGGCAGCAAGTGGAGCCTTGCCTTGCCTTGCCACTGAAAAATGAGCTGCTCTGGGGTTTTGGGACTGTTGGGTCACTTTAACATGATGCCAGGCCTCCTTAACATGTTCTGGGGGTGCTGTGGAATACTGTTGCAACTGTTGGGTCAGTTTAAAATAGTCTGAGGCCTCAAAAAGGGCTTTTTTCATGTCCCTTCCTGCCACAACATCACTTCCGGCTTATGACGTCACTTCCGATGGGCGGGTCCCGACACGTGCCAATCAAAAGTGAGAACCTGTTCTTAAATCATTTAGATGACACCACTGGTTAGGAGGTCTTGGCCAGCCCTTATGGAATGGTATAGAAATGAGCAGGCCACAGTCATGCCACATCCAAAGGATTATGGGTATAGTCCAGGAACATACCTATTTGTTACAGGGATAAGGGAGCTGGATGCTGCTTTGGCTGGTGAAATCTATTACTGAGGCGCCAGAGACCAGAACTGCCTCAGGTAGTCGGTGAGTCAGCAGGGAGGGGGCCACCCAACGCCAGGTCACAACAAGTGGCTGCCTAGGTCACCACCTTTCAGGCAGAGCCAGCAAGAGCTGCGCCTCTGCCTCTCACATGGCCTAACAGAGGCTCAGCTGGTGACTTGGTTGCCCTGGCGACTGTCACTCTTTGGTGGAGTGAACCCGGGGAAGTTGGGGCAGGGCCAGAAAAGGGAAGAAGGGCCATGTAGTGACAGGATATAAACACCCCTGCCCTGGCCTAAGGTGAACTGGAATAGCCTGGGGCGAGGCTGAGGGCAGGAGCCAACCAAACATCTATAGGGGAGCCAATTGGTGAGAGTTGGGAAGCACTGCAGGCCAAAGTTGTGGAGGAGGAAGCAGCTACAGATGTAACCCTCTCCCTGCAACAACTGTGACCCTTTTCGTTTGGGCCAAGGGGAGCCATCATCTGCTCCAGCTCCAGTGACACCCCTCAAGGGGCAATGAGAGAGGAGAAGTGAAAAGGGGACCATGGCAACCACCTCACACATGCTTTGTGGGGAGAGGGCCCCCAGTTCCATCACTGGTCTACGCAGGTAGGGCTGAGAAAGACCTCTATCTGAAACTCTGGAGAGCAGCGGGCAATCAGCAAAGACTATACTGGACTAGATAATTTATACAATGGGAAGGAGCCAGGATTCTGTTGGGGGTTCCAGATGCTTTATGAGAAGCAACGGATTTTCTTCTGTTGCATGAACACCAGGCACCATTGCCAGTCTGTTACACAATACCCTGAGTTCTGCATTCGACTAAGCTCACTCGGGCCTATTCATGGATGGCCTGTGTTGCTTAACAGGATGAAGCCCCACGTGAGTTCCCTTCTGCCATAATGGATATCATCGGGGTGCCATCTGGACTCTGTTGCTGTTGGGTCTCATTTCAAGGACAGCCCTTGGGAGACATGGAGTGAGGCCAACCCACTATTCCTCCCTCAACTCTAGATAGCTGGTGATAATGTCCCTGTCCCGCCAGGCTTGTAGTTATGTCAGTATTGTCTTCTGGGTAAAGGGGCACATTGCCCAGTTTTCACATGGCTGAGGTATTTATTGTCATCGACCAACCCAATCATTCCTGAGGCCATGGGGACTTTCTTAAAACACTTAACAAGACATCATAGTCCCTTTTAGGGCAGTAATGGGGAGCTCAATTGTCAAACCACTTAATTCACTGTTTGATAGTATGTACCTGTTCTTACATTCTTTCACTTGTCTGTTTGCGTGCATTCTTTTGTGTTTGTGTGATTATGCCAATAAAGGTTTCTGAACTGAACTGATAATTTATACTGACTCAATATAAAGCCACTACATCTGTTCAGTAGCAACTTTAGGGGATTATTTGTATCAGGTACTGCTTTCAGTGTCATAGCTAAGGGGGGGCTGGGGTACATTGGCCTGGGTAGCCTGCCTGAGGGGGTGTCTTAGAGTCCTCTGAAAATCACTCCCGGTTTTTGTTGAAAACCAGAAGTGCCTATCAGAGGCCTCCAGAAGGCCCTCTTAGGAGCCACCAAAAACAATTCTGGCACCTGGTGGGGGGGAGGGTGTGTGTTTGTTTTTGTGTTCCCAAGTGCCGGATGCCTTAGCTATGCCACCAACTGGCATGGAGAAAATACTTAAACTGTAGCATCATAACTACAATCCAAATCCAAATTGATGCCCCCCATGGCTGCCTTTCAGGGGAAAAAAAAGACATCAGGCAATTCATGATCACAGTCATCTGGGATTTGGCCCTTAGTTGTCTCCGCATCCCTGCAGCAGTTCTTGTTAGATTTCGAGTTACCTGAACCCTGAGCTGCCTTATGACTTGCAAGGCCACATCACCCTTTCTGTGCAAACAAATGATGCCTCAAAGATGAGACATTTGAAAAGTAACCAGAAAGGTAATCTCCCCTTTATTGCCTTCATTCATATTGAAATGTATGATCAGAGAATCTTAATCTTCAGCCATTGAAGCTTACTTCACAGCTGCTGGGCTAAATTTAGAGTGCAGGCCAACTCTGTGTGAGAAAGCAAGGTCCCTCTGATTGGATTAAAGGGCAAAGAAAGGGAATGTCATGTTACTCCTTTAGGCTGCAGTGATTCTCACAAGGAAGCTCAAATAACAAAAGGCGAGGAATTTGATCCTGCAAAAGCACAACAGGCTCTAGCAGTAGCTGTAAAAAGCTACAGTGAGGTCATATTTGCCACACTTTATAGGGGGGATTCTCAATTTCTACTAAATCCTGTTAACTTGGGGCAGAAAAAGTTATGTGCTAAGATGAGGTCTTCGTACCCTTTTGGAGATGGGAAACAAACGTAAGTAAAAAGGATAAACTAAAGGTAAGATCGCAGGACTGGTTTTTCCACCTTCAGATGCTTAGTAGTCCAATCATGGAGAAGGGCACAAAGATCCTGACCTGTGACTTGTTCAACAATGGCTTCCGACTATAAGTCACTATATTTTTCAGCACATTTCAGAAACAAGGTCTATGGAGTTCATTCTGATCATTAATGTGTGTATATGGGCAACAACTGACGAAACTGAAAATGCATGTAGATAAATGCAAGAGAGCGTTCTGTGGCAGAAAAAAATGATTATGTGAACCCAGCCCAAAGCATCACTAACCAAAGCCACAATCCAGTGAGAATGAAGCACTTCTAAGGCCCATGGACATCAGTGAAAGATTGCACTCTTAATGTAACAGAAACTCTCATTGGTGGCTATGAAAGCAGATCAACTACAAGCACATGAACTCCTTGGTAGAAATACAAAGTCTGGTCGCATTTACCACTTACGTTTGGACTCATGTTGATCCATGTTGACTACTGTGAATTTCGTGACCAGACTTTTCTTTTGCTCCATGTGGCAAAATGGCGGCTTCAGCAATACAATAAGGCAGGAACAGGCAGACAGTTCCAACTCTGTGTGAGAAAGCAAGGTGGCAGAACAATTTGTCTTCTGCTAAGGGTCCAGACTAGTTTTCAAAGAGAACCAATGAATTGCCAACAGCCATCATCCCCTTGAAGGATTGCCTTACAGCTCGATTAAGGAAAGAATCCCAAGTACCAACATAGGATGAGTACTGAATTCATCCCCCCTCCCCCCCCCCCAAAAAAAATATTCCGTGCCCTGCCACTGCTTTTGTGTGCATAGATTCTCCATTGTCTCCTACTGAACACCAGGCACGGCAAAGGAAGCTTAATTAATATGGAATTAGTTCAAGTCAACTTTGGTTGATGAGATTGTGTTGCCCTTTGTGGCCTTAAGACCAGCTGGCAGGTAGAAGAAAATACATTCAGAAAATTATTGCTCAAACAGATTATTGAGTTTAGCCAGCATGTTTACTGTTTTATAAAATTCTCACTCTCCCTGCCATTCAATATGAAGTAGATCCCTAGCCTGCATACTGTGATAGAACGAGATCTGGGATCTCAATTTGAGCAGACGTCTTCAGAAGGGTTGTGGATAAACAGTTCCCTCTTTAGCCTGAAGCAGTATTATCTACGCCTTTCTAGCTTGTTTGTCAAACTATTCTCCATCCCTCACTTGCATGCCAAAAAGAAATGGGGTACCATGGGGGGGGGGGGTTGAAATGCAAGGAAAAACTGACTGCTTTCCAGTTATTATCCATGCACCTCTGCTTCATTTCCAACTACTCTGTTCTGTAGAAAGATCAAAGAGGGGATAGACTTCATTCAAAAGTAATGAACATAATCTTCATCTTGATTACCTTGGCATTTAAGATCCCTGCAGTAGTCTGTGAACCTGAATTTGGATAAGATCTAATTCCTAGATTTCTTCTCAAAGATGTGGAAATTTATGTCCCTGCCTTTTTTTCAGCCATGCCCGCCAACACTGTTTTGCTGAGTCTTCCTCTAAACTCTTTACCTTTGATGCGATCACTGTCACAGCACCATAAACATCCTGAACATACATGGGTGATACATTAAAACAGTGGATGTTTGCCTCTTCTAAGAGACCCTCTGTACCTCCTCTGTGCTGTGTAAGTACTAGCCACACCACACTTTACCAGTTTTGACGACGGTGCTTGATTCCAGCATTCAGGGGGATTCTGGATGGGGTTACCTCTATCAGGATTCTCAAACTGTGCATTGCAATGCCTTTGCATGTTGCAAGGCACGGTTGGGGAGGCATGGGGAAACCTCCTTCCCCACAGGTCTCCGAACTCCAACCCTCTGGAAGCTTTTCTGAGCCCACGGAAGTCACGTGTGTCTGCCAGCAACCTCTGCGGAGCTCCGAACAGTCAAATCAGCAAAAAAAAAAAGCTACTTCCTGTTTCTTGTGAAAAACAGGAAGTGATGTTTTTCTGCCTTTAAAAGGCATTTTGAGGGCTGGGGAAGCCCTCTGGGGTTCCCAGAGGCCGGCCAGGGGAGGGGGCATGGCTGGGATGTGGCTGTTAGGCCACATCCAAGGCCTTGTCCCCAGGCTGCATGGCCCCAATTCAGGCTGCGCAGTTCCTTGGATCCGTGCCCATGAAATTGCCAGTGCAGATCCAAGAAAGCCACTGGGGAGACAGGAGCCTCCCATGGTGTAAGGATACGAACTGCTCCAATGCTGCGCTGGCTCCAATCAAGTGCAGCATAGGATTGGGCTGTGAATCACAGCAGGAAACAGAACCCTATGCTTGAAATGATCAGGACTCCCTTGCATAATCACATAAATGATTAACTGGACTCTAGAGTCCCCAGTACATTCATGCAAAGCTGATGCACAGGGTCCCATGATGTGAACATCATGTGTGTTGCGTGAACTGACCAAGCATGCATGTTACAGTAGGCTGCAAACAAATGTTCAGGCAAATCAGGCTGCCATCCTATCCATACTTACTTGGAAATAAGCCCCACCAGCTCTAATGGAAATTCATTCTAAGCAGAAATGCATAGGAGTGGACTCGTTCACCACAGGCATTGGGAGTCACACACCATTCTAATTTATTCACTGGTTCCTCCAAGAATCTCTCTCTCTCTCTCTCTCTCTCTCTCTCTCTCTCTCTCTCTCTCTGATTTTCAGCATAACATTTTGATTGACTGGATCTCTGGGTTCTCTCTCACTTTGCTCTTTAAAGCAGCAGCACAATCATTAGAAGCAATAAATGAATTCATTTTACAGTAAGCCCAAGCTTAAAAATGAACTTCATATGCAAATCATCCTTACAAGATGGGAGTATATCGGTAAAGTGCATATATAGAAAAACCAGCCTTTGGAGAATTAATTCACTTGATCAACAACTCCTCTTCAGTCTCTGAATTTGTAATTAGAAGTAAAACAAGGGCAGTAACAATCAGAAGTAGTTCTGTGAATGGGCAGAAAAGCAAACTCCACCAAGGAAGAAGTGCTGTAGAGCACAGAAATTCACCAGTTCATATTAATTCATGAAACCTTCACATAAGAATGGCATCATCTAACATGATTGTACACTGGAATAACACCAATCCCCAACCAGAATTTGTTGTGTAGCTGCAGTGCTCTGTTAATACACAGTACTGGAAATGGCACCCTAACATATTGTAGAGCTCACAGCTCCACCGTAGCAAATATAAATATAGCTTGCCATGAGAATTGTACCTTGTACCTGGAGATAGGCCAGCACAATTAGGCCAACACAGTTTGGCTGGCACAAAGGACACCATAAAGTACTGTATGTTTGGACCACTCTTGGAGTCAGAGAGGCCAGCACACAGACATGTGCCATCCTCCCTGACTCCGAGAGTGGTCCAGATGGCCTTTATGGTGGTCCTAGTACCAGCCAAACTATGCCAGCCTAACTCCAGGCTAGGATTGTGCCCTCAAGCATATATATTTGTTATAGCACTTTTAGAGTGGGGAGTGAATAGTTTTTCTTGCCGCTCTGTAAGTCTACCAATCACCAATGGGACTCCTTGGATCAGCACAAGCTCTTTAGCTGGTGCAAGTCCGAAGAGACAAAGAGGACATGTCAGCTGCTACTGGAGGGAATAGCATCCAGTGCAAGTAATCCATGCTGGGTGCCACCCTCTTCCATCACCATCACACCCTCAGCCCTTCCCCTCTCCACCCCTCTGTTCCACCCCTCTCTACCTTCCATCTTGCCCCATTTTGCCCTCTCTGCTGACATATCAAAGTTGGTGGGTCCTCTTTGGCCCACCGCCATGTGCAGGGCCATTCCAGCTTCTCCAGTGGCATTTCATGCACTGCTGGGGGGCTGTTTGTGAAGACCATAAAGCAGCTACTCCCCTGCCCTGATCCGCCCCCTGCCCGCCTTCCTCCAACCACCCAGAAAGGCTCCTGCACTGGCTGAACTTGGCTAGCGCAAGGGCAGCTTACCGGTGGTTCACTCTGGCCCAACTGTGTCGATGCACCTGCCTGTGGCGACACAATGCACTTTGTGCTGGCACAAAATTGCCTTACAGCACTTTCACGACAGCACTAGGCAGATGGCCCAGTAGGCCCCTTGGATAGCCCCCATAGTAGTCATTTGCTTTGACTGTTTTTGAGGAATGGGGCATGGGTTGCTTTTGCTGTTATACAGCATGTGCATTTTCTAGGCACATGGCATGATAGGGAGTAGCTAATGGGCACATGGCCTCAGAGGTGTAGCTAATGAAAGTGTAGCCCAGTGCAGAGGGCAAAATGTTTCCCCAGAAATGACATCACAACAGGAAGTAACATCACAGTTGTATTTTTTTTCCTCTGTTTTTTTGGCCATAACTTTTGATAGAGTAAGGATATTACACTGGCTTGTTTCACTGCATTCAGCATTAAATTACCTTTCCAATGATAGATAACATGGTGGCATTATTCATACATACCAAAGTTTTTACAATTTTGGCCACTAATGTCAAGCTCAGCTTGTTGCCCCCCTAAAGCTTGTTCCCGGTGCAGCTTGTTCCCCCTAAAGCTTATTCCCGGTGAATTTGGATAAGATCTAATTCCTAGATTTCTTCTCAAAGATCTGGAAATTTACGTCCCTGCCTTTTTTCCAGCCATGCCCGCCCTTTAGCTATGCCCCTGGACATCGTCATGTCCCAGGTCAAATTTTGCTTTTTCAGCTCTCTGGATCTCTGTGACTGAGGTGGATGCATTTATCATGCTGAACTTGAGTAGTGAGTGAGTCTAGCTTGTTCATTCTGCTGGATGAGTTTGTACAGATGCTCATTTGCAATTCCCCAGGTGATAATCTCTCTCCGCTTCTTAATCTCACGTTGATTTCCTTGAAATTGCACTGTGAGGCCATTGCTAGTGAGATGCTTTGCTTCTGTCCAGAACTGGGATATATTGCAATAATATAGCATGTTTCCTTTGATAGTGTTCTGCAGCTAAAAAAATCCATGGTCAACTCCCTCGACAGTGATGCTCTTTCCATCTGCTAGTAAGATCTTGTCCTTTGCATTTAAGTGAAGTTTTGTAAGGAATTCCTGGTTGCTGATTGGCTTACGGTTCCATGTGGTTTATTGCCTCGGAATCAACGATGTGTTGACGTGAGTTTGTTTTTCGACAACTGTCCTGTACATCATCTGCAGATTTGCCTGTAGCTACCCTGACTCTTTCTTTTGACATTTTATTATTTGTTTTCTCTACTCCACTATCCATATTGAGCAGTTCTTTTTCAACTGGCCAACGTTCTTGACCTGGAAACATGCCCTTGTTTCTTATTCTTCTGCAGGGCAGGCCTAGGGGAGGTCCAGGGTGTCACAGGGATTGGGGCGGCAGCGGAGCTTGCCCTCCGAGGCCCCTTCCTGAGGGCCAGGCAGACCACGCACAGTGTCCAGGGGACCTTCAGAGACTTACTTCCAGTTTTCATCAAAAATAAGAAGAAATGCTTAAAACCTTTCTGGAGACTGGAGTGAGCCTCTGAAAGGTCCACAGAGCAGTCTCAAGTCACGTGAGGCTCCAGGTGAGTATGGGACGGGAGGGAGGGAGGGAGGGGTGGCAGCAGCAGAGAGTAGTGGATGGCAGCTTGCGGTCCTGGCCTGGGACAGTGCATCAGCCATGGCTGCAACTGTTCTTTTGCCTTATCATGCCTGGCCACGGTGACCCACGCCCTAGTGACATCTAGATTAGATTATTGCAATGCGCTCTACGTGGGGCTGCCTTTGAAGTCCGGAAATTACAACTAGTACAGAATGCGGCGGCTCGGGCACATTGGTTTGACTCTGTCGAGCCGTTGCTTCGGCGACTACACTGGCTGCAGGTTCTGTTCCAGGCCCAATTCAAGGTGCTAGTTTTGACTTTTAAAGCCCTTTACGGCT
>JAJKFI010000003.1:43621764-43632300 GCA_029204185.1 Lerista edwardsae | reverse complement strand
TTATTATTATTATTATTATTATTATTATTATTATTATTATTATTATTGGAAAAACATGGTAATCAATCAATCAATCAATCAACAGGTACTTATATACCGCTTTTCAACACAAAGTTCATAAAGCAGTTTACAGGCAAACAGTAATAATAAAGTTAAATGGCTCCCTGTCCCAAAGGGCTCACAATCTAAAAAAAATGCAGAACTCCACAGGCAACAGCCACTAGAAAGACACTGCACAGGGGTGAAGAGGGTCAATTACTCTCCCCCTGCTAGATCTAAGAGGAACACCACTTGAAAAAGTGCCTCTTGCCCAGTTAGCAGGAGTATTGCCCGGTTAGCAGGGATATCCATCAAGAAGCACTACTCCATCCTAACCTTGTCACAGACACCAGAGGGGATAACACAATAGCACACATTTATTTGAAACAAGTCAGTTTTTAACCCAAATCTGTAACTGAACAGATGAATTTTTTGATAAAAAAAACTAAAATGAAATACCAAAATTTAAAAAAGTGTGCATACCTCATGCTGTAAAGAAATTTGTCTTTAGGTCTTGCTCATCCAAACACAATATGTTTGCCACACTAAATGTTGGTTATCAGTTTGAGAGGCCATCATATACCCAAAACATGACTTGTTTTCCTATTAATTTCCTCCCTTTTGTCTCAAGGGATTCTGTGAATTATACAAAATTGATTCATAGTTTGACTTCTAACCTCTAGAAACCTCAAACTGAATTAAGCTGTGCAAGCCTTAAAAATGTTACCTCTGTAAGGTCTGAACTGCAAAACTCAGGGATGTCTGAACTTCAGCGTATAAGGAATTGGCAAATATAGGATCAAGTCACACCTACTTTTTTACACCTACAACTCACACGAGTCATTTTGCACACAACCCTAAAATAATAAGAATAAGAATAATAAAAGAAGGATTTTCAACTGTTTGGGCAGCCCAATCTTATTCAGCACTGGCACTGGGGGCCAAAACTGGGCAGCTTGTTCTCAGGGTCAGGAAATATTTCTTCCTTTACCCTGTGTGGCGCTGCAGTCTGCCCAATGGAACTACTCAGATCTATGCCAGCTAAATTGCTGGTGCAAGTCCACATAGCCTCCTACAGAGCTTCCAGAACAAAGACTGAGTTAGGATATGGCAGAGGTCTGAACCACCCCTTCCTACCCTCTCCCTCTCCCCAAACATTCCACCAGTTCTCCCAAACCCAATGGCAGGGATGCCACTAATTAGGATGGTGGCTTCTAAAACACGTCCTATATACCCTATCTTAGTGCGCAATCCTAACTTGGAGTTAGACTGGCACAGTTGGGCCAGCAAAGTTTGGCCGTCACAGGGCCACCATAAAGTATGTTTGGACCACTCCCGGAGTCAGGGAGGATGGCGCACGTCCAGTGGTGTCATCTAAATGGTTTAAGAACAGGTACTCACTTTTGATTGGCATGTGTTGGGACCCGGCCACCGGAAGTGATGTCATAAGCCAGAAGTGATGTTGTGGCAGGAAGTGACATGAAAAAAGCCCTTTTTGAGGCCTCAGACAATTTTAAACTGACCCAATAGTTGCAACAGTATTCCACAGCACCCCCAGAACATGTAAAGGAGGCCTGGCACCATGTTAAAGTGACCCAACAGTTCCAAAACCCCAAAGCAGCTCATTTTTCAGTGGCAAGGTTCCGCTCGCTGCCTGCCTGGCTCTGAGAACGTGCAGGCAACTCAAACGTGCAGAAAATTCAAACGTTGCAGGGGGTGGAGTTGACGAGTGGGCGGGCGAATGGGCAGGGCTAGCCATAATCCTAGGAACCGGTACTCGCGTACCCCCGCGTACCCCCTGCATGACATCACTGCACACGTCTGTGTTCTGGCCTCTCTGACTCCGAGAGTGGTTCAAACATTTGCTTCTCAAACTTTTCTAACCAATTAAAAGCAACTTTCAGAAAAGATCTGAATTATTGTGGTTGTTTGCAAAATGGCGTTTATCAAAAAGGGGTATATGGATAAATGCAAGGTACAGTTCATACATCTTTCACATCTTTTATTCAATATCTTACAGTGCTGCACAGGTATCAGAATTATGCTCTAGGTGGCTAGAGTGACCTCTAGTGTTCATTTGTGATTGAAGAAAATATTTTCTAATATATTCAATAATCTACTCTTCCAGTTAGATTTTTAGGCACTGGAGCAGACATTAAGGGCCATTTTAGGTACAAAAATGGGAACTTTTCATAGGCTGTCTAGACCATTAAGAGAGGAATATAAATTAAAATAAATATTATGTAAGTAAATAAGCAAATGTGATTTGGTTGTGCATTTTTAAAGGAAAAAGTTGGGTTCCTCCCAATCCTGAATTTGACCTTTGACCCCAGTTACAAAGTTGGACTTCAGTGGCATTGAGTTAATTGAGTTTGGCCTCACATGGTACAAACAATATCAAAGAATGCAATCAGAGGCAGATCTACAGGGAGGGCAAAGCTCTAAGTGTTGCAAGAAGCCTTACCCTGCCATGTAAATCCCTCCTCTCCCTTGCTGCTGTAGCCAGTAAGCAATGCCAAGATGTTGCTTTTCCCTGTGAGGATTGGCTGAAACGGTGCAGGAAAGGAGTGATTTCCACTGCAAGGTAAGGCTTCTTGCAAAACTTAGGGCTTTGCCCTCCCTTAGATCTGCCACTGAATGCAATGTGTGATCCCATGCGATCCCATGCCCACTTATCTGGGAGCACCTCCCACTGAACTCAATGGAACTTCTGAGTGGTCATGAATAGCTTTGCACCATAACAGTCAGGAAAGTGGATGCCAAATTCGCTTCAACATTTAAGTGTCTAGATTTTTTTAATTGTAAATTTTATTGCATTTACTTGCTTTAAAAGGCCTTTTTTTTTTGGATTTTTAAAAAATGGCATGTATTGCTATTGCTATCTGTATTAATTTTTAAATGTTTTTTTACTCACATTACAAGGCCACTGGGCCCCATCTGATCACCTGTCATTATTTAATTATTGTATTATTATCAAGGATATTTATATACCACATTTCAATTCAAAGTAGTTCGCAAAACAGTTTACTAAGCTAGACAAATGACTAAATGGTTCCCTGTCCCTAAAGGGCTCACAATCTAAAAGCGGTGCAGAAGAGCCACTGGCAAGAGCCACTGGCAAAGAGCATGTTGGGGTGAAGAAGGAAAGTTGCTCTTCCCTTGCTAAATATGAGAGCACCACTTTAAAAGGTGCATCTTTGCCCAATTTGCAGGGCCTATTATAAATATTTGCATTCCATCTTTCGGTCATTAAAATAATATTCATAGCAGTCTTTGCTTTTCCTGCCCCCCTTTCATGTTCACTAGTGTGCATGTGAAAGTTTCCTGGCATCAACCTTCAGGAGCCAACCCATGAGTGGAGAGCTGCACTCATAGAACAGTTAAGCAAGGTGATCAGCAATGGGATCTACAAATGAACAAGGGGAACGCTGGGCGGGACGTGGGCGGGACTTCCGCTTGAGTAGCAGCCCGTCCGTAGCGTTCCACGGCTGCCCTGGCCTCAGGGGGGCTCCTGCTCGCCACGGGGGACAGGTAAGGTTCGCGCCGGGTGCCTGGGCGAGCAGCAGGAGGGTGCGTTAACCAGGGGCAGCCCCCTGAGGCCAGGACAGCTGTGGAACACTACGGACGGGCAGCCAATCACGCGGAAGCCCCGCAGAAGTCCTGCCCAGAGTTCACCTTGTTCATTTGTAGATCCCATCGCTGGAGGTGATGTCAGACAAGTGTCATGTTGGGCATGGGACAAAGACCCTGAGAGACCTAAAATCTGATCTGGTGGTAATGGGATGGGTGAGAGCCATTGGGGGTTCACTGTCCAATGCTGCCACTGGCCCCAGCAACCTAGCCCCAGCACTGCAGCTAACATAAGAAAAAAACATAAGAAGAGCCCTGCTGGATCAGGCCAAAGGCCCATCTAGTCCAGCTTCCTGTATCTCACATTGGCCCACCAGATGCCTCAGGGAGCACACAAGACAACAAGATGTCTGCACCCCATTGCCACTCCCTTACATCTGGCATTTTGAGGTAGCTTTCTTCTCTTGTAAGGAGGTTGCACCACCCATCATGGCCTGTAAGCTGCGATGGACTTTTCCTCCCGAAATCTGTCCAATTCCCTTTTAAAGGCACCTAGGCCAGACGTTATCACCATCTCCTGTGGCAAGGAGTTCCATAGATTTAATTACCTGCTGGGTAAAAAAGTATTTCCTTTTATCGGTTCTGGTTCTCCCAACACTTAATTTTAGTGGATGTCCCCTGGTTCTGGTGTTGTGAGAGAGGGAAAAGAGCAGCCTCTATTAACTATCCATCCCATGCATAATTTTGTACGTCTCAATCATGTTCCCCCTCAGGCAACTTTCTGCATTTCCATCAACAATGAGACTGCCATAAAACAGAAGCCTCTAATATCTTTGCAATGAATATTCTATTTCAACAGCTTCTGAATTTCCATTTAAAAGTGCATATCATATTGTTCTAAAGGAGTAGGGCTGTTAACATTTCCATTCTAGCATCTTCCTCTTATTGGCTTAATTTTTTTGCTAATTTGATCTGACAGCAAATATAGAGGTAATAAATGGGAAAAACGTGTTACTGAAATCAGATCTGCTAATTATTCTCACCAGTTTCAGACCAGATGTCCCCAGGCCATCCTAGTCAACTGCCTGAGGTTATGCATTTTCCAGCATTGTGGCTGGAATAATACTTGTAGCCTGTACATTAGATTTGCCCAGGGGAGACCTTTTGCATTATATTTCATTAGTAATCTTCACTTGCTTCTTATCTCAGGTCTCCAGAAATGTACTAAATGCCATATGCAAGGGTTCACACCAGGTTTCAGCCCAATCCTAGGACAGCAGGTGCTGCCACTGCTCCCCATCAAAGGAAGCCAGAGCCCTTGAAGACACTTAAGCACCAGTTGTGATGGTGCAGTGGGCATCCTTTTTCATTCCCCATTTTAAAGCCCCAAATGCCCTGCACTGATGACTGAGGGATTGTTAAGAGTGCCAGGGAAAAACAGAGGATGGTTGATTGGAAGCCTCCTTGGAAGCCTCTCCATTGGACCCTGTGCTCCTGGCCAGTTTACCAGGAGACTGTGCAGTCCGTGGCATCACAATAGGGGTGCAGCCGGTGTAGGCCACCCTGAGTGACACCCTCAAAAGGGGCTGACTCCACAGCACCAGAGCCTCTGTTCGGTTATCATCAACTCGCTCCGGGCCAAGTTGCTTCATGCTTTTGCCTACAATCATGATTTCACCACTTGCTGTCAAGGACATGAAGCTGGGTCCAGAACAAACTGAAGATCACTGAACCGGTTGCATACCCAGCCTATAGGCAGCCCAGGGACAGAGGAGGAGGAGGTCCGTCCCCTCAACTGTTTTCCCGCCCCTGTGCGCCATTCTGCTCTGCCCCATGTGCCATTCTGCTCTGCAGACCACATCGGATGATGCATTTGGGGAGGTGGGGGTGACACCACTACTGACCAAAATTATGAAAGAAAATTCAAGTATGTATCATGTTGAATGATTCTGGTTATTTGGCTATAACGTTTGATAGGATACAGATATTTCAGCGTGGTTTGTTTCATTGCATGCTGCATTAAATTCCATTGTGAATGATATATAACATGATGGTATGATTTGTACCATCATGTTATATATCATTCAACGTGAAAAGGAAAACGTAACTGCCTTCTGTAATAAAAAGTAGATTTCCTTAATTCAAAACTGACCGATGAGACTGATTGTTCCGAGAGCCAATGAAGTGTTGCTCTGACACAGCAGTGAACCAATAAGGTGTTAGTTGCCTCACAAACCTTTTGGAATTCTTTGAAAAGGTCAACAGGCATGTGGATGTGGGTGAAACTGTGGATATCATATACCTGGATTTTCAGAAGGCATTTGACACAGTCCCCCACCAAAGGCTGCTGAAGAAACTTCACAGTCAGGGAATAAGAGGGCAAGTCCTCTTATGGATCCAGAATTGGTTGAGGGCCAGGAAACAGAGAGTGGGGATCAATGGGCAATTTTCACAATGGAGAGAGGTGAAAAGTGGAGTGCCCCAGGGATCTGTCTTGGGGCCCGTGTTTTTCAACTTATTCATAAATGACCTGGAGACAGGGATAAGCAGCGAGGTGGCCAAGTTTGCAGATGACACAAAACTTTTCCAGGTGGTGAAAACCAGAAAGGATTGTGAAGAGCTCCAGAAGGATCTCTCCAAGTTGGGGGAATGGGCAGCCAAATGGCAGATGCGTTTCAACATAGACAAATGTAAAGTGATGAACGTTGGGGCAAAAAACCAAAACTTCACCTATAGGCTAATGGGTTCTGAGCTGTCTGTGACAGCTCAGGAGAGAGATCTTGGGGTGCTGGTGGACAATTCCATGAAGGTATCAACCCAGTGTGCGTCAGCAATTAAGAAGGCCAATTCCATGCTTGGGGTCATTAAAAAAGGGCTTGAGAATAAAACAGCCAATATTATCATGCCATTGTACAAATCGATGGTAAGGCCACACCTGGAATATTGTGTCCAGTTCTGGTCGCCGCATCTCAAAAAGGACATAGTGGAGCTGGAAAAGGTGCAGAAGAGAGCGACAAAAATGATTACGGGGCTGGGGCACCTCCCTTATGAAGAAAGACTGCAGCGTTTGGGGCTCTTCAGTCTAGAAAAAAGGTGCCTGAGGGGGGACATGATTGAGACATACAAAATTATGCATGGAAGGGATAAAGTCGATATAGGGATGTTCTTTTCTCTCTCTCAAAACACCAGAACCAGGGGGCATCCGCTAAAACTGAGGGTTGGGAGAGTTAAAACAGATAAAAGGAAGTATTTTTTTACCCAGCGGGTAGTTAATCTGTGGAACTCTTTGCCACAGGAGGTGGTGATGGCATCTGGTCTTAATGCCTTTAAGATGGGATAGGACGGATTTCTGGAGGAAAGGTCCATCGTGGGCTATAGGCAAAGATGGATTGTGCAACCTCCTTACAAAGGTGGTGGGCTACTGGTACCGGGTGCAAGGGAGTGGCAACAGGATGCAAGCATCTTGTTGTCTCATGCCTCCCTGGGGCACCTGGTGGGCCGCTGTGAGATACAGGAAGCTGGACTAGATGGGCCTTTGGCCTGATCCAGCAGGGCTCTTCTTATGTTCTTATGTTCTTAGTATGAGTCAACTCTCATTTCCATGTATCTGAGCTAATGCTAGAACTCTTATTCGGTTGTTGGAGTGTCATAAAGTTGGCCACTGTTTTTTTGTTGGTTACTGATTTGTTGAATGACCAGTTATATGCTAAAATAAACAAATGGGGGTTACACCATCCCTAGTTATGCCACTGCATTTAGGCTGTGCATATGGTATTGTAATTTATTCTGTATGGTCTGGTATGGGAGGTGGTTAGTCCTGGGGATGACAGAAAGAGTTCTCACATCAGATGACACAAATCCCATCATTCCAAAATATTGAGGTACTGCAATAGTTTCTCTTGCTGAGGTGCCATTAACAGTTGCTATTTAAAAAAATATATATGTCTATATTCCTGCCAGAATTGGGATAGCAAAAAACACAATACAGCTATTAAAGAGCGTTTTGCAAGGCTGAGTCATACCCTCTTACTGTCAATTAGCCTAATTATTGCTTTTGCGGCTCACAGGCCCTTCAATCATGTTTGGAATGTCTCTCCGCACCAACGTCAGTTAGTCATACATTGGTTTTCTCACGTACCACTATGTGACTTGGCGGTGGGAGCTGGAAAATGTGTTGTTTGACTTTGCCACAATACTGACCCACCCACTGTCAGAAAACACAGATTTCTCTTTGCCACCCATCAATTCTATGCTCTTCTGTCAGCCACAGAAGCCCAGGCACAATTTGTTGGCCACTGATACAACTGAGCATTTGCTTATCTCTTCATCTCGCCTGCTAGGTGGTCCAGGGTGTGCATTTCGCCTCCAGGGGAAATGTACCTGTTAAGACAATATTTCTTTTGGCTTCAGCTCTAAGCCATAGGCAAAGGGGATTAGAAGTTCAGCTTTTAATTGTGCTTGCCTTCTTCGTTTGCAAATGGCAATCATTCCATAGCACCTCTTGTGACATGAAAATAAGCATTGGATTAAAGCGTACTTTGGGTTCCCCACCAGCCCTTTGGGCCTGGAAGGCACCTTGCTTAAGCCACTGGGTGTGCTTAACAGGCAAGCCAGGTCCTTGGCACTAATGTGGGCAAACAACTGAGTCATTTTCAAAGCAACTGAACATTTGCTTCCACGGAAAAAAGAGCGAAGGTTCAGTTTTGATCGACGGCACAAAGCATTTATTCGCTCCAAATCTTAACATTCAAGCAGATTAATAACTTCCTGCAGAAGATTTAAAGAAACATGATGTTTTAACATGCAGATTAAGAGCGTACTTAAATTGTACAAACACACAAAGCAGGCTAACTTGTCTGAAAAATGTGCATATGCGTGTGTGTCTGTGGACACAATCCTAACCAATTTTCCACCACTGACATAACTGTGCCAATGGGGCACGTGCTGCATCCTGCAGTAAGGTAATAGTCACGGAGGCCTCCTCAAGGTAAGGGAATGTTTCTTCCCTTACCTCGTGCCTGCATTACTCTTACCCCAGTGCTGGAAGTGCCCAGAGTTAGGACTGCACCCAGTGTCTGTATTTGGTTAATGAAAACAAATGTTATACTTTGGTTTGTAACAGCTATTTATTCCTACAGCCACAAATTAATAAGTGTTCTGTATTTTAAGATTTTCCAATCCCAAAACAGTCTGGACAGGTAATATTCATTAAATAATCAATTTGTAATATTCATAAAATAATCAATTCATAAAAACAATTCATAAAATAATCCGTTCTAATCAATTAAGGAGTCATTTCAGGCATCCATATTTCAGGCATCATTTCCCAAGCTGTTGTCTTGCACACAGCCCATTGAAATAAACGAATGTAGAAAATTCATATACAACTGATGCTTATTTACAGGTAAATATGATGGCACGTTTGTGCCCTTGCACATGGGGAGGTGTCAGCCTCCCCTATGGACTCCTCGGATCCGCACCTGCTAGATAGCAGGTGCAGACCTGAGGAGACCATGTGGCCCAAATCATGGCCATGTAGCCCGGGGAACAGGTTTAGGATTAGGCCATAAGGCCAAATCTGAAGCTCACCCACTGCTCGGTCAGCACGCCTGCCGGCCCATCCACCCAGAAACACCCTCCCCCACCCACTCCTTCCCTCCCACCTGCATTGTCCCTCCTCTGCAACAGCTGGCTTCGGCTGGCGCAGAAGATGCACAGCACAGTCACACCGACACTGGTGCAGGCAGCGCCAGTCTCGGTGCATTAGCACCGACATGGGGGTGCCGCTCAGCACTCCCACATCCGTGCTAACTGAATAGCATTGACACAATAGGGCACTTGGGACTGCACCCTGAGTCATTTTTACTCCTCAAAAACGCTGAATTCTAGTCAATTCCCACCCCTACTTATTACATTTTCTTTCCTGAGTTTAAATTTGTTTTTTTTTAATGAGTTGCATTATGTTGCATACAGCTCAATGCAATTCATTAAGAGCATGCTGAATGCAGATCATGTCCTCTGTAGCGTTCGCAGCCCCTCACAATGTATGCCATCTTCAACTCTAATGCAGATCAATGACTGAGTTGACAATTAGTGAGGGAACTGCAATGAGCAGTGAATATTATCTTGGCAGAATGAAACACATTTTTGTCCCATTGATTTAATTGAGTGTGCTGAACTTGTATGGATAGAAATCAATGGGTTGAGAGCTTAACTTTGCCTAAAAAATCATGCTTTGTTGCATTCTAACTTCGCATCTATTACTATGGGAGTAACTGTCACATCTATTGCTATTTATGTATATGGATCATTGGTTAGCTAACATTTGGAAATCTCATTAAAGAAACTGTTTATAAAGCCTGGATGCAAGTCAGGAGCTATGTTCCCTCTAATCTCCAAGGAAAATGCATGGAGGGGTACAATGGCTGTGTAGGGGTGGCCCCAGGGTACTTGGTGATGGCATCATCATCACCGAGCTCCATAGTTCCAGCAAGGAAGTTGTGTGGCATTTGAGTCCCAGCAATGCAGTTGCAGAGCTTAGAGGGAACCCTGGTCAGATCTTCAGCAAGTAAATGAGGAAGAGATATGCCATGATGGAGACAACAGACTTGGGGTGAATGAATTGACTTTTGTTGAAATCGTTGTCCAATGTTTTCCCTGTGTATTGCCTTTATGCCCGGTCTTTCTTCCATGAGGGAGGTTAAGGGAGGTTAAGGCGGCATGTTTAAGGTTTCCAAGCAGCTTCCCATCCAGGCACTGACAAAGTCCCAGAGCATAATCCTAACCTGGAGTTAGGCTGGCAAAGTTTGGCCGGCAGAAGGGCCACCATATATATACACACACTAATTATATATACACACACTAATTTCATTCATATATATATATATGAAATATATATATATATGAAATATATATATATATATATAT
>JAJKFI010000003.1:43475914-43621364 GCA_029204185.1 Lerista edwardsae | reverse complement strand
ATATATGAAAGAAAAGTCAGCATAGCAGAGAGTTGCTTTCATCGCCTCCACCTACCGGTACCTCTTGAAGCTGGAACATGCCCCTCCCCCGCACAGTGCCCACAGAACCCCCGACTGCCGTGAGGGGGAGAAAAGAAGCCAGAAAGACATTTCCTCCCCTCAGGACCAAACCTTATCCAACTTTCCAGCACAGATGCAGCCACAATGCAGCCCTGAGGTAAAGGAACAAACATTCCTTTACCTTGAGGAGGCCTCCATAACCGCACCTCCTCCCCAAGATACAGCACATGCCCCGTTGCATGGCTGAATTGGTGCTGGAAAATTGGATAGGATTTAGCCCTCAGCCTTTTTCTGCGGCAACACTTCATTATTGGATTTTATGTCTGGTCAGATGGGGGCAGGGTGCAATACTCCTTTTGAAAAATGAAGTAAATATAAATCCCTGACAGTGACTGCGTTGACAGGGACCAATGGCCTTACCTTTTCCACTGCATTCAAACACTGATCAATGGGCAATGACAATACAGTTTTTCAAAGCTGTCGAGCTTTGCAGAGAGAAATGCAATATTTCGGGCCTGTTCTTTTTGACAGGGCACCTCCATCTTGGGGCCTTGGCAGCTTGCTCTGTCATCTGCTGTGTCTGTTAGATTTGTCATTTAAAGTTTTCTCCAAGCGAAATTTCACACAATCCCCAAAGACACGAAGATTGGTAAACCTGTTCTAACTGCTCTAACAATATCATGGAGCTGGGCTTGAATTACCAATACGCCCGGGAATTCTAATGCAATTATGAGTGTTTACTTACACCATGTGTTTCTCACTGAGGCTCGGCTGTATCAGGATAAACCGAAGGGAGCTAATGTTTTATAGATGGTAAGACTCTGTTTGTTTTCAGTAGGGCTAAGTCTCCCAAAGCACTCAGACACACTAATTAAAGTAAACTGCAGAGGCCCATAATAAAATATATGTGTTTGGAGACTGTGAGATGAACTCTTCTGGCTTATTAAAAGTCAAAAGAAAAATATACATTATTTATGACTTCAAAGGGACACATTGTGTGCTCCGGTTTATTTAAAAGATTAACTAAGCGTTGGTTTTTGGTGACCATCTGAATGGCTTCCCTTTCACACTTCATTAGATATGTCATATATGTGGGAAGTCATAATTTGGGCTCGGATCAAATAGTATTAATTAAATAAATTGTGGAGGGCACACCAGCATTATTAAATGTAATCTTTGTGAAAATAGCAGCTAACAAAGCAGGGGCTCATTTGCTCCGCTTCCCCAATTACATTTTGATGCATATATTTTTAAAAACCCATACATGCCTACCGGTCCGAAGACCACAGTTGCAATACATTTCCTGGCTAGATCCCTTTCATAGCGCGCAATCCTAAACTAGAGTTAGGCCGGCATAAACTAAGCCAGCAAAGTTTGCCCAGCACAAGGGCCACCATAAAGCATGTTTGGACTACTCTCTGAGTCAGGGAGGATGGCTCATGTCTGTGTGCTGGCCTCTCTGACTCCGAGAGTGGTCTGAACATACTTTACGGTGGCCCTTGTGATGGCCAAACTTTGCTGTCTTAGCTGATGCCGGCCTAACTCAGTTTAGGATTGTGCCCATAGTGATGCAAACAGCTGGAATGGCTGCAGTGGCGTTTCTACAGGGAGGGCAAAGCTCTAAGTTTTGCAAGAAGCCTTACCTTGCAGTGGAAATCACTCCTCCCCTGCACCGTTTTAGCCAATCCTCATAGGGAACAGCAACACCTTGGCATTGCTTACTGGCTACAGCAGCAAGGGAGAGGAGGGATTTACCTGACAGGGTAAGGCTTCTTGCAGCACTTAGAGCTTTGCCCTCCCTGTAGATCCACCTCTGAATGGCTGTGAACAACTGGGAAGAAGCAATTCACAAACTTTCAGTGCCCTCCACTCTTACTTGCTTCCCATTGGTATAGTATAGGAGCACATTGCAACTTCCATGTGTCATGTGCAGCATATGCAATAATATGTGATCAGCAACACTTCAGTGCAGTACTTAAGGGTTACTGAGATAAAATGTATACAAAGCACTCAAAACATTTAGGAAAGGTACTCTGTAATACCAAGTGCATATGCAGGATAGGACTACACAATCTGTGGCTCACCAAACAAGAACAGCCCAACAGTCACACATGGCAGCCCAAAAGGAAGTCCCTAAGCCCCTCCCTTTGCCAAGGACTGCAAAAACAGGGAGGTTATCAAGCTTTGCCACAAATAGTTGGCCAGTGCATTTTATTTAATTATAACTTATTTATACATTTTTTTCCTCAAAGGAACTCAAAGGCAGCTCTCATAGTCCCAAAAGGATATTTGGAGGAGGCACATCAGTAGCCACCAGGAAGAGTTTGATGCCATCACTGTGAAATGAGAGGCAGTGAAAGGCAAAGGGTAGTGACATTTTGCCACCCCTTTCACACCCACCCACCCACCCAGCTTAAACCCAGGTTAAAAACCCTACTCACAGCCCAATCCTGAACTGTCTAACTGCCATGGGTGCAGCGGTAGCCAAAAGGCTACCACTGCACGCAGTGGCAGTGAGGTAACTGCTAGACTCTCCCCAGGAGAGATTTGGGTGCTATCTCTTTTGGGGTGCCCAACATTGTGGATGCTGAGCACCCATGGCACAATTATCGTGGGTGCCGTCAGCATACTGGCACCCACGGAATTGGTGCCCCTGTTCCCAAGGTTGTTGGAAGGCTTAAATGGGAAGGAGTTTGGATTGGGCCACAAGTTTATAAGTGGGACTAGGCCTTGGGATCATCACTAACCCATCCTCCAACCACTGCAATGTCTCCCTGTCCTTTTCCAGACCCCAGTCAAAGTGTTGGTGTTATACCCTACGCAGCTTGGGGCCAGGATACATAAAGGATCACTTGCCTTTCAACCTGCCTCGCCTTAAAGTCTTTTTTGAAGGACCTCCCCTGAATGTCCCCAAGAGTGGCAATAAAGGAAGCTCCCTTTTCAATGATCCCTCTTTTACAGAATGCTCTCCCTGTAAACACCTGGATTTGCTGTGAAAAACTGGGAAGAAGTGATATGCAAATCTTCAGTACCTTCCACTACTTGTTTCCCACTGGTGTGACTTTATCATCCTTTCAGTTGCGTAGCAAGGGGGAGCAAAATGGTAAGTACTGCAGGTGCTGTAATGCGTTGTGTATGTGCCCCCTCTCACTCGCTGTCATAGTCATTCTGGGCAGTGACAGCAACACATAGGAACTTGCTGAACCAAACAGCATCTCCTGTGCATTGCTGTTGATGCCCAGAATAGCTCAGGTGGTGAATAGTAGAGGCCTCTTACATGGCCCCACACAGCAGTGTCATGCAGCCGGAACGCTGGGCGGGAGGAACGGGTGAGCGACAACCCACCTGTTGCGTACCACTCCGTTTCGCCATCTTCCCTGTCCCCGTGGGGGCGGGGAAGACGGCAAAACAGAGCGGTACGCAACGGGTGGGCTGCCGCTCACCCGTTCCTCCCGCCCAGCCTTCCGGCTACATGACGCCGCTGGCCCCACAGCACCTGCAGTACATATCATAAGAACATAAGAACATATGCCCTGCTGGATCAGGCCAAAGGCCCATCTAGTCCAGCTTCCTGTATCTCACAGCGGCCCACCAGGTGCCCCAGGGAGGCATGAGACAACAAGACGCTTGCATCCTGTTGCCACTCCCTTGCACCCAGTACTCTGAAGTAGCCTACTACTAATGTAAGGAGGTTACAACCCATCATTTTGCCCCCCTCTAGCTATGCTACTTTTGGATACCACTGCATCCTTTTGGGGCCAGAAAAAACCTTCTTATCTGTTTACCCTGGCCTTTTCATGGTGACTTTTGGCCCTGCTTGATTTTGTTGTGCCACTTTTATCCACTGCTAAAACTGTTTTTAACAGGTGTGTTTTTAAAAACAGCGTTTTTACTGAAATTATTATAGTTGATCAATTGCATTTTGAACTTTGTATGTGTGGGCGGCCCTGGGGAAATCTGTGTTCAAGAGGACAGGATAGAATACTTTGCAGTACATATTTGAACATGATGCAGCCGTGTTCAAATTGCTTCACACTCACATTATCTCTGTCATCTTTACAGTAGCCTTGTCAGAAAGCCAACTGGTACTATCTGTGTGTGGTTGGGCAAGCTGACACTGAGAGATTGTGTCTAATTACAGTTGCCTAATTATTTGTAACTGAGATGACATTTGAACTTGGGACTTTCCAGCTGACAGTCTTAACCATTATGCAACACTGCACCAGCTCTTGCATACATTGTATGCATATGTATATATATACAGTATGTTGCTGCTTTTATCAGGGTTGAGTTGTGTTTCCTAGATATTTGGGTCATACTTTGGCCTGGAACTAAAAACCTAGAATGAAGGCTCTGAGCAAAGAAATTTGCATGCAATTAAGGGGTTTTTTTTACTCCAGCATTGCACCTTACTTTGGGGGCTGTAGTAGCCGTGCTTGGTCTCAGATCCCCATGTCTGTTGACAGATTTACAGACAGGAACCAGGGCAGGCTGAGCACAGATACCGCATAGATAATAATTCTCAGAGGTACTGAATAATAACATTTTAATCAGGTCTAAAGCAGACAGATATTGAATATGAATGATGCAAAGGGAGCTGTGGAAGTTACAGTGAGATGCTCTGCCGCAGAAAATCAGAAAATCAGCAGTGCAAATCTGAGCAGTCTGGATTGGGGCCTGGCCAGTGGGGAAAGGGGTTAGGATTTGGCCTAAGTGCCAGATCCTGGCTCTACCCCTCTCCCTGGGCTGGTCCACCCAGGGACCCGCCTATCCCACATCTTCCCCCTCCTCGTTCCACCTTCCCCCCGCCCTCCCAACCCCCTGTGGTGGCCGAACTAGGCCGGAGTCCGGGGCTTTCCTGCTTACCTGGGGCAGTGCGGCGGCTGGATGTGGCCACCATGGGCCGGCGCACCATCTTGCGACAGCCCAGCTGACTTCCAGGTTAGTGCAACTATGCCTTACAGCCAGCAGCGTCATGCTGCCGGAACGCTGGGCGGGAGGAACGGGTGAGCGGTAGCCCACCCGTTGCATACCGCTCCGTTTCGCTGTCTTCCCCGCCCCCGCGGGGGCGGGGAAGACGGCAAAACGGAGCGGTACGCAACGGGTGGGCTGCTGCTCACCCATTCCTCCCGCCCAGCATTCCAGCAGCATGACGCTGCTGCTTACAGCACATTTGCAAAAGCACTGGGCTGGCATAAAGGACTTGGGGATTGCCTTGCATCCTCAGGGCAATGTTTGGATTGCGCTGTCAGGAACATGCAAAAGGATGTCAAGATACACCACACTCACCAGACGAAAAACAAAAATGAGAGGTGTGACCAGGCCAAGGGCCCACTGCACAGACACAACTCATTCCCTGAAGGAGAGCTGCCTAAATGTACCTTGTTGAAATAAGGAGATAATATCCTATGAACAGAGTTGCTACCTCATTTCCCCTAAAGCCAAGTTTTTCAGCAAACTTGGGAGTTTCTGTCCAGTAGAGACATGCCAAGAATGTCAATGAAAACAAAAAGATTTTCAGGAAGCCCAGTGCCATGTCTCAAGGGAAATCCATTGAGAACATGATCGCATTTTGTTACCTAAGCCGTGCTGTGAATGCCACCTGCCTCTCAGTAGCACAAGACATCCTGGGACTGGTCAAGAAACTCTCTCCATAGTATATACATACAGTTGACCAGAACTAAGACTAGATGTGCTGCCTCTGTTGGCCACAACTGAAACTTCAGGGTGAATTGTGTGGTGTCTAACAAAGAGAAACATATCTAAGGAATAGAGAGGTGAGTGAAGAGATCATTGAGAAGATCACCAAAAGTTCTTGGGGAATCATTTTGTATTTCTCTACTATAAACTTCAAATGTTGTGTTTTAATTTTTGGTATTATTATTGCGCTGTTGCAAAGTAATTTGGCTATTCTATTTGAAAGCTGTACATTGTAAGAACAGCATTCAGTGAGATTGATTGCTTTCTGTTGTTCATTATGGTCTAATTTGAGACACACAGCCCAATCCTAACATGCATTCCGCTGTTGCAGAACTGCTGTAAATTGGGCTGTAAGGAAATGCACAAATATGCAGGGAATATGATAGTGGCAGATTAGCTCGTATTTTCTTCACTTACAGTCAAACTAGACATTATGGCAGATGTATGTATCATTGCTTCAATGGCCCTTTTTAAACAGAAAAAGCCACTTCTAGAATAGCAAATTGCCTTGAACCGAGTCTGATGATAGATCCATCTAGCTCAATATTGCCTCCATCAGTTGGACAACTTCAGCTAGAGAGTGGGCAACCACATGAGTAGCCTTCTTTTATCACAGTGGGCTGCAGTATTGAAATCAAACATGTATGCTACCCTTGACCCCCTGAATACTGAGGTAGAATCGGGCAACTGTGTTTGAGCAATGGTAAACAAAATGGCTTGCTGCCCACAGATTGCTCACCACTGGTCTACACCTACCTGCAGTGGCTCTTTAGGGTTTCAAACATGGATCTTTCTCAACTCTACCTGAAGATGCTAGAGAGAGTTAGGGTGCAATCCTAACCTGGAGTTAGGCTGGCACAAGTCACTTGTGGCAGCACAGAAGTGTTGAGAATGCGCCTGTAAAGCATGTTTGCACCACTCTTGGAGAGTGTGCAGAGAGAGTGGTCCAGATGCACTTTATAGTGTGTTACACTTAGAAGTGTCACAAAGCCGACACAAGTGATTCGTGTGGGGCATAACTCCAGGTTAGGATTGCGTCCTAACCTGGGACTTAACCTAGGACTCGCTACATGCAAATTATATGCTCAGATATTGAGTTTTGCCTATTCCCTTAATCAAGAGAAGCACCTTCCAGGAATGAATACTTGAGCCATCACAACTCAAGCTGAGTTGCAAAAATGCTGATTTCTTTTTTTTTCTTTTCTTTTTTTGGTGACTCATGTTAACTCAAGTCGGGGACATCACTGACTCAGACCTGACTCGAGTCTTGGGGCCAGTGACTTGGAGAAGAGGCATGACTCAAATTTCACTCGAGTTCTGACTCTCTTTAGTGTTTGTGTGCTTAGTTGCTTACTTTTTTTCTGTCACTTCCTCATTGCCCTGAAAGACCTAATGGGCGATCTAGAATCTGTCCTTCAGGTCAACAGCATCTAATCCGCAGACGTGCTGGGAGGAGACTAGGTGGTTCCAAGAGGTGCAGCTGAGGGGAGAAGGAAGCCTTAAGGGTTTCTGGTTTGTTTGTTTTTTGCTCAAGGACTTGACTTGTTTCTCAAAATGACTTGGGACATGAGTCAAAATGACTTGAGGTTCTGCAAGTCGAGTTGTGACAGGTGCATGCCATGATTCATGAGTAAAGTTGTGGGGTCACTGACTCATGACTTGACTCATGACTCAAGCTTAGTGACTTCAGCACAGTCTTGTCACCTTCCTTCTTCAGAATGTCCCTCTGAAGTAGCATGAATTCCATCCTCCACTGGAGAGGAAACCACCTGAAAGAGCCCTTATTTGGGTAGAAAGAAGTAGGTGGCCATGTTTATACCCTGTCATTGTGCTTCTGTTGCCTGACACAGTGATAACCATCTCCCAGAAGAGAATCAAAGAGCATGCAAGAGTACACACCAATTCTAAACATGTCTAACAAGAGACCTGCTATGTAATTTTTTTTTTTTTTTAAACACGCTTGGTCATTCAATCAATGTATTTATATACCGCTTTTCAACAAAAAGTTCACAAAATGGTTTACAGGCAAATAAATAATAATAAAGTAAATGGCTCCCTGTCCCCAAAGGGCTCACAGTCTGAAAAATGCAGAACCCCACCAGCAACAGCCACTAGAAAAGACACTGCGCGGGGGTGAAGAGGGAGATTACTCTCCCCCTGCTAAACGTAAGAGGACACCACTTGAAAAAGTGCCTCTTGGTCAGTTAGCAGGGGTATATTCAGTGATTAAAGATGCAAAAAAATAGTATAGTGGATTTCACCTTGTTTTCTCTTTCTCTGTGTTCTATGACCAGCCACACCCCCAGATCATTTCCAAAGTATCACGTATAATTCTTTGACAAATCCACTTTAGCTGTGATAATGCCCTTCGTTTTGACTTCAAAACATTCACTGACTCTCATGGATTTGTACTATTTAACACCCAGATAAAGGTAAGCTGCCTTTTTTAATATCAATGGATTACATTTTCTTGTTACATGCTTTGGTTCAATTGGATTTTTCAATTTGAGCACATCTATTCAGGGGGAAAAACAGTAATGCTATGGTGTGAGAAGAACCGTAGTTATTAGGAAGGTAAACAAAATGAAACAGAAACAAAGATAAACTGAAATTAGCTGACTCAGAGCACAATCCTAAACTGGAGTTAGGCTGGCATAAATTAAGGCAGCAGTTTGACCAGCACAAGGGCCACCATAAAGCGTGCTTGGACTACTCTCGGAGTCAGGGAGGATGGCTCACATCTGTGTGCTGGCCTCTCTGGCTCCAAGGGTGGTCCAAACATACTTTACAGTGCCCCTTGTGCTGGCCAAACTTTGCTGGCTTAGTTTATGCCAGCCTAACTCATTTTAGGATTGCGACCTCAATCACTGCTACAAATACTATTGTTTTTATCCCCTGCCTTCCTCCTCCAGATTGCCTCTATTTTTATCTTTCCTTTTCTTTACAGACATATTATTAAAAACTTCAAACGCCAGAAGACCTCATTGTATTTGAAGAGAAGCAGGGAAGGCTAAGGGCCCAATCCTATCCAAGTTTCTGGTGCTGATGCAGCCCCAAGGTAAATGAACAAATGTTCCCTTACTTTGACTCTCTCTCTCCACCACAGAATGCATACAACCCATTGGGACAGCTACAACAGGACTGGAAAATTGGATAGGATCTGACCCCTAAGTGATATTCCACAAGGTGAACCATGAAGGCAGATGTTCAAGACTGTTTGGTAAACTCAGGGTTGACATTCCAACGGCATCTGTAACCATTTACAATTGTCTTGAGGGTTTTATGTACCAACAAGTAGTGCCTCTACACACAAACGTACTGTATGTTTGAGTGACGACTGTACATGTGTTCCTTTTAAGATGAACCAAAGGTTTAAAACTTTCAAAAGCCCAGTACAGTAGTTGAGTATCTGGGTACAGGGGCATAGCTAAGGGTGGCTGGTGGGGTCAATTTACCATTTACCACGCCTTGAGAGGGTGCCAACCCTTACCCCCAGATACTGATCTAGAGGCCTTCTGAGTTGCAGGGAGTCCACATGTGCAGAAGGCTTCCTGGAGGCCTTAGAAAGGCACTTCCAGTTTTCAGTGAACCTTCCTTCTTCCAATCTTCCTTCTCTTGTCATACTATCTTTTAAAGTTCTTCTTTTGTAGCCCTTCTTCTTCAAGGTTCTCCGTGCTTTCCTCTCCTTTATACGATCTGATATATGATCTGATCTATGAAACTAGCAACCAGATACCTTTCTGCTGCCAGAGGGGCCAATCCCATCCAACCTTCAAGCATTGATGCAGCCCCAAGGTTGTTCCAAGGGAACAAATGTTCCCTTACTTTGAGGAGGCTTCCATGACTGCCCCATCCACTGCAGGATGCAGCTCACACCCTGTTGTCATGGCTGCATCAGTGCTGGAAAGTTGGACTGAATTTGGCCCAGACTGTCCACCCTGACGGCCACCCCAAAATACCTTTCTTACATTCCATTACAGATTAAGAGCAGAAAACACCACTCAGCTCAAGAGTTGTGTCTGAACAGCTTACCACCAGAGCAGCACACCACCAATGCAATCCTACTAGCAAGGGAAGTGAAAAGGAAACATAGCTCCATATTGATTTAGCCACCTTATGTCAGACATATTGACTAGAATGACATAACTCGGTTTTGATGGGCTTTTACTTGCTGGGATGGTATTCCATGAATATCACAGAGACATTTTCCCCCCTCTCTCGTACATATTACCATCGAGCCTTGCCCTTGGAGAGCCAAAAGGAAAGATGTGTAGCCCTGGCTGTTTCATTTCCTGCTTTCAAGGACTGTTGTGTTACTAAAACATTTTCATTACAGGAGAACCCCAAGCAATATGCAATGTTTGTCAGAGGATTACTGATGGTCCCTGCAAACTGACTTTCTCAAATCCACTTACAGATATTTCACTGTATCTGAAAGTGGTCAGTTGCTTAGGTAGATCAAAGGAGACCCAGACGTTGGCTTTTTGTTTCTTGCTGTCACCCTCCCTGACTCCCCCCCCCAACCCAAAACAAAGTCCTACTTTTGAATACTGTACAGAGTCATAGAAATTGGTTTATTTTTTATCACTTTCTGCACGCATAGACAAAAATGATTTGATGATCCTTTTCCATCCATAAGGAAAGACTTTAGAGCCGTGGTTCCCAATGTGGGTCAGGACCCACCAGTGAGTTGCACACCAGTTTCAGGTGGGATTGCGAAGCATCTACAGCAGCCAAATTGTAAATATGGGAACATGGGGTGCTGGAAAGGGGGAAGGGCTGTGTGGTTGTTTTGTTTGTGTCAAGGTTGTAAAGAGGCTTTTTTCTTTCTGATTCACTTTGCTGTTGGAAAATGGCTGAGAAATCACCCAACATATTGCTGCATTTTTAGGAAAGCAGCAGGATCTGGTGTTACAATGACGGCACTTCCAGCCATGACATTCACTTCTGGTGGGTCCCAGACAGATCATCATTCTAAAAATTGGGTCTTGGTTCTAAAATGTTTTGAGAGCCACTGCTTTAGAGACTTCAGGGCAGTTTAATCAAAGGATCCAAAAATATAGAAAAGTAGGCAAAAGGGCAGGGCATTCTTTACAAAGTTTCAGGATTTCATTATGGTCTTCTGAAGCAATAATAATTAACTGCACAATCCTATCCCCCACATCAGTGATGATGCAGTCACATTGATAAGAGTATATGCTGCATCCAATGGGGGGGAGCAATCAGGAGGTCCGCCAGAGGTAAGCAAAATATGTTCTACTTACATCTGTGTAAGCCTCTGGTGGCCTATGGGTATCCATGGATCTATGTCATCTACAGAGCTGGCATACGTCCAAGGAGTGAAAAGGGGCAGGATGGATTCACAAAGGGGATAGGATCCTGGCACGAGTTGCTGCCACCCATATCCACCCCTCCCTCTCCTGAACCACCTACTTCCCTCCCCACTCTCTAACCCAAAACTCTCTCTCCCTCCTGCCCATGACATGGCCCTGCCACGAACTAACCATGAGTGGTTGAGCCACCACAAGCCACTGCTGTCTGTGCCACATGGCTGCCCATTTGCAGCAGCAGCCTGGAAGCGCATGAAGGCAGCCCAACTTTCTTGCCTTGTGCTTCTGGAATGCTACTCCCAGCAGTGCAAGGCCCAGACAGGATTGGGCCCTAAGAATATCAATCAGTTGCCCTAAGATGGCATTTTATCCAAGTCTATTCATAAAACTGAACTGCATCTCTAACATGGCTGAGGATATCACTCATTTGAATTCATCCAACTTGACCTCAGTGAGTATTCAGTTACTGCAAATCTAATTGGCTACATAGAGTAGGCAAGGCCAGCACCAGAAGTGGCAGAGCCCAATGTGAGGCAAGCCCGTGGGGCCCCCACTGTCCCCACGGCCCCCCACTCACCATACATGGTGAGAAGAGCGCTTGTGGTGCCATGAGCAAAGTGCAGCACCCAGAAATAGTTGATGGTGATGTGATGACATCACCGCCAACTGCTTCCAGGAGGCGCATTTTGGGCCATTTGAAGGCAGGGCCAGAGGGAGAGTCCATTAAGCAGCCGTTCCACTCAGTGGCGTCTCTACAGGGATGGCAAAGCTCTAAGTTTTGCAAGAAGCCTTACCTTGCAGTGGAAATCACTCCTCTTCTGCACCGTTTTAGCCAATCCTCACAGGGAACAGCAACATCTTGGCGTTGCTTACTGGCTACAGCAGCAAGGGAGAGGAGGGATTTATATGACAGGGTAAGGCTTCTTGCAACACTTAGAGCTTTGCCATCCCTGTAGAAACACCTCTGGTTCCACTCGTCCCACGGGCTTTCACTCCATGGAGAGCCTGACTGCAGCAGCAAGCAAACTGTTAACACTCACAAAAGGAATATAACAAAAGTCAGGCCTGCAGTTTCCAAGATGGCTGCTCCTAGATTTCCACGACCCACCTGACATCATCGCGACCCACCAAGTGGGTCCCGACCCACAGGTTGAACAACACTGTATTATTTCATTCTAGATCATCTTTTTTTAAAAGTTCCATAAAGTTAGAGTGTCCCAATAAAGTGTCACTTTAAAAAGTGGGTCTCAGTGCTAAAATATTTGAGATCCACTGCACTAGATCATTCCTTGATTGGCTAGTATAGTCCTGTAATACATCCATGATGTAAACGGAACAGATTCCAACGGTCCTCAGAATCAGATACTATGATCGAAGTGAGAAAGACAGCACACGTGGCTCTAGTGGTAACCAAGCCTGCCCACAGTTGCCCATCCCTGTTCAAGTATTTACTTCCTGCTTCTTGAAAGGGTGTTCTGGAGCACAATGGTTCCACTTGTTTTAGACACAGTAAGCCAGTTATTCATCCTAGCAATAACGATCCAATTAGAAAAAAATACTATTTCTGACAATGGCATGACTGCACCACACCCATGAAGCAATTGCATTGTTAAGGTAATGGCCATATTGCACAAGGAAGGAGAAGTCATCAATTGTTGGAGAATGAATTATTCAAAACAGATTATGACCAACCTGCTGCCCACATTGGTTTGAAAGCCAATACCTGAGACTACTATGCATTATTCTAACAAATTCAGTTGCTAGTTGAGGATTCCATTCCTTTCATTCTTTTCTTTTCACGCCTATGAAATATGCATGTCTGTTGGCTGGAATAAAAAGAGTGGACATTAGATGTCAACAACATTGCCAAAGAGAAAACAAATCATAATATAAAATTTGCATGGTGCAGAGTGGGGGGCTTCTTCCTCTCTCATATACTAGAACTGAGGGTCATCCAATAAAATGGACTGGTAGGACATTTAGGGTGGAGGAAAGGAAGTACTTCTTCACATAGTACATAAGCCTGTGGAATTCATTGCCACAAGAAGTGATAGTTGCCACTAGCTTGGATGGGTGTAACAGGGGACTGGACAAATTCACAGTCGACTAGTCTGTTAAGGGCTATCACGCATGATGTGTTACCACCGGATCCAGCAGCAGTATACCCAGTGGCAGACCCAGCTGAGGCTCCACCCTGGCAGGGTCGACACTCGCCACCCTTGATGCTAGCTTTCTGCCCCACCGGCGCTGCCCCCAGCATGACCCTGGCATGCTATGCTCCATTTGGAGCGGTCTGAGGGCAAGGCTGGGCAGGTGGGCCAAACGCCGCTCGCCTTGCCCTTGCAGCGAATAAAGTGGGTGGGCAGGCGAGCAAGCAAGCAACAGCTGCAGCTCCACTGCCGTTCCTTCCCATGTGACCCTCTCCCCCAGACCCTGCGCATGGCATGGCATCACACCGAGTATATCTCTGGCTGCTAGTTGCAGGTGAGAAATGATGGGGGAAAAGATTGCCTTCCATTCTTGGTGGTGGACTTCCCAGAAAAAGCAGGCGAGCCATCATGGGAAACAAAAAGCTAGATTAAATAGGCATTTGGCCTGATCCAGCAGGGCTTTTCTTACATTCTTATGTAAGGCTGGCCTTGCTCTGCAGAACGGACTTCCACACTTTTCTCATCCCCTTTCAATTTCACTGGTGTTTACCCTCAAACACTCTCTTTTTGGCTTCCCCAAACGGGACACAACCACAGTCTCTGTATGTCTTTCTAGGATGACAGAGAGAACATAACCACCGTTTTCCCACTTGCCAAGTACAACGTATATATGACCAAAGCATATATACTGAAACGTGCAACAAGGTAACTATGAATTTGCTCAAGAACAAATTTCTTAACATTTGGGAGCCTAAATACAGTACACAACTCATTACTGTACTGTGAAAACCAATTGATGCCATAGGGGAGGATCACTCCTAGAGTTAGTTGTAAAAAAAACTACATCCAAAAAATGTCAGAAATGAGATAATTCAGTGAGCAGGAGGGCAAAGTATATCAAGGAAAATTCTTCTGACACCTTTAAACAGACTACAAATCATTTATGTGGCATTGGGAGATAAAATAAGCATATAACAGGTATATAAAAAGCTAATTTGCTACCAATCATTCCCACGCAACCATAAGAAAATCTTGTGATTATTGCATATAATTCATAGACAAACAGGATATAATTGGGTGAACAGATCTTCTGCTCCAGTCTCATTGAAATGAACAGTACAAGTGAAAACAAGTGTCACTTCTGTTTTGTAAAAGGCTCTGTAGAGTTCTCAGGAGCACGATAAATATTAGTGTTCTGAAGGGGTTAAAACACCAAGCTGGAGCATATTATGCACATATCTGTAGCAAAGGCTATAGCATTCTCCCTCTTTCATCACATTCTGTGATAGCATTTTCTCCCCTGCTTGTGTGACCGCCTCAGCCCCATTTGCCTTACCCAGAAAGGACAAAGTAAATAAAGGTCAGGATAGATGTCAACCCAAGCAATTACTAAGAGGAGAACTTGGACATGACCCTGAGATTAGAAACAGTGACCTATTGCATTGGCAAGGGGAAAGCTGCTCAGGGGCCTTTTTATCCAATGCAAACGGCGGCGGCTGATCAAAAGAGGGTTCTCACTTATTTGCATTTTAATACTTCCCACCCCTCTTTTGCATTGACTTTTCCTTCTCATCTTCTTTCCTAGATAGGCCATAAATAGATGGTTAGGATACAAGGAGGGGGTGGTGGTAGGGAGGAAACATGCAGTGTACATTGCAGCCCAAAGACTTAGAGCTCTTACACAAAGTAAGATCAAAAGAAGTATCACCTTTCTACAATTTGTAATGAAAGAAAATGTAATTCTGTTTAGGTGGGGTACACTTAAATTAGAATAGGGAATGATGTTATATGAAATTCAACCATTGGCCAATCCAGCCCATTTTATCCATATTCACCTGGTCGATCCCAAGTAGGAAAGTGCATTCATTCCTCTCAAATTCCATGTGTTCCAAAAACGAGTGAAACACAGAACAAATAAAATGAAGAGCAACAAATCTGGGGGTGATTGGGTGGTGGTCTGTGTTTGGAACCTCTATTCATTGTCAATCGTTGCCATTCCATGGAAAGAAAGCATTTCTCTTACTTGTAAGAAGTAAGGTGGCCATGCAGCCACCTTCTTATGACAGTCATTTTTGATGCATTATTTCCTGCAAAGATGCTGCTGCATTATACAAGTTAAAAGAAAAAAAAAAGGCTGTACCAACTGGGTGATCATATGGTGAACCTCCAGCTAGAAGCTACTTACAAGTGAACCACTTTCTTCTAACTTCTAGCCATAACGACTAATTTATTTATATATATATATAAAACTATAACTATAACTATTAAGCAGTGGTGTTATTCTGCCGGAACGCAGGGCGGAACATCCGGGTGATCGACAGCCCGCCTGGCGCGTTCCGCAGTGTTACGCCGTTTGCGTAACGTACGCAAGCGGCGTAATTGGTTACGCAAACGGCGTAACGCTGCAGAACACAATGGACGGGCTGTCGATCACCCGGATGTCCCGCCCAGCGTTCCAGCAGAATAACACCACTGACTATAAGTATAAGTGTGTGTGTGTACATATATATATGTATATATTTGTTATACATTAAATAAATAAATCAATAAAGTTAACCAGAGTTATACCAACCCTAGTGATGCCCCTGCATTTCGTCTGTGTGCATGATATTGTAATTTATTATGTATGGTCTGGTACAGGAGGCGGTCCTTCATGGGGGTGATGCAATGAGTGCATGGGTGCATGCAGTGATGCCTTTGGCTGGGTGAGTGATTGGAAGGAAGGAAGCACTTTGAAGGCAACTTGGTTCAGAACATATGCCTGGCGTTTTCTGATTGTTTTTACAGGAACTTGGCTTATTTTCAAAGCATGGAGGCAATTGTTTGCTGATTGGCCCTTGATGTGGAAATGGTCCTTAGCCTGAAATTTTTCAAAAAGAGATTGGACAAATTCAAGGTATATACACTTTGGGGTTGGATTTTAACCTGGCCTGGAGAATAATTTTGGTGCTTGCAATCGTTACTTATTTCAAGGCAATAGTTTCAAGCTCCCAAGTTCGCTTCTGGGCCCAGTGAATTTTCCCAGCATCCCTAGTAGCCATCATTAAGCATCTTGTTGGCCACTAATAGAGACATAATGCTAAGGTTGATGGACTTTATGCTAATACAGCAAGAGAATTCTTATGTCCTCCTTGCAAACAAACTGCATACAGAGCTGGAGGCATTGTGAAGATGTTGAGAATGGATTACTCCATCAGGTTTCCTAACCACCAACAGTCCTATGAAAAGGAATGATTAGATCTACCTGCCTTGGCATGACAGGAAGGTGTAGTAGGTAAAGAAATCATGAAAAGCCATTTGTCTGAAGATCAGATACCTGCTGGGAGTGGTCCTCCTGATAATCTTAATCTTTGTGTCTACCCAATATGAATCACCCACTGTTTGTGATCATGCGGTCACTGTTCGCCTCATTCATGATCATTTCATCATGACAGTGCTAAGAAAAGTGGTGAAGAAGACAGGAGTGGTAACTAAAATAACACACTTCTAAGCAAAACACAACTTCAGTCGGGGCTTAATAAGCAAGTATGAATGGTAAAAACAAAGACAATAGTTTGTCATGTTATAAGACAATTAGAAGACATGTTAGTTTATTATTATTGTCCTGCTAATACTGGAGACAAGAGCAGCTTCACACATTGCATTTTTTAGGTGTACACCACTAAAACATTCTATATGCAAAATGTAAAAGTACAATGTAATTGTTTGTGTTTGCAAACTGATGTCTCATAATATAAGCATTCATACAAAGGCAAACGGCTCCATATGCATAGACAGCTTAACTAGGACCCAAAGGAAGCTGTGGGGAGTTTGCAGTATACTGTACGTCCGAAAGAGACATAAAGGGGACAGAAAATGTTTGATATCTGAACCACAGTGACTCCTTGCAGAAGGGAATTTTGGGGGAGGGAGAGAGTACTTTGCAATCAAATACAATGGGAGGACATGAAATAAGACCACCCCTGAAGCTCTTGAGTGCTTTGTGAGACGGCAAAGGGATCATCCCTCACACATATCTTCACAATAAACCTGATATTTTAAATTTATAAATGTAGCCATTACAGGCATGCTCCAGTATCTGCTGATTCAGTATCCGTGGTTTCAGTTATCCACAGATACCGTGGATACTGGGACTCCTATTAAAAAGAAAGGGGAACATTAGACAAATCTCTTTTTTGGTACCTTGTTGCAGCAAAACCACTGATGTTCTCCTATCTTTAAAAAGGCATCCACAGTTTCCAGTATTCACGGTGGGGTCCGGAACGGAACGGAATGGTCAAACAAGCCCAATTGCATCAGGGTGAAAAAGCATTGGTCCAGTTATTATGGCAATGAGGACATATTCCCTCTCTCTCACACACATACCCAACACTGTCCTTACAACAATTGTCAAAAGGAAGGGGCATATTATGGAAGCAAGCTTCATTGTGGCTCAGCACTATATTCTCTTGTTTGTTAAAAAATGCATTGAATAATATTCTTCTCCTAAATCCACACACATATATAGGATCACACTTTTACCAACAGTACTTTTTCATCAGTTGAATTTGAAAAGCTATACTATATTGCTAGTAAGAGATCAGTTGTAATAAATTCCAGCAAGTCATTCCATGATCTGAATATAAGATGAGTGCATTCATTGTTCCTTTTCTTCCGGGATTGTACCAACCACTATTATATGAAATTGGTTTCTCATTTAAGCATAGTTAAGCTTCACATATCTTGATGTCTGCAGACTGTGGGATGAGCCAGTGTCAGTCTTTACTTTTGGCGGAGCTGAGCCTTCCTTGGAAAGTACAGCCACACATTGCTCACCTGCCCTGAAATTTCACAGGTAAAATGTTTCACCACAGGATCAGCTCTGGGTTCTTTATTGCTGATGGAGGGAAATTCCATTTGGCATCTGAGACACCTTCCTTGCAGATGGTGGCCACTCTCAAAAAGGTGCCATATGCAAATGCTGTTTTAGGATTGGATGGACAAGCTCAGACTGTCGCAAATTGCTCCATGGGGAAAGTGCTTCTACGCAATCCCAGCTTCACAGTTACACGGTGTCCTTACCAGGCATTATAGCCACCACATTCCAGCAATAATGTGTGTATCCAGAGCAGCACATTACTAGTTTATTACACTCACGCAGATTACACTTATGCACTCATGAAGCTGTGACTGTACAGTTGCAAGTGGGAGGTCAAGTGTTTCTTCCTTATGTGATAACATCCACAGCTGTGCTCAGCCTATTCCACGTGGAATCATTTATGCAGTTAGTTATGCAGTCAGTTAGGTGGGCCACTGGGCAAGGGCCCATACCCATCACAGACCTCAGTTGGCTGGGCCAATCTCTGAAGTCTTTATTGCTCTGGTAGTACTAAAGCCCAATGCTCTATCAGAGGTAAGCAGAGGACACCATGATAGGGTGCACAGCTAGGTCTCAGGTCCACAGAAACCTGATGCTTATATTAATGCATGAATCAATTCAAAATATGTAATCTACAAATCCTACTGCTTTTTTTAACTTTTAAATTTCCTCCCCTGGGCAATAGTGCTGAAAAACTACAATCCTTGGTGCTTCTAGTGTGTAGCACATACTGATTTGACAATGCCAAGCAACAAGGAGTAGGAGGAGCAATGTGCCCCTCCATTCTCCTGCAGCCACTACTGAATCCACAAATATTATAAAAGTACAATTCTAACCTGGAGTTAGGCCGGTACAGTTTGGCCAGCACAAGGGCCACCATAAAGCGCATTTGGACCACTCTTGGAGTCAGGGAGGATGGCGCACCTCTGTGTGCTGGCCTCTCTGACTCCGAGAGTGGTCCGAACATACTTTATGGTGTCCCATGTCCTGGTCAAATTTGCTGGCCTAATTGTGCCAGCCTATCTCTAGGTTAGGATTGCGCTGTAAGAGAGAAAAGGGCAGACTTGGAGAGAGACAGTCAGGAGAAGGGTGCTAGATATTGATGAGGAATTGTGGGATTGGATCAGATCCTTTACTGGAAGCCTGACTGAGGAGGGTTTAGACATCACCAATTGCATCACTTGATGTGTGAATTAGACTTCTGATTTTTGTATACAACTGATGCTATGTTGGTATCAAAGAATACAAAATGCAGAATAGGAAATGGAATAGGCATTTGGTCAATATGGTACAGTGGCTTAAAACATCAATAAACAGTGAGCTTTCTGCCCATCCATGAATACAGGCTGCAATCCTTATACTTAGCTGGGAGTAAACCCCATTGAATATAATGGGACTTACATCTGAGTAGACATGCCTAGGATTGGGCTCATAGTGAGTTACCAAATAACACTAAGAGCCAAGCATGCCGAAACTTGGTAGATGCCTCAAAGTAATATTCATTTGTGGGGAAAGGGGTGGAATTCATATTGATGACTGTGCCCCATCAGAAACTCAACATTTCACGCTCAGGATATATTGTTTCAACTGTATGTCAACCATGACAGCAATACATTTACATCTGATAGGCTGCAGACTACCCCCTTTGGTTTGTTAAAATAAAAATAGCCTTGCTTCCTTGTCAATGGAAATATCAACTGATTCTCCATGAGTATTACTAATTTTATTTAATTAAGGATTAGAAAGGTTAATCTACTCAGTGGAACAGCCCACTCATAGAACTAAGGTCAAAGGAATGCATGATACTCTGTATACCCAAAATTGTCACAATCTTGAAACCAAGGATTAAATATAATTCCTATAGATGTCAACAGGTCCACTCATGAAAAGTGGTTTCAGGCTTGCAGCCAATATTGGTATTGATATAATTGGGTGCTCTGAATCACATCATATATAGTATTAGATATTACCTTGTGACACATGAAGACCTTCAAGGAAGCCTGATTTTTCAGTTTTCCACACTAAGCTAATTATCATATTAATATCAATCAATCAATCAATCACTAGTATTTATATACCGCTTTTCAACACAAAGTTCACAAAGCGGTTTACAGGCAAATAATAACATTAAAGTTAAATGGCTCCCTGTCCCAAAAGGGCTCACAATCAGTGATGTCATGCAGGGGGTACGCAGGGGTACGCGAGTACCGGTTTCTAGGATTATGGCTGGCCCCGCCCATTTGCCCGCCCACTCGTCGACTCCGCCCCCTGCAACGTTTGAATTTCCTGCATGTTTGAGTTGCCTGCACGTTCTCAGAGCCAGGCAGGCAGGCAGGCAGGCAGCGAGCGGAGCCTTGCCTTGCCTTGCCACTGAAAAATGAGCTGCTCTGGGGTTTTGGAACTGTTGGGTCACTTTAACATGATGCCAGGCCTCCTTAACATGTTCTGGGGGTGCTGTGGAATACTGTTGCAACTGTTGGGTCAGTTTAAAATCGTCTGAGGCCTCAAAAAGGGCTTTTTTCATGTCACTTCCTGCCACGACATCACTTCCGGCTTATGATGTCACTTCTAGTGGGCGGGTCCCGACACATGCCAATCAAAAGTGAGTACCTGTTCTTAAATCATTTAGATGACACCACTGCTCACAATCTAAAAGAATGGAGAACACCACCAGCAACAGCCACGAGAAAGACACTGTGCTGGGGTGAAGAGGGACAATTGCTCTCCCCCTGCTAAATATAAGAGGACACCACTTGAAAAAGTGCCTCTTGCCCAGTTAGCAGGGGTTATCCTGCTATCCTGACTTTCTCCAATACCCCTGCAATGGGAAGGTGCCAGCCAGCAGGCACAGATCCAAGTTCCCCGCATGGCCCAAATTGGGGCCGCACAGGATGGGGATAGGGGGCTTGAATGGCCACATCCATGTTCCACCTCCCTCCCCAGGGTCAGCACGCCTCCCAGCCTGCCTTCCCCAACCTGTTCCTCCTGCCCGCCCGCCCAGAACTGCCCATGTGGCAGCCAAACTTGGCTGGCGCTGGAGAAGTGTGTCACCAACTTCTGCTGGCACTGCTTGGCCAACACTGCTGCCTGCATCTGCCCTGCAGCAGCAGCGCTGGCACGAAAGTGCCTTACGATGGCGCCCTTACTATTATGAAAATGCCTTGGATTGCACCATCAAGGTTATCCCGACCACATGGCGAGTATATGTATTGAAATCCATGTAAATTGTAGGGGACAATTTCATTAACCGCCCAATCCTAACCTGAGCTGGAACAGACAGGCCGATTAGCCTGCGTCATATCCAGGTTCGGTTAGGAGGCGGCTGTGGTGCAACTCAGTATGTCCCTGTTCCAGCCTGTCGCAGCAAGCTGGAGGTTCTTTGTGATCTGATGAAGGAGCAAGTCCAGTCCAAGGCTGAGGGGTAAGACAGTTCATTGCAAGACAAAAAAAGCAAGACAGAAACTTACCGAGTGCTGCTGGACGGCGTGAAATGGTCAAGGGTTGGGACGTGCGTGTACTATGAGTTTAGTGCCAGGATATATGGGAAAGTGCTGTCTTAACAGGTGCCTAACTAGTGCAGGTTTAACGAATGGTGGGGGAGTAGGGCTGTTGTGGGGGTGATTTCGCATGTTCACAGGTAGCAACCAGGAGATTCCCACGGCCAGGGAGAGTGGGCCTTTGCCGCAGGTGCTAGCAATCAGGCCCAGGATGGCCTTGTCCAACCAGCGGTGGACAGGTCCCTTGGCTTGGGCCCAAGTCTCTGCCGCCTCCCATAGCAACAGAGCCGATGAGGACTCTGGGCTGTTGGGAGGCAGACAGTCTCTGGGCCCTGCACAGTTCCCTTACCTCGAGTAATGCCCCAGCCACCCCAACAGGGTTACCCAGAACTGTGCCAGTCAGATCGCTTGCACAGATCCAAGTGGCCCATTTAAGGTCAACCAGGCTGGGGACAGGGGTTAGAATCCGGCCCCAATTCTAGAATTTTACACACACTAGAAACTGGAAAAGTTACAAGGAAATTCATTCTGACTAGACATCTGCATAGTCGGATGGCTCATTCATTTATTTCCCACTCATTCAGGCATTCCCCATTCTGCACTCACAGTTGTGAGCAGTAGATGTTACATCAACATTGACTTTTGTGAACCACTATGTATGATGAATACATTTCATCATTCACAGGAACCCACTAAAAGCAAAATCCTAACCTGGAGTTAGGTCAGCACAGTTAGGCCAGCAAAGTTTGACCAGCACAAGGGCCACCGTAAAGCTCATTTGGACCACTCTTGGAGTCAGGGAAGATGGCTCACGTCTGTGTGGTGGCCTCCCTGACTCCGAGAGTGGTCCAAACATACTTTACGGTGGCCCTTGTGCTGGCCAAACTTTGCTGGCCAAACTATGCCGGCCTAACTCCAGGTTAGGTCTGCTCATCAGTTATCTGTAGAGGAACTTTGTTTGGATTCTTTTACTTTCTCAGGAGACAGTATTAGAAAAATTCAAACTGGATATAGTAATCTGAAAGAATCACCATAGGTCTTCTAAGGAGCCCATGTGTCAGCGGAAGTGCCATGCTGAGATTAAGGTCAGTGGTCACACATGTTTTTGTAGTCACGTTGCTATTAACAATGGTGGGGAAAATTGTGTTAACCACTGACCCCGACACCACTGTGAACTCTCATCTCTGACTCGGAAGCTGTCACATTTATTTATATAGTAATAGCGGCACAATTAGTTTCGCTTCAGCTAAAGAGCCACTCCCATGATAGCAACGCTGCTTTGCTCAAGTGCTTCGCTAGTGCAGGCCATTTTCTGTAGTGATACATCCTCTTCGTGTAATAAATAATAATAATACTTGTATTTATATACCGCCTTTCTTAAGATCACCAGATTTCTCTGATGACTGTAACTCAAGGCGGTTTACATAGGCAGACTTTTATTCACAAACCCGAAGGTTTTTACAATTTACAGAAACGTTCTATCTTTCAAGAACCACACTCATACAGATGGATCTTTCTGGACTTAGCCTTCTTTTTTAGCCACCCGTCTGTCTTCTGCTGGCTGATAAGAGGCTTCCCTGCTCCCCCAGAGATGCAGCTGACCAGCACACTCCCCCTCACACGAGGCAGCTGGAACTCAGCTTTTTTAATCAGCCGCAGTTTGGCAAGGTCTGCCACTCACAGAGACTTCCGGTAGTCTCGAGCTCATGACCTTCAGATCTTCAGCTGTTATCTTCAGGCAAATGGAGGCATTAACCCTCTCGGCTAAATCTTCTGCCCAAGATGGGGAAAAAACAGTTGGAATAGCCTTATTGGTAATGATAATGAAATGAAAATATGATATGAGAAACTGAAAATATGATATGAGAAACTGCTAACTTGTAATGCAGGCGCGCCCTGGTATCCACTGATTCAGTATCCCCGGGTTCAGTTATCCACTGATACCAGGGATACTAAGATGCCTATTTAAAAGATTGGGGTACACAAACAATCTCTTTTTGTTTACCTTCTTGCAGCAAAACCACTGATGTTCCCCTATCTTTAAAAAGGCATCCTTCATTATCCACAGTTTGGAACAGAACTAGCAATGGGATTCACAGATTGACAAGGGGAACGCTGGGCGGGACTAACGTGGGGCTTCTGCATGATTGGCTGCCCGTCTGCAGTGTTCAGCAGCTGTCCTGGCCTCAGGGGCGCTGCCCCTGGTTAGTGCGCCCCACCGCTGCTTGCCCAGGCACCCGACGTGACCCTCACCTGTCCCCCGCAGCGAGCGGGAGCCCCCCTGAGGCCAAGACAGCTGCAGAACGCTGCGGACGGGCTGCCACTCAAGCGGAAGTCCCGCCTAAATCCCGCCCAGCGTTCCCCTTGTCAATTTGTGAATCCCATCGCTGAACGGAACCCCAGCGGATACCAGGGCATGTCTGTATTTGTATTGAGGAGGTTGAAGTTTCACTTTAGGAATTTTGGATCATCTTCTTTAATAATTGCAAATGAATAACAGGAGCTAATCAGGTGACATCATCTGAACAGCAAAGTATATCACTGCGAATTTGGAAAACATGTTGAAACCTGTGTGGATAAGCTCAGCTTCCACACAATGGAAAGGTTAATCAAGATTAGTTTTTTTTTTATTTGTTTCCCTACACTACTTCTTTTCCCACTCTAGGCTAGTAGAGTTTCATTTCTCTTTTGAATATTAAGTAATGAATACTATACTACAATAATCCATAGTGGGAGGGAAAAGATAATTCCTTGCATACTGTAGCTCTTTAAAACCCCACTTTACTAGAAGATAGATTAGGAAAGCCCCACTTTTCACTTACTAGTCATCCTTCTGCATTTCAGGGAAAAACATTGGTTTTACTCTTGGTGATCTCAGGAAAGACATAAACCCTATGTAGAGATGGACCAAATGCAGACATCTCATTGATTGAAAAGTAAATATTCAAGTTCATCCATCCAGTTTCGCCGTACTTAAATAAGACATTTCAAAGCAAAAGTAGTATTTGCATTTTGAATCAATCAATCAATCAATCAACCGGTACTTATATACCGCTTTTCAACACGAAGTTCACAAAGTGGTTTACAGGCAATAGTAATAATAATAAAATTAAATGGCTCCCTGTCCCAAAGGGCTCACAATCTAAAAAAAAAAAATGCAAAACTTCTAAATGCAATATTTGAGAGCTCAGTTTTAACCTGGAATTAGGCCAGCACAGTTAGAGCAGCAAAGTTTGGCCAGCACAATGGACATTGTAAGGTATGTTTGGACCACTCTTGGAGTAGAAGAGGCCAGCACACAGACGTGCGCCATTCTCCCTGATTCTGAAAGTGGTCCGAATGCACTTTATGGTGGCCCTTGTGCTGACCTAACTGTGCAATCCTACATATTAGAATTGCACTCCGAATGTAAAATGTTTCAAACTGGTTGACATATCTTGATTTTTAAATAAAAAATTGGTTGACTTAAATATGAGATATAATAAACTCTCAACTGTAAAATGCTGATTATCTTTCAGCCCAATCCTAAACTGAACTTGCACAGCCAGACACTCATGAGGTGACTGGAGGTCTCCTTGGGGTAAGGGCAGTGGTGTTATTCTGCCGGAACGCTGGGCGGGACATCCGGGTGATCGACAGCCCGCCCGTCGTGTTCCGCAGCATTACGCTGTTTGCATAACCAATTACGCTGTTTGCGTACGTTATGCAAACGGCGTAACGCTGCGTAGTGCCCGGCGGGCTGTCAATCACCCGGATGTCCTGCCCTGCGTTCCGGCAGAATAACACTGCTGGGTAAGGGGATCTTTTTCTCCTTACCCCAAGTAAAGCCCCAGCGCCCCCCCCCCCATGGAGTTTACCAGATTTGTGCATACAGTATATAGCTCAGAGTGTGGTGTTCACCCCTGCTCTGGACTGGCACATTCATGGATGCAGTCCTAAGTCCAAGGAGAAGAGAAAGGGGAGATATGCAGATTACCACTTCTGAGATCTTCCCCCTCCTGCCTCCTGAACTGCCCCCACTCTCACCCTCACCCTCCCTGCCCCAACCACCCATGAGCCACCCAACTAACACCACATTTGCTGGGCACACAGAGCCTCCAGCCATTGGCGGGGAGTGCAGAACCTCCAGCTATTTGGACCTGCAGCTTCAGGGCACTTCAGCATGCCTTTTGCACCTTCATAAGTCATGGGATCTACTGCAGTAGATGGAGAGTGGGTAGGATTGGGCCATGTTCCAGCAATAAAATTAGCCAGTGAATTTGTTTGCCATTTTTTGTGAACTTTGTAAAACTTTCATAATTAGTCAAGTCTCATAATTAGAGGTGGAGTTGATGATCTTTTATGTTATTTATGCAGTGCTCTTTAAAACCTAAATTAAAAAACAAAGCAGACAGCTTGTTTATATCCAGAAATACTGCCAAGATTAATTCTTATTCTACCAGACCTGGATCTTGATTAAAATGTCTTAATTAAAACTGACCTATAAGGCAGAAAATTGTATGTGCATGTGTGTGGGAGAGAAACTTAGATTTATTGCAAACTCTACACTTACTCTATACTGTAAAAAGGTGGTCATGGTTTATGGTTTGACTACGTAATCCATCAAAAACAAGCCTTATGCTGAATAATTTTACTTACCTCTGTCCTAGAAAGGATGCCACATGATTCACAGGTGACTAAGCATATCTCATTGTCTCTGTGAGGCTAGGCCAAAATTCTTGTTAGATTTATTTTTAAAAAATTTAAATTCTGTGTTAGAATATATGTGAGTGTGGTGGGATTAGGCAGAGAGAGAGAAAGATTTATTGGCCTGAAGATTCTTATGTAGATTTATGCATGAATCTATATGCTGAAAAGGAAATAATAAGATGTTGTGAATATTCAAAATCCATTTTGCATAATGACCATATGTAATAATGCACTCTACAGTACTTTTTGAGTGTTGAGTGTTTTTAAAGCTTTTTTTAAAAAATAACTAAATAAATACATTCATGAACCCTTTTAAAAGAAAAGAGAGAGAGAGAACATTTTCACTTAGGAATCAATCATTCAATCAATCAGTTTTTATATACCGCTTTTCAATACTAAGTTCACAAGTGGCTTACAGGCAAAAAAATAAAGTTAAATGGCTCCCTGTCCCAAAAGGGCTCACTATCTTAACAGTGGTGTCTCTACAGGGAGGGCAGAGCTCTAAGTTTTGCAAGAAGCCTTACCCTGTCATGTAAATCCCTCCTCTCCCTTGTTGCTGTAGCCAGTAAGCAACGCCAAGATGTTGTTTTTCCCGGTGAGGATTGGCTAAAACGGTGCAGGAAAGGAGTGATTTCCACTGCAAGGTAAGGCTTCTTGCAAAACTTAGAGCTCTGCCCTCCCTGTAGAGATGCTACTGCTATCTAAATAAATGCAGAACACCAGCGGCCACTAGAAAAGACACTGTGCTGGGGTGAAGAGGGACAATTACTCTCCCCCTGCTAAATACGAGACGAACACCACAAGGTTGCCTCTTGCCAGTTAGCAGGGGTAAATTAAACCAGAAGTTGGTTGTGATCTGGTCAATAGAGCTGCCTTGAGGGAGAATGTGACAAATCAGTTTAAAAAATAACATCACTTTCATATTTTAAAGAACTGTGAAAGAGCAGCAATTAGGATACCAAGAGCCCAATCCCGAGCCCTACAGCACAGGCGGTATGAAGGTACTGTCCACACTGCCATTGCAAAAGGCACCGTAAGGCACCACCAGTGGCAGCAGTAAGCAATTCCCGCCTGTCCTGTGTGCCTGGCAGCAGCAATGGAACACCTGCGAGCGGTAAGACTACAGCTTGCCAGTGTTGCATGTTTTCTGGGTGGGGGGGGCAGAACTGGGCAGGGGGAGGGGCAGGGGACCAGCGGTCACCTTTGCCTCTGGATTTTATCCTCCACGTTGAGCAGTGCTGGAGGCAAAATTGCTGGTGCGGAGGCAAGGAAACCCTTCGCCCACCCTGCACCCGTACCACGGGGAGAAGGGGATGAACATTGCTTTCTCCTGTGGAGTCACCTGCAGTTGCCTGGCTGCTGCGGGATGCATTGGTGGCTGTTTGGTTACCGCTGTGCTCGCAGCAACTAGGCAGCTCAGGGTTGGGCTGTAAAAGCCCGACTTACCATTGATGAGGCAGCATTTGAATATTGTCGCAATTGCTGAGTTGCAACAAGAACCCTGCAAGAACCCTGCTACTGGTTGATCAGACAGGGCCAGCCTGAACAGGGTCACAAGTTCATCTTGTGTCTGGGTCCAGTCCATCTGGACTGGGACCATCTCTTTGTGTCATTCTTGCTGATAGACCCAAGACCAGCCCTAGGGCAATGTCACAGATTTGACCAAATCTAACCCCAAGCATGGGGAGCCCCCACAAGCCACCATCGTGCTCTGTTGCTGGTGCTCCAGCATGGAAAATTCCATGCAGAGGCATCATGAGGAGAGTGTGGCAGTGAGCGATGCATTGAAGAGTATGGCTCTTCCATCTGCCCCTTGGTCCAATTGGTTCAAAATCAGCCCTCCTGAAGCAGTTGGTGGTGATGTCATCATGTCACGCCACCTACCTTGGGGTGCCATGTTTTAACATGGGTACCACAAGCCCCAGCCTTGTCATTGCCACTTCTACCAATACGTAGGGGGACCAAAGGGGGTGGGGGACCTGAAGCTCCTATGACTGGCCCTGAATAGACCTGCCATTTGTCACCCAAGAGACATACTTTCTAAAAGTAAACACTGTCTCACCCTAGAACTATTGGAGAACCTTTGAAGACAACCAGGTGCAAATAGACAGAAAATCAGATGGCTTGCATATCTTTTAGTGCTCATTCACATAACCATTTATCAAACGAGGAAATAAATTTGACTTTTCCGGCAGTTTTTGATTCAACTGAGGGCACAATCCTATACTGCGCTGGAATGGTGAGGCCGGCCGGCCAACGCCATACCCTAGTGCAGTATAGGTGAGGCTGGAGCCTCCTCATGGCACAGGAGCATGCACTCCCTTACCATAGAGGAGGCTCCAGCCTCCCCTATGTGCTCCTAGGATCTGCGCCCGCTAAAGGGCGGGCTTAGATCTGAGGAGACTGCATGGCCCAAATCGGGGTCTTGCGGCCTCGCGGACGGGCTTAGGATGTGGCCATATGGCCACCTCCCAAGCCCATCCATGTCCTGCCCAAGCCCCGCCCCCTGCCTCCTTCCCTCCCTCCAATCCCCGTGCTGCTTCAGCATGGAGCTCCCCTCACGCCAACCGCCTTCGGTCAGCGCAAGAGAAGCTCAGCGCAGGCGCAGCAGGGCCAGTGCTGCCTGCAGCGCCGGTCCCGTTGCTCGAGCGCTGACACAGGGGTCAAGCACTGACACGGGCGCCCTGCGTCAGTTCTAAGCGCACAGTGTCAGCGCAACACCATCTATAGCGCAACACAATCTTTAGAATTGTGCCGTGATATGAACCTCTCATAAGAAGTCTTTTAAGTGATCACTTTACCCTCTTGTGTTCTTTTTTGCAAATCACATACGTTGTTTCCTATGCTTCCATTCTTGTTTCAGCTGTTGTTAGACACTTTCCACTGGAACAATCTCTTTCCAGGCACTCCTTCCAAGCAAGTGCCACATTTTCCCCTCTCCCTCCACATTCCCCCTTCCTTTCTGGTTCATGATTTATTAGACGTTGAGCTTCCAAGCTGGAACCTGTTCACTTTTGTTCATGTATAGCACTTAGTACAATGTTATAAATATTAAAGGGTGACAGTGACATAAATGTTCTGAGCTCTAATATATCTAGGCAGGGTCAATGCCAGGTTTGCGAAGACCCTTAGGCACAATTTCTGTGCGGGAACCATCACCCAGTATCTATGCCAGTAGCGTATCAGGTGATGGGAAAGGGGGATGGAGCAGGCACAGCAGACCCTAGCAGTGGCACAAAGAAGAACTCCCCGCTGTCTTCTGCCAAGAAACTGGGCAGGAGCGGGAGGAGAATCCTCCTCCTTTGTGCCTCCAGTGCTCCAGATTGGTACAAGGGCTTCAGGGGGTGGTTGGATAGTCCCTCAGGCAGTGCCCAACCTGGTTGATTTCTCTGATACTGGCCCTGCATCTAGAATCCCACTCTCAACATATGGGATCAACTCACGTTTTGAAAAAATATTTTGAGATGTAGCCATTCACACTGAACCATTTGGAAGGGCAAGCCTAAGGGCCCAATCCTATCCAATTTTCCAGCACTGATGCAGCCATGCCCAACAGGGTGTGTGCTGCATCCTATGGTGGGGGTGCAGTCCCAGAGGGCTCTTCAAGGTAGGGGAACACTTGCTCCCTTACCATGGGGCAGTATTTTGGCTGCATCCGTGCTAGAAAGTTGAATGAGATTGGGCCCTAAGATTCATGCTGAGACACACAAAATTATGCATGGGATGGATAGTCGATAGAGGGATGTTCTTTCCCTCTCTCACAACACCAGAACCAGGTAAAACAATGATAAACACATTGTATTGCTTCTTTCCATCAAATGGTCAGGTATGTGAGCTTTGGCTTTATAGGCTAGTTAGCATTTCTTCAAATTCTTTGCCAACAGCTCCATCTTCAGGCTACTCTCAACAAATGCTAAATCAGTTGTTTTTTTAACCAAAACCTTGAAACGTTTTTTGGGATGTGTTTTTTTCTTCATTCTATATAAGATTATAATATAGAGCAGTAGTTCTCACACTTTTTAGAGACCCTAGAGCAGTGGTGGCAAACATTTTGGGCTCGGAGTGTCCAAAATTTGGAAAATGCCTAATATTACTCTGCTGGAGTGTCACCCTCCCCCACAAGAGAAACAATTCTTTACATATTCAATTCAGTCCAATCGTGTGGTGCTATGTAGTATACAAGAAATGTCAAGAATTGACAAAGAAATGTCAAGTATACAAAGAAATGTCAAGAGGGCGAGCGAGAGATGGCGGGAGCGATGGAGAACAAGCGAGAGATGGCAGGAGCGACAGAGGGCGAGCGAGAGATTTGAAGGTGCCATTTTAGTGCTGTGTGGGTGTGGCTACGTCAGGGGACGTGGCTACGCCAGGAGCATGGCTACGGGCACCCCCAATGTTGAAATCAATTTGGTGCCTCTGGCGGCATGCCACCTTTCACATGCATGTCATAAGTTCGCCATCATTGCCCTAGAGGCTGCTACCTGATTTATAAATACCAAGGGGTGTGGCAGCAGTGTTCCCCTCAAGTAGCAGCTTGTTTTACCCTTGATGCACATGGCCTAATTGTCAGTTTAGAGATCCAACAAAAAATATCACTCACTGGTGGGTCCCGGACCCACAGTTTGAAAACTGCTGGTATAGAGAATCTAGATAATCCAAGGCTCCTTTTCTTGGAAAATCATTGGAATGTACACACTGGAGCATGGAAATACTGATGAGACTCTACTCATACACTTGAGTGTGCCTGTGTGTGTGTTCACACACCCCTTCTAGATTACAAAAAAAAAAAACAGTTTGCAAATTAAGAGGCTACTCCGTGAGGTTCATGTAGTTATCCTGTACTGCAGTGTTATTCAAACTGTGTCAGATGGGTCATTGAAAGCTGGGAGCAGCCATCTTGGAAGCTGCAGACCTTACTCTTGCTATATTCTTTTTTGAATGTTAAGTTTAATTTTCGAATGATGTTTTTTATAAAAAAGAAATGTTTTTAGTTCAGTGCTTTTACACATAATACTGACCTAATCTTACTTTCTGTAAGGACTGTTTCATGATTGTGCAATTGCTGCAGTCCAAGAATGCCAGTTTGCAATCCAAGAGTGTCATTTGATTACTTCACAATGATGGCTCTTCCTACTTGATGATGTAACTTCCGACTGTGACATCACATCCAGTGGGTCCCAACACAAGTGCCATCCTAAAAAGTGGGTCCAGTCTAAAAAGTTTGAAAACCACTGCTGTACTGTATACACATATGTCAGGTAAAACACTAGAGGAGGCTTTTTACACAGGTGAGGGGTAGTTCTGTGTATACATTGCAGACGTCTGCTGGTCAGTGACTGAGCAACCCTATTGGAGTACTCCACCAGCGCAGCAGTCCCTGTACCCGTGGAAGGTATTGCAAACATGCCTTAAGCCATGATGTAACATCTGCCAAGCCAGCAGCACTGCCGGGGGAGGCTTTTGCTGTCTCACCAGCACTGCATTCAGTCCCTGGGCCACCGGCGGAGGTGAGTTTTGTGCCAAGCAGCGCAGGGCCTGGGAGACGGTGGTGGTAGGGCATTTTGGAGGCATGAAGGGGGCATTTCTGGGCGGGGGGAAGGCAGAACGGGAGCAATCAGGCCCAAGAGTGGCAGGATAGGCAGAATGCCGTATTCCAGTGGTTCTCAAACCTTTCAACACCGGGACCCATTTTTTAGAATGACAATCTGTCCAGGACCCACCCGAAGTAATGCAACACCAGAGCCTGCTGCTTTCCTGAGAATGCAGCAATAAGTTGAGTTATTTCTCAGCCATTTTCCAATAGCAAAGTGAATTAGAAGGGGGAAAAAGCCGACTTACAACCTTGAGACACGAGCAGAACAAGCACACAGCCCTCCCCTTTCCAGCATCCCATCTTCCCATATTTTCATATTTTCAGCCCTAGGTACAGCTTCGCGACCCATCTGAAATAGGCTTGTGACCCACTGGTGGGTCCCAACCCACAGTTTGGGAATCACTGCCATATTCTGTGCCAGCCTAATTCCAGGTTAAGATTGTGCCCTGACTTGGATCGTAGACTGTGAAATTCTGTTGTATTGATCCAAAACCTTTCCTTCTGGCGCTTTAAGAATGCCACTAATACCAAACTCCCTCAACTAAATACAATCCAATTGTTCTCATTGGACCACTATCCATCAGTATAATAACGCAGCTCTGCCAGAAAGCAAAACTACCCAAGAACCTTCAAAATATTTTTGAATGTATCAGGTGTCAAAATGAGGATTTTTCCGACTGCTTACCAGTGCAGGTGGCTTTGACGGCACCAACTCACTCCAGTGGAGCACGTTGAGGACTGGGCTGTTTTCTCATTGCATATTGTTATACTGGCATTTGCTTTCTTTATGCCCTTGAAAAGGAAACGAGTAAGAGAGACCAGAGGCGCATATGGTGCTGGACCAGGCAATAAGGACAACAAACCCATCAGACAATGACTCCGGTCCCATGGCCATCTACCACCCTGCCTGCACGGTTGCAGCAAACCTCTGCTAGCACAACATCTGTCCTTCAATTATTACACGACCGGTTTAACATATTCCAGAACCGCCATTCAGCCTGTAATAGGGGGACAGTGGCGAGGCCTAGACAGACATGCCACAGCAGCCTCTCCGGGGATTTAACTGGAGTCAGATTCACCCTCGTCAGTTAAGTACACGTTCCTTTGGTACATGTGCGCCTAATCTACTTTTAATTGAACTCCATTGTTTCCTTGTATTTAGTAAACAAACGTGCATAGGTGCAGAAGCTGCTGCTTGTTTACTGCACAAACAGAATGCAGCTTGCGAAAGCTTTTGAGAGGCCAGGCTGGCAGGCGCTGAAAAAACACAGAATGTTTAATGCACGAGCATATTCTTTTCTTTACACATTTTTTTAAACTTTTCCTGGATATTTTCATCCCAGCTGTTTATTGCATGCAATTTTAACAGCTGAGCACAGGCACACATCAGAAGGTCTCGTACCAGACCCAGAAACAAAGCGTGCCAAAATGTCTTTTCCTTTGCCCTGAGCAGCAAGCTTTTGCAGACATATTTATTGGCATGATTCTGACTTATGAGCTGAGATAAATTCATCCCCTCTGTTTCTTCTGCTTATCTTTAAATCAAGGAGCTGACCATATTTCATCGGATGCCGTTTTATCAACACCCGAATAATGTTACCCCCATGGCCAACCAGATTGCCAACATTCTTCTGGTTTTTAGTTTGTCGCTTTCCCATAACTTCCCCTCATAAAGGGGAATTTTATTCTCCTGCAGAGAGCTTTCAAAGCTATAGGAAGTAGATTTGGTCAAGCATAGGATAAACTATTCTTTTTACTTTTATGAGACATTTACAAGGTGAAATTGTGTGTGTTTACCCAAATCAGCAAGTTTCACTGAATTCAACTGGACTCATCGCTTAAAGGTAAAGGTTTCCCCATGACCAAATGGTCTAGTCGTGACCAACTGTAGGGGGTGGTGCTTATCTCCGTTTCTAAGCCTGTAGAGCTGGGTTTGTCCAGGACAAGCTTCTGTGGTCATGTGGCCAGCATGACTATACGCCATAGTGCATGGAATGCTGTTACCTTCCCACCAAAGTGGTACCTATTTATCTACTTGCATTTTTACGTGCTTTCACACTGCTAGGTTGGCAGGAGCTGGGACAAGCGACGGGAGCTCACTCAGTTGCATGGTCTTGAACTGCCAACCTTCCTGTCAGCAAGCTCAACAGCTCAGCAGTTTAACCTGCAGACTCACTGCTTAGTAAGTATGAAATAGGAATGAAATAGGAATCCCCCTCCCTCCCTGGTGGTATCGATAATGTTGTTATTGTCTTTTAACTTTTGTTTAATGCCAATAAAGGTTTATGAATGAAATAGGAATGCAGCTTTTAGGTCCTTTCACATATTTATTGTATACTTGTGATAGTTGTTTGATTGTTGCTTTGGGATAATATAACCCCACCTTTCTACCTCCAAATTGCCACTCAAGGTAGCTCGTGTATCAAACCTCATAAAAACAATCACAAACTGAGTTCAAATAAAAACATGTCACCAATACAAAACCAGCATTACGAATGAACCCATACTAAAAACAAAGCAATCTTATGCAGCAAACCCATTAGAAATTATTAGGAAAAAATAAACTTTTGACTTAGAAATGGAATACTGGCAGAGCACAGCTTCACTTTCCAGGCTAGGGAATCCCACATTCTGGGCACCACCATAGAAAAGCCCTGTCAACCATACTTTGGAAAGCAAAGGGATTTGCAAAAGGATCTCTAAAAAGTTTTTAGAGAACAGGCAGATTCTTATGGGGAACAGCAGCCTTTGGTATCATTGTCCTAAGCTTTTAAGGACTACAGGTGACAACCAGTACCCTGAATTCTGCGTAGGAATGGAACGGAACCCAGTGCAGCTCATACAGAGGGAATAACATGCTCCTCCAGTCCCAATCCAAACGTTGGTAGCAAAATGTTCCACTAGCTGAAATTTTCAGTGAGCCTTCAAAGGAAAAAAATGACACAGTACTCCATACAGATGACCTGTTCATAACATCCTTGATCCTGTCACCTGTCATCAACAGAAGCACCTGAAAGTATGTGTTTGCTAAGAGCACAACCAAATCATTTTCAGGCCTTCTCCCACTTTCCAGCAGGATGCATGAAAAGACCATCAAAGGCTTGGGAATGAGCACACAGGGCAAATGAAAGGGCTGTGTTAGTACTTAATCACAAGATAATACAACCATCGAGTTGGAAGGGATTTTGAAGATCATCAGTTGGAAGGGATCCTGAAGATCATCTCCCCAACCTCCTGCTCAATGCAGGCCACTGCTACAGCTTCCTTGACATGGAACCATCTAGCCACTGCTTGAAAAACTCCGGACAGTCCACAACCAGGCAGACTGTTCCAGTGAAACACAGTTGGGACAGTTCATAGTTAAGACATTTAGGGTGCAGTCCTAACTTGGAGTTAGGCCAGCAAAGTTTGGCCGGCATAAGGAACACCGTAAAGTATGTTCGGACTACTCTTGGAGTCAGAGAGGCTGGCACACAGATGTGCGCCACCCTCCCTGACTTCAAGAGTGGTCCAGACACGCTTTATGATGGCCCTTATGCCAGCCAAACGTTGCTGGCCTAACTGTACTAGCCTAACTCCAGGTTAGGATTGCACCCTTAGGCTAAAACGTCTAGTCAACATTTGCTTCCCTGTCGTTTCAACCCTGCCCTATGGAGGCACAAAGAGCAAGTCCTTGCCTTCTTCCATGTGTGTTCAGATACCCCAGGACCGCTATTATAGTCAGCCCTCAAAAGGCCCCTGGAAGGCCTTACCAATGTACTTTTTGCACAGCCTCTCCAAAGCATTGAGTTGAGCATTGAGTTGAGGGGGCACCACTGGAGGAAAAAGGGGAAAAAATCCTTGCTTTGGCCACCTTCTTATTCTTCCCACCCAGCTGGCTGTGTAGGAAAGCAGCAAGGTGGACCAGGAGTTAGAGACAAAGAGGCAGGTCTGCCCCCACCCTTTGATTTCCCTTCAGCATATCCACCATCCTCTACACTAGCAATTTCCAAAGTCCTTCTCGGATGTTGGGAACCCTGTTAAGTCTTTGCATGGGTAGGGGTGGGGGAGCCTACAATCTCCACGAATGAGCTGCTGCTGAGCAGGGAAGGGTTTTTTTTTTTAACTTATCTGAGGGTTGCTATGGCTCTCTGGAGGGTCTGGGGAGCCTCCCCAAAGCTTGAAAATGTTGTTAAAAGTTTTAAAAACCCACTTCCTGTTTCAGACTGAAAACCGGAAGTCAGAAAACCTCCAAATTCACTCTTGGAGTCAGGGAGGATGGTGCACGTCTGTGTGCTGGCCTCTCTGACTCCAAAGTGGTCCAAACATACTTTACGGTGGCCCTTATGCCGGCCAAACTTTGCTGGCCTAACTGTGCTGGCCTAACTCCTGGTTAGGATTGCGCCCTGAATGTTTCTCGTTGTATGTTCTGTCACAGAAACATCTGGGATACTCTGAGTGTGTGACTTTTTTTGACAAGCAAAAGTAGTTCCAAGTTTGCAGACCAGAGGAAAGGGGAGGCTAGAATGCTGCATCCTTTAATCAGAATGCTGTCCTTCATCTTAGCAAGATCTCAAAGTGACATCCAGGAGAATACCCAGTGTCAGTGGGGAAATTTAATTAAACTGCAGTCCCTTTATACCAGCACAAATATTGTGAAGGAAAACAACTCCTCTGACATTTTGCAAATAGGTTCAGTAGAATCTGCTGTGTTTACTCTGACTGACATTTGTTTTTCAGTCAATTATCCTTCAGTCCTTTCTTTTCCCTCCATAATTTATCACTAGCAGCGGTTCCATAATAATAAATATAAAGTTGTTTCCCTTTTTTGTTGTCATCTTGTCTACAGTGTTTTGGAAGCAAATGCAGGAGATCTGTTACCCCCAAACGTCACAGGCGCCTGGTTTTGTGGTCGCATTCGACTGTTCCCAGGATTCAGTGGCTTGCGATGGAGCAAGCCCTAACCTTAAATACAAGAGAAAATAATTTGATCCTTTAAAAATGACGACTTGCTCTATATCAGTGAACTGACTTACGAAGTTTCATCACCAGCAAGGCTGGAATCCAAACTTTCAGCTTTGGTGTTGGGCGACCATGGTGTTCATCCTGGCCACCTTAAATCTAATTTCTTAAATGTCTAAAAACCCAACGAGATGTGTCAAACAGGCATGGATGTCTTTATTCCAATGTTTAAAGCAGCTTTAGAAGGCTTTCAGCTTGAGTGCAAAAACAACAGAGAAAGGAACAACTTAATCCTTTCCCTACAGTTGCTTTTCGGCTCAAACCCCAACTGATTTTTCCACCAGAGAAAAATATGGGTGAAAAATAAGGAACAAGGTTCAAGGATCAAGGTTCAAATAAGGAACAAGGCTGGAAAGACAACAACAACAACCCCGCACAGCTGAAACCATATAAAACTTAGGGCACAGTCCTAACCTGGCATTGCACCCGCACAGCGCTCTTGCACCAGACCAGCGCTGTCGCAAACATGCACCATGGAATCGGTCGCCGGGCCAGCGCAAGCAGTAGCACTGGCACACATGTGCCACTGCACCCATCTGCTGTGCCGGTCGAGTGCCAGCTTAGCTCTGCCAGTGGAGGGATGCACCGAGGACCTGCCAGAGGCGTAACGGGGCAGCGCTGTGGGTGGAGACAGGACACGGCCTTTGGCCCATACCCAAATCCAGATCTACGCCAGCAAAATTGCTGCCTCAAATCCAAGCAGCCCATGTAGGGCCAACCAGGCCTAAGTGCCGGAACCTGGCTCCACCCTACTCCCCGGGCTGGTCCGCCCACAGGTCCGCTCCGCCTTTGTCAGCCACTGTAGGCGGGCCTTACCTGGCACTGGGACCGGTGCAGGGAGGACGGTGCATGCCCAAGAGTGGCGAAAATATGCTTTACGGCACAGCAGAAGGGACTTGTGCCGGCCTACCAGCATGTGAGGGTTGCAACCTTTGTGAAATAATGTAAGACACATACTAATGTTTCAATATCAATATACCTACTTTTATCACATTATAACTTGCTATTTTCATGGGAGAAAAAAAACCTAGTTATCCAGCATCCAAGCAAAATCTGTTACAGTCAAATATTATTCATTTACAAACCAGCCTAAAAGGTGGTGTGGTTCCTTTTGCCTTCTTTTTCCCTTCATTGTGAACAAAACATGGACTCTCTTGAGCTTTTGAATTTTTTTCAATCCGTTTCATCTGGAAAACCCATCAGCAGTTATTTGAATAGCTTTGTTTTGTTTCCAATAAAATATAGATGTCAACATCTGGAATTTTAGAAGGAAAACCCCTGAAATGACTAAATAAAACGGCCATTAGTCATTCAGGGCCCTTTTCTTCCTGCATCCAATGACACCTGACATATTTTAAACGTATGTTAAATGTATATATGTTCATAATAGTATATAACTTTTTAAAGAACTCAAAATAAAGTAGTTTGTACTCTTTTCTTTATTCAGACCCAATCCAGAAAACTGCCACCTCCTTCCCCTTTACTGACCAGTGAGAGAAAGGTGCGAGGGGTTCCATTCACCCAGAAACTAACCACTGCACACATGGGTTCTCGGATCAGGCACAGGACCACACAGAAGACTGGATGTGTGTGATTTTACCCAGGCACAGCTGTTTCTTGCAATCCAGGAAGAGGTAATCCACATGACCCTATGAAGCTGGTTTACACATACAGCCCAATTTTATCCATCCCACCACAGCCACCCATTGATACAGCAGCTTCAACATGGTGGCCACTGAATCCTATGGTGGGGCCAGTTGCAGATGTATCCTCTAGGTCAGGGTTATTCCAACTGTGGGTCAGGACCCATTTGGTGGGTCACGACCTGATGTCAAGTGGATCACGGAAAGCTGGAAGCAGCCATCTTGGAAACTGCAGACCTTACACTTGTTATATTCTTTTTGTGACTGTTAACAGTTTGAATTTTCAAGTGAGAGGGGTTTTTTTAAATGTTGTTTTGAGTTCAGTGCTTTTACATCATATTTTGTCCTAATCTTGCTTTGTGCCAGGGATATTTCATGGTTGTGCAGTTGCTGCAGTCCAAGAATGCCAATTTGCATTTCAGGAGTATCATTTGCTTATGCTACAATTATGTTACAGGAAGCAGCACTTCCTGCTTGATGATGTCACTTCTGACTATGACATCACTTCCAGGTTAATTACATCACTTCCGGTGGGTCCCGACATGAGTGCCATTCTATAAAGTGGGTCCCAATCTAAAAAGTTTGAATACCATTGCTTTATGGCATGGTTTACTTAGACCTGAAACAGCTAAATAGTTGTTCCAAGTCCTAGTTTTCCAATGGGTCCAAACATGCATTTGAGACACTCCTACATCAGCCACAAGGGGCTTGCATCAACCGAACTCCAGGTTAGGATTGTGCCCTGAGCTAAGTACCTTTCCCAGATGAAAATCTGTTTCTGAAATTGTTCTTACCTCACTTAAAGTGAATCCTCCAACCAGGCAGTCTGTAACCCAATGATCTCACTGTGAGACATTGTGAAGTACTCCAAAAAATAGAAATGAGGCATGCTCAGATGCACCACAAAAAGCCAGCTATACATCTGCACACCTAATACTGGTTCCACAACCACCTGCATGATATGGTAGAAGATCAGAGTGAACTATCAGACTCTGTATCTGTGGGGATCTAACATGCTAAATCAGCATGTCTCTAAGGGCCAGCTCCTATCCAATTTTCCAGTGCTGGTACAGAGCATCCTGAAGTGGGGAGAAAATCATGGAGGCATCATCAATGTGAGGGAACATTTGTTCCTTTACCCCAGGGTTGCATTGCAGCTGCATCAGTGCTCAAAAGTTGAATAGGATTTGGCCCTTAGTAGGTGCCATGTGGACATATCTGGATCATTCAGCCCCTGTCCCACCCTCAGTGGTGTCATCTAAATGATTTAAGAACAGGTACTCACTTTTGATTGGCATGTGTCGGGACCTGCCCACCAGAAGTGACGTCATAAGCCGGAAGTGATGTAATGGCAGGAAGTGACATGAAAAAAGCCCTTTTTGAGGCCTCAGACAATTTTAAACTGATCCAACAGTTGCAACAGTATGCCACAGCACCCCCAGAACATGTTAAGGAGGCCTGGCATCATGTTAAAGTGACCCAACAGTTCCAAAACCCCAGAGCAGCTCATTCTTCAGTGACAAGGCAAGGCAAGGCTCCGCTCACTGCATGCCTGCCTGCCTGGCTCTGAGAACGTGCAGGAAATTCAAACGTTGCAGGGGGCGGAGTCGACAGGTGGGCGGGCGAATGGGCGGGACCAGCCATAATCCTAGAAACCGGTACTCGCATACCCCCGCGTACCCCCTGCATGACATCACTGCCCACCCTCCACCATCTACTGTCATGTGGACTAACAGAGAGTTTACATGGAGAATACATAGGATGGCTGGCTGAACTTTGACTCATTTGGCTCCAAAGGCTTCCCCAAATGCAGGGTGCAATCCTAACCTGGAGTTAGGCCAGCACAGTTAGGCCAGCAAAGTTTGGCTGGCACAAGGGACACCGTAAAGTATGCTTGGACCCCTCTCGAAGTCAGGGAGGATGGCGCACATCTGTGTGCTGGCCTCTCTGACTCTGAGAATGGTCCAAACACACTTTATAGTGTCCCTTGTGCCTGCCAAACTTTGCTGGCTTAACTGTGCCGGCCTAACTCCAGGTTAGGGTTGTGCCCTTAGTTGCTGTGAGCTAGTCTGAGAATTGTGCAGCTCTCAAAAACAATCCTTTGAGGTTTCCTACACAGTTCCCCCTGAGCAGTGCTTCAAGCACTTCTTCATACAGCGCATAACAAACAGGGCATTTTCTGCCCCAGAAGTTGATGATGGGCTCCTTTAAATGGCTTTAAAGGGAACAAGCCAATTGGATGGAGGAGAGTTCTATCAACGACCATTAGTCACGATGGAACGGTGCACCCAGGCTGTTTGCCACTAAATGCCAGTTGCTGGGGAGAAACAACAGCAGGCTTTTGCCTCCAAGTCCTGCTTGCAGGATACATCTGGTTTGCCACTATAGGATGTAGGATGCCAGACTAGATGGATCTCTGGGCTTATTCAGCAGCAGGGCTGGCTCTAGCAGCAGCGGGGGCCAATGTGGGGCATTCCTGCAGGGGGCCCAACCTTCCCTGTGGGGGCCCCCACTCACCAAGAAGAACTCTGTTCGTGCCACATGCAAAGCATGGTATGTGGAAGTAATTGGTGGTGATATCATAACATCACTGCCAACTGCTTCCAGGTGGCCCATTTTGGGCTGTTCAGAGGCAGAGGCAGGTGGGAGAGACCAAGATAAAGCTGCTCTGCTCACCCCACTGACTTACACCCCAGCTGCAGCCACAGGCAATATGCTCACCCTGCTAATGCAGGGCCCCCTGAAGCGCGGGGCCCGATATGACAACATTGGTCACATTGGCTTAAATCTGGCCCTGTTCAGCAGGATCCCTGTGCTCTTGTTTGTCTGGGACTTAGACAGAAAATGTGACACAGTTTTAACATTTACGTAATTTGCGTAAATCTGTGTGGCAAAAATCCTCCCACTGAATATTCCCTGTTTTGCACAAAAATGGGAACTCACCGCAATTCAACTCAGCCCTATTTTGCACATACAAGAGAGCTCAGATGACTTCTGTGGATCCAACCTAAGGCCATCTCGCAATTTTTTGTATAAATTCCATAAACCTTGGCAGCTGTAAAATATTTAGGGTGCAATTCTCAAGCAATGTACATGATTTAGATGTTCTCCGTTGACTCCAAAGTTGTTACGAATGCAAACGGAAAGGTAAGATAACCAAACTTTTAAATCCCAAGCATTACAGAAGAAAAGTATTAAAGAATTCATTAAAATAAAAAAACTTTAGTTCTGGATAGGCAAGCCCCCAATTCAACATGGCCTCAAGAAATGTTGAAGAGGAAAAAATTCCGAGGAAAGAAAAATAATTCTTCGAATTTGCATTGCTTTCAGCTGCTTACTTAGACAAGATTTTGATTGTCTTTTAATAAATCAGTCCTGACATAGATTGCTTGTTGTAAATCTATGAGCTTGTGTGTGTGGTGTGTGTGTGTGTGTGTGTGTGTGAGAACTGATTATTACTATTTATAGGCAGATAATTGTAACAGGAGTGCTACTCAGCTCAACTCTGCACTTTTAGTGATCACATCAAGTTAGTTCTACAGTACATCCCTAAAAGCACAGCAAACAGACATCACTTGCCAGCATGCATCTCCAAGACTGCTTTACTGACTTTGCATTTACTGCAGGAAGCGCTACTGTAACACTGATGTGGTCCTGCCGAACAGCATTGCCGTATCCAGTGTGGAGCAGCTCTCAGGTAAGCATAGTGCATATTCCAGGCTTCCAGAAGAGTTCTGGTATAATAGGATAAGCAAGGAAAGGGACGTGCAAAGAGGAAACTGATCTCACATGCTAACTGTAACACTAGGGAACTAATTTAGCATGTACTGTATTGTGCAATTTGTTTGGAAAATGAGTGAGAGAATAAAATCACAGGTGGAATTTTACTATCCAAGATTAATAGCGCAATGCTAACCTGGAGCTAGGCTGGCACAGTTAGGCCAGACAGCACACCATAAAATATGTTTGGACCACATAGACGTGCGCCATCCTCCCTGACACTGAGAGTGGTCCAAACGTGCTTTACAGTGGCCCTTGTGCCAGCCAAACCTTGCTGGCCTAACTGTGCCAGCCTAACTCCAGGTTAGGATTACACTCTGAGTAGATCAAGCCTTACCTCAACTTCTTATTCTATTCTAACCAGGAGCCTCATCTGATGAGACCTTTGACCTTAATATGGGGAATAGCCCACTTCTTTCCTATCTTTTGAAACAAGTCGTAAAATACGTGGTTTTGACATTGCATTTCTTATGCCGGAAAGTCACACAAAGCCTGTGCTGTGCCTTTATAGCATATGATGAGGCATGCAACAGGTCACAACGCCCTTGATTTTGCACTTATTGAAAGATACATTCTTTCTCTTCTTGGAAGTTCATTGCAATGTGCCAATCTAAACAAGTTCAATGCATTTAACACTTTTATTACTTTCAAATAAAATAATGAGGATGGTGATATTAGTAGTAATGAATACATTTCTAAGGTGCTTTCAGGTGTTCAAATAACTTCCTTATCTTCTAGTTCTTTCAACAGGCAGCCGAATCCTATCCGAGGTTGGCGCAGTGGGGCTATCGAGCCTACGCTATATTCAGCGTTGGATTTGAGCAGGCAGGTGGTCTCCTCAAAGTAAGGGAACACTTGTTCCCTTACCCGATGTAGCACCCCAGCCTACTCAGTGGGGCTACTCAGATCTGCACCGGCTACTTAGAAGGCAGTGGCCAGCTCTCTCATCCCCACCCCGCCCCAGGCCTGAACTGTCCCCATCCCTTCCATCCCCTCCCCACTTCTATAACGCCCTCCCACCACATTCCCCATGCCCCTCTGCCATCCGGCACAAACCTGTTTGGCTGTTGGGCAGAAAGCAGCACCGGTGAGATGGCAGCACCACGTACTCACTGGGTGTTGGGGAATTGACAGCAGACAGTGCCACTGCCACTGCCACTGCCACCACTCATAACTTGCAGTGGCAGCCCAGCTTCTCCCATCAGTGAGTCGCCTTTGCAACCACTGTCAAGCACCATACCCTACCAGAATGCAAGTTCCAATAGTGTACCATACAGACAGCATAAGATTGGACTGCCTATTATATGACAGTAGAGGCTCCCTGTCTGGGTAAATAATCTTATCAATTGGGATCACTCCAGAGGCATAGCTAAAGAAGTGCAGGGGGTGCAATTGCACTGGGCAACAAGCTTTAGGGGGGGCAACAAGCTGAGCTTGATACTAGTGGCCAAAATGGTGAAAACCTTGGTATGTACAGTATGAATAATACCATCATGTTATATATCATTGGAAAGGTAATTTGATGCAGAATGCAATGAAACAACCCAGAGTGCAATAGGTTCATTTTATTAAAAGTTATGGCCAAAAAACTTAGAAAATGAAAATACAACTGTGACATCACTTCCTGTTGTGATGTCATTTCAGGGGGCATCATTTTGCCCTCTGCAACAGGCTACACTTTCATTAGCTATGCCACTAGATCACTCTATGATTGTCAAAGTCCAGGCATTTTCTGTAGTATAGTTATTGTTTACAGGGGCTATTTAAATGCTGCAAGTCTCCATATTGTTTTCTTCAAAAGCAGCTAAAAATAAAAAAGAAGCTTTTGTTTCAGATGTACTTTTATTGCCTTTTTTTCTTTCCTTAAGAAGGCTACATGAAAAGCACATTTTCCATCTGCCTCTGCCCAGGCATTTACGAGTGTTTCTTTTGGATGTCGACTGCAGCAGAGCGATCCATGTTTGCAATGTCCGATGGGGATTACAGAGGCAATATGCTGAACATGGAGCTACTGTTGAAGGTCAGTTGGATGCTGCTGCCAGCACAGCATTTGGCCACCCACCTGCTTGATGGTGCAAGTTGCAGAAAATATGGCACTCTCACACAGAGGAGTGTGGAGTGTGCTGTCGACACCAAACCCTGGGCTTAATAGCAACCCATCCTGACAACCACATGACACGCTTGTAATTCTCTTTACTTCAGCCTATCCATTTGGAAACTTGCACCAAATTTTAAAAATGTGAGACTTAATGAGGAGTGGCGAGTTTCAGAAAAGAAACAGAAAACAGTGTGGATTACACCCAATTCCTTCCTCCGAGGAGGGATATACCGGCATCAGGGCCGGCTCTAGCAGTGGTGGGGTCCAATGAATGGCATTCCTGCAGGCTCCACCTCGCTGTGACCACCACCCCCCACTCACCAAAAACAGCGCTGTTGGCGCCCCGCGCAATGTGGAAATAGTTGGTGGTGATTTGATAATGTCACTGCCAATGGCTCCCAGATGGCCCATTTTGGGCAGTTCAGACACAGGAACAGGCGGGATGGCCCAAGGTAAAGCTGCTCTGCTCGCCCCACTGTCTTACAGCCCAAAGAAATCCCAGCTGCTGCAGCAGGCAATATGCTTGCCCTGCTAGTGCAGGGCTTCCTGAAGCATGGTGGGGCCCATTGTGATGACATTGGTCACATTGGCTTAAGGCTGGCCCTGACAGGTGTGCCCAGCGATGGAATCTGGTAATGAAGATCCGGAACGCTGGGTGGGACTTATGCGTGATTGGCAGCCCGTCTGTTCCATTCCGCGGCTGCCCTGGCCTCAGGGGGGCTGCCCCCGGTTGGCGCGCCCCACCGCTGCTCGCCCAGGCACCCAGCGTGCCCCCCACCCATCCCCCCTGGCAAGCAGGCACCCCGCCGAGGCCAGGGCAGCCGCAGAACAGAACAGACGGGCAGCCAATCACGCGTAAGTCCCACCCAGCGTTCCGGATCTTCATTACCAGATTCCATCACTGGGTGTGCCGCAGTATCCACTGATTTGGTATCCATGGTTTCAGTTATTCATGGATACCATGGATACTGGGATGTCTATTAAAAAGATAGCTGGGAACAATAAACAAATCTCCGTTTTACCTTATTGAAGCAAACCACTGATGTTCCCCTATCTTTGAAAAGGTGGGACCAGTATCCATGGCTTCAGGTATCTATGCTGGGGTACGGAACGGAACCCCAGCAGATTCCGGGACATGCCTGTGCTTCTCCTTATTACTAGGGGTGGCCCATTCATGAATCCTGGTGAAACTAGCAGTCCACAGCAGTACATCAGCAGGAGCAGGAGCAGAATGAACTCCCTTGCCGGTGGCAAAATGCACCCCCCACAGCACCTGACTCCCCCCAAAAGTCACCCTTGAGCATGCTCATGCATGGATTTCCCCCATGGATGGGAGGATTCGTGAGCGAATGAGCAAACAAGCATGAACCACAGCGGGTTCCTCACCCCATCTCTCCAGTAGCGCTAGAGGGGAAAGTGGGCTCCTGCCGCAGTCCTCTTTTGGTTGTCTCTCAGCATGTCAGGACAGGAACAGACACACACACCCAGTGGAGGGGCAGTCTGGGGAAGGCAGCAGACACACAGGCTGGGATATGGTCTGTTCATTGCACCTCCAAGAGTGCTGCTCCATGAAACAGTTTTGGGTTGCTTCCTGGGAAAGCCAGCCCTGCCCCCTAACACTGAACAGCCATCGCAGCGTGTTAGCAATAGCAGCAAGCCGGCAGAAGCAGTAGCAGCAGAACCACCCCTGTGTGTTTTGCTCCCAGTCCCACAGGCAAATAGCAGAGCGCAGAGAGTGGCAGAATCTGAGCAACCAAAGAAGGCAGTGCCTGGGCAAGGAGCAACTGTCTGCTTGCCCCTGCATGCCTGCCCAATGCTCACCTGCATTGGCTAGCCGCCACCATGTAACTATGGCGAAACTCCATGGAGTTTCTGGATGCATGTGAGGCACATGCACAGAATGAATCTACTGCAGTGCCGCAAGCTTCAACCCTTGGAAGGAGACAAGCTGAGCCGTTGCATGCAGTGCTGCTGTTTTGCAAGGGTTTGTTCTTCTTGTTGCTGTTTGTGCTTGCCATCAGAATCCAAATGAAATCCTTCGTCGTTCCTCCCTTTGCCTTCCTCATTCCTGCCCAGCCAGGGCAGGAAGAACACTGGGGTAACTCCACCGCAAGAGTTACCCTCAATCAGTAAATCCAATAAATCTGAGCAAGAGAGAGGGAAATATTTCAGAAAGAAAGCACTGATCTACCCTAATTTCACTGCTCCAGTGAGACACACCCCTGTTATAGCAAGGCTGTAGGCTATTTATAACTTTTAATATGAAAGATCTCTCTTTTTTTTGCCCAGGGCTATAAGGAAGATGCATCCAATTTGCACAGCCCCAAAATAGCTCCCAATTCTGTGCTGACAAGTGCCTTTCTGCAAGATCCTATCATCCCCAGAAAGGGTTCAGTCAGCGAGAGAACTGTAATGTGCTCAAGGTTACATGTTGTGGGACAGGTTTGAACAAATATAAACAGTTTGAGCCTCATCTGACAGCTTATTTGCATAGCCACTAATTCTCGTTTGCCAAAAGTTCCATTATGCTTAAATAAAACATAAATGGAACAAAGAAGATTTCATCTCCTGTGGATTCAGCAAGAACGTTCTGCATGCAAGCAAGGTAAACTCAACCATCTGCTCAGTGGGGTGTATCCATCTCTTTACAGGCCGTAAGAAATAGGACTGCAAAATTTCACACTTTGAAGAGTCGTATCTGTAATATGGGGCCATTGGTTAAAATAGAGGCATTCCTCCTCTGCAGAGCATTGGTTCGCAAACTGTGGGTCAGAACCCACTAGTGGGTCACAAGCCTATTTCAGGTGGGTCGTGAAGCAACTAGAGCAGCCATATTGAAAATATGGGACGATGGGACTCTGGAAAGGGGAGGGCTGTGTTGTTGTTTTGCATGTGTCAAGGTTGTACATAGGCTTTTTTTCCCTTTCCGATTCACTTTGCTATTGGAAAATGGCTGGGAAATAACCCAATTTATTGCAACATTCTCAGGAAAGCAGCAGGCTCTGGTATCACAATGACAGCACTTCCAGGCATGACATCACTTCTGGTCTGTCCCAGACAGATTGTCTTCCTAAAAAGTGGGTCCGTGTGCTAAAAGGTTAGAGAACCACTGCTCCAGAGGATCCTGGGCACTGCAGAGCTCTGAAGTAAGCAAGAAAACTCTTTCAGATAATTCATTCTTAGCAAACTACAAATCCCAAGATTCTTTGGGTGAAGCTGTGGCACCCATGGGTGGAGCTGGGTACACCTGGTTTTGTTGTAGTATGCCCTTTAAAATGATGGTCCTGAAAGGGAATGCTGGGCTTCTTAAGAGATATAGGCAAGTATTGAAAAGCACTTCTCAATTTGTTTTGCTACATTTCATTTGTAATTATTGCAGATACCTAAGGTAAAGGTTTCCCCACGACCGAATGGTCTAGTCGTGACCGACTGTAGGGGGCGGTGCTCATCTCCGTTTCAAAGCCTGTAGAGCCGGTGTTTTTGTCCGATCATGTGGCTAGCATGGCTCTACGCCGTAGCGCACGGAACGCCGTTACCTTCCCACCGAAGTGGCCCCTATTTATCTACTTGCATTTTTTTAGGTGCTTTCGAACTGCTAGGTTGGCAGGAGCTGGGACAAGCAACGGGAGCTCACTCCGTCACGCAGTCTCGAACTCCCAACCTTGCGGTTCCAGGAGTCTATGGGCTGATTAAAAATGCATAAATTACTATGACATCCTGACTGACACATGCAAGTGGATGACATGAAAGCTCTGTCTGAGATGTTAGGTCTGGTAGAACACATGCACACAAGCAAAGCATGATTTGCAGCTGCAGTGCTATGATTCCCTGTATTCTTATTTTGAAAATAAGAATCCTGTGGCACAATCCTGTGGCACATGTATTATGCCTCTCCAGCTCCTCTCAGTTTGATATTCCAGTGGGAATCCTAACAACAAATGTGTAACATACAGGACTGCTCCCCATTTTACAGTGGCCTCCTGTCTGGAGCTGCCAGGGCTAGAACTGCCATGGATTGGGGCTTTTTCCTAAGTATAGTAAAGGTGTTGTTCATACTGGAATGGCTCAGATAGACTACCAAGGCGGATCACTGGCTGTCCTCATCGGTGCATTGCACTATATCCCAACACCCACGATTTTGCATGACCGCTGAGGGTGCTTCGGTTTAGACTCTGGCCCTGGTCTTCTAGTTCTAAGCTCCTAGCTCTCTACAGTTTGGCTCTGACATTTGTGAATGCACCACCTCACCTCACCTCACCTGTATAACCAAAGGGTCCTTATTTTGTGGTGTAAGCATGCCAGCATCAGACATGCATCGTGCAAAAGCTCAAACCTTTGCCAGAGTTCACACAGCACGTATTCCAACCGGACTGCTTCCACACTGCAAAGATTCAGGTTTGTGGCCATTTCTCTGTGACTTTCCTCAGTACTGGAAAGTAGGGGACCACGTAGTCAAAGACACAGTCTTTGTTGAAGACGACAACTGCAGTCAAGAAAAGTGAGACACATGTTGATCAAACCCAGTGAGAATGCCTGATTAGTTGAAGCCATTATCAGGTTCAGTTTTCCCCTCAAGATCCAACATTATTAATGACTTCTCCTCGTGGGCTTCAAGGCCCACTTTGTCAATATCACATAACTGAACACATGACTATGTGTTAGTAGACACCCAGAGAATGAGATTTCACAGTCCTGGGGAAACTGAAATGGTCTTTTTTTTTTTTCAGAGATCTTAACCTTGAGCTAACAATTATTGTCCTTCAAGGGACAAGACTTTTAGCTGCAGCTGTTTACTATTTACACAAAAGAACTGACATATGAGCCTCACACCCCCAGCCCCATTTATCATTCATTTTGCCTGACCATGTGAAGAACTTTGTTTTAAGAAAGTCTTCAGATGTCATTTCGTTTTCAGCTTTTCACAGGACAAGCTGTCTTCAGCTGTTGCCAGCGAATTCTCTTGAAGCCATGCTTATTTTCAGATATCATATTAATTATTCTGCTTATTTCCTTCCAGTTTATTGTCACATGCACAGCCATGAAAAATGAACACTGGCCTAATGATTAATCATGAAACAGAGGTCTGAAAGTTGAAGGGGTAAGCTGTATGTTTAAAAAGTGCTCTTTTTATGAGGATAATATATTGTTTCAGAAGGGGTTATTTATTAGAGCCATGTGGAATCGGAAAAGCTTTGTCAGGACAATTATTCAAAGCATGGATGTATACGAAATGCATGTGCGTGTTGGTGAACTTGGCAACTTAGAAAGAAAACATTTTTGTCACTTTCATTTGACAGTCCTACAACTTTCATTTGGCTTTACTTGTATCCATGAATTTTCAACTACCATGAACCAATCCATTTCTCATCTGTGATAATGTAGGCAATATCCACTGCCTCAAGTTACAAACATTCAGGAAGACATCAATGTTCACCCACCAAGAACCTACAGAAGATGTACGAAAATGGTCTACAGAAAGTAGGATTTGCTTAATGCTTAAAAATTAGCTTAAAAATTAGGAAAACTTCCCTGTTTGTAAGAGGAAAAAATGTCATGGAGAAATAATAACTTCCTTGGAAGTTTTCTATGAAAGCATGAACAGAAAGCTGCCAAGAATGCATCTTTAGGGCAAGATGTAGGAAATCTCCTTCTTCAAGACCTACTTTCTAAGCTAAAGTGGAGGGTGACTGGAGAATGGGTTTTTCAGTTGTGGTACAATGGTGGTCCCACCAAACTCACTGGGCTAGCTTCCTTCCCTCCTTTCTTGCCAGATTAACTGACTAACCCGCCCTTCCCATGCAGTAAGGGAGGGACAGGTGTTCAGTAGGTTTCATGGCTTAAAAAACTGGTCACTTGTGCTTAATAAAGTTAAACCCCAGGCTCAGCCTGGTGTCTCCCTTGGGGGCGGTGCAAGGGTAATAGGCTACCTTAGAATGCCAGACGCAGGGCAGTGGCAGCAAGATACAAGTATTTAGTTGTTTTGTGTGCTCCTTCAGGCAGAACCGTAACTAATGAAAAATGTGCCTGGAGCAAGAAAATATTTTGGCCCCCCCGCTTCCCAAACTAACCACCAGCACCTGGCTGCATTCTCTCCTGGCTGTTCTTAACAAACAGGGAGTTGCAATGATGTCACCGCCCACTTCCTTATTTGGAGGCTCTCCAACAAAGAGTTTAATGAACAAGGCATTTCAATTCACCCTCACTTCCGGTTCCCCCAGGAGCCATTTGAGTGGAAACAAGGGTGGAAACAACAGGAAAATCAGGTTGAAAGAAGTCATACAGAGGGGACAAGGGGCGCAATTTTCAAAATACCGTAAGTTATGTGCTTTTTGATGTTGCAAAAATGGTGCTCCCCTTTGAACTCCTTTTGAACTCCGCCTGGAGCAAGGAGGTTGGAGCAGCTGCTCCTCGGGCTCCATCCATGTTACAGCACTGCCCTCAGATATCTGTGGGCCACTATGGGATACAGAAGCCTGGACTGGATGAGCCCTTGGCCTGATTCAGCAGGGCTTTTCTTATGTTCTTAAGTTTCGTTTCACACTTTTATTTTACTTTTAGAGTTTTCTTTCTTTACTAGGTAGCTGTTTTCCTTCTTGCCTTCCCCCCTCCCCCCGTGTATGTGTCTGCACACGCAGGGCCGGCCTTAAGCCAATGTGACCAATGTCATCACACTGGGCCCCGTACTTGGGGGAGGGTCCCTTTATGGTGTCATACTTTACAGTGTCCATTGTGCTGGCCAAACTGTGCTGGCCTAACTGTGCTGCCTAACTCCAGGCTAGGATTATGCCCTAAAACAGAGTTGATTTAGATTGATTTAATACGTAAGTCCTCATCTAACCAATTTGTGGATCAGCCTGTAAGAAGAGTGGAGATTGGATATATTATGAATTCAGAGCTTCTACAGGCATAAGCATTCAATCAGCATTTGCCAAGCACCCATACTGGTTAGGAAGGCTAGTTTTGATGATGAAATTGCATGGAGAGTAACTTTATAGATCTCTAGAGGCACTGTCCAGAGCAAAAGTTCTAGAAAACAGAGCAATCGGTCTTATAAAGGATTTGGGACGTCAAACACCAGGACCCATGCTTTACCTTTATGGTTAAAAATAATACCCTCCTTAATTTTTCCAGTACCAATGTTATTGCAAGCAACTCTAGTTTATAGAAGCTACGCTGTGGGAAACAGTTTTATATATTGGTTTTTCGTTAGTAAAAAAAAAATGCAGCTATCACAAACAAACCAGAGCTGACTTTTATGACCCTATTAATTTCTGTCAAACCATAAAACCATGTTTTGTGCTCACACAATGGTTTGTGCTAGCTTTCAACATGGGAACCTTATTTGAAAAACACGGAAGCATTTAATTCTACAAGCACGCAATAAATGCCATTCAAAAATTATACGGCATTCTGGATGTCTCGGTAAAAGAGAGCACATGTACTTAAGATCACTTGAATAAACAGTGATAAGTTTGCAAACAGACTTGTATGTATACAGATCGCATCCAAAAGAAGAGTAGCCACTTTTGTGCCGTGTGTGTGTGGGCATTTTGTGTGTGTATTTTGACAGAATGAAAAACTATGAAATTTCCAACAAATTTCCATTGGAAATCTTTTAAGCACTGTGCCCTCAACACATTGTTCTCCAGGAGAGTTAATAGCATCAGGATAAGGAAAGGATCTTAGATCCCATTCAGCCTAAAAAAAAAAGACTTCAGATCTTTGATGTTTTCAATAATTGTTCCCTAGATTTCCAAGCATATTGGACATGCTATGGATTTTTTTCTGCCAGAAAACAATCTGCTGGACTGTAGCTTGTGGTTTGTCTTTTTAGATTTGTGTGTGTGTGTTTTCTCTGCCCCCCCCCCCCGCAAACATGTTGTGGTGTTCACTTTATATAGAGTGGCTTATTCTCATCTAGTTTGCTTGCAGGGCTCATGTTCTTTGGCTGAGCTTTCTACAGATGCTCTGAGCAATGCCTATCTATATCATATTAGTGGGATGGCATCCATATGTGGGTCTACTCCTTTGGGGGTTGACTTGGGCAGTCCACCTCTACCTGGAGGCTTGCAGAAAAATTCTTCAGGAGCAGCAGACTTCCCCTTTTCCCTCAAACAGAAAAATAAACACTAGCCTCAGTTTCTGGGAATCTACCACCATCTGAGGCTAGAAAGCAAGTTCTAGAAAAGTCTATTTGGCTGGGGAGAGGTGGCCATTTGTCATTTCTGCAAATGAAAACACCCAAAATGCAGTTCGTCTCACTGTAACCTCTGGAGAAATCTCTTGCCTCTTTCACCTCAGCAGTGACTCCAGCTCAAGTCTGAGGAGCACTTTGGATGTACTAACAGTACATGCAGTAAAACCGACAGGCAGAGCCGTACCTGGCTTTACCACCCCTGCATCTCCTGGCCACACTCCTGTGCCCAGATTCACTCCATTTAGGAGTGATCCGGACGCGAGGGGGGGGAAACACATAGCTCTTTGGCACCGCTGCACCCCGCTGCAACCAGTGGGCAGGAAAGCAGCGGAACGCGGCATGACGCAACGGGCGGACTGACGCTCAAAGGTAACTCCCGCCCAGCGTACCGGGTGAATAACGCCACTGCCCACATCCCTCATGGCACCCTCCAAACACCTCTGCTGACAAGAACCTCTGCAGACTTTAATTTTGGATTTGTTCAGATTAACCTAGAACTGGTAATTAATATACAGGTGGGGCCCCATATCAATGGATCTCATATCCATGGTTTCAATTATCCACAGGTCAGGGCCTCCCCTTATTTTCCTTTAGTCTTACTTTGGGCCACTAAAAAACCTTCTTGCTTGGGGGGGGGCAGAGAAAGAAAACCCTATACTTAACATAGGGTTCCCTCTTATCTGGGGTTTCAGGTATCCACAGGGAGGCCAGGAACCTATCCCCCGCAGGTACCGAGGCATGCCTGTACTACACATCTGCCAAATCACTGAAATGAAAAACTAAGAGGAAGAACCACAATTTGACATGGGCATAAGAGTTGAACTGCTTATTACTCATCATATCGTTCGCTGTAACGATTACATACTTGCAAAGCAGCCGTGAAAATAGAACTCAATGCACACTGTGGTGCGGCATCACATTTTGCCCATGCCAAAATGTTGTGGCTTGAGCCCATGGGAAAATGAGATCTTCTTCCAGCAGAATATAACTTTGAGAGTGTGTGCAAATGGCAAATGGATGCTTTGGGCATTAAAAAAAGAGTAATGTGGAAGTATCTAATGAAATATTCTAATATAATCCAGAAGAAGAGAATCCAAGATACTTGCAAATGTGTCAACAGGTGTCTCCAATGCAAATATTCCATTTCTTATACTCTGACAATAAATGCATCCTACAGGTTCTGACAATTAGCCCAGATCAATCCTGGCTCATAGTCATTCCTAAGACTACTTAAATACTTAAAAATCTCAAGAGTTTTATTTTAGAAACAGTCTGTCAAACGCAGTATATGTTATATATTTAGTATTTTGCAGTCATATATAAGAAACCACAGTATGAGTGGATGGAATACTATAATGTGTTAGTTGGTGTTAACATTCACTACAGCTAAAATTTATTCCCTGTCATCAAATATGCTGAATTATTATCACTACTGACATCCTATGCAGATCTTTTTGTCTTGCGCCCATACGTCACCAGCAGTTCCTGGCTTTCTCCCAAATTATAGCTCAAATAATTTCATAAACAGCGTCAAGGTGCTGTGCCAGAAGTCTGGTTTCACTTTGATGAAAGTGGATCCCCATTTTTCCCAGTTTTCCAAAGTCTGATCAGCTTCTGACCTTTTAACTCAACAACTTTTTAAAACATATATCGAGGCTTTTCATGCTTACTGTCTAGATTGCATGTGGCGTCTTCTACTAGAATAATCCTAAATCTAAAAGGGTCCTTCCTAATTTTTTGTTTTGTGCAAACAACGTATTTTGTTAGTGGCACTAAGCACCCTTTCTTTGACAGGAAAGTTCACCTTGCTAAAAATGCTTTTCAATTAAACATTTTCAAGGCAATGCACAATATAAAATGATGACAATCAAATCATAAAAGTTTATAAAGTATTACAGAACAAAGTCAAAAGGCAGAACTAGAATAAAGGCAGGTAAATGAACATGGAGCTAATTGAAATGGAGCAAAGATAATCATGTAAATAGACTCTTGGCCCAATCCATGGCCCAGGAACCTGCCTGTCAAAGGAAAGGAAGACTAGTGCCAGCAGAATGCATGTTCCATTGGTGCAAGTAGCCACAAAGCAGCTGTAAAGAAAGCCTACACCATGGCTTCCTCATGAGGAAGCTGCTTGAACCATTCTCTAAAGAGGCTGTGCTGTATCTCCAAAACTAGACAAGCTAGGGAAAAACTGATGCCATTTTTGGAATCAGCACCCCAAATTCATACAAAACCTCTTATATTTAGCAGGGGGAGAGTAACTGTCCCTCTTCACCCCTGCGCAGTCTTTCTAGTGGCTGTTGCTGGCGGTCTGCCTTTTTTTAGATTGTGAGCCCTTTTGGGACAGGGAGCCATTTAACTTTATTATTACTATTTGCCTGTAAACCGCTTTGTGAACTTCGTGTTGAAAAGCGGTATATAAGTACCTGTTGGTTGATTGATTGATTGATTGATTGATTGAACTACCATAGTTTTGAAAAAAAAAAAGTTTTTTCTGATCCTCAGTTTCACAGGTCTATGTTATTTAACATTATCATGAAGCCAATGGTGGAAACCATACAGGCATTTGAGATTGAGAGCGCAATCGTAACCTGGAGTTAGGCCGGCACAGTTCAGCTAGCAAGGTTTGGCTGGTACAAGGATCACTGTAAAGCACACAGAGTCAGGGAGGATGGCGCACGTCTGTATGCTGGCCTCTCTGACTCCGAGAGTGGTCCAAACACACTTTACGGTGTCCCTTTTTTAATTTTTAATTGTAATCGTTTTAAACATTAAAATCAGATAAAATAACATTATTGTTTTAATTGTTTTACTGTTATTGTTTTATCTGATTTTAATTTTTATAATTTTAACATTGTAAGCCACGCCTTGGGTGCCCTTGGGGCAGAAAGGCGGGGTAATAATTCATTAAATAAATAAATAAATAAATAAATAAATAAATAAGCCTCCAGTTATACGTTCATGACAACTACTGCAATGGAAGAAGCCCTTGCAAAGGTTACAACTCTCATCAGCCTTTCCCCCCTTCTTTCTTCTTGTCTAGAGAGCAGAGAAAGAAACCTGAAAGAAGGGGGTGTTTTGGAATGAAAGGTTGGTGAGAAGGGCTGGCGAGGCAGGACTGAGATCTTCAAGCTGTGGTTGAGTTTGGGAGGTTCGTTCCTACTGTGCAAGGGGGGATTTAGAACCCTCAAAATTCATTTCCAAACCCAAACTGAGTGAACTGCAGTAACAATCCAATCATCTGACTCGATATACGGCAGCTACATTCATAAGACATCCTAGGACTTTTGCTTTTTGGCTGCCAATGACATCATATATAGCTCAAAGAAACTAAGCAAATAATTTTCCAGCATGGTGTTTCTAGACAACTAAAGACTAAAAGTGGAAATCCCCCATGTCCAGGTAAGCTGAGAAAACAAAAGCCGAAAATTATGGCATTCCAAATAAGCTGTCTGATGCATTAAAGAGACATTTCGGAGACACCTGTTCGACACCGCTTCAGCAGAGCTCTGAAATCTTGGTATATCATTTTGAAATAAAGCATGTGAGGACCTGCCTGGTAATCTACCCCAGAGCATGCTGTTCTCTTGGTGCCATGTTGCCAATGCTAATTTTCTGGATTGTATTCATGTTCTCAGGCACACAGGTTGGACAGAGTTGAGACGAGCATTGCAGATACAGCCCAATTGGCATCTCAAAGGTGTGCCTTGTGTGTGTAATCACTCCAGCAATGTTTGGAGTGATCTTTCCAGCTCGAACCTCCTTGGCAAGTTGGAGTTGAGGTTCTTTGGAGATGCAGAAATAATGGATAGAGAGGAAAAAAGAGACATCCTCCCATTTCGGTTAGATAATTGATCACTAATGTTAATGTTGGTGGGGCAGTTACCAAAGGATTGTAGAGTAGCAAAATCATCCAAACATCTTTCCCAGTTTACTTCATAATAGTCTCACCGAAACTCTTGAACAAACCTGTGTTCAAATGAGAAGTGCTAATATAAACTTTACTTGCTTTTTACTCCTCAGAGTTAGCATGTAGATCTCTCATCATGAAGGAACATTCTCATTTGGCAAAGTCCTTTTTTCCAACTGTCAGGAGGTTTAGACAGGACTTTATAAAGCCAACCTGCTTTTGAGATGCACAAAAGCCAAAATCTGTCACTGCAAGGGACATGTGAATGATATAGAGCTCATATTTATTTGAAAACTTGCATGAGGCAAGTCAGCCTTTTTGGCTGCTACTTCTAGCATTTAACTCATGTAATTTTCTAGTCAAAGCAGAGGCACATAGGAGGAACAGTTTCTATCCACGAATCATCCGATGTTGTCCTCTGCACTACCCCAGGGTTCATTTTGACATGCATCAGTGGTACTGCCAAATTTCCCAACAGAATGTACATGGGAGAGCATGTCCCAGGCTGAAGCCAAGCCCATTGTATTGCTAGAGGAAAAATAGCACCAATGGGAACATTGGAAATGGGGGAAATCTAAGAAAAGTGAGTCACTTCCAAGAGAAAATCTTTTCTCCCCTTTGTTTCCAATGGATCCTTTTGCTTTTCACAGCTTTTTCTGGAAAAAAAAAATCAAACAGCAAATGTATCTTCCGCTACAGCTGAGTAACAATACTGACTTCTTAGAGCGGGTCAGGGCACATTGCCAAAGCAGCGCTTAACTGGTGTGTGTGTGCAAGTGCTGCGGGGAGAACTGCAGGACACACCTGCATAACACTTTCGCTCCTGAACAGGGCTCATTGTCTCACCTGTCAACCACCTCTGCCAGGGATTTCTCTTTTTGACACCATAACAAGGGAGGCCGTTTCACAAAGGAATGTACTGATGCTGGAGGAAGCAACTCTTCATGCATATGCTCTACGTGCCACCTTTTAAGTTAACGAGACATCATTCTGATGCTAATTCAGAGGAAGTTTGGCCTCCTCAAGTCTGTAATTACTTAACTGGGATTGAAGAGAGTTCCTAAGATTTCTTAACAGCAGACCGTGTCAGCTAGTACCATTTCTTTTCACAATAAAACTAACTGACTGGTTCTTCCTCTCTTATCTCTTCTTCCTAGTGGTGGACCTGGCCGATTCTCCACCCCAGGGCCAGGTCCACAGATTGCCACCCTTAGTGCTGCCTCCCTGCCTCCTGTGTCAATCCTGCCATGCTCCCAGTGTCCATGAACATTCCATTTTGGAGCTGTACATATGCAGGGGCAGGCAGGTCAAACTCCACTCGCACTGCTTGCGAAGGGTAGGATGGCCACTGCTTCTTTCTATACTATTCACAGTGGTAAGAACATAAGAACATAAGAAGAGCCCTGCTGGATCAGGCCAAGGCCCATCTAGTCCAGCTTCCTGTATCTCACAGCGGCCCACCAGGTGCCCCAGGGAGGCATGAGACAACAAGATGCTTGCATCCTGTTGCCACTCCCTTGCACCCAGTATTCTGAAGTAGCCTACTACTAATGTACGGAGGCTACAACCCTTGATTGCCTATAGCCCATGATGGACTTTTCTTCCAGAAATCTGTCCAATCCCCTCTTAAAGGCATCAAGACCAGATGCCATCACCACCTCCTGTGGCAAAGAGTTCCACAGATTAACTACCCGCTGGGTAAAAAAATACTTCCTTTTATCTGTTTTAACTCTCCCAACCCTCAGTTTTAGCGGATGCCCCCTGGTTCTGGTGTTTTGAGAGTGGGAAAAGAACATCCCTTTATCGACTCTATCCCTTCCGTGCATTATTTTGTATGTCTCAATCATGTCCCCCCTCAGGCGCCTTTTTTCTAGGCTGAAGAGCCCCAAACGCTGCAGTCTTTCTTCATAAGGGAGGTGCCCCAGCCCTGTAATCATTTTTGTCGCTCTCTTCTGCACCTTTTCCAGCTCCACTATGTCCTTTTTGAGATGCGGCGACCAGAACTGGACACAATATTCCAGGTGTGGCCTTACCATCGATTTGTACAATGGCATGATAATATTGGCTGTTTTATTCTCAACCCCTTTTTTAATGACCCCAAGCATGGAATTGGCCTTCTTAATTGGTGTAGCTAAGGCATCTGCTACCCAGGGTCAGAAGATTTTGTAGCCCCACACCACAACAAAATCAAATTTAATTAAGGGTGCAATCCTAACTTACACTGGAATGGCAAGGCCGGTGGGCCTGCACTGTATCCAGTGTGCAAGTTAAGAGGCCAGTGGAGCCTGGTAGGTGCCAGCTGCCCCGATGGGCTTGCTTGGATCAGCTCAGCTCAGCTCCAAGCAAGCTGCATCCCAGCTCCATCCCTCCTCCCCATGCCTCCCGGCACCTTGCAGTGCACCATCTTCCCCTAGGAAAGTAGCTCCAGATCTCTTATTTCTCTCCCTCAAACCAGCCAACAGGCCTTCAACACAGGAGCTGCCTAAATCCAAGTTGCTCAGTTGAATAGTGTTAACCACTTTGAGCAGCTATGGTGCTTAAGGGGCATTATTTAGTGGAAGACACCAGCTGCCCCACTGCAAGTGGGTTCCAGTTGCAGACTCAGCTGGGACTCCAACTGGGGCAAGGTCCAACAAGGGTCGCCCCTGCACTGGCATCCCGCCCCTTGCGCCCACACGCCTTGCCCCCACGCTCTGCCAGGCTCCATTTTTGTTTGAGAGCAAGGGCGGTCTGGAGGGCCAAACCCTGCCCTAGCAGCCTCATTGCCACCCTTGCCCCCTCTCCACCAGCACAGCGTTTGGGGCATTTGCCCCCCCTTCAACAATGGTCAGACTGACACTGGTGTTTTCCACAGCTTGCCAAGAAACTCAACCCTTGCCTGTAGGTTCAGCCTATAGAAAACCACTATCCAGCCACTTTTGCCACAGTCTGAGCAGCAGGAATTCTTCTCCCTCCTTTTTTCCCACTCCCCCAGCTTTCCCCTTCCTTTCCAATACCCCTAAAACCCTCAATTCTCCAGCCCCGGCCCCCCTAGGTAACTCATATGTCCTAAGTCAGAAATGTCTCTGATCACATTTTCAATGGTTTCAAATCTCCATAACTCACATTAAAAGCTTTAGGACAGGACTATCCAGTGCAATCATTCTGAGCCTTCCCAAGTCAAGAGCTACACAGCCCAAGCAATGTCTTCTTCCACAAGCATAACCAGGATGGAACTAAGATAGATGGATTACCTGGCAATGCTGTAGCTAGTCCTCAAGGGCAACCATATTAAAAAAAAGAAGAAGAAGAAGTGGGGTCTTAGGAGCCAAGCACATGCTAGATTGACTGTTGAGTCTTTTATACATTGGAAGGGTCTAAGACACAACAGCCTCAGATCTACTGTGTCAAAATGAATTGAGCAAGTGCTTGAAGAAACTTGGATATTTTTCACGCATCGAGAGAGAGAGACATTTTTTGTCTTTTGTCTTTTTTTCTTTGTTCCTTTTGCATGATGTCTGAAAGTTTCATATAGGAATGGCTCCAAAGGTATTCTAAAGCTGGGGCACACTACGGAAAATAATGCTGCAGATGATTGATTATGAACATGGGAGACACTACATGATCGCATGCCAAAATAAGGGAGCAGACGACATAGCTCAGTTTCCATTTCAAACAAATAGACAGTGGAACAATCACGAAACTGCCAAGGTAAATTAATTCAGCATGGATGGAACACCAACAGAATGAGGCAGAGGCAGAGATGGTCACTGTGATACGTTACCGTGGCAGTGATGAAAGATGCCGTTCTCCTGCTTCGTGTTTTCCATGAGACTGGCCAGATTTTGCTATTCTAAATTTACAGCAATTCCAGCAAGTTCAGTGGTGGAAATTTGGTACTACTCTCGCTGAAATCAGAATTGGGGCCAGTGTAAATAATGCATGTATCTGAACAAAGCCCTTCAAGTGATCTTTCTTCTGAGGATTTTACACTTAATTGAGTGTTCCTGACACTGGCATAGCTAATGAAAGTGTAGTCCGGTACAGAGGGCAAAATGATGCCCTGGAAGTGACATCACAACAGGAAGTGACATCACAGTTGTATTTTCATTTTCTTGGTTTTGGGGGGCCGTAATGTTTGATAGAATACAGATATTCCAATGCAGTTTGTTTTTTTTGCATTCAGCATTCAATTACCTTTCCAATGATATATAACATGATGGTATTATTCAAAGTTACCAAGGTTTACCCAATTTTGGCCACTAGTGTCAAGCTCAACTCATTGCCACCCTAAAGGCCTACTCAAGGTAAGGGAATGTTTGTTCCTTTACCTCAGAGCTGCATTGAATTGCAGAGCTGGTGCCAGAAAGTTGGTTAGGATTGTGCCCTAAGAGTTATCCAGCCACTTCAAGGCCAAACTTTTGGCAAGAAAATACCATGGAGGTTCGAATAGCAAAAGATTCAATTCACAGCCCCGCATGGCTGCTACATGCTCTCAAAGAAATACCCAAACTGCACCCTCATGTGGTAAATGTAACATGTACTTAGGATCATACGACTGATTCAAGCAGCCTCCTTCAGAACTATTATAATGCATTAACATGGACATGATATTTTCTTGACATTAATTGGCAGCTGGAAAAACACATGGTCTAACACAAAGGGTTGCACCCTTAACTTAAAATTCCCTTTAATTCCTAGTAAATTTCTAATGCTTGTACCAAGATCACTTTTGCTTAATTAATTCATAGTGAACTGACGTGGAGATTTAGGTCTGCTTTCATTTAACCGAGCCCCTTCATAAATAACCATTTTAAAGCTTCTTTCATGTTACTCTTCAGACTGCTGAGCTCCCATTCATTTTCCGACAGCTACACAACAGATGGACTTGACTTTGGCATGAATGATGTCAAGTATCCATCTACCAGTAGCTGAAGCCAATAGTCTCTCTTCATTCTTTGGCATGCAAATATTGAGTTTCACACAGAAATGAGGAAAATGCCTTCATCCTCCTTTCTGTATGAAATACAATATATTTGCTTGATAAGCCTAGGCCTTCATATTAATCATAAATCAATTATGTTTATCCTTAACCTCAGAAGTGCTGCATTTCTCTTTCTTTCCTCAGTTTGAAATCCAATAGGATATTCACAGTAATTATGTTGCCTTTCATACGAATCATAAGCTCATATTGTAATCATTAGTACTATAGCCAATTCATTTTCTGCCTTACAGTATTTGAGATGGCTGTTTCATTGACTTGCAGTAGAAGGTCTGTTCCCCCTCTCTCTGTTACTGAACCAAATCCTTTTATTACCTGGATTTCCCCTTTTTTATTCCTAGTATGGGTTTTCCTTTGGGTTTTTTTTCATATTTTCTCGTTTACAAAAAGAGTCGGGGCATTCTGATAGAGCAAAGTCTTGACCTTTTTCACAGCCCAATCCTGAACTACCCAGCTCCCATAGTAGGAGCAGTAACAAAATGGCTACCGCTGCTTCCTGTGGCAGCCAGGAAGCCGCCAGAGGCTCCTTAGGAGAAGAGGAGATTCGTCCCCTTCCCCAGAGGAAAGCCCTGCCACCCACAATGGGGCTTCTCAACTCACAGCCAACTGTTTTGCCAGCTGTGAATTGAGCAGCCCTGTTTTGAGCTGCCTGAGCCCAGACTGGGACAAGATCAGTGGTGTCATCTACTCCCTCGGAGACGGAACGCTGGGCGGGACTTACGTTTGATTGACAGCCCGTCCATGGAGTTCCGCCGCCTGCCCGCCCGCTGTGCGGGGAGCCCCTGGTTGGCACGTCCCACTGCTGCTCTCCCAGGCTCCCGGCATGCGCCCCCACGGCCCCTGTGGCGAGCCGGTGCCCCCTTGAAGGCCAGGGCAGCGGCAGAACGCTACGGACGGGCAGCCAATCAGAGCGTAAGTCCCGCCCAGCATTCCGGCAGCTTGTTTGTGAATGACACCACTGGACAAGATCCGGTGGTGGACACTACCTCCTCGCAGGCTGCTCCTCCCCTCCCTCTGCCTGGTTCCAGCCCCTCCCTGCCTCCTGCCCCAAACCTGCTTGCCAGCAGCCAGTGCTACTAGAGCACCTACCGTCCCATCCACCCACTTGGGACCTGGCATTGAGTGCCAACCCAGCGTGGGCGGTGAGGTGTCACGGACATGCTTTATAGCACGTGTATGACACTTTTAGCCAGTGGTACACATGTATCGTGGGACGTGGTGGCGCTGCGAGTTAAACTGCTGAGATAAGTTTGTTGACCGGAAGGTTGGCAGATCAAGACTGCACGATGGAATGAGCTTCTGTTGCTTGTCCCAGTTCCTGCCAACCTAGCAGTTTGAAAGCACGTAAAAATGCAAGTAGATAAGTAGGTACTTCGGTGGGAAGATAACAGTGTTCCATGCGCTACAGCGTATAGTCATGCTGGCCACATGACTATGGAAACTTGCCCTCAGACAAATGCCAGCTCTTAGGCTGAGAAACAGAGATGTGTACCGCCTCCTACAATCGGTCACTCACGACTAGACCATTCGGTTTTGGGGAAACCTTTACCTTTACGCATGTACCACTGGTGATAACGGGCTCAGGATTGAGCCCTCAATAACTGCCAGTTAAACTGGGATCTGGGCAGCATCTGACATACCAATCCTGCTGTCAAAACAGAAATAAAATCATACTAAATAAGCATACAACAGCATCCCAAAAGAAGCCTCAAGCTGCTAGAGGCATTATATCAACCACATCTCGAGGGTCTTTTCTAATGCATGCAGCCTAGAATGCTGTAACAAAAAAAAAAATTATGTATCAAGCTAAGCAACAGATGCTGCCAGGGCCAGAACCAGGAATCCACAGGTCAGTGTGCTAACCCCACCCCCACAAATGTAGTGAGACACCTGAGCAACACATTGGAATGTTCCCCAGGCGGTAACAGGTTTTTGGGCTGTGGAGTGACTTGTCCCACAGCGCAATCCTATGGACCATGCAGCATCGGCGCAACAGGGTTGTGCCAATGCTGCGCGCTTAGCGCTGATGCAGGGGCGCCAACTGGCACCCTTGCTTTGGCGCTAAGGCAACAGGACTGGCGCTGCAGGCAGCACCGGTCCTGCTGCGCCTGCACAGTACCTCCCTAGCATTGGCCGATGCCGGCCAGCCAGCGCAAGGGAGGCGCCATGGCGGTGCGGCATGGGGATTGGGCGAGGGAGGGAGAATGTGGGCGGGGGGAAGGCAGGATGTGGGCGGGCTTGGGAAGCGGCATACGGCGGCATCCTAAGCCCTTCTGGGAGGTCGTGCAGCCCATCTCCTCGGATCTGCGCCCACTATTTAGCGGAGGAGATCTGAGGAGCACATAGGGGAGGCTGGAGCCTCCCACGGCAAGGGAGCATGTGCGTTGGATATGGCGCTGGCCGGCCAGATTGTGCCCTCAGTCAGGCTACCCATTGATTCCCTCTAACCTGGAAGAACAAGAAAAGGTTCCAGGTCAGGCTGGGAGTAACCTGAGTAACAACCATATCAATCAATCAATCAATCAACAGGTACTTATATACCGCCTTTCAGCACGAAGTTCACAAAGCGGTTTACAGGCAAATAGTAATAATAAAGTTAAATCGCTCCCTGTCCCAAAAGGGTTCACAATCTAAAAAAAGGCAGACCGCCAGCAACAGCCACTAGAAAGACTGCGCAGGGGTGAAGAGGGACAGTTACTCTCCCCCTGCTAAATATAAGAGGAACACCACTGGAAAAAGTGCCTCTTGTCCAGTTAGCAGGGGTAAATATATGCAGGTTGTCTGGCTCCTGACCCTCTAGCTCAGGACCCTGACTTAGGACCCTAAGTGGTCTGGCTTAAGACCCTCGCTTGTTTATCCTGGCTTCTTCGCCCCCCTAGGAATCTGGAGTCACTCCCTTTAACCCTCTGAGTGCCGGCCAACCAAGAAGAAAAGCTCTTTGCAAAGGAATTGGGAGGGGGGAGGGGGGAGAATGAAGTGGGCGGAGTCAGCCCTAGTGGAACTGAGTTCCCCCGCGTTCCCCCTGCATGACATCACTGCTTCTAACTCCCAGCAATCTGTGGCTTGCTCAGGCTAGCTTTGATACAAGATAGAAAGGGTTACTTCACCTACTTTACAGATGCTGTCCTGTGCAGAGCAACTGAGAAAACTGGATTTCTCTCTTTAGACCTGCACTAATTCCTATCTTTGCCTTCTATAGAAAAACCAAACTTAAAAGAAGAGCCATTAGCAAACCATCTGGAGACGAGGCAAAATGTCCATGCCCAATTCCCCTTTAAAACAAAACAAGATACTGCAACAATTTATTGTGTCGCCCTGCTAATTCCAAATGCACAAGAGCATCACACCCTTTGCATTTTCTTTTGCCAAAATCTTACCAAAGGGATCTTTCTAGAAGCTTCCATTTTATGACTGAGGGCTAGGTGTCAGACTCCGAAGACTTCCTTTATTCCATGAACACTATGAAAGAGGCTCTCTTTCCATGTCTTCCGTCTGGCTCAGACGCTTTGGAATCTGAACTATGATCTTACCATCACCCACTGCTGCCTTTCCACATTAAACACTGAACAGCCAGAATGAGTGGAAACAGGTGTATGCCGCCAAGAAGATGACCACATCTTAAACCATTTGAATAGGATCTCTGAAGCCCGGGTGGAATCAGATCTGGCTGCAACTCATAAGCAAACATTTTTTCACTCTGCTGCAAGCCACAGTGGGGCAAAGAAAAATTAACCAGCAAAAAGTGTTGGTAAAAGTGCACTTGGAAAGGAAATGGCCCTGTTTCCTCCAAAATAGGTTTGGTTTTATTCCATCATCCTTCACAAAACCGGTAGTTCATTCTTCTCAGCTTCACAATTAATGAGGGCCACAACCATAACCACTCTCAAGTTCTCTGGGCTCTCTCACTTGAAAGCATAATTTTAAATTTACAAATCTTCCTGTTTTGAAATAACAAAGAACTACCGAAGGGGGGGATCTCTCAGCAATGCATACACATACATTTTTTTTAAGACACATCAAGCTGTCGAGGAACAAATAGAACTGGAATTCTAACCCCTAGCAGGAGTTTCAAAACAGCTTCATACGAACCAGATATTTCTTGTTTCGTTTTACTCCATTTTGCATCATTTTGTTTTGCAGCTCCATGATATAAATGGTTCACAGTAACACTTTAAAGTGTAGGCGTTTCTTTGTCATCAACCACATGGTAGCAATAAAGGCAACAGAGGATTTATCCAAATACTTAATGTGCATGGGATGGTGTAATAGTAACAACTATATTTGAAAGGTATTGCGTAATATACTAAAAAGGACAATACAAGGTTAGCACAGATGCCAGAGGGAGGGTGTAAATTGCCAAGTAAATTACATTACTTGGCCAAGTTTATTTGCCTGGAGAAATAGTGACATCTGCTGGCTAATTAAATGCATTTCAGAGGATATTCCAAAAGCACATTTTTCTAAAAATGCATTTGGGGCTCATTTTGTTTTCAGCAGTCTCAGCAGTTTTCAGCAGTTCAGATCAGGACACGCATGACTGCTATTTGCACTTGAAAAATAATACATGCAGATTTTTCTCACAATACCGTCTATTTTAACCTCATTTCTATTTCCTAAAAATGAACTTGCGTTCTTTGTGGCACATTTTCATACTATTGGATATTTAATAATTAAGCTAAAGTGTGCACAATAATGCATACATCTAGGTTAGTGTATGTCATGGCAATCAAGCCAAGTCTTGACTGAATACATCTTTAGACATATTAAAATGGGCTTTATTTTAAAGGGTCTTGGGCATCATCATCACCCTGACTTCCATGAGAATCATGGAAAGACTGCTTAGAGATCACATCACTTCCAAGCAGTAGCCGAGTCAAAATTTGAACGTTTCTCAGATGAAGGACACTCCTTAATCCCTGCATCTATCACTTTTAGTAGTAACTGCAGATGAGCAATACTTAGGGCCCAAACACAAAGGCAGTTTCACAAAGCTCTTAACAGAACAGGAGCTGCTTCTTTACTGTTTGGCAGCTGGATTCTTAGAGCGCAACCCTAAATTGGAGTTAGGCTGGCATAAGCTAAGCCAGCAAAGTTTGGCCAGCACAAGGGCCACCATAAAGCGCGTTTGGACCACTCTCGGAGTCAGGGAGGATGGCACACGTCTGTGTGCTGGCCTCTGTGACTTCGAGAGTGGTCCAAACCAGTGTAGTCATGCACCCGGTTCTCACCGGTTCCCGAGAACCGGTTTCTAAATGAGCTGGCCCCGCCCACGGCAGCTGGCCCGCCAGTGCTGTCATGCAGCTGGAACGGCGTTCCGGTTGTTACAATTAGTGGACTCCGCCCACTTAACTCATTGCTGGCTCCTTGTTTTTTTTGCTTCGGGTTTTTGTTTTGCTCCGTTTTTTTGCTTTGCACTTCGTGTTGGTGTGTGTTTTTTTTGCTTTGCACTTCGTGGGTTTTTTGTGTGTGGCTCCGTTTGTTAATTGGACCAGAAAACAGGGCCATTTCCCGCCCATTTGAATTTGAATTTCAATTGCAAGCAGAGGCAAATCTAAGGGAGGGCAAAGCTCCTAAGTTTTGAAAGAAGCCTTACCTTGCAGTGGAATCACTCCTCTCCTGCACCATTTTAGCCAATCCTCACAGGGAAAAGCAACATCTTGGCGTTGCTTACTGGCTACAGCAGCAAGGGAGAGGAGCAGTGGTGACATGGAGGGGAAAGGCACCGGAACGTGCAATCCAGAACCTAACCTTAGGGCTGGCTCCGCCCACTCATCGCTGGCTTTGTTTTTTGTTGTTGTTTGCTCCGTCCCCCAGCCTCTCTGTTAAGTGCTCCTAGAAATGCAGACCTCTCTCCCCCCTTGCAGGATTGCCCCCCAGCCTCGCCTTTAAGTGCTCCTAGAAATGCCTTTCCTTTCAGACTTCCCTTGCAGGATCGTTGTGCATGAAGAGATTTTGTGTGAGCACAGAGCTTAGCATTGCTGCACTTCCTTGTAGCCTGCAATTCACTATATCGATCTTTGTGGAAGTTGATTTTCCCTGTGTTTGGAACTGTGGTGAGTTCTCTAGAAAAGTGTAAAGGGAAGATGTACACGTAGTTGTTGTTCTTTGTGGGTGTCATGAAATTGTGGTCTTATGTGAACCTGGTTAGTTGGGAGAGAACTACTCAAGTGTAAATGGCTCAGGTGGGGGTGATTAGTTCATTGATATAAAGTTAAAAGCCTCAGGGAACAGACCCCTTTGGCTGCTCTCTGGGAAGGTTAGCCTCACTATGTGCCGTGAAAGCTGGTTGTAGTCAGTCAGTAAGGTAAAAATCCTATAGGATTTTTTGTTGTTGTTTTTGTCCTTTGAGTTCCTCTCAGTTAAGTTATAAACAAAGGGGTTGATTATTGTCATTTTAATATTCAGGTTTTATGGTACAGAGCCTCTGTAGTTTATTTATAACTCTTAATATATGTCAATAAAATTGGGTTTTTTACTTCTGTTATTTGGCTTTCTTTTAAGAGGGATTTTTGCCCAGGAGCTCCCTTTGTTGTGTTGAGCCTGGGCTGGTGGCAGCAGCAGCTACACCTGAGGAGGGGAGTTACACCCCCCCCTCAATAGGTTAACTAGATTTCCTCCCACAAGGTTTGTTGCTTTTATTGCTGGAATCTTAAATGATGTGGGTACTACTTTAAAGCAACATTATTTGACATAGTGAAGCACAAGATTTCTCCTGTCTCTCTTGAGAAGCACGAAATTTCTTGTGAATATGAGACATAGTCTGTGACCATTCATAGGTCTACTAAAATGGCATGCAGCATCCTGTTGGTCTGGATGGCATAAAATGAAGCTTGAACTGGGGATACTGTGGACTAGTAACTTGCAAAGTGGATCACTATATGATGTAAATCCAAGTAGGAATCATAGTTCAGTATGATGGTTTCTGTGAATTAAGCTGTTGTTAAAGGGTGGTTTTCCCTCCTGCTAACTCTAAAGTTTGCACAGCGTTGATTACCCAGCGCAGTTATTTACAGATGATAATTATTATTAATTGGGCATGATCCAGTGTAATTTAAGTGCTTTTACATTGCATTGATTTTGAGTAGTCAAGCATGTGCTTAACTCTCCCTCCAGTTGAAATCCCTAAGACATAAAGACTGATCTAAACTGTTTACTCAGAAGTCAGCCCCATTATTTTCAGTTGGATCTTCCAAAAAGACAGGCTTATACTTGCAGACTTATGCATATATTGCTGAATGGCTTACTCTTTAGAAAGTGTGTTTAGAATTTCAGCCTTGAGAACTATTGGCTGAATTCTGCCCATAATTGTAAAGATTATCCTATTTTCCTGTGTCATTGCATTCCTCCTACCTCCAAATCACTGACAGTATGATGGGTTTAGAAGACCTTGTGTACATTCTGAGAACTCTTTAGAGTATGGTCAAGCACACACAGCCCAAAAGAATTAGATTGGGAAGAGCTGACGTCCCCCTTCTCAGGCCTTCTTAACATGCTCTGAGAGTGATCTGGAATAGTTTGGGAATTGTTGGGTCTGCTTGATGACATCACTTCCTGCCATGACATCACTTCCGGTGGGCGGACCCCAACAAGTGTCAATCAAAAGTGAGTTCCTGTTCCTTAATCATTTGAATGACACCACTGCTTATGATGTCACTTCCGGTGGGCGGACCCCAACAAGTGCCAATCAAAAGTGAGAACCTGTTTCTAAATCATTTGAATGACACCACTGGTCCAAACATACTGTATAGTGGCCCTTGTGCTGGCCAAACTTTGCTGGCTTAGCTTATGCTGGCCTAACTCAGTTTAGGATTGCACCCTTAATGGAATCCAATGCTCTTACATGGCACCAAATGGCTGCTTCTGACTCCTTGCACAGACTCTCTCAATAATTGAGCAGGCACTCTGGATGTGCTCTGGAAGAGACAGCTGCTTTAGGGAAATTAGCATATCAACTCCTATTCTGGGTTTTCTTAGAATTAATAGGAGTGGGGGATATTGAAGGCAACAAGAAGGCCTGTGAGTCTGGAAGACGTGTCGTGTATTATTTCATAACAATCCCCGCAGCCAATAGTGATCTGCTGCCACCCCTTTGCTTTTGCCCAGATGTATCGGAATGTTGCCACTGTTCGGTGGAGAATGAAATGACTCCTCTATATTACATTGAATAGCCTCCAGTGAAGAGGTAGAAAAGAGGCCGTTAGATGGACAGAGAAAACTTTTCAAGATGCATCAAACATGCCACCTTCACAGGCTCCTTTGTGAAGATAAGAGGTTGATGGACAGACGACACAGAGCTTCAAAACTATTACTTTATTATAAAAATACAGGCATAACATGCTGGGGTGGGGGAGGGTTGCAGGGCTTGTCCTTCCGGCATACAAAAACAGATGTGAAATTTTAGCAGGTAGAATGTTGGCTTTTTGTATCATATCCCCTACCATTTGTTGTCTGTGGAGAAGCCCCCAACCCCCATGTTCCTCTTGTTGTTGTTCAGTCGCTAAGTCGTGTCCGACTCTTCGCGACCCCATGGACCACAGCACGCCAGGCCTCCCTGTCCTCCACTAGCTTCCGGAGTTCACCCAATTTCATGTTCATTGCTTCGGTGACACTATCTAATCATCTCATCCTCTGCCGCCCCCTTCTCCTTTTGCCTTCCATCTTTCCCAGCATGAGGGTCTTTTCTAAAGAGTTCTCTCTTCTCATGAGGTGGCCAAAGTATTGGAGCTTCAGCTTCAGGATTTGTCCTTCCAGGGAGCAATCAGGCTTGACTTCCTGGAGGATTGACCGATTGGATCTCCTTGCAGTCCAGGGGACTCTCAAGAGTCTTCTCCAACACCATAATTCAAAAGCATCTATTCTTCGGCGCTCTGCCTTTCTTATGGTCCAGCTCTCACATCCATACATTGTTCTTCTTACACCTCTCTAAACCTCTAGTAGAAAAAATGAAAAGCACAAATAAAGGAAAATGTTTTGCCCCCCTTCCATACCATTGAAACTGGTATTTGATTATCTTAAATACAGGTTGGGCATCGGTATCCATGGGGATCTGTTTCTAGACACACAGTCACTGAAATCCAAGGCCATCAGAGAACCTCTGAAAGCAACTAGAAGTACCTTGGAGTGGCCTGAATCAGGGCCACCTTAGTCAGGGACAGGTGTTAGGATATGGCACTACGGCCGTCCTGCATCACAACTGCCGTCTCCACCCACTGCGCCGCCCAGTTATGCCCCTGGAACGCCTCTGGAATGCCTCTGGAACATCCTCATGGCAACCCTGTGCTGAATGAGCGATGCCGACGCTTGACTGGCACATGGCCAGCACTGCCGACGGTCATGGTGGCGCCCGAGCACCAGTGTTCGGCCGGTGCAAGAGCTTAGCGCCATCGCAAGGGGGGTATAGGATTGCGCTGCCCCACATTCCACTGCTGTTTGATTCTTTGGGGACTTCTCAGATTTGGAGGCTGCTTTTCATTATGGGGGAGGTTTTCCCAGGAAGGTTTCTTTTGTCTAGGCTCTATAACTTGGGGTGGTGGCCATGAGAGCCACCTTTTCCCTGTTAACTCTGAATTAAAAGGGTGAATGAAGGAAGCAAGTGATAGGCATTGACTGCTAGGTGCTCCACCTGCCAGGCCCTTCTCCATTCACTTAGATCTGTGAACAGTCCTAGCATCTGAACCTGAGTAGTTCTGGCAACTCTCCTTCATGATTCTCAGGTCTAGGCCAAAAAGCTAGTTCTTGCATTCAGAAGAGAATACTAGTGGGCAGGTTCAGTTCCTCCTCCTTGGGTGAGGTATTGATAGACCCTGCATGGAGTCCCCTAAGTCACACTGGGACTAATCTTTCCTCCCACACTATGGTTTTCCCTTACCTGAGAGTGGTAGACCCACCCCAGAAAATGGTGAAGAGAAATGGAAACAAGAGCTGCTGCAGTCCTGCATGGAAATCACAGTAGGGCATGTCCATCACAAGCCTGAACATGATGCTACCTTGCAACCAAAGAACAAGAGCTGCTCTGACAGTTTCTGGGCCAGACTGAGACTCTCCTTGGAAAAACCTCTGATATCACAAAGGTTCCCTTAGCCAATCAAGGGTAGGCTCTTAGTGATGAAAAAACCAAGCAGACTTCACAATTAAGTAGGAGCATCATGCCCAGCTATAATCTCTTCTCTGTTCTGAGCACTGTAGTGGGGAGGAAGATTACTGGAGACCCAGACGTACACCCCCCCCCCTTACAAGTAGACTTTTCCTTCCAAGGTTAATGGCTTAAACGGAAGAGCAACAGTGGAGATAAAAAGCATTATGTAGTTCTATTTCATCATCACTTTAGCTTGCTGTAACAAATAAGATTATAAAGCTATGGTGCTTTTAGTGGGAAGCATCATTACAGAGTTATCCTGCCTTTCTCTCCGGGCTTTAAAGAGCCAGGATGGGAGCCCAGAAGGGAGTGCTATGTGAGTGGGGAATACCTGCCTTGGCTGTAATCCTATATGAACTTTCCCATTGAACTCATTGGGGCTTATTCCTGAGTAGACATGTATGATTGTGCTGCAAGTGCCATCCAGGTTGGAATATTGCAACTTGATAGATGTGAGGCTGCATTTGAAAGGTTGAAGGTTGAATATACAAACCTGTGCTCGTGCTCTCTCTCTCTCTCTCTCTCTCTCTCTCTCTCTCTTTCTCTCTCTCTCTCTCTCTCTCTCTCTCACACACACACACACACACACACACACACACACACAGAGAGAGAGAGAGAGAGAGAGAGAGAGGGAGGGAGGGAGGGAAGGAAAAGATAAAGACAACCTCAGTGGTGTCATCTAAATGATTTAAGAACAGGTACTCACTTTTGATTGGCACGTGTCGGGACCCGCCCACCGGAAGTGACGTCATAAGCCAGAAGTGATGTCGTGGCAGGAAGTGACATGAAAAAAGCCCTTTTTGAGGCCTCAGATGATTTTAAACTGACCCAGCAGTTGCAACAGTATTCCACAGCACCCCCAGAACATGTTAAGGAGGCCTGGCATCATGTTAAAACCCCAGAGCAACTCATTTTTCAGTGGCAAGGAAAGGAAAGGCTCCGCTCGCTGCCTGCCTGCCTGCCTGGCTCTGAGAACATGCAGGAAATTCAAACATTGCAGAGGGCGGAGTCGACGAGTGGGCGGGCGAATGGGCGGGGCCAGCTGTAATCCTAGAAACCGGTACTCGCGTACCCCCTGCATGACATCACTGGACTACCTACAAGATAAGGCCTCAGCTGTTTTTAGCTGCTGAATTTGCACAGGGGCTTCTTGGAGGTTAAAAGTATCCAAAAATACAGAAAAATAAACAAAAAAAAAAAATAGTGGGGGGAAACTGGGCACCCATTACACTATCTAAAAATACCCAGAGGGAAGCCTACTGATATAAGAAGGCATCTTTCGTTATTTGGGGCCCAACCCTCTCCAGCTTTCCAGTGCAGATGCTGCACTGCCAATTGGGCATACGGAGCATTCTGAAGTGGAGAGGCAGTCACGGAGGCCTCCTCAAGGTAAAGGAACATTTGCTCCCTTACCTTGAGATTGTATTGCGACTCATTGACATTGGAAAGGTGGGTAGGATTGGGCCGTTACGTATGTACGAGTACCCATCTGAGTTGAACTGCCTGAGTTTTGCATTATCTGGATCTGAATATACTGAATATACTGGCATAAACTAAGCATAAACTAAGCCAGCAAAGTTTGCCCAGCACAAGGGCCACCATAAAGCATATTTGGACTATCTTAGAGTCAGGGAGGATGGCTCACATCTGTGTGCTGGCCTCTCTGACTCCAAGAGTGGTCCAAACATACTTTACAGTGGCCAAATTTTGCTGGCTTAGTTTATGCCGGCCTAACTTTAGGATTTTGCTTGTGGATTTAGGATTGCACTCTCAAGCTGCTACTTGAAGGACGAAGTGATTGGGGCCTCTAGATGGAGCTCTTTGACAGTGATTTTCTTCATCAACTTGAACCAGGCCCTGATCTTCTTTCATAGCAGCATGTAAACAAAAGCATTTTTCCGCCTGGAAACACAAAAGTCACCCATATCCCTGGAAAGCAATACAATAGTCTTTGTGATACAGAAAGACCCTAAGAAAAACCTAGTGGCATATCATTCAGGAATTGTTTCTCCTTCCAAGTGAGCTTGGATAAATCCATCAATGCCACTAAAGCCATCTCATTTAGAGCACAAGCCTAATCTGGCCAGCACAGTTAGACTAGCAAAGTTTGGCAGGCACAAAGGACACCGTAAGGTATGTTTGGACCACTCTCGGAGTCAGAGAGGCCAGCACGCAGACGTGCACCATCCTCCCTGACTCTGAGAGTGGTCCAAATGTGCTTTATGGTGGCCCTTGTGCCATGCAAACTTTGCTGGCCTAACTGTGTCGACTTAACTCCAGGTTAGGATTGCGCCCTTGAATACCCTGAAATTCCAATTAGGCCCAAGTTGAATATTTCTATCCAAGTTGTAAATATGAATTCCACAGGCATCAGAAATATGCCCCTCTCCTTAGGGATAGCTGTCTTAAAGTTGAAGACTCTGTAAAAACAATCTCTGTGCCAGGCATGGAGAACCACACAAGTCCAGACAGAAAGTTTATGAAGCATTATCATTTGGAAATGTTTCAAGTCCTCCCAGAAGCCCCATCTGTTTCTGTTGCTGGCCTTTATTTGCTTTACTTATGGCAATAATTTTAGACTTATTGAGTTAAACTTCGGATAACCTCCTAAAAGGACTTTGAAGCATGGAACTTTTTGGAGCACTATATAAAGACATAGTTGGTTTAATATTGTCCTGATAAGACTTTGAAAGTCGTTCCATCTACTGGATCAACACAAGCAAAAAAATCTTTAAAAATCTTAAAATCTTAAAAAGATTTATTTCCACTGGGAAAAGGAAACTGCAGCTAGCACCTTTGCTGTTCAGAGGCTGGCAAGGTGCCAAAGAAAAGCCACTCTAAGAATTCTCATAAAATTTCATCTGACAAGTCATCTACATTTCAAGAGGTAAGGACCAATTCAGTATCACTGCAACCCTTGGTCCACCCAATTCTGGTGGGTGAGAAAAGAAAGGCTGCAAACTTATATATATACTTTCCTGGAAGTAAACCCAACTGAGAGAGCAAGCCTAACCTAGAGTTAGGCCGGTACAGTTTGGCCAGCACAAGGACCACTGTAAAGTGTGTTTGTACCATTCTTGGAGTCAGAGAGGTCAGCTCACAGGCATGCACCATCCTCCCTGACTCCAAGGCTGGTCCAAACGCACTTTATGGTGGCCCTTGTGCTGGCTAAACTTTGCTGGCCTAACTGTGCCGGCCTAACTCCAGGTTAGGATTGTGCTCTGAATTTAATTTGACTTAAATTAAATTCTGAGTAGACATTGCATTGTAAGTTTGACTCGGAGAACAAATGCATAAGGCAGACACATTCTGAGACCAAGTTCAATAACCCATTGATCTAAGCTATGTGGGCTAGTTTTTTCTTTCAGCTTCTTGGATTGATTGCCTCCTGGCCAATATTCCTCTTGCCCAGCAGCTCCATGGAGCAAGTGGGCAAAAGGACCCAGGGCCCAATCCTTTCCAACCCTCCAATGCTGATGCAGCAGCAATGCAGCCCCAAGATAAGGGAACAAACATTCCCTTACATGGAAGGGGCTTCGTGACTGCCCCTCAACTGCAGGATGCAGTGGACAACCATTGGCACGGCTGCATCAGTGCTAGAAAGTTGGACAGGATTGGATCCCAGATGTCAGCAACTCATGTTGCCCACCCGCAATGCAGCCAATAGACTCCCCCCATCATGCCTTAGGGCAGTGATGGCGAACCTATGACACGCGTGTCAAAGCTGACACACCACAACGTTTGGGGTGACACACCAGCATTCACCAATGCCTGACAAAAACTGAGTTTGTTTTACTCATTCTTCATTTTTGCAATTATTTGATGTTTCTTTATAGAATACATAGCACCACACATGATTAGACTGTATTTTTTGTCTAAATAAATGAACACAAAGAATTATTTCTCTTGTTTGGGAGAGGGGTTGACACACCAGCAGAGTCAAGTTAAGCATTTTCCTAAGTTTTGACACGCCGAGCCCAAAAGGTCATCACTGCCTTAGGGTGTGCATCCTCTTCTTCTCTGATCGGTTCCCTCCCACAATGTTCTTGTTATGTGCTTATGGCAGCAAGCATATATATGCCTTCTGCTTTTGTCGATCAACATTCACTGGGAGCAGGGCCAACCCACCCATGAGCAGATTGGAGGGGGGCATCTGCCTCCATCAGCCCATTTGCCTCCAATGCTCCTCTTTCCATTCCCTAGGCTGGAAAAGGAAGAGGGAAATGGAGTGGAAGTGTGAAGGAGAATGATTGGCTAGAGCAGGGATCTCCAAACTACGGCCGGGGGGCCACTTTTGCCACCAAGTGGCACATTTGGCCATTTTATCTGGCCCACAGCAACTTGAGTTTTTTTTTTTTGTCAAAGTGTTTGCTAATGTTTGACATTTTTACTCATTATATATCATTTCTCAGTTTAAGCATGACATTGTTTCTTTATAATTGTCACATTGTTCTGAATTGTATCATGCTGATTACAAAAAGATCCAAGTAAACTTTCATTCATTGACATTTCATTCATTCATTTATAAAACTGATTTTTTATTTTTTTGGCCTGTGAAATTCTGTAAAATATTCTATGTGGCCCTTGTACTGAAACATTTGGAGACTCCTGGGCTAGATTGTCTCCAATGCTCTGACACATCGTTCTGGTCTCCTCCGCATTTTCTCTTCCACTCCACCCACTCTTTCAATCCAGGAAATAGGAAGAGCAGAAGCTTACACATCACCAGCTAAAGGGGAGCAGCATTTGACACCCCGCCTCAGGAACCATAAGGTCTTGGGCCATCCCTGCCTGGCAGGGTGCAGGCAGTGCAGAAGCATCTTTGTACCCATGCAGATTGTAGTGGAAGCACTTTCTGCACATTAAAAGACAATTTTTCTGCACACATCAAGGGTTCCTTCAATATGCGTAAAATCCTTCCTGACCTGCCTTTTTTCCTATTTTCCTGTCCAGCTTGTTTGAAAATAAGGAAGTGAGAAGACACTATTTCATAAGTCATTTCCATTTACAATTCAATTTTTATGTATGTCTATTAAGCATTCATGAATTAAAATACCTGACCTTTAGGTGCAGTAAATCATGAATGTGTGGCATGTATGAAAGCCGAGCAAGTCCCTTTTTGCTGAGAGTGCTTGTTCTAATGTGTCAGCTTGTATATGGAAGGAAGCACATGATTTCCTAATGATCTGAGATCCTGCAGGGACTGCTGACCTTAAGAGCTGCATATGCAAGAGAATGCCTTTCTTTTGCTATTGCAAGGATAAAGGTACTCTGATTTATCAAATCTCCCCAGTTTGCTCAACACACTTTAAAAATCCAGCCATGCACTTCCTTTAACACCCTTAAAAAAGATTGGTCCTCAAACATCCCAAATAATTTCACATTCTCCATTTCCCCAAAATAATAAGAAATGCTTATCAATGATTATTATTTCTCAATTCATGTTCTGGTTTTCTGGTCTTCCTACTTATACTCTCTTAACTATTTGAGGGCTTAACCCAAGGATTATGTGCAGGATCTTGTTTAAAAATTACTTTTAATTAAACTATTCTTTAAAAGTTACATACCTTCATTCTTAATTTTCCTTTCATAGAAATAATGCAGAACAAGTTAGTCATACAGTCAGTGAGCATTTTTTGGAAAGCAATTTTCTAGAACAATGACTCAACAACACTATTTGCATTCTCCATAACACTCAAAGGCAAGTTGCATAAGTCTTGCATTGTGGGAATAATGTGGTTGAACCACTAAGATTCATTGTTTTTTTAAATCCAGTAATGGGTGTTGAATATCTCTGAAAGCAAGACGGCAGCTCCCATTTCAAATTCATATTAGTTCAAAATATGAACTAAAAATAGTAGTTCTTCTGGCTGAAAGCAAATGTCATTTAGCATCTAAGGGTGTGAACCAAAGGCAGAGGGAATCCTCCCTGATTCAGAAATTGTCTTGGCCATGAGCTCAATAAGAGGCCTTTAATCACTGGCTCTCAGGGTGCAATTCTAATCTGGAGTTAGGCCGACACAGTTAGGCCGACAATGTTTGGCCAGCACAAGAGATACCATAGAGTATGTTTGGGCCACTCTCAGAGTCAGAGAGGCCAGCACACAGACATATGCCATCCTCCTTGACTCCAAGGTGGTCCAAATGTGCTTTCCGGTGGCCCTAGTGCCAGCCAAACTTTGCTGGCCTAACTGGTTGGCATAACTCCAGGTTAGGATTGCACCCTCAGCCTTAGCCTACCCACCACTTTCACTTCAGAGACTAAAACCCTGACACTTGTGATTTCATTTGGATTCCTGAGAATGCATGTGATGTGTTTCAGGTACTCTAAAGCAGTGGTTCCCAAACTGTGAGTCAGGACCCAGCACTGGTCGCAAGCCAATTTCAGGTGAGTTGCAAAGCACCTAGAGCAGCCATATTGAAAATATGGGAAGATGGGATGCTGGAAAGGGGGAGGGCTATGTGGTTGTTTTGATTGAGTCAAGGCTGTAAATAGGCTTTTTTTTCCCTTTCTAACTCACTTTGTTATTGTAAAATGACTGAGAAATAATCCAATTTATTGCTGCATTATCAGGAAAGCAGCAGGTTCTGGCATCACATTGATGGCATTTTCGGCCATGACATCACTTCCTGTGGGTCCTGGACAGATTATCATTCTAAAAAGTAGGTCCCGATGCTAAGAGGTTTGAGAACCACTGCTCTAAAATGTTGCATAAATGCTAATATTTTCCAGATATACTGATTTTCCTGATATATCATGAGTTAGGAAGCTATTATTGTGACATCTGCCAGATATGAATCAAAAACTTCAAAAGTTTGGCCCCCATTCCCAAAATTGCCTCAACCTGTGTTGCTGACCGTATCGAACAGGGGGCTCCAAACTCCAGCCAGTGACCCGGATCCATTCCCCCCTGGATTCTTACCCAAGTGAAAGGCGTCTACCATTCTGCTCGGGAGAACGCAATGACCCCAACCACAGCCCCCCAGGGTCTTCGCGGCAAGCTGCACCTATGGGGAACAACACATGCAAGAGGCATGCTGGGATGGCTGACCCCCAAAGTGGCTCTCTGCAAAGCCCCCTGCTCTGGTGGGCATCCATGAGAGCACCAATGGGAAGGCTCTGGCCTTCCCACTGGTCTGGCTAGGTCTTGCAAATCATTTTACAGCACTTTTGCAGCAGCGCACACCAGCAGAACTAGCGGTTAGGATTGGGCCAACAAGAGCATGAACAACTGGGTCACACAACATTCCAGTACTTGGCATGCCTAAGGCTTGCAGGAGTTTGCTTGGTGCTGGAAGAGTCATGTCAGTGCAGTTCAGCAGAACTGCTTACCACACCCATTATTTAAAAGTTTACAGTTCTGGAGAATGAAAGGAAAACATTACATCACTACGCTTGCGGAGGCAATGCAGTGGTGTTCCTGAAGGAGGGGCAAAATGCTACGGTTTGCAGGAGTCTGAGCTCCTGAGTAACACGGTCCCTCCCTCTGGAACCATTTACAGCTCGGACAGCCAAGCCAGCTCTGGCAGGGAGGGGAGGGGGAGGGACTGCATTACACAGGAGCTTAGACTTCTGCAACACTTAGCATTGCCCCCATAGGTACACCACTGCGGCAATGTGTCAAAATCAGAAGGAAAGCTTTGTAAGGAACTGTTGCATCAAAACAAAAATATGCTTAAAATCCATTTTCCAATGACAGTCTCTTTGGCAACACTAATGCAAAAGCATTTTGGTTGACAACTGCATGTTTGTTAACACTGTTAAATAATTGATAGATTTGGAAAATCACGCTGCACTTGTGGTCAATTTGCAAAATAAAATATTCATCAAATAAATGATTCATTGTAATTCTCTGACAATTTTAAGATATACAGCTTTTTCCAATAAACTGCTTTTTTTTGAAAACATCCAAAATCGTAAATGTTTTTTTAAACTATTTTTGAGATTTCACCTGAAATTCAAAGCAGAACTGAAACTGACCATACACAAACTGAAAACACAAGCTGAAAGCAAGCAGTTCAGCAGTTTTAAGCCAGTCATGTAGAAAACGTTCCCATAGTTGTTCTCAGAAAACAAAACATGCAACACTATTGTGCATGTTAAAAAGCAGAGAGAACTGTACGTGTAGATATGGAGAACTGCAGATAGAATCACAACTATGCCTGTGGTGCAGATGATTTTGTAAGAAAACAGTGTATTGTTTGTGATCAGAAACAAAAAAATAACTCTCCTCCTTTCCCAAACCCTGCTATTTAAATGTCTACTGTTAGATAATTTGATTTAAAATGAACAGGAAACTGATACCAGAGAGTTTCCCAGCAACCTAAAACCATAACATGTAATTCACTTAAGTGGGGTTGCTAAAGGGGGGGGGCGGAGCGAGAATTGACCTGGCTTCCATGTTGCTGGAGAGGGTGGGCTGCTAGTTTTTGAGAAAACTGGAAGTTCTTGTTTAAAGGTTCCAGCAACAGGGGAGCTGTTTTGGAAGGGGGGGGGCTCTAAAATCTTCTTTGCCCCGGGCTACCAGGTGCATTAGCTACACCACTGATTCAGTTCCCCCTTTAGCTTGGTTTCCTTGCCTCTTTCTTGTCCTGTCACATCCCTCTAAGTTCTTGAGCCACCCTGGCACTTGACTGCTTTTCTCACCAACAGAAGACAGGTTTGCCTGTGTGAGGTTTCTCCCACCAGAATTCTCCTTTATTCAGAAAGGTGATTCACACTAATTCAATCAGAATTAGGGATTGCTAACATCCTGCGATTGGCCATCTTTAAACCACTGAAATGTTTGCATACATTCCACATCACTTCCAAGTGGCTGAATTGCTCTGACCCCACAAACTCTTTCTCAACAGTGAGACAGTATTTTTTCTACATGAGTTATCAGAAGCTACTGGGAATGACCCTCTCACACCTGTGCCTGTATGCCTAATAAAACAGCATACATGGGGGGGAGCTAGAGTTTTGCTTCACTTCCCTCCCCCTCCCCCTGCTCTTCTTTTCTCCACAGAAATAAGGGAAGCCAGCTGGGACAAGAGACCAGTGGGAGCGGTGGGCTCACAGCAACAGTAGATGAAATGCTGCCCTACAAAGATGCCAGAGAATGGAGAGGACAGGGACTGCTTGCCAGGGCATGTTCTGCTGCCCACTTCCCCAAGTGCTGCTTGTTGTCCAGGCCCACCAAGGCTAACTGGAGGGTTGGCCTGGGGAGAAATTAGGAACACATGAGAAGTGCCCACTGAGGCATGCCTCTAACTTGCAAAAGGAACCACTGAAATTGCAATCCTATCCACACTTACTTGGAAGTCCCATTGACTATAATGGGACTTGCTTCTGAGTAGACAGGTATAGGCTTGAGCTCTAACCAAAGTTACAACATCTCCACTTGGCAGAGCTGTACTTTTATTAGACAAGAATTGTATTCTCTTGGACACATGCTAGAGATGGGGAGTGCCAAGGCAGCGAAGATGCCAGCAGGCTCCTCTTGCTGTTAGAGCAGTGTTTCTCAAACTGTGGGTCGGGACCCACTAGGTAGGTTGCGAATTTCAGGTGGGTCATTGCATATAGCGCAACCATCATTGATGATATGGGAAGATGGGACACTGGAAAGGGGTGGGGTGTGTGGTTGTTTTGCATGTGTCAGGGTTGTAAATAGGCTTTTTTTCTGATTCAGTTGCTATTAAGAACGTAAGAACATAAGAAGAGCCCTGCTGGATCAGGCCAAAGGCCCATCTAGTCCAGCTTCCTGTATTATATCTCACAGCGGCCCACCAGGTGCCCCAGGGAGGCATGAAACAACAAGATGCTTGCATCCTGTTGCCACTCCCTTGCACCCGGGACCAGTAGCCCACCACCTTTCTAAGGAGGTTGCACAATCCATCATTGCCTATAGCCCACGATGGACCTTTCCTCCAGAAATCTGTCCAATCCCCTCTTAAAGGCATCAAGACCAGATGCCATCACCACCTCCTGTGGCAAGGAGTTCCACAGATGAACTACCCGGTGGGTAAAAAAGTACTTCCTTTTATCTGTTTTAACTCTCCCAACAGCTTTAGTGGATGCCCCCTGGTTCTGGTGTTTTGAGAGAGGGAAAAGAACATCCCTCTATCGACTTTATCCCTTCCATGCATAATTTTGTATGTCTCAGTCATGTCCCCCCTCAGGCGCCTTTTTTCTAGACTGAAGAGCCCCAAACGCTGCAGTCTTTCTTCATAAGGGAGGTGCCCCAGCCCCGTAATCATTTTTGTCGCTCTCTTCTGCACCTTTTCCAGCTCCACTATGTCCTTTTTGAGATGCGGCGACCAGAACTGGACACAATATTCCAGGTGCGGCCTTACCATCGATTTGTACAATGGCATGATAATATTGGCTGTTTTATTCTCAACCCCTTTTTTAATGACCCCAAGCATGGAATTGGCCTTCTTAATTGCTGACGCACACTGGGTCGATACCTTCATTGAATTGTCCACCAGCACCCCAAGATCTCTCTCCTGAGCTGTCACAGACAGCTCAGAACCCATTAGCCTATAGGTAAAGTTTTGGTTTTTGGCCCCAACGTGCATCACTTTACATTTGTCTATGTTGAAACGCATCTGCCATTTGACTGCCCATTCCCCCAACTGGGAGAGATCCTTCTGGAGCTCTTCACAATCGTTTCTGGTTTTTACCACCCGGAAAAGTTTTGTGTCATCTGCAAACTTGGCCACCTCGCTGCTTATCCCTGTCTCCAGGTCATTTATGAATAAGTTGAAAAGCACGGGCCCCAAGACAGATCCCTGGGGCACTCCGCTTTTCACCTCTCTCCATTCTGAAAATTGCCCATTGACCCCCACTCTCTGTTTCCTGGCCCTCAACCAATTCTGGATCCATAAGAGGACCTGCCCTCTTATTCCCTGACTCTGAAGTTTCTTCAGCAGTCTTTGGTGGGGGACCGTGTCAAATGCCTTCTGAAAATCCAGGTATATGATATCCACAGGTTCACCCACATCCACGTGCCTGTTGACCTTTTCAAAGAATTCCAAAAGGTTTGTGAGGCAAGACTTACCCTTACAGAAGCTAACTGTTGGAAAATGACTGAGAAATAACCCATCTTATTGCTGCATTCTCAGGAAAGTAGTAGGCCCTGGCATCATAATGACGGCACTTCTGGCCATGACATCACTTCCGGAGGGTCCAGGACAGATTGCCATTCTAAAACGTGGGTCCTGGTGTTAAAGTGTTTGAGGGTCACTGTGTTAGAGCAATGGTAGGTCATGACCCATCACTGAGAACAAAAACGGGCCATTTCCCTTTAAGGGGAAATGGTCCATTGTTGTGCTTTAACGGTGGGTCACGACCCACCATTTGAAGAGCACTGGCTTGGGCTATTTACAGCACACGCTGCGTGTATACCCCACACTACACATGAACACTGTGCGGCCACGACACCAGCAGTGGCCTGCACCTCTGTCAAAGAGGGGGCACACCTGACATGCGTGCGTTGGTCTCCCAGCCAGGATGTGGCTAAACTGGGGGCGGGCCAAAGGGGCGGGGCTAGTGGTCATTGAGAGCTGCCTTCTGCTCCCACCCACCACCCGCATAGTAACCAAGAAGGTTAGATGGACCTCCCTTGATAGTAACGCGAGCACCGGTGAAAGGTAAAAGCGGGCGCGGGCGCACAGGCCAGTCGTGCTTTCAGAGTCCATTTGTGCACAAACGGGGAAAGCTGCGCCTGTTGAATGCCCGCCTGCCTTGCTCGTTCCAACCCCCAAGGGTGGCCCGGCCAGCCGCCGCCGCCTCCTCCTCCTCGCGGCAGCCAGGAGCCGCCGGCGCCACCCCCGCCCCGATCGCTCCGCTCCATCCGCGACCCGCCCTTCGCCGCCGCCGCCGCCGCCTCGTGACGGCTCTCCAGACACGCCCTGCGAGGCGGCGGGTTGGGCAGTTGCAGCCACAGCCGCCTGGCAGCCCTTGGCGCTGAGTGGCCGCTCGCCGCCCGCTCCCGCCGGAGAACGAGGGAGGGTCTCCGCTTCGCTTTCGGACCGCGGCGAGGAGGAGGAGGCGGAGGGGGCCCCATGGGTTCGACCGAGGAGTTGCTGGTACTGGCGCCCGAGTGCGCCTTCCGGAGAGAGCGGGAGCCGGCGCCATCGCTGCCGCCCCTCGGAGGGAGAGCTGGAGCCCGGCACAGGCAGCCGCAGCAGCAGCAGGTGAGAGGCTGCCTTCTGCCAGCGGAGGGCACCGCTTCGCCTCGAAGGGGGGGGGGGCGGAATACGATTCCCCTGCCCTGGTGCGGGTCCTTCCAGCCCGCCCTCAGCAGCGTGGGAACCGGGGCTTAGGCAGGGCAGGTCACACCTCCCGCACGAGGCTGGCACGGCGGGGAGCGGCAGCCGCTTCCCTTCCAGGGCCCGTGCATGCCGATGGAGTGGGAGCGAGGGCGGGGAGGTGCCCCTAGCTGTCACTCTGGGATCACGGGGGCATCCTTCAGACAAAGGGCTTCCCGCGTCGGAGCTGCCTGCCTTCTCCCACCTCCACGATGCGAGGATGTTCCTTCCTGGAGAGAAGCTCCTCAAGAAGGTGGTCTCCAAGGAAGGCTGTGGAGAGAGCGAGAGCTGATGATGTACTGGAAGAATACGCACCTTCCCCTGCCTTATGTTGCTATGCATACTTTTTGCACAAGGGAGTGTGGTCACTTTATGTATGAGGAAAATAATATATGACAATTGAGCTTCCAGACCGTGCATTAGGCTATCACATCCTCCAGGGGTATAGCATCAGATCATATCCTTATAACCTGATTATTTTTACAAGTGTTTTTTTTTTTTTTCCTGGCTTAGTTTCCTATCTGAACTGCTGGGAGCACTTTGATTAGGATCAGTATAGAAACTTTAACCAATGTAAGTAGTAAACAAATGCTTGTGTAATGGGTCTCTCAAGAAGCAGACAAGTGATTTAAGTGTGTGTCTTTGGTTGCGCTAATCCAGAAACATTATGCTTAGAAAATGGTTGAAGATGAAACTCTTCTTCTGTGCTTTCAAATTGTGTTATAGGGAATAGTTGCTTTTACTCTGGATTAAATGATACGGAATAGCAGGGTGTGGTCTTGTGCCTCTGCCCCCTTTTTGCTCATAATTGAACATACATGCGCATGGATACATGCACACACAGACAGCCTGGTATAATAGTGGGAATGGTGCACTCAGTATATTGCAGTTTTCCCAGTCCATAAATGTACTCCATAAGAGTACAAATGTACTCCATAAGAAGTGTGTTAGTCATCTAAGGTTGGAGGCTCCTGCCTCAATCCAAATTTCCTAGCTTTGTTCATGTTTTGTGGGAATAGGTAGATGGAAATTCTGGGCAAGGAGCCCAGATGTATTGTTTAAAGGAACAGAGTATTGAAAGAAAAAAAAATGAGACATGCAATAAAATAAGCATCTCTTGGAAAAATAAGAAAGGCTAACAAATTTTCAACTCAGCAACAGCAAAGCTTCTAGTCCTGTATTTTTATTTACAGTAATGTGCTTAACTTCATGAGCCAAATCTGAAGTCATTTTTAAGTGAGCTTAAACCGGAGCAGAAGGAATTATGGCTGCTTCCTAAGTGCTTTTTTTGCTGAGCTCTAGACCTTCTCCTTAATCCCCAAATCCAGTGTGAAATGAAGAAGATGCTTCAGCACCGGTTATACTTTTTGAACTATTGACATCGAATCCTAAATTGCATCTGCTGCATAGTCCACACTGCATCCAATGCAGCTCTGGAGGCACAAATCTGGGAAGCCCAGCGTAATGCCAGATGTGTGTGTAGAATATGGAGAAGACCAGCTCTGCCAATCCTGCCCCAGGCCTGTTCTGCCCCGAAACACCCTCTTCCTGCTTCCAAAACGCCCTAACCCCACCCTCTCCCACACCTGTGCCGGCCAGCGCTGCTCCTGAATGCAGTGCTGCAAAGCTGGTGCAGGTTGCTGGGCCAGTGCTGCTGGCGCCTGAGTAGCAGCAAACATGAAACACATTTGAAACGGCACATTTGAAACACTCAGACCTAGCACAGGGATGGCTGTGCTAGCTCATAGCCAAGTTAGGATTGCACTGTGAATTTCCAACTTTGCATGTACTTGCTGACAGTTGAGACAAATGCATTCACTGGTCATGCTGTACTAAGTACACAGGCCAATATGAATGGGCAGGCAGGCTGGCTGGCAAACGTTTTGTATGTGCTTACAAGGACATTAGCGTCGTACCTTTTCAGGACATTAGCGTCGTACCTCTCTAAACTATCATTTTCCTAGTACTGCTACTAAACCTGCACCAAGTCCATAGTAAATGTGTCTGTATGGAACAATGCCTTGGGTGAAGTGTTGATCAGGATTAATATCATTTTACCACATTTAATTAAAGATTAAAATGACATAAGTGACAATGCAATGGGCTACAGCAAACAGGCTATCTCTAAAAATACAGTCATAAGTTGCAGATAAGCCTTTTAGGTGGATAGGTCTCTGTTATCAAATCTTTGTAAGAGGTGGTAACTCATTTATCTGTTCAAAACTGCCTCTGAAGTCGTAGCTCAGTCATGTGCTAGATACAGATAAAAAGCTTCAGTGTAATTATAGATAATTGGAAATCTTCACTTAAAGTCCTTGATAGGTTTTTGGGAACTGCAGTGTTAAGCAAAACAACTTAAAACAAAACCAGTTTTACCGTAGACTAATTGATACACGTAAGCAAGAAATGCATTCCTACAGCATATTTCTGGTTAAAAAAAAATCACTAAACTTCTAAATAAAGACTCCAGGCAGATCTAATATTAAACACTGAAATAATGTGTTACAGGCCAGAGAAAACCCATGCAGACATGGGGAGAAAGTGTAAGCTCTGCACAGATGCAGGAATTGGGTTTTTAAAATCTTAATAACTTTATAACAAAATGATTTTAAACCAAAATACTTTAAGTGAAGACTTGCTATGTTTACCAGTTTTTAACTAAAAAAAGCTTGCAAAGCAGTTTAGGAATAGCTTACTACCACAATATACATTTGGGCAGAATCCCTTACCTGATGTTTCAGGTGAACCAGTTGAAAAGATCAACTAAGGCTGCAATCTTATACACACCTGGAAAATTTCTTCTGGCAAAGTGTGTATAGGGTTGAATTCAATGGGGCTTACTTTTGAATGGACATGTATAGCATTCCACTGTAAGAAAGGGATATGACTAATTGGGCATCAGATATTTTAATAAAAATACATATTAATAAAAACTTTAGATGGTAAATACCAACCTAAAGGAGATATCCCCCTTGCTCTTTCACACATGGGAGGGAGAGTATTTTCTAAAACTATGGCTGGTGTAACACATGTGCAGAACCATTCTAAAAAATAAAGCATGCTTTTACCTTCAGAACTTTTGGCTCTAAAGAGCTAACCTGTGCAGGAAGGATCTTGATCCATACAGGACAGCAGTGCTTGACAGTTTGGATGTGAGAGGCTGCAGCAGGTGGCTTGGAAATTGACATCTGATGGCACATGTTATCAGCACATTTTTACTGGAGGCATTTGAGGGACACTCTTTAGTCCCTCAGCTGCAGGGAGAGAGACATAGACTGTCCTGTGAACAAAAACATAGCACCAAATGTTAGGAGAGGGTTAATATTTGAATCACACCTTGCCATTTTGATACTGGCGATTGCGGCATGTCAAGTTTCACTTGTGCGTCTGGGACTATCAGAATGCACTAATAAAAGAGAGATGAAGTAGAGTTCTAGGTTTCAAAATTGCTACCAACCCATTTGTATGATGCTGTTTCTGATTCTGAATAGGCTCTTCAAGAGTACTGGAATGCATCATGCTGAAGGGAGTGTACCATTGAGCTCACTGGGACTTGCAAAGTATGCATAGAATTACCTTGGTAGCAGCTTAATGGTTCAGGAATTAACACTGGTTCTGAAGTATCGCTCTTTTTTTCCACATAACAGCTGATGTGGGGATTGAGAGTTATGACAACTTTGCAAAAGCGTTTTCAGACAGTAAGCGGCATTTTCTCTAGTTTTTGTTGGGAGTTGCATATTATATGTCTTGATTTGTTTAAATGTGTGTATGTAGAACAAGGTGGTATCTTGAGAGCTGGTGTGATGTAGTGGTTGGAGCAGGACTGAGGAGACCTTGATTTAAATTGACTCAGCCATGAAGTTTGCTGTACCTGAAAGGATTCTTGTAGAGATGAAAAGGGATAAAGGCATATGGTTTCCTGATCCCAGAGTTCTCTTGGAGAAAGGACAGGATGAACTTTTGTTGTAAAGTCTTGATCAGGTGTCATTGTATGTATTCAGTCGCTTAGAGAGAACCCTAACCAACTTTACAGCACCGGTGTAAGGGCAATGCAGTTCCAGGACAAGGGAACAAATGTTTCCCAACCTTGAGGAGGCCTCTGTGACTGCCCCCCCAACTGCAGGATGCAGTACATGCCCCCATTTCCATGCCAATACTGGAAAGTTGGTTAGGATTTGGCCCCCAATCAACTGCTAGAGAAGCAAGATATGACGTGCTGTAAGTGAAGTTTTGTAAAAACTCGCACACACATTAAGGCTTGAGTTGTTATATTACGTCCATAAATCATCTCTCTTCTTTTGAGAATTCCAAGCTCTTGATTTAATGTGAGAAAATAGCAGCATAATTATTAACAGTATTCATATTTAGAGCATGAGACAAGAAAACATGCAGCATCTTCTATAAAACCTCAAAATCAGTTAGGCAGTTGCTGTCTCCTGGAGTACAAATCTGGTTAGTGGTTTAAGCGCATGGTTTGTCTCAATGGTAGAAGAAATTATAGAAGTCTGCAGTTTACAATTAATACGAATAACTAAACTATCTAAAACTAAACTATCCCGACCCACAGTTTGAATAACACTGCCTTAAGAGAAATGATTCGTTATCCACAAATTCACTATCTGTGAGGTTTCCAGGAACCTAACTCTAGCGGATAATAAGGATTGACTGTACACTTCACATGGGAGACAGATGAGCTGCTTGAATTTGTTTTGGTATGGGAAGATAGTGGCAACTGGCAACAAATACATTGTGTACTGTATATGTTTAACTTGGGTTATCTTGCAGTATAATCATAATTGCATATCATCTAGTGAGGTTTGCTCCAAAAGGGATAACTCTGATCCTTTAATAGCTGTTCACGATTTGTTGGATTTTTGCCTTTGATCTTTACCTCCAATTATAATCTGACACATAAAAATTTCTTGAAATAGGATTAGCTCCATGGATTTGTAATTTATGGCAGAGAAACATCCATAATCCCTCTCACTTAAACAAGATTTCTAAGTCAGATTTGCCTCCCCTTTTTTTCTTCTGTTTTCTGAGGGACCTTCGAAACATTACTTTGCTGCATGGGAGCCACTCTTCCCTCTTGGACACATGTAATATTTAAATGATCCATGTGATTGGCCACTGCATCTTCCCCATGGAGTCTGCATTCGTAGTAAACAGGTGGCAGTCTTGGTTTCCACACAATTGGATTGTGCCCATGTTGTCGGGTCACTTAACACTTAACCAGCTACATGCATGGTTGCAGCTCATGGATGAGAAAACAGCTCTCTTATGCCAAGTATTATATTTAAAGTGTTCGTTTGTTTATAGAATTTATATCCTGCCTTTCTACCCCATGGGCACCCAAGGTGGCTTACAATATCAAAATTATCACATTAAAAACAGAACAGAGTATAACAATTAAAACAATGTTAAAACAATATTAAACAGTTTTAAAATTTAAGATGAGCAGGCCCTGTGGATCCCATAATTGTAGTTTAAAATGCCAGCCAGCGTGTCAACAATTAAAAGCTTGTTTAAATAAAAAGTCTTCAGGCCGCGCCAAAACATGGCTAAAGAGGGAGCCGTTCTTAATTCTAAGGGGAGGGTATTCCGCTGTCATGGGGCTACCACTGAGAAAGCCCTGTTCAGAAGGGCCCTCTCAGATGACCTGAGAGTATGGGTAGGATTGTATGAAAGGAGACGGTCTCTCAAATACCCCAGACCCAAGTCATAAAGGCTTTAAAAGTCAAAGCTAGCACTTTGAATCGGGCCCGGAAAGGAACCTGCAGCCAGTGTAGCCGCTGAAGCAACGGCCCAACTGAGTTGAACTGACTGACTCAGTGCAGGGATTGTCAGTGCAAAAGTACTTACATTATATAACTGTATCCTCCTTTTAACTTTAGCCCTTTTCAGAAGTTCTTCCCACTGTGAACAGCAATGTAGGACTAGAGAAAAATAGGAGCGCAATTGCTAGGCATTCTACCTACTGTTACCACGCCCCATGACCACCACCCCTATCATGGTATTGAAGCAATTCACTTGTCTTTAAAAATGTATACTAAACCAGAGTGGATTTGATTTAAATCAAGTCGATTTAAATCCCTAGTATAAAGGCTTGATTTAAATCAACTTGATTTAAATCATAATTTTTAAAGAGCAACTGTCATCTCTGTCCCGCAGCGGCGACTCCTCTGACCTGCTGTTGACTCACGGACAGTCCCATTCACTTTAATGGGAGGGCTGCTGATGTGGCAGTAACACAACAAGGTGAGGAACGTGGCGGGCAGCAGATGAGTGGATGCCCGCTAACAAACGCTGCCATGATGGATCTGAAATGACAGGTGCTCTTTAAACGTAAGGACTCATTCTTGCTGGTAGTTAGAATCTTCAATATTTCTATTTGCAAACAAAATGAAGGTTTCCTATTTAGAATAATAAGCTGTCAGGTTAGTAAAACAGCGATATCAGAACTGATTTTAGGTTAATAGGTTAATCACACATAGTTGGAGAACTACTCAAATTCTTTTATTTAATTAAAACAATAACATATTACATATTCTTGTATTTGCTTAAACATGTTATGTTTTATGATTGCATCAATGCAGTGCATGTTAGCTTGCAGAGCTTGGATTCATTGAATGAGTTTACCAAAAATGTAAATATTGCAGAATATACAGCCTCATGCTACATAACTAAGCTCCTGTATTCCGTTCCATGCTGAACTAAATTATTAATGTATCTTAAATAGAAAATTCTTTATAAAGATTTTTACTCCAAAAGCATTTTATGAAAATAAATTTGATAAAAATCAAAAATCCAATTTAAATAAAAAAAATCCATTTTTTAAACTATATTTATCCACCCTGTACTAAACATAGAAGGGTTGAGGGGTCAGGGTTCTAAATTGTGTTAAAGACCTCAATGCATTGAACACTTTTTTAAAAAAAGAAATGCATGGGGTGGGGAGGACAAAGCGTTATTTTGTTTAACCTTTAGGCATTCTCTATGATATGGGGTGGGGTGGGTGGGGTGGGGCAAACATCTGAATAAAGCTAGGTTAGTTTTAATTTTTGAGTGTGCTGGTTTCCTATAACAAAACCCAGATACTTTGCATTGCACTCACTTTCCTGTTGCAAACATTATTCAACCATGGATAGTGCCAGTTCCAAGAGCATTTCCTAACTGTGCACTTGCAGTTTCAGGAGAGTTCCATCTCATCCTCATTAAATGGATTCCTGTGTCCCACCCATAGAATCTCCATCTTATTTGGATGCAGTCTCTGTTTGTCCTCACCCATGTCAAAACAGCCTTCAAGCTCTGTTTCCTGGGTTTCACTGGCTCCCTAAGATTAGAGGACTAGATTGGGAGGGGAGCACTTAACTTCCTAAATGGAAGACCACCATCACTTAAAAGGTGCCTCTTTATCCTATTTACCCATAGATATTAGTTAGTGGGGGGGCTAATATCTATATTTCCCTGATGAGTTTTGCTAACTCTATGTGGACAAATTTAAAAGGATATTTCCTGAGGTCATTCAGGAGCTTTTTGCAATATTTAACATCATGGAGGTTTGCTGATGAGGAAGGGCATGGATGCAAGATAATCCTCTAGAGCAGTGATTCCCAAATCCCTTTTTGCGCTTGGACTCACTTTTTAGAATGGCACTTGTGTCAGGACCCACCAGAAGTGATGTCATTAACCTGAACGTGATGTTATGGCCAGAAGTGACATAATCAAGCAGGAAGTGCCATCATTGGCAGAAGGTCTGGTCGAGAGGGTTAAAGCTGCAGTAATTGCCCGAAGATAAGATCCGCAGGTCGCTAGTTTGAAACCACCGGAAGCTTCCGTGTGCGGCAGACCTCGAGAATGCGGCTGATAAGATCTGAGCTGTCTCAGCTGCCTGAGAGAGGGGGAGTTGTGGTGGGCAGCCAGCTGTTCTTTGGTGTGAGCAAAGAAGCAGATTATCAACCAGTGGAAGGCAATTATGCGGCGAGAAAGAAGGACTGGATGATGAAAGTGTCATCTGCATGTAGTTGTTCTTGAAAGATTAGAACTTTGTGATTTGTAAAAACCCTTGCGGTTTAGAAAATGCCTGCCTATGTAAACCGCCTTGAATTAAAGTCAAAGGAGCAATCTGATGACCAAGAAAGGTGATGTATATAAATACCAAATATTATCATCATCATCATCATCATCATCATCATCATTGTGACAATAAAATGACACTTCTGGAATACAAACTGGTACTTTTGGACTGCAGCAATTGCACAACCAAGAAACATCCCTGATTAGGTCAAAATATGATGTAAAAGCACTGAACAAAACAAAATTTAAAAAACCCTCACTTGAAAATTCAAACTGTTAACACTCACAAAAGGAATGTAGCAAGAATAAAGTCTGCAACCTCCAAGATGGCTGCTCCCAGCTTTCTGCCACCCACCTGACATCAGGTTGTAACCCACCAAGTGGGTCCCAACCCAGAGTTTGAAAAACACTTTTCTAGAGTAGTGTTTCTCAGTATGCTCCATGAGTCCTGGGAGTCCAAGATTCTTTCAGGAGCTCCACAAGCACACCATCAGTGGCTTCCTTCTGCTTGGCACTGTGTCACTCTGTGCATGCACTGATGCTCTGGGATTCCCCAAGACTCTGCACATGCACCAGTGGGGCTCCCTGAGAGTTTTGTTCAAAAGAAATGTTTGAGAACTGGTGCCCTAGAGAGAGATGGCTGCCTAGATTATGGATGGTTTCTGCATAAATTCTTATCATATGAAAACCTCTCAGGACTCTTACAGCACAGATGAGCTGACTCTCAAGCCTATCTGCTTATAAGGGGGCATGTCTGTCTTGGAGAGCTGCACAATCTGCATAGTTAAGAGAAAATACTGAAACGACTTAATTGCTATAAACACTCTAGGTCGCCACTTCCTTTTCTTCATTTGCAGCTACCTTACTGTATTTTCTTTGCAAAACCTTTTACAGATGCCATATTAAACCATTGTTGCCTAACACTGCGGTGCTTGTGGCCCGCTCTGAAACGATGACGTTCTCTGTTCCAGAACCAGCTGTTGACAGTTGCACATGTTTCCCCTTTGTTCTGTTTTCTTGTCTTAGCTGGGGAGGGGAAGCTGTTGTGTTGTAAAAGGAGGAACAAAACTTTTGTTACGTTTTTGTGTTAGGAATACCACTCTAGTGCTGTAAGGAGATCCAATCGGTCCATCCTACAGGAAATCAAGCCTGATTGCTCCCTGGAAGGACAAATCCTGAAGCTGAAGCTCCAATACTTTGGCTACCTCATGAGAAAAGAGGACTCTTTAAAAAAGACCCTCATGCTGGGAAAGATGGAAGGCAAAAGGAGAAGGGGGCAGCAGAGGATGAAATGGTTACAGTGTCACTGAACTGATGAACATGAAATTGGGCGAACTCCAGAAGCTAGTGGAGGACAAGGAGGCCTGGCATGCTGTGGTCCATGGGGTCGCGAAGAGTCGGACACGACTTAGTGACACAACAACAATAAAATATTCACAACCTCCTTCAAATGAAAGAAACCTATGTTAGGCAAGAATTTCTAGTGTTAGGACTGATAGTTTTGTAATTTTTCAGGAACTGAACAGAGTTAGCATGGGGAAGAGAAGCAATGAAAATGAGCAGCAGCCATGTGATCATGCAACTGAAATCTTGCAGTGGTTTCCAGCTGTGATTGTTAATTTAGCCCTAATGAATACACCTGTAAAGTGTTGTGGGACTAACACACACACCAGAGGGATTAGCACAGGCGAGGTAATTAGGCTGAAAAGAGATCTAGTCAAGATCTTTTTTTCCTTTGGACAGTTTTACTTCGGTTGACTCTCTTTCCCAAGCAATAGTCTTTCAGATGTTTGTATACTTTCATGTATTGCTTCTGGGACTTACTGGAGCCAGTCAAATTCCATGATAAAAACTGCATGTGTTGATTTCAGTAGGTAATGGGAGAGTGAATAGCCTTCGGGTTAAGCCTCCAGAAACTGTGTTAGATTATTTGAGCTCCTGTTGTGGATTTGCTGGAGATGATTTTCCAAAGCTTGGAGGGAAGATTTAGAGAAAACTCTAGAGCAGTGTTTTTTTTAAAAAAAACTTTTTTACAATGGCAGATCTCCAGTGGATTTCCCTATATAGCCACATACCCCCTTTACCAGAGTGTTGAAATAATAATCACCACCAGTCCAATTGGGTAACAGTATGACTTCAAAAGATGTCAACAGCTTGGCTTTACATATTTCTAACAATATGGATAACTAGCAACAGAACTCCTTAATCCATATTAATAATGGTGATAGTTAATAATCTAATCTAACAACAATTTTTTTAATTGTTCAGAAATCAAGTCCCATACTCCTGTCCAGGGTGGATTTGATTTAAATCAAGTCGATTTAAATAATAAATTTTAAAGAGCAACTGTCATATCTGTCCCATAGCAGCTCCTCCTCTGACCCGCTGTTGACTCACCGACAGTCCCATTCACTTTAATGGGACGGCTGGCGATGCGGCAGTGACACAACAAGGTGAGGGACGTGGTGGGCAGCAGGTGAGTGGATGCCTGCTAAGAGGCGCGGCCATGATGGATCTGAAATGACAGGTGCTCTTTAAACGTAAGGACTCATGCGTAATCACGCATAGTTGAACCACTCAGATTCTTTTATTTAATTAAAACATTATATATTCTTGTATTTGCTTAAACACGTTTTGTTTTATGATTTATCTCATGTGAAATTACTGTGGAATTGTAAAAGCATTTTATTAACATAAATTTGATAAAAATAAACAAATCCAATTTAAATAAAAAAAATCTGATTTTTTGATTTTTTTTTCAAAAAAATATATATTTTTATCCACCCTGCTCCTGTCATTGATGCCTATACTCCTTTGTATGGATACTCCAGGTTAAGAATCCCTGATCTAGAGAGTGATCTTTCTTGGGGCTAAATGGCCATCCCATTTTCCAGCCTTGATGTACCTTTGCCAATGGGATGCGCACTGCATCCTGTGGTGGAAGGATAGATAAGGAGGCCTCCTCAAGGTAAGGGAATGTTTCTTTGCCTCAAGGCTGCATTGCTGCTGCATGGGTGCTGAAAAGTTGGATAGGATTGGACCCTAAAAATGTTAAGGATTTGTGAATTTTTTTTAAATGTTGTATAACAGGAACAAAATTGAACTATTTTATATTTGTGTACATATGAAGACAAAAATAAGATAGCAAAGCTTGAACAGTCAGGAATGACATTTAAGTAGTAGTAAATGGTTTCTTTTGTTTCTGTTGAGAGGAAAACAAGAACAGGCACAGGATTAAGCTGGTAGTGCTGACCAGAGATAAGGAATAAATTGAAGTCAAAGCAGCCACTATGCCAAAACTCTATTCAGCTCTGCTGTTATAGCAATAAACATTCAAATATGATGTTGGTCATAGGGCAGAAAAGGTTTGCTGCATGTTGTTATGGCAACCTTGGTCTTAAATATCAACGGAGAAAATACCACCTGACAAATTTGGACTTGCAGCCTAGCCAGATCTTTGTGAAATAATAACCTCAAATAAAACCAAGTTTCCAAAAGCATTTTATGAAACAGGAACATAAACCCACTGTTTTCCTTAACTTAAGGGCACAATCCTAACCAACTTTCTAGCACTGACATAGCTGTGCCAATGGCACCCTGCTCTGCATTCTGCAGTGGAACAGTAGTCATGGAGGCCTTTTCAACATTCACTTACCTTGGAACTTCATTGCCCTTACTCCAGTGCTGGAAAATTGGTTAGGATTGTGCCCTAAGTTGTGTTAGACAGAAATAAGTTTAAACGAAGAGTGTGCTTTTAGTTTCAAGTCTTTCTAAAACTCAATCCTTGTTAGTTTACATAAGACCTGTGCATTCTGTCCTTGTCAGATGTATCCAATTGACACCCCTTGACACTTGTTGTTCTGCTCCCCAATATCTTTCTTGAGTTGTGGCGACCGGAACTATACACAGTATTCCAAATGTATCATCATCATAGATTTGTATAGGAGGGCATTATAATATTAGCTGTCTTATTCTTGATCTCGTTCTTAATGACCTTAAGGATGGAATTTGCCATCTTCACAACTGCCAGGCACTAGGTTGACGTTTTCGTTATTTACCACAACCCCAAGATCTCTTTCCTGATTAGACACCAACAGCTCAGCCCCCAAATAGTGTATACCTTATATTAAGATATTTTTGCCCCAGTGCTTTTTTCACATCCCTTATTGTCTGTTTACATTATTTTGCCAGAGTTCCATTTTTGTTGTCCTTACATGTATAGCTTTCATTTTATGAAAGAAGCCTTCTTGCCTTATAGCTTCTCTGATTCAACTTGTGGGCCATTATGGAACAAATGGCAAACAGTTTGTGCACTAGAGACAAGGTAGTTCTTCCCCCTCTGAGATATAATTTCTAGGGACGCAACCTCTCCCCCCCCCACACACACACACAGAGAGAGAAAAATGTGGACAGGGCTTACCAGGAACAGAAATGGGGACTATTACCGGCAAACAGGAACAGTTAGACTCGCATGTGATTGATCTGTGAACTGAATTCCCTGCCTTGATTACACATCAGGATATACCCAAAGTACTGTGTAGTGCAGAATTCAGGAGACTGTTATGTATCAGCATGAAACTGTTTCTCGGTCTGTGTGCCACAGAGGTGCCAGTCAAGGCACACTGGAATACTTAAGCCTTCCTCTTAATATCACTGAAGTCAGCAAGGATTTTTACCAAGCCCAAAACTGGGTCCAAGGTGCTAAAACAGGGGTCAGGGAACTTTTTTACCTTTTACCCCAAAAGATATTTAGATATGCCGACGTGACCCCCCTCCCCCCACACACCAGAACAAAAGAAAAAAAATTACATATTGGAACCCATTGCTTTTTATTTGATTAATTAATGAGCTTAATTAATGCTATGTAAATATGAAGTTGTAAAGCGTTTGGGAGAGTTAGGGAAGTTCTTTAAATATTTTTAAATCTTACTCTTATTGTAAATATCTAACCTGCTTAGTTAGATTTGATTTTGTCATATGGGGTGTTAAAAATATTCTTGTTTGATGACATCACTTCCTTTGGGCCCCGGTGATAAAAAGTTTGAGAGCCATTGTACTGGATTAAAGAAAAACACTTTTAAGGTCAGAAAGTAAGATAAAGGGGCAGCCTCCAAAGGCTTATTTCAGAATTTAAAAGATTTGTTTGCAACTCTGGACCAAACCAAAAAATGATAGCAGTAGCCATTTTTTTTAATGTAGATATCTGTTTCATGCACTTGTCAAACAGGGAATACCTCATTTTTACATTAGTGTGCATGCAGGTAAGGAGATTCAGCTCGCCTCATACAAACATCTCTTAATGTAAAAAATTAGATCCTCTCCACTTTAAATATTAACAGGATGAATGGGAGCAAAACAAATACATCTGTTGCCTGATTAGTTTGACCCCCCCTCCCCACTTCACAGAAACATAGCTGTGGAGAAGGCAAGGGCCATTCCTAATGTGTGCGAATACAAAGGGGGCTATGCAACTTAGAAGCACAGTATCTGCTTTTCCATTCTGGAGAAGGCAAATAGTACTAATACAGAAACGCAGCAAGCATTCCTACATTTTGTCTCCTGCAGCTCGCTTTCCCTCTCGCCTCGCCTCACGCTGTATGCTTGCCTGGTGCCTCTCTTTGGTGTCCTGTGCATGTGTATGTGCCTCACACACCCCACGACACGCTGAGCCCCATTCCGTATCGGAGGATCATTGCACCGGGCTACAAGTTGAGGGGGAGGAGGACAGTCTGGTGTTGGCTCAGACTGCAGCCTGTCGCGTTTGCCCCAGCCTGCACACTCCTTACGTTCAGTGGCCAGCCAGCGTCTGTCAACTTCTGTTTGCTCAGAAGTAAGTCAGATTGAATTCAACGTGCTTTACTCCTAGGACACTGTGTGCATTGGACTGCAGTTTTAATTAAGATGGGTTGCAATCCTATTAATACTTACCAGGAGTAAGTGCCATTTACTATAATGGGACTTACTTCTGAGTAGACACTCATAGACTTGCACTCTTAGGCGATCAATTTTTAAAAAACCTCCATTCCAATCAGTCCCTCCCCTGGCAACAGTACCCAGTCTTAGGAGACACCTTCCATCACACACGGACACTTCAGGACATTAAAGAAGCGCCGCATCTGGCTTGGGCAGCGATAGAAATGATGGGGCTGTGTGTTCTGCAAGAAGCCTGAGCGAGGGGTGTGCAGTCCCCCCCCCCGGCAGGGCAATGGGGGGGGACGATGTGTGCCTTCCCTCACCTCCAATGTCCTGCCAGGAGGAACCACGCATCCCTCGCTGGGCAGCAAGGGGTACGCAGTTCCCCCTGGCAAGGCAACTGAGGGGGGAGGAAGACGCGTGCCCCATCAGGGCAATGGAGGTGGGGGAAAGACGCGTGCCTTCCCTCATCTCCGATGCCCGGCCATCCCTGGCTTGCCTCTTCACTGCCGCTCTGCTCCGCTGCCGCTCAGGTCCAATGCACTGCCGCTGTCCTCGCTGCGTCCACGTGCTCTAAACTGCCATGGTGTGAAAAGCAGAGCAGGCGCAGAGCAGTCTGGGGCGCGTTTTGCAGGCCAGTGAAAGTGGGTGGAGCAAAACAAACAAAACAAAATGGAGCCAGCCAGCGACGGAACCGGAATGGGGGTAACGGATGGTCGTGCTACCAAGACACAGCTGGGCATGCATATAGATTCATATGCATGCCCGGCTGTGTCTTGGCAGCACGACTGTCCATTACCCCCAGGAATTTCATTTTTACCCCATTTGGGGTAATTTACCCCTGTTCCCAGACCACTGTGCTAAAAGGTAATACTTTTGTCTGACATTAAAGACTTGGAAAAGAAGAAACAATTGACATTCATTCATTCATTCATTCATTCATTCATTCATTCATTCATTCATTCATAAACCTTTTAATGGCATAAAACAATTGACATGTTTCTCTCTTCTTTTGCCCATCTCCTTTTAATTACCTACATAATTTTACAAATGTCTTTGTTTCAACTGAAACACACAAAGTTGCTGATTTTTGTGATTGTTTTAATTTTAATGTTTCCCTGTCTCTTGTCTGGGGACTGTGATAAATTGCAGTAACATTACTGATTCCTTGGCCTGATAAAGCCATAAACCACCTTTTTTTTTTCTCTTCTGACTGCAGGTACCACCAGAAGAAAGAGACAACAGCACTGAAGCTGTCACAGATGACTATAAAAAAATGGGAACTCTCTTTGGTGAGCTCAACAAGAGCCTCCTGAGCATAGGCTTCACAAGAATGCATTTTGGAGAACGGATTGTGGAACCTGTAGTAATTATGTTCTTCTGGTTCATGCTCTGGTTCCTTGGCTTGCAAGCTCTTGGACTAGTTGCTGTCCTGTGCCTTGTCATTATTTATGTGCAGCAATAAAGTATTGTTGATGGCGGTTGAACAACTGTATCATATCTTGGTGGATTTATGTACTTAGCCAAACAAGAATGGTCTACTAAAAACTATTGTGCTGAACATTATGTAGCCATAAAACTTGTGCAACTTTTCTTTTCAAGCTGCCGTCTTCTCAGTTGAAAAAAGAGAAATAATGTCTAATGTATTGTAAATAGATGGGTAAAATGAGATCTTAGTATAGGCCAGCTGAACGGAATCCTTTGTATTAAAAAAGGCAACCAAATCAGTGCAATTCCTGTGGATTGCAGTTCTAAGAAATCTTTTGCATATGAAAACAAACTTTTACCAATTAGGTCTAGCTATTTTATATGTGTGCTACAGCTGTTTTCCAATGATCACTTACTTTTGTATTTGGGAATGAAACTTTAAAAGGCCAATTTTTATGAATATTATGCTTGATGATTTTATATATTCTATATATCCCTTTGCAAATGTATTCCACTTAAATGATTACATAGTTCAGTTTCTGTATCTGAATTATGTATGTACATATACAGGTTTGTTAAGCAAGTCTGCTGGTGTATTACAGATTGATGCTACTAATGTTTTATGTGTAAAAAAATCATTTTAGACTTTGTTGGTTCAGCTCATACCCTAGTCAAACACATTTCATATAGTGGGCCAAACAGCATTCATGGTGCCTGCTGAGGGCCAGAAGTAACATCATTAAGCAGGAGGTGATGTCATTAAGCAGATGATGGCCAGAAATAGGCACTGTTGTTGCATAGGAACTAGTTGGATGCAAATGACAGAAGAGAAAATATGCAAATCTTGATATTTTCAAGGTATAGGAGAGCCCAGTTATCAAATGGGCCATCCTTTCAGCTGCACCTCTTCTGCTGCAGCATTACTTTGCAACTTAACTGAGAGATGGTCTGCAAAGTGATGCCTTGGCAAAAATGGTACTCTTAAAAGGGCAGCCTGTGTGATAATTGGGCTTTCCCAGTTGCTCAGCAGCATCTCCCTTTCTCGCCCGTCTTGGTCTGCCCCTTGTAGTGTTCCTTGCCTTTCATGGCCTCCTTCCATCCTTCCAGCTCCCAGAGTCTTGGCAGAAGTTGTGCTGCTGAAATGGTGGCACTGAAAGAGCCTAATAAAGGATAAAAAGTACTCAGGGGCCACATCTGGCCTGTGTGCCTTATGTCACCCCAGTTTTAGATAATGTTTCTGCTGTCTCTTCACAATTTTAAGGGGCTGTACTAGTACGAATAGACAAAACAGAGGATCTCCTTTTTTAGAATGTGTTTTCAACTTGTCTTAACGCCAATTCTGAAATTTTCATATGTATAAGCACAGCACACCAAGTTCCTAGATCAACTAGCAAAACAGAACAGCAACATTCGTTTTTAGAGGATTCACAATTCTTGGTTTGATACTCTGAACTGGGTCTAGATTCCTCCAGAGTTCAAGTCCAATTTGAAATAATGTGGAAAGCCACAAAAAAAATGGGCAATGTAAGCTGGCTCTTGCCTAATACAAAACAATTTACGGCGCAGTTCTGACTTTCCATCACTGGCATAGCTGTGCTAATGGGGCATGTGCTACATTCTGTGATTGGGGGGGGCAGTCATAAAGGCAACCTTAGGGTAAGGGAATGTTCATTCCCTTGTCTCGGAGCTGCATTGCCCTTAGCCAGGTGCTGGAAAGTTGGTTAGGATTGTGCCCTTAGTTCCATTTAACAGATTCTTCTTTCTATTCAATTCATAATTCAAATCATGTTATCTAAACCCATTTAGTATTTTCATGATGTTTCTTTATAATGTTGTGTGTGAATGAACATGTAGTACATTTATCAGATATGATTCTGGTTATACTGTTATGCAGAGTGAAAGGTTCTTTGAATGAGAGTGCATAGGAAATATTGAAGAAAAATGCAGTTGAATTGTAACAATAGAAATTATCTGGGGGTAAAATGTATCTTATGCACTTTTGTTATATTCTTGCTTTATAGTGCCTCAGGGCACACAGAACCCAATCATGTACTCCACCGCGCCCCTGCTGGTGCAGCCACACAAAAAAGGATTGTGCTGTATCCAGTGGTGGGGGTGGTGGATCAGGCTATTTCAGAGGGGAAAAGGCATTTAAATCCTTTACCCCTCTAAGTCTCCTACTCCACAGTAGATCTCCTTGGACCTGCACCATCTCTTTAGCTGGTATAAGTTCAAGGGTGGGAAAGCTGCAAAAAGCCTTCCCTGAAAAAAGGAATAGAATCTGATGCATGCCATTGTCACTGGATCCCCCCTCCCACAGACTCCGCACCCCCTCTGCAGTCCTATCTGCTCTAGTGTCCACAGACAGATCCAGTAACAGTTGGGGAGTGCTGTCATGTTTTACAGGTTGGCAGCCATTTTGTGCCTCATTGGCAGCCATCTTGCAACAGCAAAAGTGTCTTCCACTGTTGGAAAAACCCTCCATAATGTGGCCTCCTGCATAGGATTGGGCTGGCAGTCAGTGTTCCCCTTGAAACCGTATTATAGTTGTTTTATTATGTAGGTTTTTTAAGTGGTAGTTCTTAATTGAAAATTGCTATAATTCTGGCCTGTATTTTGCACCATTTTTGAATCTCTGAACTCAATTAATCATTTTTGTTAATGTTGAAAATCGGTGAGCCAACCCTTTTTATCCTGCACAACAGTGGTACTTAAACTTTTTAGCATCAGGACCCACCTTTTTTTTAAAAAAAAAAAAGCTTCACTTTACCAGCTCAAGCCTCTGTGGCTATAATGGTGATTGAGTAAACCTCCCCCAAAGTAGCATCTTATTTAACCCTTGATGCACATGGCCTAATCTGCCTTGTCAATGTCACAAACCATTTACCCTCTATAGGCCATAGGCCTACAGTTTGGGACTCTGTTGTACAATTTGCTGAATGAAATAAAAATTGTTTTAGGGGCAACTTGATACTGCTGATTTGAAATTTGGTCCTGTTGCAAATTTTAAGCAAAAGCACTAAAAAGCATCAGTACTGAATATGATCATACGGTATATACCAAATGGGATTATGTGTACCAGTCCAGCAATCCCTTGTTTGGCTCTTAGTGAGATGCACCTGAAGCTCTTTTACGTGTAGCATCTTTTCTATCCCTTTCATAGGAGAAAGGTCTGACTATATGCACAAATGGATACATGCAGAAAGCTGCATCTCCCACTGAAATGAATGAGGAAGCCCCTTATGCACAAGAGCTGCTTATGAGTGTTACAGCACAACTGGAACTTGGAATGAATGAAGATTTGCATTGTTGCTCACATTTTTATTAGTATGTATGGTTGTGGCTGTTAAGTGATGCTCCTATGCAAGTAGCGTTGGAATGGTTGGTAGCTGTGTAGGAAGGTAACAGTGTTAAAACTGGTCATATAAATGTTGTAAAATGAATATGTGTCAAATCTCTGCTTTGTATATATATGTATATATATTTATGTGATATTTATAATTTTAAGAAATTACCACTTGGACCATTAAAATGATCACTTTAAAAAAACATAGTTCCACATTTTGGGATGCTTTCATCTTAAATTCTTAATTCCTCAGAACTATACATGTCTGTCTGAGGGGGGAGTCATTCAAACATACTTATTTGAATTTTGTACAGGAAATTGTGGTCAACATACCCATTTCCCCCATTGTGAGCAACATGCTCTGCATTTTCACTTCTTCCTGTATTTACTGTTTGAGGGGTGTACAGTGAAGGGTAGAAAGTCTTAATAGTATCAGGTTGAAATACTGTCTTATCTGCAACTAATTTTAAAGCCGATCTTGTTTCTGCAGTGTACGTTAAATAGTAAAATTGGACCCCTAGTGCAGTTCTCATGGGGTTGTCCGAGATATTTTTTTTGTTTAACTTGACTTTTTCTGCTTTTATTTGGTGTTTTGCCCCTTGAAACTATGAGGTAAGGCATTCTTTGGATTAGCTTTCTTGTAAAATGAATTAGCGTGTCCCCATGGAAAATAATACCTCTCATGAACTTACTGTTTATAATGCTTCTAGTGGAATACAAGTCCAGCAATTAGGATCATTATCTCTGTACAGTGCTGCTTCATTGGCTTTATTACGAGCTGAGGTTAGCTGAACGATTCTTGTATGACTTCTCATAGATTTACAACATTTCTATTGCTGTTATACTACCAGACAAATATTGATTTTTTTTTTAAGCCCGGCCTCCTGTGAAGGGCAGACAACATCTTACCAAGCCAAAAAATGCATGCAGTGGAATGTATTACAGGCATGCTCCAGGATCCAGTTTGTTATACACGGATACTATGGATATTGGGATGCCTATTAAAAAGATAGGGGAATATTTAACAAATCCTTTTTTTTTTTTACCTTGTTGCAGCAAAACCACCTGTATTGCTTGAGGAGGTAATGGAAGTGATCTCTGTTCTTTCTACAACCAGGTCTTCCTGGTGGCTGTTTTCATGAGGTCCCAACTGGACCTATGAGAACAGCAGTAGCTGCCAGATAATTATGGAAATCAAATTTAGAGATGTGACCTGGTCTGAAAGACCGCATATGAACAACCTAAATAATACTTTAAAAATGAACTATTCAGTAAGGCAGTGGTTTCCAAAGTGTGTACTCCATGGCGCCTAGCAAACTCATAAGGACACTGGAGTGTTCCCAGTGGCCTTATCTGCTCTCTCGGGTGCCACCATCTTGAATTGTTCAAGACTGTGTGCGATTCAAAATGGTGAAACCTGAGAGAGCCAAGTGATGGCACTGCTGTGTCAGTGCCATGACCGCAGGGCACTGTGACCATAAGTTGGAGAACCTCTGCCGTAAAGGGCATATGATTAAGCTGAAAATAATACCCACCTTGCAAACTGATACTTTTGTCCTTAATAGTTCATTGTTTTAGTGGAAGATCTTAGAATGCTCACCTACAGTAACACTAGAACAAGCGACACCATACCATTATGCATGACAGCAGGAGATTAGATTCTGCTGATTTTTAGCATTCTTGTGCTTTGAGTCCCCATTTTTCCTGTTTGTATATTAAAATATGCCTACAATGTCTGCCTGATTGGTTTTCAAAAAGAACAGGGATAAAGTGACACATTTGAAGTAACTAAGAGTTCTAAGGGAAATTAACATTGAATGTAAAAATAAATATGCTGTAATGTGAAGTTATATTATTTGAGCCAAGTAATTGAAAGATGTACTGAAAATGCTTTTGTGTACCACCCCTCAGTTCTTCAAAAACAATTCTGTGTAGCTTTGTCAGCCACCCATGCTGTAATTGCAGAAATACTGACAATTTGAAACTGAGTCATGGGTATAGATGTTCAGGTAGATGTCGAAGGATCCTGTTAGTCTTCAGGTTTCATGAGAAATTTAAAAACAAACCATTTGTTGACTATCTCTATTCATGCTTGTAGCTACAGAGCAAAGAGAAACAGAAGTAGCAGGAAGTGCCTATGGGAGTCATTATCTTAAAAAAAACCTTTTTTAAATATTTGTATCCTGTCTTTTCTTTGCTGGAGCAAATGCTAGATGATATTGGTATTCACTATTTGGACTGTCATACAAGTATAACTGAAAAATATATAAGAATTCTAGAACTGATGCGGTCACTAGCTAGCAGTGATTTTTGTCCTATGTATTTGTTTTTCACAGACCAATTGTTTTTAATCAAACCTTTTTATGATTAACTATATAGGTACCATTGTCCCTTCCATACAAACATGGTCTGGCTGCCAAGAATCATGCTGCTGTGATAAGGAACTATGTAATTTGTTCAACGGATGTGGTTCTTCTCAAATCTTATTTATTTATTTAAGAGATTTATATCCTGCCTTTCCTCTGCGACAGCAGATGCCCAAGGTGGCTTACAAGTATTGGAGAGGGGGAAAACAAAAAGTACAGTACATAAAAATAAGAGAAATAAAATAAGCAATAAAAACAGGGTAAAAAGAAATTGATTGGAGGAGGGCAAAACTATTTACAATGCAGGTTTTGCCGCAGAGTTGCAAAAGACAGACATATCAACATTAAAATGCTAGATGAAACAGAAAAGTCTGCTTAAAGAGCTGTTAGACCAGAACACAAAACAAATGGCTCTCATGTGTTTTGGTGGTTGTTGAGTTTTTTAATTAGTACACAAACAAAATCTGCAAACAACCTTTTACTAAAGTTGGAATATCGGCTAAGTGACAGCTCAAATATCGAATACCTACCTGTTGGCCACTCAAATATTCCATATAGTCAAGAATCTACCCTTGGGTAAGTATAAGCCTCTCCTTCATATTGCATCGCAGCATCACCTTGCATCAAGAACAAGAGTGAAGGTTCCATAATGCCAGCTCAGCAGGGGTCAGGATACCTTTCCAAAGAGCTTATGTCCTTCACTCCAAATTAAACCACATAGCCCAAATGCTACTGGCCACATGCTTCCACTGCAGGAACCTCTAAACCAGAGCCACAGTGTTCCTGAAGAAAACACATGCAAATAATCAGCCTACATCTGTACTGTGAGAGCATAACCTCCAGTTATCTGTTTGCCTCTCTTGACATCTATGGTTTCTTGGATATTGTATTTACCTATTTTTATCTCTTCAGCAATTCTGTGACAATTCTAAATGAGTGTACAGTATAGAACAAGAGAATTAAGGATGAATGATTTTGTTCCTCCAGTGTGATTAGCCAAACCACCTCCTTCCTGTGTAGTGTTCTGATGCCACACAGGGGTCATAAACATACTACTAAAAGACCAAGGGAGAATTTTTTCAGTACTGAGATTACTTAGAAACAGGAAGCATAAGTGCCCCTTGGCTGACCTTTTTCCAAGACCTGATGGTATCGATCCACATAATGAAATAATAAAATGCATATTGAGACTGGATTGGTCTGCTAGGTAGGCTAAAAAGGGAGGAAGCAAACAGTAAGAACCAATGTAAAGGGAAATAAAAAATACCAGTAATTCTTGTCTTTTACCCTATCCAGACTCAGCAATTACTCAAAGTATGGCAGCCAAGTTTTCAGATTACTTGGGTTACTAACATCCATAGCAGACAATGGGCTGGTTGCACATACTGTACATATTTATATTTGTACCCTGTCTTTCTACTGATAAGGTGGTACAGAAGGTAGCCAACAAAGTCAATACAAAAGACAAGAAGTAGCACCAATCAAAACACCCAGCGGTGTTAGGCTGCCAGAATGCTGGGCGGGACAGCTGGGTGATCAACAGCCCGCCCATTGCGTTCCGCAGCAGTACGCCGTTTGCAAGCAGCGTAATTGGTTACGCAAACGGCGTAATGCTCCACAACGCGACAAGCGGGCTGTCACTCACCTGGATGTCCCACCCAGCATTCCGGCAGCATAACACCACTGAAAACACCCCAAAACAACACGAGTAACAATTTAAGGGCCCAGTCCTAATCAACTTTCCAGCACTGCCATAGCTGAGCCAATGGGGCATGTTCTGCATTCTGCAGTGGAATAGTCATCAAGGTAAGGGAATGTTTGTTCCCTTACTTCAGACCTGCATTGCCCTGACCCTGATGCTGGAAAGTCGGTTAGAATTGTGCCCTAACACAGAAACAACAAAGCAGCTCATCAGAATGCATCAAAACATTTTCCTCCAAATGCTAAAACAAGTATATTTTTAGCTGCCCATAGAACAGTAGCAATGGAAGAGCTCAATTGCATCCAAGGCACATGTTGGTGTACACTCACATAGTCATTCTCACTAGCTGAAGTTTCCAAATCTTCAAGAGTAGCCCCATGTCAACTGTGTTACATAATCTAAACATGATATAATCACTAAACAGCCAACCATAACCAAGTCTCATTGACAAAAGGGTGCAGTTGGTGGGCCAGGATAAAATGGACAAGGGTGCCTAGCCCCAGCGAACACTCAGGCATCCAGGTATAAAACTGAGACCAAGAACACCCACAGACTGCAGACATGTTCCTGAGAGTGCAAACCACCATTCCTATCAGAACAGGCTGACAATCCATAACAGGGAGGGAGTGCAGTTCTCCAGACCAATAGCACCTCTGCCTTGTTCAGATTTAATTTTGACTTGTTTGCACTCATCCAGCCTATCACTGACCTCAGCAAAGACGTAACAAGAGTGGAGCCTGAGGGGCCCCTGCCCCAGGGTGCGACATCAAGGGGGACACAATTCCTGCATACCAACTTTAAAGATATTAAAAAGTAGAAAAAACCAGATAGCTTCCCTACTGTTCCACAGCAAAAGCGCTGAATTTGGAGTGCTCTCTAGGCAGTTTTCTGAGGTTCCTGCTGCCTCTTCTGGGTTGCATGGAAGCCCCTCCCTTTGCCCAGGGGTGCTGCATATACTTCCTTGCCCCAGGCGCTTTTTTGTCTAGTTATGCCTCTGGACCCCAGACAGCAGGACTTGACACACTTCCAGTTACCAGGCAGAATGGAGATGTAGAACAGCTGTGTGTTGACCAATCCTCTGATGTGTCCCTCAGTGGGTTCATGTAGCTATTAAATAATCTGAGAGAAGCCCAGTGGCCACAGTACCAACCAGGAGTTCTCCAACACCACCTGTTCTAGAACTATCATGTAGGCAGTAGTGAAGCCAGAATTTCAAGCTCTATTTTACAAGGCATTACAAAAGGATACAGTACTGTGGTACTGAAAGCCATTGAGACATCTAGCAGAATTAAAAGACATATTCTCCATTCAGTCCCTTCTAGAGCAGTGCTTCCCAAACTCCTACAAGGGAGTTGGGAGCACTGTAAGTCTTTGCATGGGTGGGGGAGGGCAGCTGCATGATCTCTACAACTGTGCTGCTGCTCAGAGAGGGTTTGTTTAAGCTTACCTGAGGGTTGCTATGGCACTCTGGAGAGTCCAGGGAACCTGTGTTCGCCCGCCCTCCCCCCCCCCCCAGCTCCAAACACAGACATCCCTTCCTCCATGCTGCTATATCCAATAGAACTTCCTACATGGGCCGTTTTAGAATGTCTGAACCCTGTTCTTCCTTTCTTCCATTTCCTTTGAATATCCAGAGCAGCAGTCCCCTCCATGAAACATAAGCTGACAGCATAAGGCATACTAGAACAGTACATTGATTACAATAAATAAAGACCCTGTACAGTCATGGTCAGCAGAGATTCCTGGAACTGATTTGTTCTTTTAAATCCATTAAGATATTGGAAAACAAATGACTGAAGAATCTTATCTGGCAACACAATGTAAACAGATTGCTAAGAAGACAATTTAAAGGAGTTAGCAACACTCTAGCTCAAGCTGTACAATATAACATAGTTCTAACAATGTATAAAACACACGCGCGCACACAAATGGGAAAAGTTTAAAAAACAACAGAAAAGTACACATACACTACAATATGTTCTTACCACAAAACTAATACAGTCGTGCCTCATTATCCACTGGGGTTCTGTTCCAAAAACCCCAGAGGACACCCATTCAGTGGAAAAACAGCTTTAAAGACCCACTTCCGACCCATTCTGGGGTGACAGTGGAGGAGCAAGAAACCTGGAAGTGGGTCTTTAAAGCTTTAAACCCAGAAAAGCTTGCAACCAGTGTGCTTTAACAGTGCAAAGGTAGGAAATGGGATTTTGGCACTTTTTTCCTTGTTACAAGTCATTTAAAAGTGGACCCATTAGTGGTGAGTCAAATCAGTGGATACAGAATCAGTGGATAACAAGGCACAACCTGTATGTATATATGTAAACAAAAGAGGCTGTCTTTTTGCCACCATCATCCTATTGTTTTCTCTCCTTTCACTATTGACAAGCTCAAGTGGCCTTATGCCTATCAATTCAGCAGAAAAATAGGACCATTCAAAATTAAGGTAATTTAGTCAGGGGATTTCTTATACAAACATTTGTACTTTGTAAATTTAAAGAATTAGATTTTAAAAAGGACATCAGCCCTGTGACCTTTCAGAATCTTATGACCTGCTCAAGCCCCAAACAGCTTGTAGTAAAATTTTGTGGAAGAGGAATTCAGACTGAGGTGGAATGAGGTCTTGAGATTAATACTCTGCTCTTACCTTAAACAAGCATATTCAGAAGTAAAAAGCTGTGTTTTCTTTTTCTCACTCCCCAGAGCATCATCTCCTCACTATATCTGGCAATTATGTAAAGCTCAACAGGGAATGGTCTCAAAAGGTGGGAAAGGAAAAGCTGGACTACAGAGCTGCCCTTCCAGGCCAGCTGAAACCCAGAACAGGAAGGCTTCTCTTAGGGCTTGGAATACACGAGTGGTGCAATTCCATTTGTTATATCTAACTATGACAAGAGGAGATGCCCACACAGAGACACAAACTGAAGGAACAACAATTAGGAATAGAAATAGCGCAGCATAAACAACAGAGACAAAAAGCAGGAGGGGCACAGAAGAGAGGACCGTAAGTTCACTGAGTTTATCAAAGGAACACGCCTCTCCGCTTTCAACTCCAAGCCTGAAATGGGTGTCAAACCTCAGCATTCTTCAGCTTCTGAAGTAAGTTTGCTATGCCAGGGTCTACTGAGTTCCTTCTCCCCAATTCCAGTGCCAATAACATGTCAGTCTACAATGCTCTCGAGCTCAGATAAGGTGTCCAGCTCAGTGCACTTAGGGATAAATTGGATTGATAACCATATGCAGAGGGTTTGAAGAGGGCTTTTTGGGGGGGGCAGCAAACACAATTCATGAGCAGCAAACACAATATTAGTTTATAACAAAACTTAAAATTGCCCAAAAGAAACAAAAATTCCCACAAGTGACTCTTTACCTGCTTTCTTTTGGAACATAGAGGGTATAGTAACAGCCCAACTGTTAAAAACAAGATGTCAAATCCATCGCATTCCCCCTGAAGGCCCTATTGTGTGAATCATCATGTCACACACACCCCAATACTTCCCAGTCAGCCTCCCCAACTTTGGACCTCACCGCATGTCACTTTTTCATTTAGGTTGACTTTGGGCAGGTTAAACCAACACCAGACTAGAATTCAAACATTTTGTGTTGTTTAGCATTTTAACTGCATTTTAAATGAATATTTAAACATGTGCTTTTAAATGGTTTGTGACTTACCCAAAGGCTGAAATACAGTATGGATTTAAAGAGGAAAGCAAAAAATACGATTAAAAGGCCACAAGAAACAGAAGCAGACAAGGTCAAAAAGCCAACAGCATCAATTACATATTCCAGAGCTGAAAGCTCAAAGAAACGTACCTAGGGAATCAAGAGGCGCCTCAGATACAAAGCCAGCTTCAAATACACCCAGAAATTTTTCAAATAGGCCATACCACACCTCTGACAATATTAACAAATGCATACCAAGCAGCATCACCAACATTTTCAGAACAGCCAATATGAGGTTGCCACCATTAAAAAAACAACAAAAAAACACCGTACAGATGCTTAGATTTATGGAGGAAAAATCTATCACAGGTTACAACCCATGATGACTGTATGCAAACTTTAGGTTTCAGAGGTAGCCCGTCTCTGAATGCCAGATGCGAGGTTACAGATATCATGTTGTCTTTGCCCCTAGAGATGCAGGAAGCACCTTGGTTTGATCCGGCAGCAGGCCCATGGGCACAGAACCCTGGGGGGCACAGCTCCTTCCCAGTGGAAAAAAAGCAGTCAGCAGCTCAGAGGCTTGCAGCCAAGCAGCAGCAAGGGGGCGGAGAAGGTACTGTGGCAACAAAGGGCCTCCTCACTGTTGCAGTACCTGGCACCCCCCTTACCTCACCATTGGCCACTCAGAGTGGTTGCTAGCCAACCCCGTTTCTGAGCAGAAAACAAGCAAAGAAAAAAAAGACTTGCTGAGATGGTTCACAGCTGCTCCAAGCAGGCTGAAAACCTGAAAGTCATTGGCAGTTACATCATCACATCACCACAATGCTTCCTAGTTAGGCAGTGGACAGCATTTGAAGTCGCAGCCCCTGGCGGCATAAGACCCAGGTGTTCCCCTGCCCATGAGAGAGGAGTGCAAGGGATACATCTTACCCAGGAGCCAAAGGGAGGGAACCAAAAATTTCCTGGGATCTCAGAAAATGTTTGCATATATTGTGTTGTGCTCCCTCCCCTGCCCGCCCGCCCAGATTTTTGGTTTTAAGAATTCTCCCCCTTTGGGGGACAAACAGCAGAGATCCACAGCAATGGCACTCATTGCTTCCAGGTTCTACATACCGCCTCTACAAAAGAATGCCTCTACCGTTCTACAAAATGACAGGGAGGTAAAAAACCTTCTTACCTCCCTTCATTGGCCATGGCAGTGGCGTGGAGAACCCAGAAGCAATGGGTGCCATCATTAGGTCTTGAGAAGGTTCCCACTTCTGCTTTAAAGGGGCAGAAGGTTGGAAACTGCTATGTAAGGCCCTGAACCAGTCAATTGAGAGCATACCATCACTGCATCAGTATGATTCAACCCTTAAATGAATAAGTGGGGTCATATTTACCCTGCCACTTTTCTTTATCACCATGGCAACCACTTCAATGCTAGAGAGTAATAGAGCATTGCCACATTTGATACTAATGAACAAGATTTGGTACAATTTTGACTACTTAAGTATATAAATAGTCATAATACATGATAATAGTACCAAATCTGGAGTTCAAGCTCTACTGAAAAAGTAGAAGTCTATTTGTTCAAAGTTTCCTTTGTAATTCAAACATACCTGTCATTTCCCCACCCCATATCTGTGGGGGATATGTTCCAGCTGCTACCATAGATACCTAACAGAAGTGAACCCTACTCAAATTTCCCTTCTCCCTGGTTATGCCCATGACTTACCTCTTTTTGCAAAAGCTTTGCAAACAGAAGTTTTTTTGGAAAAGAAAGTCCAGATGAACACTAAGCTCAGGACACAATCCTAACCTGGAGTTAAGCCAGCACAGTTTGACTGGCTCAAGGGCCACTGTAAAGCACATTTGGACCACTCTCGGGTCAGGGAGGATGGTACACATCTGTGTTCTGGCCTCTCTGACTCTGAGAGTGGTCCAAACATATTTTACGGTGGCCCTTATGCTGGCCAAACTTTGCTGGCCTAACTAAACTGTGTCGGCCTAACTCCACGTTAGGATTGTGTCCTGAGCTTAGTGTTCAGCTGGACTTCCTTTTGGAACTCAAATCTCCCTCCTCCCTAGTCATGCCCATGACTCAGCTCTTTTTGCAAAAGCTTTGCAAACAGAAGGTTGTGGGGTTTTTTTGGAAAAGGAAGATCAGCTGAACAGGTGTCCCTTTTCCCTTTCCATTGGGAAACATCGGCAGTTTTTCAGCAACAACGTAAAAAAAGAGATTTGTTCAATGTTCCCGTGTCTTTTTAATAGGCGTCCCAGTATCCATGGATAACTGAAAGTGTGGATACCGAATCAGTAGATACCAGGCAAGCCTGTATATTTACCGTGGAGGGAGAATAGGCCTTGAAAACAGAAAATTAGCAGAGGGCTCCACCCCTCTTCTCGTCTTCAATACCCTTTTTGACCTTACAGGTTACGGTGTGGAGAAAAACAGAATGACTAATGGAGAAGGGAAGGGACCCAAAAGAAACTCTGTAGCCCCTGATAAAATTCCAATCAGAGGCCCAGTCCGACAGAGTTCTTCTTATGTGCTAATGGCTTGTGCCTTGGCATTGGGAATACATTCTGGGCCTGAGCACTAGCAATCCTGGCATGAGCTATGCGCGACTATTAAAGCAGCTGCTTTAATCAGACGCTTCCCGGAACGATCACCCCCGCTTATCTTATCGTCAGCTGCGTTCCCACTCAATACACATCATCGCCCATTTGCCTCATCTCGCCTTCGAGGGATCACAGCCATAAAAGCATCGCAGGCGAGGGGGAGGAGTCGCTGCACTCCGCTCTGCGCATGCTCCCGCCTCCTCGCTTGGCACCGGCCTCTGAGGCTGGAGAGCCATGAATGAGCGCCGAGAAGGGGCGTGACCTAATAGGAGCAGTGGGCGGGGCCTGAGGCTGCATACGACAGTGGTGCGGGCGGGCACAACGCATGAGTGGTCCATGAGGGGAGCGGAGGTTTTGCTGGGGACGTTGGTCTTCTCCACAGGCGGCGGCTGTCTGGGTGCCCCGTCCTCCGAGGGGCAAGTGACGGCCGTCACAGCGATCGCCCCGCCCTTTCTTTACCTCGCTCGCGAGCGTTGATGCCGTTGCTGCTGGGCGGCGGCGGCGGCGGGCACTCGCGCCGCACAGGGGCTACCGTTGAACTGCGGAGCGGCGGTTGGTGACTCAGGGACGGGGCCGCGCGCGCGCACTCGCCCACCCACCCCCAGCATGCCATGGGGAACAGCTGGGCGGCGCAGTGGTGCTGCTGGCTCTTTCCGAGGCGGGAAGCGGGACGGAGCCAACGAGGAGGAGGGTAAGCGCCGGGTCGGGGGGGCGAGGGAAGGCGGCGGCCCGGCTTGTCTGGCCCCGCCCTCCCGGCTGACTTGTCAGGTGCCCGGGCGACGGAGGCTCGTCTCCCTTCAGGCCGACTGCCGTGATGGCCGCTGCCTCGCTCGGGTTGCTCTAGCCCAGGAGGAAGTTCGGGCAGCTGCCTGTCGCTGGCTTCTGGTCAGGGCGGCCCTGTCGATCCTCGACGCGCAGGGGTGCTGCGGTCCTGAGTAGGGGTGCTGGGTGGGGGTGCACCACAGGGTGGTCCACCTGCCTCCCTTCCCTGGCTTCGGAGGCGTCTGGTCGGCCCCTGTAGGAAGTAGGTTGCCAGGGCCGGATCCGGCAGGGCTGCTCGGCCAGTTGCGCGAGACTAGACGCCAGGCCCGTGGCAGAAATCTGTCGTAAAGGTGTGCAGGTGCCCTGTCACTCATGCGCCTTAGCCCATGAGGCTAAGACACACACACACCCAGAGGCGGATCTACAGGGAGGGCAAAGCTCTAAGTGTTGCAAGAAGCCTTACCCTGTCATGTAAATCCCTCCTCTCCCTTGCTGCTGTAGTCAGTAAGCAACGCCAAGATGTTGCTTTTCCCTGTGAGGATTGGCTACAACGGTGCAGGAGAGGAGGGATTTACATGACAGGGTAAGGCTTCTTGCAACACTTAGAGCTTTGCCCTCCCTGTAGATCCGCCTCTGCACACACCCCACTGGCTAAGGCCCATGCGCATCCGAGAACCCACCGCTGCCCAGCTAACCCCTGCATTGTGGCAGTGGCATGCTCAGTCCAGCACAGGGCCGCCACCAACCCGACATCAGCACCAAGTCTTATGAGTGTAATATAAACAGAGTTGGCACAGTCAGGGATTAATATGACCTTTGTGTCCTATACCTGTATATGGATTTCCAAAAAGTATCTAGAAGCAGGGTGCCTTGTTCTGTGTGATCACCTCCCTATCCTACAGACAGACATTTGGGCTGATCCAGCAGGGCTCTGTGTATTCACATAGGGAGAATTTTTAGAGTAAAGAAATTAAGTGGATATTTACTGTTTTTTTTTGTGCTTTCGCATAACGATCACTTGCTGAAATGACACCTGGTGAGGGGGCAGTCCTGACATTTGTCCTGATAAAGTTCTTACATTTGGAACTAATTGGTATGGTATTTATTTCCATCTCATCATTGACCATTTCCAGATAAGAAATGGAATAGTCACATTCTTCTAACTTCATTTTAGCCATGACCCCCTTAGTTCTGCCACAGCAATCTCTAATGAAAGGCAGTTGCACTTTTGTTATGGTTGTTTTGGTATATAACTGACTTTTTCAATCTATTACTGAAGGTAAAACAGAATAATCTAATATTTTTAAAGATTCTAGGTTAGTGGTGTATTGTGGCAAGCTAGTTCCAATCCAATCTTATCTAATTTCTAGGCTGTATCTGGACTGCTGGTTTTACCCCCAGTGATGATAGTCCTAAACCAGAAGAAGGTTAAGCTTTTTCTGTGGATACTTCAGCTTATAGCTCTTTTTTACTTTAGGAAAGAACAAATATTTTATCTGCAAGATGTCTTGATTTTTTTTTTTAAATTGGGCATCCACAAATCTGCTCTCCATGGGTGAGTACTTCCAGCCTTTTAGCAAACAGGACACTACACAGATCTTATCCCCAAGGTCTCATGTTCACTGGCATTTTTGAGAAGGTAAATAAAATCAGGAACTCCTTATGAGTAGCAGGAGAGGCTCTCATTGTTTCTTACATTTCCCAGTCCAGATGAGAAAAGGCCTTCCTTCCTCTCTGAAGCCCACTGATCATGCCAGAGCACTTGGGGGAAGATAAGGGGTTGGTTGACATAATTATGGATGGTTAATAAGCAAAGCCAACTTTTGTAAACCCCTGAAAAAAGTGGAGCATATATCTTTCAAAAAAAGAAAATAATTGATCCTAGGAGTATGAGATTTATCAAAACTTTTACAAATTAAATTGTGTTAATTACTACACTAACTAATGAATGATCCCTTGGTATACATTTGTTTTCATGTTACAAACGTTGCTCTTATATAAATTGAATTCTTATCAAAATGTTTGTAAGTTGTAGCATTTTCTGTTTAAATTGTTTGTTGCAAAAGATCCATTGTCTGCCTGCTTTAGCCATAATTAGAAACTGGGTCAGGTTGCGTTTCAGTGCCTTCAGTTGTCAGCTTTCACTTTGTTCCTAGGAGGATCATAGTATCATTCTTAAAAAAGCCTCTAGGAATAAATATAATTATTTCTCTAGGCTTCCTTGTGTTTTCTCAAGACGAAGCCAGCATACTCCTGTCACTTGTGTTGTGTAAAACAATATGTATTGTATGCCTAAGCAATTAAAAATGTATTTTAATTTGTTCATAGCATCCTAAACATCATTTTATGAATGTTTTACAGTTTCAGTCAAGAGTTAAGGGTTTACATGTAATTGGAGTACTAGCTAGTGTCCAGTATAGTTTTGATGTATGATGTGATCGTCAAACAACATCAATCTTCATAAGAATTAAAAGCAATCAGTGAATGTATTTGTCTCTTGAACAGGTCCTCAGACTTTGTGCTGTGTTCTTAAGAATGTATAGGTCAAAAAGATTTTGATGAAGTTGAACTTAAAAGACAATAAACAAAAACTCTCAGTCCCAAGAAATATTTTACTTAAAATGTGGAGGTTTCAAAACATTTTGAGTTGTATACACTTCATTGGGGGAACAATCTAGAAAGTCTGATAAGCTTGTTTCCTAAAGGGGGATGCTAGCACCTTCCTGCAAGACAGTCTCTCTGCAGGCTATCCTAATCTTCTCTTTGACGAACAGCATACAGTTTGAAATATGTTGGAACCCCAGATTTTGAGCAAATTATCTCCTGTACCTGGGAGTACAGAAGTGTAACTAATATCTTTTGCCCCTACTGATGACAAGCGGTACACACATTCCTTGTGTATGTGGACAGATCAGCACCAGCACAACGAGACATTCTGCAACAAGGCTATATTCTTTCTCCCCCCCCCTTTCCTGTTAAATCTATATGCTGCTTTTTTTGACAAATCTCCAACAGCTCTCCACCTGGATTTGGATTCATGGTGCAAGGAGTTGGGTATTCAGTATATAAGAACAGATGCTTCTGAAGGTATCATGACTAGATTGATTAGGGTAATTAAAGGTCACCATGAGCACTTGGCATTGAAACAAATCAGTACAGTAGCTAGTAAAGGTCAAAGAGGATAGGTGCTGTATGAGTTCCCAACTGATGCAAGGTCTTTATGTGATTAAGGGTGCAATCCTAAACTGGAGTTAGGTTGGCACAGCTAGACCAGCAAAGTTTGACTGGTACAAGGGACACTGTAAAGCACGTTTGGACCACTCTCAGAATCAGGGAGCATGGTGCACATCTGTGTGCTGGCCTCTCTGAATCCGAGAGTAGTCCAAACATACTTTACGGTGTCCCTTGTGCCAGCCAAACTTTGCTGGCCTAAATGTGCCAGCCAAACTCCAGGTTAGGATTCCCTCTCAGAGGAAGGAAAAACACCTACGGATATAGTCCTCAATTGAAAGTATATACATTGAGGAGTATGCAGCTTTTTATTTCAGTTCTGTCAATATAACTACATAGCCAGTAGGAACATCTGTAGGTGCACCAAGAAGATTAGGCTACTGTTTTGTTGACTGAGTAATACTGTTTCTAATCACTGAGTCAGCTTTAAGCACTGTCACATCACACATTAATCCGTCTGCCCTATGTATCAGCTATTCTTTGTATTTGATTACTATTGCAAACAATGAGAATCAGTGTTTTCTATTATTGATTTATACTACTGATTGTAATTAATTTCTGGAGAAGTTCAGAGGTTACATAAACTATTTTGTGCAAATACATATAATTGTCTCCTGTTTGCAGGATTCTGCAGTCCTGCCAGAAAGAAAGAGGTTTTCCCCATCCCTGCATTTTGTTGCCATTTAGGCTTGTAGCTCAGCAAAGAGGAAAACAGGCTCACCCCCTCAGCTGGTCTTTGGTGTCATGGAAAATAAGTCTGCTGGTTATGATGCTAACTCCAGGTTCAGGGAATACCAGTTGTAAGGGAGCATAGCCTGAAAAGAATACACTTTCATCTCCTCCTTGTAGGCTTCCAGCAGTCAGCTGCTGGAATAGATGGGTCCTGGACCTGAATCAGCAAGACACCTCTTATAAGTGCATAATAAGTGCTGGGGAGGTGTGCATTGTGGCAAGGAACAGAGCCAAGTGGCTTTTCTGCATTTGGTATATGTAGAAGGTTCCCTGTAAGGGAGACTGGAAGAGTGTTTTTGCACTGTTGCAGCTGCATGAATCTTTCAAATTCTGCCTTGTCCCTAACACTAATGCCAATTGCACTTTGACTCTCCTGAATCGTAATACCTGATTTCATATCCTCGTGTGTTGCCTATGTAAAGCAGAAAGGGCCAATCTTTTTTGATATAGAGGCTCCTGTAGTGTCAGTAGTTTTGTGAGAGAGGAACGTTGCCATAAGCAGTTTCCCATGGACATGCAGCAGAGGTCTATAGTACTTCTCCTGATCCCCTTTTCTAAGCAGTGAGAAGGGATCTGCATGTTGAAAACCTTGGTAGAAAAATTATTCAAGCTCTCAAGTTACAGCACTTATTCTGTTATGGGATAATGTTTGGTTTATCTTCTAGGTCAAAATACTTCAGGACATGTTCAACAGGAGAACATTTCACAATAGAGGTAGGTAAAAGCTTTCTATTATTAAAGATTATAATTGCTCATGTTTTGGAGCTAATAGGACAAACTATCAGGCTCTGACTTGCCCTCTAGAACATTTGAAAAAGAACAACTTTGTTCGATACCTATTTTATCTAATTCATTAACATGTATTTAAATAAAACCAAGAAATATCACTTGGTATAAATTGCTTAGGCTTCTTAGATACATACTTAGAAACATGCTTAGAAGGGAGCAAGCACCATTGAATATAGTGAGACTTCTGAGTAAATAATTATTCTGCATAAGATAGCATTATAAATGCTTGTTCATTTTGGAGCTGTCATTCTTTGTTAATTGGAATATTATTGTATCTATTTGCAGTTTGAGAATCTAGTGGAAAGTGATGAGGTAAGTATATTATTGATTACTAAGTTCATTAAAAAGATGGTGTGTACACCAGTGCTAGAAAGTTGGATTGGGCTCTAAGACCTGTTGGAAATCCTTGATTTCTGTTGGATCTGTTGAATTTCTGAGCAAAGATGCAGAGGTAACAAGCCATAGTAGGTTAAAAATGGGTACAAAAGATTCTTCAACTTCATTATTCTTTATAAAAGGCTGAAACATTTTCCAGGTGTTCCTGCATAAATTAGACATTACATAGGCTTGGTCTATTATTTATTTAGTTGAAGAATTTATACCCTGCCTTTCCCATGCCAAAGCACATGCCCAAGGCAGCTTACATGGGCAGGCTATTCTAAACTGCCATTTTTCAATTTTTTTAAAAAACAAATATACAGTATTCTGTGACTGCAGTATTCAGTCTAATGAACCCACTACAAGGGAAAGGAAAACAAGATAATTCGGGTACCCAGAGTTTTAGTTACATAATTATCAGGTGAAATGGCCACTGTAGGAAACGAAATAGCAGCTGATCCCAGCCAACCTGAGGGAGTAGGCTGTGCTGCTTCTCTCCTGCTGCTGCCCCCAAGTGGAATAGCTGCCAACTGAGTTCTGGGATTGGAGGGACCAAAGAACAGTTAGATTTGTTTATGAGAATAAAAGCCTGTCCTGTGATATTGTATACTTCGGACCATTTAAGATAGGTGGCAAGTAGCTGTTTGGTAAAGACGTTCTTATCCATTTGATAAATTGGTTCTCTAGGATTGCTGTTGAGTATATGGCTGCATGCATGAAGTGTTGACCAGCACCACGTAGATGGATGTATTGATTATTGCTTCAAAATGTATCAAGGCGGTTTGCTTTTTTCTCTATTACCGATAGGCCCGTAATTTTAGTGCTGATTTGACTTGTTAAAATCAGTTGGATATGTTTTAATGGTAGCAATAGGTTTTTTAAAATAGGTAATTCACATCTGCTTTGTGTTTGGAACATAGTTTGATAATTAAGTTGTTATAATTGCTGTGATAAAACATTTACTTTCTTGGTAATTAAACAGGGTGAAAGTCCAGGAAGCAGCCAAAGGTATGATGTTGTCTTTATATATCCTTTCTCCCAACCCTTTATTACATATATTTCTTTACCTTAAAGGCTTGCTCTGACCTCATCTGAGATGCTGGGTTCTTAATCAGGCTGCCTGTAGGCCTTTTGAATGTATAATAATGCATACATTTATTCAATTCAATACATTCGTATTCTGCTTAAAATAGTATAAGTCATACTAGTTGAGCATAGCTAGTGCTTTCCTGACAAAAGTTATGGAAACCAAAATATTATGGCTCCTCCTAGTAGATCATGCATCAATCCAGCTATCTCAATTCTGAATATTAATTTATTAGTATCTAAGAAATGTATATATTCCTTTGCCAAGGCAAATGCCAGCCTAAACAGGTTTTTTTTTCCATATTCAGATCTGTTTTGTGAATTAACTAATGGCTCAGTCCTATACTGATCCCATGCTGGCAGTGCAACAACAATAGTGGAATGTCAGAGGAAAAATGTCCATGTCCAAAATATCTAAAACCTGCCCAGCACAAAGTGGGAAGAGGAACTACAGAGCTCAGCATGCCTACCATGCTGGTTCAGCCCTCCCCATAACACTGCCATGCAAGCCCCTAAACAGCCCAGCATCCATGGAGTGGCTGCCTGACATTAACTTGCAATGGCCCAACACATCAGGCTCTCTGACAGATAGCAAAGAGGGAGGTGTCAGTTTCACGGATTAATGTTGTTAACCTTCTGTTCTATCAAAATATATTGCTATTTAGTAAGATTCTTTCTTCCATGTTAGATGAACTTTAACTGCATTTCCTATCTAAAACAACCATATTTGATGCTGTGTGGCATCTGGAAAGGGAAAGTTAATTCAGTCCCCACTTCCCACCGAACAGCTAATTGTTTTTAAACTTGATTCCACTTGCAGAACTGCCCGTGCAGAGGATCTGTTTGCTCACACTGTTCCCTAGCCAACTGGATTCTCATGTGGAAGCTTGCTTCGCTTCCATGTACACAATGTCCTGGGCTGTATCAGAACAACATTATGTGAACTTTTTTTTTTTTTCCAGACCTTTAACTGAGGAAGAGATTGCTGATCTAAGAGCAAGGCATTACACTTCCATTGTTGAAAAACAAAGGACGTTAGATTATAAACTTCAGTCAGAAGTAAGTGGTATGATGGTTTGTGTTGTATTGCTGTATATACAAATAATGACCGAATGTATGAATTAATATGTATGAATTAATTCTAGCAACGGAGTTGAAAGTTCAGGGAACGAAGCAGGGGAAAAGGGACAGTATGGCAATAAGAACAAATAGAACTTTTGGAGCGGAGTCAGATGTGTACGGGGAAAAAGGCAGAATAAATGTATCGGTTTGTGGGCAGCTTTGGATATTAAAAAGAAGCACCAACAGAGGCACTTCATGCTTCTGATACAATGTTTAAAATGGTAACTCTTACTTGCTCTCTGGAGAGGTGTATGAACCACAAGCACATCTCGCTATGGAAGAAGTACATACTGGTAAGTCCAACTTTGGATACTACATAAAAAAGCATGAAATAAAGATGTGGTAGTCATGTGCATATTGCCTGATGGCTCTTCCTTATAATGTCCAAAGCCATGTCCATGGGAAAGAAATCTTAATAACAATCCTGCCTTGATGATAGGGTCAGCAAGGAAAAGTAAGAAGTTCTATGATGAACAGCTACATGTTGCTTCATAGCTTAAATTTTATAGGCACCAATAAAAATGTAATCTATGAACACAGCATATGTATTTATGGTTTACATGCCAGCTGGGCTTGCATTGATCATGGAGTCCTATCCCTGATATGGTTGCCACCATTTGTACACCATCTGTGAAGCATTCCTCAGAATGCGTATATAATGAGTGCACACCTATGTCAAGAATCTGCCTGTTAGCAAATTTGATGGTAAGTAGCACAGATCTGTGCTAATTTCATACTGAATATGTGCACTAGCCATTTGAAAACAGAACGGCTGATTTGAAAAGCTCAGAGCAGTCAAGTGTCCAGTGTCTTTTATCAAGTAAATGTATTCAGGCAATATGAGATAGGCCCACATCACTGCTATGTTTATAGTAATGGTGAGTTGTTTAATAATTATTTTCTCTCCATATGTGCTGACAGTTCATTTTCAGTTTTTTTCCCCAGCCTTAGATTAATGCTGACGTGGTTAATAGGCAATCTTCGCATCTTGAACAAAATTGCATGTTGGAGATCTTTTTAATCCAGTGACATAATGTTTATAATAGCTGTTTTCAACCACTGTGCTGCAGCACATTGATGTTCCGCAAATGGTCTGCAGGTGTGCTGAGGATTGGGAGGGAAGGTCATTTATTACTAGGGCCATTGGCAGATGTGGTTCCCAGCCGGCAATGTGGTGTCAATTGCCAAAAAACTGGTGGTGTGCTTTGACAATTTTGCCTTGACTTCTCAGTGTGCCATGTGATGAAAAAAATTGAAAATAGCTGATTCATAACCTTGAACTAAAATTGCTTTACATTCTGTAATTCAAATAAAAATAAAGTAGTATTAAAACATTAGTATGACACTTTTCTTAATTTTTAAAATCTAATTGTTATATTTTGTTTTGTATTTTTTATGAATAACTTTTTTTTAATTTAGTGAATTTCATAGGAAAGATAGCTAGGTTCTCTTTTGTTAACCCTTATTGTTTTGTTTATATACAGTTAGCCATACAAGAGGAGAAGTTAAGACTAGAAGAGGAGACTTTATATGCTGCACAGCGTGAAGCAGCCAGGGCAGCAAAGCAGAGAAAGGAGGTGAGGGGAAAAGACCCCAAAATATGTATTTATCAGAGTTTCTATTATGTGTTTTGATCTTAGTCTCACATGCAAGGTGAAGGTTTGTAATTTCTATTTTCTTGGAATCTCTCAAATTGAATATTGAGTTATTTTATACAGGATATTTATATGCATATTAAAAGTGGTGCTACCATTGAACTTGGGTTGTGGATATTTTTTGCCCAATTACCTATTGAGGTATTAATTAAGCTGTTATTGGGATGTTATTTGAGACAGAGATGTTAATTGCATATTAGTATACTTTGCAGAATAGTGCAGGGTTAATCACTTAGTTCTGCTGATGGTCTGTGCTTTTGTGGAAGTAAAAGTGGAATTTGAACTCTTCTCTCAAGATTCCACAGTCAATATATTCTGGGCCAGTACTGTTTGTGTGAATATAGAACTGTGAGTTTACTGGAAAGTGCAAATGTGGAACAGGGATACTGCCTGGGACAATTTAGGATAAGGAACTTGGCTGGCAATAATAAACATACAGAGAGGGTGCTGAAGGTAACACAAAAGGTTCCATGTAACAAAGCTATAGAATAGTGACAGCGGAGAGTCCTGATTATGTTTAAATGACATTCCTGTGACTAAAAAAAATTGCATCCTTTCCAGTATCTGGTTTGTTTTTACTTTTGTTCCTTCCCCCCCTCTCTCTTTTGTCTTTGCCAGGAGCCCTCCCCCTTTATAGGAAGCATTCCTAACTGCCCAGTCCTATTCACCACCACTCTAAAGCATGCAGCTGCACCTAGGAGGCAGAACGCTACTTCTGTCAGTGGAAGGCGCCCATAGGATCAGGTCCCTAGGTTACAACCCTATAGATACACCCCTAGAATTAAGCTCCACTGGACAGAGAAATTCCAGAACATACTGTACATATAAAACATAAAAAATTATATATTAAAATGTATTTTGTCACAGGGTTTCTTCCTCCACTACCACCACTCTAAAAAAGACTTACGGACCTTGGAATGTAAAAGTGTTAGCTGCAAATGATTAACAGAAGTATAATGAACTCTTTCTAAATGATAATTGAGTGCTTTGGGAGTAGCCTTATTAGGTTTGGCAGTGGCCCAAGCCGTAAGAATCTTGTCCCTTTACAATGGATTGTTCTTTCAAAGATGTGATATGGAATAGGATGCAGTGTACTTTGTTTTATGTTGGTACCCCCAATAACCAGGAGAGTTTGAGAGTATCCTTATCAAAAGACATGAGACTAAGATTTTTAATAGCGCATTGATTTTTCTATCTGGTATCTATAATATTTTCTACATCACATAGAATAGTAATGATATAATCATCCCTGTTCAGCACAGCAGATCGTACTATCATTGAATAACCAAGCTCATGTTTCTATTAGCAAAGAACATGCTTTTTTTCTCATTCATTTTTGTGCACTTCTTGAAATGTAGAGTTTTCATGTGATAATACTACTCTCTTTTCAAAAGAATTATATTACTTCCATCAAGCAATGCCTTATCCAGCGTCGGCATTCAGCCGGTACGCTGGGCGGGAGGAACGGGTGAGCGGCAGCTCGCCCGTAGCATCCCGGTTCGTTTCGCCGTCTTCCCCGCCCCCGGGATGCTATGGGCGAGCTGCCGCTCACCCGTTCCTCCCGCCCAGCATACCGGCTGAATGCCGACGCTGGCCTTATCTAATTATTACTATTGACTTGGATCCCTTTCCTTTTTAAACTGCTTATGCACAAAGGCTGCAGTCCTAGCAACAGTTACTTGGAAGTAAGCCCCATTGACTATAATTGGACTTACTTCTGACCAGACATGCCTAGGATCGGGCCCAATCCTACAGGTTGGTGTCACAAATGTGCTGTAAGGCATGTCCAGTGTGGGTGATAAGGTTAACTGCCCGCGTTGACCTCGCATGCCCAGAAATACCCCCTCAGAGCTGCTGAGTGGTGAGCTTTACCATGGCCACGTTACGGCAATTCCAGTTGGGCAGGGAGGGTGAAACTAGGCAGGGGAGGGGCGGAGCTGGGGTGTGAATGGCAGTGACCTTCACCGCCGGATCTTATCCCCTGTCTCTACACAGGCGGCCCAACATTGGGCTACTCCATTCTCTACCAGCAAAATAACTGGCAGAGAGTTAAGGCAAGCCTCATCTTGCCAGCCCAACCCTATTATGCCTGCATAAAAGCATCCCAATGGATGGACTGCACCTGCACAAAAAGCATCAACACAACTTTCTGTAACTCAGGGACCCAGTGTAATTGTGGAAACTAATGTAAAATATATGGACTTGCAAATCAGAGGGCAGAAGACTCAAAGATACGATGAGTAAGTAAGATGATTATGTAAGTTTGAAATTGAGAATCATAGGAACTATATTGGAAGATGATATTTTTCAGTCTTGCTCATTCTCACACAAGCTCCCTTAAGTTTTTCTAGCTGTCAGCGGGAAATAATCCACTGTTCTGAATAACAAGGCAGAGATGATAATGACCATCTCACTAAATTATCAAATGCTGACTGTTTTAAACTCCAATGTGTAGTGATCATACTATTTAAACTCTTGTTTTGCAGTAAAAGGTTAGCATTAAAATGTACTCTATAGAGTGAGTTCTTTTGATTTTTTGAAATAGGTGACATATTCATTCTTATTTTCTTAGCAACAAAGGCTTCAGAGGATAGCGCAAAGAGCACAGTTGGCAAACAATGGAGATAATCAAAGGTAAGATGCAGGAGAGAACAGTTTTACAAAGAAGTCGAAATGTAAATTTTTTTAAACAGAAAAATTACTTGAATTTTTTAAACTTCAGATAGTAAAAGAATGTGTCATGCAGTTGTGTCAGTTGCTGATTCCATGTGATTCAAAGAAACATGAAAACACAATGAACTGCAAGGAACAAATCTTTTATGAATGAAAATAAAAGGCATGCCCCAATATCCACTGATGGGGTATCCATGGTTTCAGTTATTCATGGATACTGGGATGCCTATTAAAAAGATAGGGGAACATTAAACAAATCTCTTTTACCTTGTTGCAGCAAAACCACTGATGTTCCCTTATCTTAAAGATAGGTGTCCCTAGTATCCATGGTTTCAGGTACCCACTGGTGGGGTCTGAAATGGAACCCCAGCGGATACCAGGGCAAAAAAGTAGTCTGGCTTGCTAAGAGTTCAAATATCTGGAATCGAGCAGCCAATTTTTTCCAACTTTCCAGTGCCAATGCAGCCCCTTCCCTTACAAAGCTCCCTTACCTTGAGGAGGCCTCTGTGACTGATCCCCCACTGCAAGATGCAGCACATGCCTCATTGGCACAGCTGCATCAGTGCTGGAAAATTGGACAGGATTGGGACCTGTATTTCTTGCAGCCAGTTCTGCAGCCTAATTAGCTTAACAGAATTGCCTTTTGTTTATTCCTTTCTAAGCCATTTCTTTGCAATGAGTTCCCCTTGTATAACTTGTTTGTTCTTTTACAGCGCAGTCACAGAAGAGGAATTTGATTCTTACTTGCGAAATGTAAAACTACAGTATGAAGCTTTTCGGAGTAGCAGTAGGTTTTTTGTGTTTTTATAATAAAATTATAATAAAATTATAATGTATAGAATTAATTATAATATATAATTAAATAATAATGGGGAAATAATATTGGTTAAATTGCTTCTACTACGGATGGGTCCTTATAAACCTTGGATTTGGTATTCATGAATTTAACACACCACGGTTCCAATCCCACAGCCGAAGACTCACTACCTTCCAGATACAACTGGAACTTTGTTCTGGTAATGGTTGGGTGTCTTTCTGCAACCCATAAGGCTGTACATGATCTCTGTGGGCCTCAGAAAGGGTCCGGACACAACCAGAACATAATTCCGATCATGTTCAGAGGCCCTGCAGGTCACAACCTACGGGTTTCATTATCTGTGGGTTTTGGTATCCGAGGGGGTCTGAGAATGGATCCTCCACATGTGGGGAACTTACAGAGGCATGACTGTAAGTCTAGTTGAACGGTGGGTCTAGAACTGAGTTACAAGCTTTTGGCTATAAAGAACAACTTGCATGCAGGTATAAATTATACATGTGACCATCCATGTTGTGCTCAGAATTCATTCCAAAAAATATTCTTGAACTTAGCATCCTGTAGGAACATCTCTTGAGCACACTTGGTTTTGTACTAGGAGTCCTTGCATATAGTCTTTCTTTTTGAGTTTGAAGACATTTTGACCGCTTGTAATTTATATATAAATATATCTACAAAAGCCATGTATTTCCTATTGCTACTGTTGTAGACATCTTCAAATTAATAGCTCCCTTTTGCTTTTTGATATTTGAGTCATCAAAATGCTACTGTTAATTTCAGATAGCAAAATAGACAATGTTTTGTATATTGGGGTTTACAAAACCAATATACTGTATATTGGAGTTTTATGTTACTGGCGGCACAATCCTGGCATGTCTGTTCTGAAGTAAGCCCCATTGTGTTCCTGGGCTTACTTCCAGGAAAGTGTGTATAGGATTGCAGCCTATATGTGACAGTTGACATGTGGCCTGTTCAATGGGGATGGTATGTTTTTAAGTATAAATTAAAAAGTATATAAATGTTTTGATTGCAGGGCTCTCATCAGATGCTACTGTTCTGACACCAAATACAGAGAGCAGTTGTGATTTAATGACCAAAACCAAATCAACAAGTGGAAATGATGATAGTAATTCCTTAGATTTAGAATGGGAAGATGAAGAAGGTACTCATTTTGCATTACTAATGGTTTCATTGACCTAATTAATATAAATAATATTGTGGGACGTGTTGAACATCCAAACAGATACTATTGGATTTTAAAAATCAATTCTCTGACTGATAGGCTTTCTCCTTTCATAATAGTCTAGTGCAGTGGTTCCTAAACGTTTGAGCACCAAGATCCACTTTTTACAATGACACTCTGTCAAGACTCACCTAGCCTTAAAGGTAAAGGTTTCCCCACGACCGAATGGTCTAGTTGTGACCGACTGTATGGGGTGGTGCTCATCTCCGTTTCAAAGCCTGTAGAGCTGGCGTTTTTGTCCGATCATGTGGCCAGCATGACTCTACACCATAGCACATGGAACGCCGTTACCTTCCCACCGAAGTGGTCCCTATTTACTCACATTTTTACGTGCTTTCAAACTGCTAGGTTGCTAGCCTTATGAACCTAAAAAAAGAAGCATTTTACATTAACAGCTGCCCAAGCCTTTGTTTTTATTCATTTTCTTGTAGTGAGGGGCACCTTCTGGAGTATTTGTTGAACTCCACATTCATCAGATCAGGACCATTTTGGAGGCCTTGCCTTCCCCCTTGTCTGGCCTTTGATAAGAGCTGAGGCACTTCGATAAAAACTGAAGAGGGTTTCCATCTCAGAAGTCTGTTTGGGCCTGTGTTCATCAGGACCATTCTGGTGGTGTTGCATTGCCCTCACACCTGTTCTTCATTATTTCAGAAGAACACCTGTTCTTCTGTTCAACCCACCCAAAATTCAGTCATGACCCACAGTTTAGGAACCCAAGTTTAGTCCCTGCCCTTAGGTCCTGTAGGAATTTTGCAGTGGATGAGTGGTGTCTTCAAATCCTGTTAGGGCATGCCTAAACGAAAGGTAAAATTGTGGGTAGACATGTGGCAACCTGGGCATAAGGCAGCAATCCTATTCATGTTGTCCTGGGAGTAAGCCCCATTGGGAACCATGGACTACTTCTGAGTAGACATGCATAGGATTGTGCTGTAAGTTGTATAGCATACCACGTTGGATGCCACAACTTACAAAAATACAAGATTTTACCATTCCTTTAGGTATGCTCTAATAGGATCTGAAAAGAAACCTCGTCCACCACAAAATTCCTACAGGACTTATGGTCAGGGTTTGTAGTATAAATGACATACGTATAAGCCACATTATGGTGGAATTCATCAACCATGATGATTGTTCCCTTTATATCCAATAAAAGAAGGCCCACTAGTCTAGAATGTGAAGCATGAACTGGGTTTCTAATACAGTCTGGGACGAAATTTTATCTCAAAATATGTCTTAGATGCAAGTATCTTGCTACTGTGTTAACATCATGTGTAGAAATGAGTTCTGTGACAGCATGGTACCAGTGATGTACAATCAGCTTAACAGCCTTTTTTCATTGAGCAATTTTTTGAATGTCTATTAATAAGGGAAAAGACGTGTACATACCATGTTTCCTTATAAAAATAAATGATGCAAAATACCTACTCACTTCTGAAGTTGGGACAATCCCATAACTAAGCAAGAGATGAGTTTCTGAATTGAGAATCATATGGACTTTTGGTTTGGATATGGAATATTAATCACTCCCTATTACACGTTTCTCAGGGGAAAAAGATAAAAATATAACAGTAAGTTTTGACTATTGTTAGTTCAAGATGCATCTCCTTGAATCCAGAAATTGTTGAAAGACAAGTAGATTACTCTTAAAACAACTTTTTTAAAATTGCAGGTATAAACAGGATGATCCCTTTACGAGAGCGGTCCAAAACTGAAGAGGATATACTCCGGGCTGCACTAAAATTTAGTGGCAAGAAAACTGGAAGTAACCCAACTTCTGCCTCGGATGACTCTAATGGTCTAGAATGGGAGAATGATTTTGTTAGTGCTGAGATGGATGATAATGGCAACTCAGAATATGCTGGATTTGTAAACCCTGTTTTAGAACTGTCTGCATCAGACAAGAAGGCAGCTAGCGTTGAACAACAAGACAGATAATGAAAGTGTGTGGCCCTTTGCTATTTGACCAAATGGCTGAAGCTGGACAAATTCTGCAAATCTGTATTGTGTAGAATCATCCAATCATAGCTGTTGAACAGCCTCCTTTAAAATAAGGAAGATGCACAGTGACTGAGCTCCAGCTTTCTGCTAGAAAAAGGAAAGTATGTAATGTGTGTCAGAAGAAGAGCATATGGTTTGCTATCTGAATTCAGAATTTTAAGTGCAATTTTATCATCTACCTTTGAAATTTTTATGGAAATATTTGAGTGATTCTGTTGTGTCTGTTCTTGGGTTTTAGTGTACAATTGTCTGCACTAATTTGAAGCATTGCAACCTGATATTCTAATCATCTTGTTCTAGGGCTCTACTTTTGAATTCTTTAAACATTGACATCACTACAATATTACATCTACTTAACACCTTTTAATACTTGAATGATGACATTAGAGAGCAATTTTCCTCTCCTTTTTGTTTGTTTTTGTTCTGAAAATCAGTTATGAACATTTTACACGTGAAACTATCAATTCCAATGTATTTATGAGTTTACGGAAATGTTTTGATCTCAAGCACAATGTATTTCCCACTTAAATAAGGGTGTTAAAAGCCTCTTAGATTTATCTTGTGTAGTAAAGAGTTGCAAATAGAGAAGCATGCTAACTTTTTAAAGGCAGCTGCCCTGTTTAAAACACTGGAAACTAAAATGAAGGTTTTGAAATAAAAATAAACTTTTAAAGAACCAAAGGTTCCATCATTTCCCAATTTGAAATGCCAAATGCTGCTACTATAAAGGTCTTACTTTTTTTTTAAATTCTACACATTAATTTCCTTCAGTGCTGCTTATTTAATGATAGCTGATGTGTTAATAGCAAACACTTGGAGAATAGTGTGCTTTTAGCTCTGAAAGCAAAAACCATGACTACTTTCTGTGGCTGTATGAATGCAAACTGGTATTCTAATCCAAAAGTATCTTTCCCAGATATGTGAAAGGTTTTGTTCATGGAATTAATTTAATTTAACTGGCTTAATTGCCGCTGAGCTTTTTTGGGGAAATGATGATGGTGTCCAAATATTTAATTTGTTCTAAGAGTCTTTTAGATTTTAATTCTTAGGAGATGATCCTCAATGTCAGTGTTAATTCTTCTGTTTCTATGGCTACAGAAAAACCCTTGTATCAATCTGTTAAGCTGCTTTTTGTTCTTGAAAAGAAAGATGCGTTGGAATGAAATTTGCTCTTTGATAATGCACCAAGATTTGTGTTTGTCACACGGATTTTTGATTGATAGCAAACCAACATATTGCAGTGTTTAACAGTGCAGTAGATCTGAGAGCAAAAGTACTTGCTTTGCATGATTGCCCCTTCTTGAGTTGCTGGGTCATGTGTTGTCCTCATCCTCCTGTAGGGGCTTCTATCTACTTCTCGGAAAAGAGAGTAAGGATTCCTCACAATGTATCAATAGCGTTCATTGCAAGATAAAGCCATGCCAGTATAAACAAGCAGGATCTTGGCCCCCAACAACAGCTGCTACAGCAATGCAGGAAAAAACAGCAACATAGAAAATGTATGAATCATCATACCATGTTTAATGACCCAGTCCTATTGGCTTTAGTGCTTGTTCCCCCAATGCTAACTGCATTACAGCAGTTGTGAAAGTCACTCTGAAAGTGCACTGCTAGAGCCTTCCTGCACATGCTGAAGGATCCTCCCTGACCCACTGAGGCAAGTGGGAAGGTAGGGGGAGGTAGAACTGTGGTGGGGAAGAGTGGAACAAGGTGGGGATGTGAGGAGGGCAAAATTAGGATGGAGGTGGAAGAAGGATGGATGCAGCTCTGAGGAGGCATGTTTGGTGGCAGAGGTAGCCACCAAATTCTAGCCTTCCCAGACCCTATGAGTTAGTAAAGTAAAAAACAAAGATCACAACTCACTTCCTGGTTGCCATTGCAACTAGAGGGATCTGCAGGGCTCCAGCACTGGGGCAGGCACTGGTAAGTCCCCCCAGCCCCAATTTTTGTGCCAGAAGCAACATGATCGTAGCCACAAGCACTTACACTCTGCTGTACCTAGGAGACTGCCCCCCTCCCATCCATAGGATGCAATGGTAGCAATTTTGCCATTCCTGCATGGGGGGGGGTCATAGGATTGGGCTGTAAGAGTAGCTATAACTCCCTTGCCTTAGCTTTTCTACCAATGGCAGCACTATTTGTTATTGCCAATGGCTGAAACATATCAACAATCAGCAGCATTGATCCTCTTTGTAGTTGTCCCTACCCTACCCCATAGCACATCTTCATGACTTTCATTTTACTATTGATTATCTTTTTTTTCTTACATCTCCCTTTTAGTTTTTGCTTAGGCGGCCATCCTGTAAACCCTTAAGAGTATGGCCCATTGAATACAGTGGGACTTACTTCTGAGTAGGCACGCATAGGATTGGGCTGTCATTCTCAATCTTGATTACTTTGTATAAAATCATTACAGACGGAGTTTACTTTTTATACACATAACACACTACCCATATAATATATTATGGATGTGAAGAGGTCAGTGGCAGTAAATAATTATCAAATGTTCGTATAGCTATCTTAATCGATGTAATATGTCAGAATATTGTAGACTGATTTCTTTTCCATGTGCCTTTTATGTTTAAATGACAGATATTAACCATATGTACATATGAGACCTTAAACAGCTTAGCCTTTCTTAATGTATTACATTTCTTAAGCATAAGCTTTGTTGCTAAAAAAAAGTACGTTAAGCTCAACATTTGCAGTGCTTGTAAAATGCTTTATAAAATATTTGTACACTTCAAATGTATATTTTTGATTTGACAAACTGCTGTCTCTTCTTGACTTTTTCATCCTATCATTCCTTAAATTGTAAATTTCTGAAGCTGTGAATAAATTTTTACACACTTCATAATTAGCCTAATTGTATTTATATGAGAGTGAGTGATAATACTAACCCTAAGTCCAGCTGAAATTGTATCTTGCCCTCAAATTCCCTTTATTCGGTATTTCGTCTTAATCCCTTCAATCATTCAGAGAAGCTTCCATTTCATTTTTTTTTTCTTCCCTGATAATTATAATTACACCTCACCAAGATTTGCTATAATAACCCTAAATACAACTACTGGGAAAGAAATGTCATAGAAATCAGTTGATTCCTCCTAATTAATGCCTTAGAGCAGGGGTTCTCAAACGTTTTAGCACCATAACCCACTTTTTAATATCAATCTGCCCAGGACCCACTGGAAGTGATGTCATGACCAGAAGTGCCGTCATTGTAATACCAGAGCCTGCTGCTTTCCTGAGAATGCATCAATAAGTTGAGTTATTTCTCAACCATTTTCCACTAGCAAAGTAAATCACAAAGGAAAAAAGCCTATTTACAGTCTTGACACAAGCAGAACAACCCTCCCTGCTTTCCAGCATCCCATCTTCCCATATTGTCAATATGGCTGCCCTAGAAATTGACTTGCAACCCACTGGTGGGTTCCAACCCACAGTTTGGGAACCACTGCCTTAGAGTGCAATCCTTAGTGTTCTTTGGCCAGCATAAGTCTCTTTTGCCAGTCCATGAATGTCACAAACGTGCCCATAAGGCACGTTTCTGACGACCCAGAAGTCAGGGAAGCCAGCACATGGGTGTGCACTGGCCTCTTTGCACCAGTTCCTAGACCTGTGCCACTCGCAATGCTGGCCAAGGGAACCCTGTACGTGGGTATGCAAGGGGTGGGTGATTTGGGGCAGGGGTGGGCAGACCCATGGGCAGACCGGCCTGGGGAGGGGGGACAGACCGGCCTCGCAGACATAGGCCAGATCCAACCCCCTTTCTGTTCTGACAGGTTGAATCCACACAAACACCCCCCCCCCAGGCCCAGTTGGCTTTAGATGAGGCTCTAGCAATTTTGCTGCACATATCTGAGTAGCCCTATTGTGATAGCAGCCATGTGACACAAAGGGGAATTAATTCTCTGAGTTGCACGGCTTCTAGCCCAAATCCTGCTCTGGATACAGGGCAGGCCAGCCAGCCTCCCTGTTCCAGCATGGGTTAGGATTGTGCTGCCCATGATGCAGGAACTAAGTTGCAGTTGCAAGCTAAAAGAGATGTTCCTGTTTACTCCCTCTCCACTTAAGAGGAACAGTAACTTTAGCATTTAGGAAGGGCGTTGTACTGCACGTTGGTACATACCTTAATCCAACCCGATGTGTTTGCAAGATTCACACATTCAGTGGCCTCATAAATATTAAGGTCCTCATCTCAGACTACGACAAAAACAGGTTTTTCAGTCACATACCTTTGAAGTTTTCTTAACCCTTTCCTAGTCAACTTCCACAAAGCATTGCTGGAACTAATGAGACTTGCCAAGCTAATGTTACTTTCATATTCCTTTTCCCCAAGTCAAAAAGCAAGAAAAAAAGAGGATGTTAAATATCTTGTTGCACAACTCCATTGAATTTTGTACTGCAATGAAGTCCACAGCTCCCAGATGGAAGTCTGAAATTCCAAGCCTTGTTATTTTGCTGCTTTGTAACATCATTACATCATTACAGCGATGTAACATCGCTGGGCTTTCAACCGCAAGGTTGGGAGTTCGAGACTGCGTGACGGAGTGAGCTCCCGTTGCTTGTCCCAGCTCCTGCCAACCTAGCAGTTCGAAAGCACCTAAAATGCAAGTAGATAAATAGGAACCACTTTGGTGGGAAGGTAACGGCGTTCCGTGCGCTACGGCGTAGAATCATGCTGGCCACCATGATCGGACAAAAACGCCGGCTCACAGGCTTTGAAACGGAGATGAGCACCGCCCCCTACAGTCGGTCACGACTAGACCATTCGGTCGTGGGGAAACCTTTACCTTTACTTTACCTTAACATCATTACACTTATTATCCAGTATGTTCCTGTTTTTCTTTAACAAGAGCAAAAGTTTAGCTATAGAGCAGTGGTTCCCAAACGTTTGCTCCAGAAATATCTTCTGGAACATTTGTTGAGTTCTATGTCCACCAGATTGGGACCTGCGTGGACTTGAGTTCCCCTCCGCCTGGCCTTCAATAAGAGCCCAGTAAGGCTACCTACTCATGAGTAAACAGGCATGTGGATCAGTTTTGCTTTCCATATGGCACAATACATTCTCCTTGTCAGCCTGGAAGTGGGATGACATCCTTCTCAAGTGTTTTGGGGGCCTACATTCATCGGATTGGGACCATTCTGGTAGCATTGCATTCCCCTTTGCCTGGCCTTCGATATGTGCCCAGGCCTACCCATGAGTAGCTTAGTCTCAAATTCCATCTGCTGCATCCTGCAGTGTAGTAGTAGTCACAGAGGCCTCCTCAATGTGGTAAGGGAATGTTTGTCCCCCTACTTCAGGGCTGCATTGTCTTTACCCCAGTGCTGGAAAGGGGGTTAGGATCGCACCTTGAATCTCTCAAATACTCTGCTGATATCATTGCTTCATGCAGCACACAATATTTCATGATATCCAAACTCTGTGTGTGTACACTAACAAAGTTGAGTTGACAAATACATAATAGCATTGAAGGTATATATTTATATTCATGTCTTGCATGGAGGGTATCAACAGCTTTTGCTTCAAGAAAGGGGAAAGGTTATACATATGAAGTTATATATTTAGATATCACAATCCCACAGTATTCCACTATTGTTGGCTGGATTTGCTTGCCAAGCCAAAATTGTGATCATGCCCACAAGCTGATCCCTTCCCCTCCATTCTTCCCCCCTCCTTCTCTGGGGCAGAAAACGCAAGCATAGCAGGTAGTTGTTGCCTGTGACATGCCAGCAGAGTCCAATCCCACATCCAGAGTGGCTTGGCCGAGCATGCACAGGCATATCCCAGAATAAAGAAGAAATAATTATTTACATATTCATATATAAAAACAATCCAATAATGTGTGGCGCTATATATTATACAAAGACATTAAATAATTACAAAAATGAAATATGAGTAAAACGAATTCAGTTATCAGATGGTGGTGAACGCTGGCATTTCACTCAAAACATCATGGCATGTCACCTTTGACACATGTATCATAGCTTTGCCATCACTGATCTTCAAAGTCATTCTGCATCTCTCTGCTGGGATCTTCCCCATTCATTCTCATCAGTTTCTATTGGCGAATCAGTATATGCCAAGCCTTGTTCAGGTACAGGTAAGTTGAAAGACAGATTTTTTTCATGCTGTAGTGATGTTTTGGCCAATTGAAACTGAATTTCAAAATAGTCCTCTGATTGTCCCCCTTCTTTTTCCATAAGGATTTGGTAATCGCCAAAACGAACAACACAGTTCTCTGGCAGATCAACTTTATTCAAGTAGGCCAGTTCGACATGGTCCACAGTGAGTTTTGCTTTTTTTGCTCAAGTTCTTAATCTCAAAACCAAACTCTGAGCTATTGAAGTGTTTGAAAAACTGCAGGCCAAACTGAACACGTGACACGCGTGAATCAACCAGGATAAAATCACAGGAATTACAGTCTCTCCCGAACTTAACCAGGTGACAGGCTTTCAGCCGATGTCGCTCATGGAAGCTTAATTCACGGAATGGTTTTTTTTTCCGGCTCTTGACTTGGATGACAGACAGTCAGATGAAGACAAGTTGCCTGCTCTTCAGTATCATCAATTCCAGATGTCATAGTGGTACTAATTATGGAAAATTCTAGAAGAAAAGGCAACAATGTTACACTTAGAGTCTTTGCACAGCCAGTTGTAGCCTATGAGATGGAAACAGCACAGGAAGCCTTCTCAAAATGGGAAACAAAACTATTTTAAATGCTGTTCCCCCATTTCATAACCCAGAGATGTCACCTTATAAATGATCGTAATCAGTTGCCTTTGAAACTGATTAAAATATTCCTGCACTAAAAGAAAAAATCATATTTTGAGACCAATAATACTACTTCCATTCATTAAATAATGGACCATAATTAACCAGGGTTTGAAACTGACATCAACCAGGCTTATGTTTTCTTACAGTTTAAAATACTGTGCATACTGAGCTGTGAGTATCAAGCCCTACAGGAAGCTTCTTGGAGAAAATGAAACTTACACAGCTTTCTCAGGGTGGAATCCGAACTTGAAGTTAGGTTGCCATAAAGTGCATTTGCAACACTCTCGGAGTCAGGGAGGCCAGCATGTTTCCGCACAGCCAGGTGATCAGACAGAGCAACATCAACAGGCAGAAGTAAGCTGGACTCAGTTTTATTTGTCTTTTGCAAAAGGGCACGTTCCCATGCCAGAGAAGTGCAAAGAATTAACGTTTTAAGGCAACAGTTACAGTCTCCTTTCGAAGGGGTGGAGGGACAAGAGGGAGGGGGTGTGAACGGGGTTCAGACCTATACTAAAAAAATATGTTCTGCTGGCATAAGCATTTTCACAACAGAGGATTCCAGTGGGGGCTCTTGCGTTATTGCTGACGTTGAGACACTGTTATCTGGACTCCCTTGAGATTTCCAGACTTCTTTATCTGGCTGCCCGCTGGCAGTCTGTTTTGCCTAGGCTGAGACCTTGCCAAACAAGCTATAACTTAAACAGTTGACAGCACAGCACTTTGCCTCTCTTGCTAGGCTGGAGTTCCCTTGGTCTGGGGGTTGCTCATTACATCACATCATAGCGTGATGGCTTCCACATAACGAGCCTTACACCTGGGTCCCATACCATAGGTAACTGGCCTCTCAGGTACAAGCGCATGGACTCCGTATTAGGATTGCACCTTCAATTACACGAATCAATAACACTGTACTTTTGCACAGATAGATGAAATTCCTGAAAAGGAGGGAGGTTTAGTAAAGTTCTCATGGCATCTACTCACATTCCAGTAATTTCTTATGGATTAGTGACAACTAAATGATTCTTTAGCCACACAATCATACAAGCAGAGGAGTTACATAGTAATAGTTTCATCACCATATGGAAGGTATTATGTGGAAACAGTTTATTCTGCTTGGCAACTGTCATTGAAGTGAGCTAGGTGCTATTATATTGATGATTAGAGTACAGCCTGCAGAGAACCACAGTGTCTCTTGAGTTTCAGACAAAGAGTTTTTCCTTGTGACCTGAAACTAGCAGTGACTAACTGGAATTGTCTACATACAAAGCATGTACACTACATGAGAGAATAGATGTAGCATAGCTACACATCAGGCCTTCCCTGGTTTGAATTTGACTCCCGCTTTGAATTCACTAGGTGGCCTTCAGCAAGTTGTTCTCTCTCAGCCTCAGCTGCAATATGGCAATAACAATACTTACCTTTCAGGTTTATTGTAAGGATTACATCTAATTAAACAATATACTGCATATGGAGCAAAGCATTATATAAGTCATGGCTGCTTATTATGTTATGCAGCGTTACGCGCTTTTATTCTCAATTCTCATATTTATTAATTTTAATATCCCTGCTAACTGGGCAAGAGGCACTTTTTCAAGTGGTGTCCTCTTATATTTAGCAGGGGGAGAGCAATTGTCCCTCTTCACCCCAGCACAGTGTCTTTCTCGTGGCTGTTGCTGGTGGTGTTCTCCATTCTTTTAGATTGTGAGCCCTTTTGGGACAGGGAGCCATTTAACTTGAACGTTATTATTTGCCTGTAAACTGCTTTGTGAACTTTGTGTTGAAAAGCGGTATATAAATACTAGTGATTGACTGATTGATTTAAATGCTTTAAAAGTGTACGGTGCTAGGTAAGTGATATAGTGTCAGCAAATGCAGCCACAGTATTATTTCTAATTGGAAATCTATTTTAACTTCTGGAAAATATCTTAAACACCCAAATGCAGTGTTTTGCATTTTTATTTGGAGATTTTGACACCAAAGGACAGCGTTTTTATGCTTTTAAAAAAAACAACACCCCCTACGTATACATCAAGAAGAACATTTAGAATCTGTCCTATTTATGAAGCTTAAATTGTGTCGTTATTCTGGGTTAACTCCAAAGAGAAGAATACTGTATAATCTTGTTTATATGAAACATTAAATGTCACATCATGAGGGGGTGAGGGAAGGTTCTGCATTAGACTATTACTAGTGCTAGCTGTAAACTGAGGCTACAATCCTGTAGACCAGCAATTTTCAAACACTGTGCTTTGACACACTGGTATACCATGAATGGTCTGCAGGAAGAATCATAGAGTTGGTCCCTAAAAGGTCATCTAGTCCAACACCCTGCCTGTAGCAGGAAATCCCCCTAGGTGTGTTGTGGGAATTTGGGGGCGGGTCATATATTAAGGGACGTGGTGGCACAGTGGGTTAATTCATTGTTGCTGGGCTTTCCAACTGGAAGGTTGGGAGTTCAAGACTGCGCAACAGAGTGAGCTCCCATTGCTTGTCCCAGCTCCTGCCAACCTAGCAGTTCAAAAGCACCTAAATGCAAGTAGATAAATAGGGACCACTTCGGTGGGAAGGGAACGGCGTTCCGGGCACTACGGCGTAGAGTCATGCCGGCCACATGACCATGGAAGCTTGTCCTCGGACAAAACGCCGGCTCTACAGGCTTTGAAACGGAGATGAGCACCGCCCCCTACAGTCAGTCACGACTAGACCATCCCGTCGTGGGGAAACCTTTACCTTTTTACATATATTAATAGGGCTGTTGGGGGGGATGTGAGCACCCCAGAAGCAGTGCAGTGTGCCTTGAGAATTGTCAAAAACTGATGGTGTGCTTTGACAATTTTAGCACCTTCTCAGTGTACCACGAGATAGAAAAGGTTGAAAATCGCTGCAGTAGACACTTCCCTGGGAGTAAGTCCCATTTAATATAATAGGACTTACTTCTGAGTAGACATGCATAGGCTCTCACTGTCAAGCACTGTGCTGTTGCAACTTGCAAACCCATTTTCAGCCCACCAACCCTGAATCCTGCTTCAACAGCCACGCGCCGAGGAGAGGCGTGCACAGCCCGATCTGGCCTGTAATACACGCCACTTTCTCTGCGGGAGTTTCCCTGCCGCCTTCGAGCTGGGAAAGTCCCGAGATGCGATCCTTTCGGATTCGGAATGCGTTCCCCTCATGGCCAAACAGCAAGGATCCCGCAAGGCTGCAGAGAGGGGCGCACTCTCATTAACGTGAATCTGAGCCGATTTAACTGTCGCTCAGACAGAGGCCCCAGATGGCCCAATCCGGGCAGGCAGCAACCACGTCTGCTGAATCACACCTGCCCCGAAGCAGGGCGGCCAACCCCACAAGCCTTCCCCGCAACAAAGCCAGCTTGCACTTTCACTTTCACTTCCGGCTGGCCGCCAGCGCGCATCGCAGCGCGCTTCCCAAACCGACCGGGCTGGGAGTTTGGGCGAGGGCCCGACCCGACGGGGGAAGCTCGGCCGAGCCAACCAAGGGTGAGTGGGGCGATCGTCGGCCCCTCTGTTCAGCTCGATCCGGCCCTGATCCCATCTCCCCCCAGAACAGAGCGAGGCGAGGCGCGGAAGTGGGTTGCTGCTGCGCCTGTGGTTTCCCCTCTTCCCAGCTTACGGTCTGGGCAGCTGCAAAGAAGCGATCGAGCTCGAATCCGAGAGGCGAGGCGTCGGGTTAGAGGCGGTCGGGGCTTGCCACTCCCGCCGGGAGAAGATCTTCGACGCAGCTGGCGTGGAGGACGATCACTCGACGCCTGGGAGCTCTGCGGGCTGCTTCTTATCAGTCGCCCATCATCAGGGACGAGAGACTCCCCCTTCTTTCCTTCTTCCCGCCCTCCCGAACGGGTAGGAGGGAGGGAGATGGCGAGCCTCGGTTCTCATTTGGGCTCGCAGTGCATGTGCTACGGGAGGGAGGGGACAGCCCGGGGTGGGAAGAGGCGCGCATTCGCCGCAGTAAGCAACTCTCGAAAGCAGCCCAGCTTGGGAACCAAAGCGTTGTTTATCTCGAAGCAGAGCAAACCCAAGTCCGGGAAACGCTGCGATCGTCGCGTTGCATCAGCGACAGCTTGTTTGCCCTCTTGGTTCAAGTTTAACCGGGAAGACTTTTTTTTTCCTGATAAAAACTTGGGCATTATTCATATTCATTGCTGCTGCGTCCCTATAGACTTCCTTGTTATAGTCATCAATCATGCCAGAGAAACCTTGGGCAACAGAAGCCCAGACTCAAATCTTGACTCAGAAAATACAAAGGTTTCAGTGGTAGCTGTTTGCACAACACAAGTTCCTTCTTGAAGTCAGCAACAGGGGCTGGAGCACAAGAATCATATTTCAATCATCTGAAGACATCGTTTGCCTCTATCCAGGCTTGCATGCATGCATTTCAGTTGATAGAGGGTTGTTGTTGTTTCCACTCTCACACAAAACCAAAAACAGGAGACTTCCATTAAAATTGAGTGTCAGGAGAGTTAGAACAGACAAATTTATTTACTTACTTATTCAATTTATAAACCACCTTTCTCCCCAAAGGGCACTCAAGGCAGCTAACATAGCTTTAAAATCCATAAAAGCCATTAAAATAAAACTTTACAATATGCAATAAAATATACAGTAAAAACAAGCCGCAGTGATAAAAAAATTTTAAAGGAAAATACACTTTACCCAGCTTGTAATTCGTCTGTGGAACTCCTTGCCATAGGATGTGGTGGTGGCGTCTGGCCTGGATGCCTTTAAAAGGGGATTGGAAAGATTTCTGAAAGAAAAGTCCATCACAAGCTACAAGTCGTATTTTGGATATGTGGTTGGTTTTAGAAGTAGGCTACCTCAGAATGCCAGGTGCAAGAGAGTGGGTATCACTCCCTTACCTTCAACAGGACGCAGGTATCTTATTGTTTTATGGTGGCCTGAGGCCTCTGGTGGGCCACTGTGAGATACATGAAGCTGGACTAGATGGGCCCTTGACCTGGTCCAGCATATCTTCTTATGTTCATAGCTATATTCTGCTGGGCTTTTTTTCTTTTTAAAATGGACACTTCTTTATACATGTTATCATTGGACCAAGATAATTTTCCAGGGATCTGATCGCTATTCAGACATTCATCTGACAGGCAGATGAGGTGGAAGGTGAGGATCATAATCTGGGTATTAACCCGGTATGTATCCACCTTATATGGAACCCAGGTCTACCCCGCTGGGTAGACCTGGGCTCTGGATGCTTTTCCGCCCGGGTAGACCTGGGCTCTTCCACCTGCTGACAGGGAAGGAGGGGAGAGGCAGAACACAACACAACAGCCCTCGCTCTCTCTCTCCAACACTGGGTCACAAAAAGTCCTTCCTTTTCAGTGCTGGAGAGAGAGAGAGAGAGAGAGAGAGAGAGAGAGGGCTGTTGTGTTGTGTTGTGTTGTGTTGTGTTGTGTTCTGCCTCTCCCCTCCTTCCCTGTCAGCAGGCAGAAAATTGCCTCGCCGGGTGGAAAAGCATCCTGAGCCCAGGTCTACCCGGCGGGGTAGACCTGGGCTCCGCGTAAGGTGGATACATACCGGGTTAATACCCAGAATCTGTTTGTATGCGCACAGGCTTATTCAGACATGTAGCGACAAATGCTTATGGGGTGGTGACAGAGGCTGTAAATTCTGGTGTGTGTGTCCCGTTCTAGAAACTCAGTTGAGCATTTGGGTCGTGCTCGTAGGTTCCCTCAGGGCTGGCCCGTCCATGAGAGCCAACTGAAGCAGGAGCTTGATGGGGGGGGGCATCCACCTGGGTCCACCTACTTGCCTCCACTGCTTCTGCTTCTCACCAGCTGGGTGAGGTGCACAAACATAAAATGCAATTGAATGTACAGGTTGAGCCTAGTTATCCCCAGATTTCACATCCGCACATTTGGCTCAACGTAGGTCTCCTGGGCCCGTGTTGAGCCAGACTAGGCTCAACACAAAGCCTCTGAAGGTGACTGGAGCTGTGCTCTGGTTGGGTCCAGAGGGCTTTCTGAGACCTATCAAGGTGCCCGTGTTCACAATCCATTTTGGCCTGCCTCAAAAGTTTGTCATCTACTTTGGGGGGGGGGGGGAGAGGTCTAACTGTGCTGGCCTAATTATAACTCCAGCTTAAGATTGCACTCTCAGTGAGCAATAACTAACCTGCAATGGAACAGGCAGGCCAAGAGGCCTATGCTGAATCCAGCACAGATGAGGAACAGGCTTGGGCACAACTTGGAGTAAGGGGATTTCAGCCCCCTTACCCCATGTTGCACACTAGCCAGCTCAATAGGGCAACTTGGGTCTGCGCCCATGATTTTGCAGGTGCAAATCTGATCAGGCCAGGGATGGGGGTTAAGATCCAGCCTGGGTCACCCAGGCTGGTCCCAACCCCTTAACAGCCCCAGTCCTCCTGCCGGACCACCTTCCCCCTGCTGGAACAAATGGCTGGAGGCCCCACTCATGTGCCAATGGCTCATCCAAACTGTGCTGGAACGGGTAAGGTGGCAGCAGGGGCAGTTTGTGGGTGGTTCAGGGGAAGATTGGGGCAGGGAGTGGGACAGGCATGGGGCAGTTCAGTGATGGAAGGGGGTGAATCTTGGCAGCAGTTGTGCACTTGGCAGATTCTATTCCCCTTTTCCTAGCCCAGTGCACCCTACATTTGACCTACAATACTTGCTTTTGACCTTCTTGACTTCCGTCTTCAATTTTCCTTTTTTCTAGTTCCTTCATTTTTTAAAAGCTGGCTATTTTTCACCTACATATATGTTGGACTTAAAAGTAATCAATTTGCTCAAGACTTTTTGAGCAATTGGAAACATTTCCATACATATGCAGCATCTAATGACTTCAACTAAAATATGCGCCTATCCAGAAGTTCATATAGTATAGTATCCATCCCATGTCTGTGGGTTTGACAAAGTCTTCACAGGGATTTCTTTTTGCTGCCATCTCTGCTTTCCAGTAGTGGACATCATACTCATTTCTCACACCCATATTTCCAGTATCACCTTTTCCAGTTGGCAGGGCTCATACCAGCACCAGTTAGAATGGTGTATAGATGATGGCTTCTAGGGTAAAGGAGCTTAAGGGCACAGTCCTAACCTGGAGTTAGGCTAGCAAAGTTTGGCTGGCACAAGGGTCTCTGTAAAGTGCGTTTGGACCACTCTCGGACTAAACATATGGTGTTGTGCTGGCCTAACTCCAGGTTAGGATTGTGCTCTAAGTGTAAGCAATAGACACCATGTGCTTAGCTCATAATGGGAGCAGTTCTAAATTGTGTAGTCTCACTGGTGTCTATGAAGCCTTTTTTCGGAGGGGGGAAAGGGATCTTATCACCACACATGCATCTGGAAAAGATAGGATATAACTGAGAAAGGAAATGTTTCTTCAGTGTGCCAGGCTTAAGACTGGCAATGTCTTGTTTACAGTTTGCCGCAAATTGGCACAGACTCCAATTCGGTCTGACTCAGAAATCCCATTGTTGGCCAATCTCGGTTTGACATACTGTAAACCTTCTGTGAATCGGCTTTCACGTAGCAATTTCTGACAAGAGTCTCCTCACTTCCTGATCGTTAATTCCTCAGTGAAGAGAAGTTACAAGAAATGTGTATTTTTCACATAAGGAGGAAGCATCCGCTCGCTGAATTACATGGATGTTACTATTTTATTGTTGGTATCTATAGAGGGAAGACAGTTTCAGTCCATTAAACTGTTTTATATCTTTCAGGCAGTAACTGATTTATTGCTCTCAAAGTACATTGTTATATTATCTCACCGCACGTCCAGGAACTTGATGTGCAGAAATTTTTATTTATTGACTTGGAGATCATCTCCAAGGAGGGCTCAAAAAATCCCCTGCCGTCCTGCTCATCCTTCCGAAAGCAATATTAAGGCAATCCTGAGCCAGAAAGTCTGACTCAGAGTAAGGAAGTTTATCACTGGTAACCCCTGCTAACTGGGCAAGAGGCACTTTTCCAAGTGGTGTTCCTCTTATGTTTAGAAGGGGGAGAATAATTGCCCCTCTTCACCCCAGCTCAGTGTCTTTTCTAGTGGCTGTTGCTGGTGGTGGTCTGCATTTTTTAGATTGTGAGCCCTTTTGGGACAGGGAGCCATTTAACTTTATTATTTGCCGGTAAACCGCTTTGGGAACTTCATGTTGAAAAGCGGTATATAAATACTTTTTGATTGATTGATTGATTTCTTGGAAATACTTTGGTGGCAGCAGCCCAATCCCTATGGGCACCTTCCGCTAAAGGAAGGAGGGTTCCATCAGCTGAAGGCCCATTTGGCTGGGGCTGTGGCTGCAGCCACAATGCATGCAGCAGGGCCGCCACCGCACAAGGCTGGCACCCATGCCCCTGGAGCACCCGGACGCAGCTGGAGGAGGTGAGATGACGTGGGGTTGAGTGGGCAGTGCGTGAGAAGGGGATCAGGGCAGGGATCCGGGCTTATCAGGGGAGCGCAGGGGGCGTTTATCCGTGGCAACGGCACTGCCAATATCCTATGTCCCATGCCCAGCTTCACCGCGCCCCCAGCCAAAGGACTGGCGCAAGTCTGAGTAAATTACTCCACTGGGGTACGGCGGTATACCACGGTGCGGCAGAGTAAGTAAGAAAGGATTTTGGATACTTATCCATCATACAGTACTTATATACTGCTTTTCAACACAAAGTTCACAAAGCGGTTTACAAGTAAATAATAACAATAAATGGGTCCCTGTCCCAAAAGGGCTCACAATCTTTAAAAAAAAAAAACAAAGAACACCACCAGCAACAGCCACTAGAAAAGACACTGCGCAAGGGTGAAGAGAGACAACTACTCTCCCCCTGCTAAATATAAGAGGAACACCACGTGAAAAAGTGCCTCTTGCCCCGTTATCTCGCCATCATGCCATGGTCCCTGTCTGGCCCACAAAATGCCTCGGAGGCTGCATCAGCACCTCTGAGCTCTCCCCCTCTCCCAGGCCAGTCAATGATAGGATTGGGCCATTACTAACCAATCCGTGAGCCGAGGCCCTGACAGGGCAGTGCATAGTATTGTTGTGCTTCAGGGCCTCAGTGCTGGTGGGAGGGCAAACTGCAGCCGTTGTACCAGTGCTTATCTCCCTGTCATGACACTTGCATGGTGCGTGAAGGGTCATGATATCACACACACACACACACACACACACACACACACACACACACACACACACA
>JAJKFI010000003.1:43414868-43475904 GCA_029204185.1 Lerista edwardsae | reverse complement strand
ACACACACACACACACACACACACACACACACACACACACACACACAGGCTTAAAGGAAAGTTGACACAGTGGATCTATCCCTGTAGGGAGGGGCAGGGGAGGATCCTTGGCAGGTCCAGACTGAAGTTGAAGCACACAGAATTGTTTCATCGTCGCATAGCAGAAGGAGAAACTGCGGCTACTGCCAGAAGGGGACACTGAGCAAGTTTGGTGTTGCTTTTTCACCCTTGCTGCTGTTTGGTTTTCAAGTTAGATAAGGCAGCTCAGTCCTAACTTGGGCAGGAGCAGGCAGGCCAGCCAGCGTCCGCTACGTCCTACCCAAGGTAGGAAGCAGCTGCAGCTCACCGTGGGGCAAGGAGACATTTGTCCCCTTACCCCTCAGTAAGTCTCAGGCAGCCCGATGGGGCTGCTCAGACCCGCACCTGCAAAACAGCAGGCACAAGTTTGAGCTGCCTGCAGCAGCCTGGATTGGGGCCGCGCAGCCCAGGGATGGGCGTTTGAAGTCAGCATAACTGCTGGCTCCAGCGTCTCCCTCCTCCCCGAGCTGCCCCGCCCATGGGACCACCCTTCCTCCACCCCATTCCATCCCTGTTCAATTAACACCACCCTCCCTGGCTTGTAAGGGCCGTGGTGGCGCAGTGGGTTAAACCGCTGCTGCTGGGCTTTCCGACCGGAAGGTTGGGAGTTCAAGACTGCGTGACGGAGTGAGCTCCCGTTGCTTGTCCCAGCTCCTGCCAACCTAGCAGTTCAAAAGCACCTAAATGCAAGTAGATAAATAGGGACCACTTCGGTGGGAAGGTAACAGCGTTCCATGCGCTACGGCTTAGAGTCATGCCGGCCACATGACCACAGAAGCTTGTCCTCGGACAAAACACCGGCTCTAAAGGCTTTGAAACGGAGATGAGCACCGCCCCCTACAGTCGGTCACGACTAGACCATTCGGTCGTGGGGAAACCTTTACCTTTACCTTACCCTGGCTTGTACAGAAAAAAAAAAATCTAGCCTCTGTTTCTAGCCTCTCCCCCTCTCCCCCATTTCTCCCCTCCCCGTCCCGAAAAAAATAATGGATCCATTCATTCCCCTGTGTCTTGTCGAGGCTCCTCCCCCTAGGTCTTGGCTGCCCCCACCTCATTGCCCAAGCAAAGGCCTTTGAAGCCTCTCCTTTTTGGAGAGGTCGGATTGTCAGCCTTGTTGGGCAGGGACAGCCCAACGCCTTTGAGCCCCTCCTCATTGCGAAGGCTCCAGCAGTGTTGCAGTGGATGAGTTTTGAAGTGCTTTCCATGACGCCCGGTCCCAGCATCGGAGAGGATCGGTTGAATCGGATCCACTGTTTTAAAAAAAATTAATTTCTCAAATTGTGATGTAGGAAGTCGTCTTTTTTTAGTTCTTCTTTTACTATTTTGGGTGTTGAGAAGGATACAGAGTTGCGGTTCTTGCACTTTTGCCTCTTCCAATGTTACTTGATGTTGCTGCAATATGTTTTTGAGGTCATCTCTCTTTGCCCTTTTCCTTTTTCACCTTATAGCAGTGGTTCCCAAACTCCTGTGAGGGAATTGGGAACCTTGTAAGCAGTGGTGTCATTCAAATGATTTAGGAACAGGAACTCACTTTTGATTGCTCTGTAAGCAATTTTGTGACAGGTGTACAAAATTACAAAATTACAAAAATTACAATTTTGTGACAGGTGTACAAAATTATGCATGGAAGGGATAAAGTCGATAGAGGGATGTTCTTTTCCCTCTCTCAAAACACCAGAACCAGGGGGCATCCACTAAAGCTGAGGGTTGGGAGAGTTAAAACAGATAAAAGGAAGTACTTTTTTTACCCACCGGGTAGTTAATCTGTGGAACTCCTTGCCACAGGAGGTGGTGATGGCATCTGGTCTTGATGCCTTTAAGAGGGGATTGGACAGATTTCTGGAGGAAAGGCCCATCATGGGCTATAGGCAATGATGGATTGTGCAACCTCCTTACAAAGGTGGTGGGCTACTGGTACCAGGTGCAAGGGAGTGGCCACAGGATGCAAGCATCTTGTTGTTTCATGCCTCCCTGGAGCACCTGGTGGGCCGCTGTGAGATACAGGAAGCTGGACTAGATGGGCCTTTGGCCTGATCCAGCAGGGCTCTTCTTATGTTCTTATGTGTACACACTAATCTTTCATAATAAGACATATGCCAAGGTGACTAGATGCTAGACAAAATATGAGGGTGAAACACTGGGGGGGGGTCATGGATGGGGGGTCGGGGTCCGTGGCTGGAGGGAGGCCCAGGCACGCAGCCTACCAAGCCTCGTAATGTGTTAAAGCCTCGTAAAGCCCCCCCCCAAGCCTCGTAATGTGTTAAAAATGCAATTGCGACCCACTTCTGGTTTCGCAATCACACCCAAAAGTGGTTTGCAATCACATTTTTGTGAGGCTTGGGGAGTCCTGCGGAGCTCCCCACACACCCCAGAGGCCACTGTGAGGGGCAAGTGCAAAATAAGCCCCTTTGCCCAGGGTAGCAGTGCAATCCTGGGGATCACGTTGCTGCCTTCCCCCTCTTCCCGCCCCTTAAAGGGATATTGGCCAGTGCTTCCCAGGCTGGTGGGAAGGCGTTCTCTCCAGGGGAGCAAGCCATTGTATATAGTTTAAAATGGGTTCAATTCCTATTCTCTCCCTTATGATCTCCTTCCTGATTTTATCCCTTCTGGCCACTCCGACAGCTTTCCTCCAGCATCTCATTTCTGTCGTAACAAACTTTTGCTTGTGTTTTGTCGTAAGGGAGCATGACCGGCACTGATAGCATCAAGTGGGAATGAGTCTACTGTACTTTGTATCAGATGTTTCTTTGTACTAATTGGTACTGCCTTATGTTGCAGAAAGACTAAGCAAATAAATACACCGTAAACTGGCTTTTATCATACATTTTTAAAAGAAGTGCTTGGCAAGAGCTAGCCAACATTCAGCACTTCAATAGATGTGCAAGTGAGTCCTTGGACCCAATCCAATACTTGTACTGACTCATGAAAACTGAGTTCTTGATATAATCCTGCACATCCTCTTCTTGCTGTCTTTCCCCGAAGCTCCTAAGGCTGGCCTTGCTCAGGATGCGACCTCACAGAGTTGTTGTGAAGACATGGAAATGGAACAGGCGGGGCGGAGTGGAGCAGGACCCGGGAGGGAGCCAGGATCGGCAGTGCATCCCAAGTCTCATGCTTTATTTATAGCTGTCTTCCACTAAATCAGTGTTTGAATGGTAAACATTACACTGATTTAGTGGAAGAAAACTCCTTTCTCACCTTCTTTATGGCGTACCTATATGGATTTCTGCAGTTTCACATAAACTGGACTCTTCCGTTACGGTTTTTTTAGGGAACTTCTAGGCATTCCTAATTCCGTTTAAAAATCCACCATCTTTCTTGAACTGGGAATACACCTTCCCACCACTTTAGCTTGGTCTATTTCCTTTAAATATTGGCTCTGACTTTTTTTTATGTACCCCCCCTAACTCTTTAATACTAGATTTATTAAAAGACTCTTTTTCATCCACTTGGTTTAAACTCTTTGACTCTAAGCTCCTTTCCTTAGGCATTACTTTTGAGTCACTAACTGATACTCCTCTGCAAACTGCCCACCTTCATATAAAATCTAGACTCTGGCAGATTGAATTGGAGCATCTGAATGAAAATCTCAACCTTGTTTGTTCTCCTGTTTTCTTTGGCCTTTCTTTGGTCGCCCATCCAATTATTTTGCACAATTAATCAATCCCTTCATGCGCAGAGCTTTTCTACTTGCTCGTTTAAATATATTTCCCTCAGCTTATCATTTTGACCGCTTCTCTAAAATTCCTCGAGATCAAAGACTTTGCCTCTTCTGTCATTTAGCTCCAGACTCTCTTCCACACATCCTATTACACTGTACTTTTATTGTTCCCTTCGCTCTTCCCTTCTCCAACCTTGGCTTTCTTCTCTCTCTATTGTTTTCTCTGACCCCTTTCTCTGTGTTATATCCTTTTAAAAAAAATATCCTTTTGAGTGATATATGTCCTTCTATCACACTTGCGGTAGCAACTTTTCTTGCCGAAGTGTTAAAATTAACTGTTTAATTTAATTGTTCTTCTTTTTGTGTATATTTCTTTAATGCCAATAAAGATTCTGAAATTATTACACTAAATCAGTGTAATTGAAGATCAGTCAGTTTGGGCTGGATGGTTGTGGTTGTCGTTGCTCTGACTATAATTTAAAGCTTTCTCCAATATAGATAATACAGCCAACAAACCCTTAACTTTGAACCCACCTCCACTCCCAACTTGGAAATGTGTCCCATTTAAAGGGGGAAATATAATAAATACTCATAAATGAAATAATTGGTCAGGTCCATATTGAGCTTGCATTGAAATTGTCCAGTGTTCTAGCCCTGCCTCTCAAGGATAAGAAAGAGGGATAATATTTTGTGAAATCTGCAACCTGCAGTTCACAGGTGCTAATAATTAGGAAAACAGAGCCAGGCTGGGCTTGGGAGGGAACTGAGAATGTCTGAAGAGCTCCAGCCTAAGCCCTAAATCACATGCATTAATTTTTATAAAGTAGGGAAAAGTTAGTGAAAGTTCTCAATGCATATACAAATGTGATCCAACAAGGCTTATCTTCTCCAGCAGGCAAATAAATGTAACCAAAGACGTTTGCACTTTTTTGGTTCTCTTTCAGGTTCTTAAAGTTCCATCTTGTATACCAAACTTGGATCAGTTTTGAACGACGCCAAAAGCTGGGACATGCTTGCTGTTCCTGCCTCTAGATGGCACTGTTGCACCAGGCTTGCGCTTTTCCAGACTAGGGTGCCCATCAATGCTTTGTTTGTTTGCTCTGCTGAGGGATTTAGTTCTTAATAAGAAATTGATCCTGCCTGGGGTTTCCGCAAGCGCGTTCTTTTGTGCACATGAGTAATTGCAGTGAGTTCATCAGAATTACTCACGTGCATGTGTTTTGACAGGAGAAGGTTGAAAGTTCTAGACTGACAACCATGGAGACTAAATCCTCTGTTCACCCGCAGAGCAGGTGCAAAGGCAGCAACGGCAGATGCAGCACAAGCGTCTTCCTCATTCTCCAGCGAGCCCAACAGTGAGATTGGGGCGATAATTGTTTTGGAGGTAGGAAAGTATCAGAATTCGGGAGTTACACGTTGAATAATGCAGAGTGAGTGACAAGGGTGGTGATGTAAAGGAGGGGACACAGAGCAAAGCAGGGAGAGAAGCAAAGCTTTTGAGCAAGGATCAAGCATAACCACTGAAAGAAAGAAGGGACATAAATGCACCGGGTGATTGGAAAGGAGAAATAGAACAGAAAATATACCAGAAGGGACTGAATCCTAATCCCAGGCCAGCAGAGTCTTCCAAAGAGCTTAAAAAGACAAAAGAAACAGAAGCATTTTAAGTGCATTTTTAAACTCATGCACCCCAAGCCTATGTACGTTTACTCAGAGTGCAATCCTAACCTGGAGTTAGGCTGGCACAGTTAGGCCAGCAAAGTTTGGCTGGCACAAGGAACCCCATAAAGTGTGTTTGGACCATTCTTGGTCAGAGAGGCCAGCACACAGATGTGCGCCATCTTCCCTGACTCTGAGAGTGGTCCAAATGCACTTTACTGTGGCCCTCATGCTGGCCAAACTTTGCTGACCTAACTGTGCCAGCCTAACTCCAAGTTAGGTTTGCAGCCTCAAAAAGACATCCAGTAAGGTTAATGAGATTTACTTCCAGATTAGGGTTGCAGTTTTTAGTGGGGTATTTTTGTTCTGTACAGGGCGATAAATATCAGGAGGTCTTTTTCCCATGCCCACACCTTGAATCCTGGACCACTCCTACTGCCCTCCATCCGGATCACAGAGGCACATTTCCCCAGTATGCAGAATAATTACAGGGAGCAGCCCTACCCTGACATCACTACTCAGTTCTACTCATCCCTATTTCTGCCACCTCTAGCATACCGTTGCTTGGGATAATCCAGATGTAGTAGAGCTGAGCATCATTCTAGATGGATGCCAGGCAGTCACTCAAATCCACACTTTCTTACCCATTTCTCATGGAAAGCAGCTTCATGTTGGCTTGCTGAGTGCTTGCTCTCTCTACCCAAGGTGCAGAAGACTGCTGTGGAAAACACAGTGTCCTTTGGACCGCTCTTCTTCTGGACCTGGCCCCATAGACAACATCAACCTTACAGGTGTCTCCATTGTTTTTGCCACAAAGAGTGAAGAAATCAATTAACTGCCTTTGGGAATTATGTTGTAGATGAGAGAGGTGATTCATGTTTTGGGTGAAAGAAGCAGAGAACCAGAGTGGTCCAGTGGACAGAAGGTGTCACTTGACCATGAAAAATATGTCTTCTTGCCCCTGGTCAACAATGAATCCATCTAGTTATCCTCCTTATTCTATACCTGCCTTATTCTATACTATACCTGTAGAATAGGAGTACAGGTCCAGACTCACTATCTGCAGATTCAATATCCAAAAGCATTGAGTTTTCATGATTCATTAACTTGAGTCATGGGCATCACTGACTCGAACCAGACTCGAGTCTCAGGGCCAGTGACTCAGAAAAGAGATGACTAATTTGACTTGAGTCCTGACTCTCGTGCGTGCATGTGTGCGTGTGTGCGCGTGTGTGCGCATGCTTGCTTGCTTGCTTGTTTACTTTTTTTCCTGTCACTTTTCCCTCACCTCGAAAGACCTCATGGGCTATCCAGAAGACCTCCAGTCCTTCAGATCGACAGCAGCAGCAGATGTGGTTGGAGGGGTAGATAGTTCCAGGTGGCAGAGCTAGGATGGTTGAAGGGAAGGGGAAGACTTTTTTTTTTCCAAGGACTTAACTGGTTTCTTGAAGTGACTCTGGACTTGAGTCAAAAATGACTCAAAATGTCCATGAGTTGAGTCGCAATGAGTATGTATGACACACATCAAGTCAAGTCACAGGGTTGCCGACTCATGACTCATCTTTCTGACTCAAACTTAGTGGCTTCAGCACATTCCTGCTTAGTATAGTCACATTTCCAGAAGAAAATAGCAAATATTCATGGCAGCACTACATGCTACTGTAGAAAAACAGGTTCAGAATCAAGCAGCAACCATAGCATAGAAAATGCAGGGAGACATCAATAAGGCTCTTGATCTAACATCCTTGTTTCAGCAAAGAGTGCCATGAGCGCTTTAATGATCCCAGCTGTTCATGAGGACTACAAAGGCTAATAGCCGTATCATGAGACTGGTCATAAAGTATATGCTGTCTCCACGGTGGTTGTCATCACAGTGATGTCTTCAGTGTTGCATCTCCTCTGGAGAAAGTACACTGATTCCCTGAATGTTGTGCAGAGGTTTGACATTCACCCATCTTATTACCAGTGATACCACTTGTGACAGTATTGAATCTGGCAATCTTGTATTGAATGCATGTTGTTTGGAGGATTTATCATGTTAAGTAACATATGTTGCTGTTTTTACAGAGAGTGCTTCTCAATAAGCATGGGCTAGAGTTCAGAATAGTTGTCCTCTTACTCTGGAGTGCATGCTTCCCTCTCACTGGATTTATTTTCCTCTCCTTCTATTCTTTCTATCTATTGCCAAGCTGCCTGTTATTATTTATTTCTCACAGTAACATGGTGTAGCGTGCAAAGTGCTTTACAATAAGTACAAAAAGTGAATAAGTCAGTCATCCTCACAACAATCTTCTGAGTGATTCAGAAGTTGTTTTAAGAACTTTCTTCAACGTCCTTTATAAGTTAGACAAGCAGTAACCGGGGGGGGGGGGAAGGCTCCTGGTCATAGGACAGCCCCGCTGCATCAGGCTAAAGACCCATCTAGTCCAGCGACCCACCAGGTGCCTAAGGGAGCACACAGGACAAGATACATGCTTCTCGCCCTGCATCTGGCATTCTGAAACAGCCTTTAGATCACCTTTAAATCATAATATAGAAACATTTACGATCAATCTGCACATGTTTCTAGTAAGAAGATGCATGCCATCTTTCAATTTATTCAGGCGTGAAATAAATTGTTTCCTTGCTTCATTTATTATCTAATGGTTTGCTTTGAGAAAACAATAGATCTTGCATGTTTAGTGATGCAAAGTATTTGCTAAATTAAAAAAATGCAGTAAACTATTTTGTGCTTTCCATCATATATGTTAAACATTGATTTATTAACAGTGTTTTTTAATGAAGCAAAAACCCCATTTTCTACCATTGGTGTGTTTTTGCACCACATGTAACAAATGTAGTCATTTTGGTGTCACCCCTCCCTCCGGTGTCATCTGGTGCAGTCTCCCCCTTGTATTCCCATAGTAATGTCCCTGCTCTCACTATCATGGTGCCTGTGGGTACTGATCATGTTTCTCATGAACATGCTGATATTGGGTTTTATTATTATTTATTTGAAGAATTTATACCCCTCCTTTCCCATGCCGAAGCAAATGCCCAAGCCTGCTTACATGAGCAGGCTCGTCTAAACCACCATATTTTCAATGGGTTTTTTACGAATATACAGTACTCTTGTGATCCACCAATCCTCAGTCCCAGATGTAGCCTTCACAGTGTGGTTCTCTCCTTTTGTTTTGTGGTCAACAGGCATGTCTGCATCAGAGGGAATGGACAGCACTACAAATCATATGACTTTTTTTAATGTGAAGCAAATGCAAGTTGATTTTTCAGCACTTTCAACATGGTAGAAGTCGTAGATCTAGGACTTATTCTGACTCTGCAATCCAACTCTGATGTGTAGGAGTAGGACTATGTTGCATTTCCATCATGGATCGTCTCCTTCAGCAGGGCAGGAAAAAGTCCCACAACTGAGATCAGGCTTTGCACCCACAGCGGTGAGCAGTGATCTGAAGTCCATCCCCCTGGCACCGCTATGCCAGCATAGCATTGCCACTACCAATATGCCAGTTATCTGTTAAGCAAAACCAGAGGCCTGATCTTGCTGTATTTACTGAGACAGTCCTGTGGATGGTTCTGCACATGTCTTGATTCAGAGAAATTATCTTTGTTGTGTGCCGAAGCATTCATTAGATTGGTTCAGTGTATCAAAGCCTTAAAAATCAGTAGTTGACTTCCCCTGAAAAATGGGATCTAGTTGCTTACTTAAAATAAGTTGCTTACTTTCTGTTTCAGCAGAAAACAATGTTAAACATACTGGTTCAAAGAAAGCCTTCATATAGCAGAGAACTTGGTCAAATAGCCGTATCATTTTGTCCATGCACACTGCATGCATTATTTCCTCCTAAAGCTATCCAGTAATTATTGTCATTACCAGAAGATTGCAACATATCCCAGTATCTGCTGAGGTTCCATTCCAACCCCCAAAGTGGATATCTGAAACCATGGATACTGGGGATGCCTTTTTTAACATAGGGGAACACAGTGGGTTTGCTGCAACAAAGTAAAAAAAGACATTTGTTTAATGTTCCCCTATCTTTTTAATAGGTGTCCCGTATCAATGGTATCCGTGGATAACTGAAACCGTGGATACTGAATCAGTGGATACTGGAGCACTCCTGCACTTCTTTGTTGCAATTTATTAATTTGCCATTAGTGTGCTGTTAAATGAACCAATCACTTTAATTATTGGTTCCCTGTGTTTAGTTAATAGCTACATGCACAAAGTGTACTTTCATCTTATGTGACACCACTAATGAATTAGTGCTTAGAACTAAGTGCACTAGTGCAACTTCTTCTTTCTCTCCTGACTGCTGCAACTGTGACTACTTGTGGGGGTAGTTTCTGCCCTTTTATTAAAATTCTTCCTCGTGAAAACCGAGGGCTTTCACAACACAGAAGGGAGCATTGGTTTCTAGGCCTGCACATGGTCTCACCAGAGAACACTATTCAATAGGCTTCAGAGCAATTCAGCTGTGGCATAACTGCGGCTGTGGCCACATGTAATATAGCCTGTAGCTCTTTAAAGAGGATTAGCTTCAGATCAGGGGGAGTATTCATGCTGCATTTCATATAAAGCAGAGTATGCTAATGACATGGAAATGTCTACCGCAAACATTGCAGGATAACTTAAACCCTTGAAACTGAGCTCAGTGCCTTGATAGTCCACTCCGAGAGACAAATTTCTTTATCTTCATGTTAATCAGGGAAGAGAGGGAGAAAGTGTGATTTTTACAACAGTAGTTCTTCAGAGACAAATTACTGTAGGGATTTTCCCAGATGAAGAACAGCTAAATTCAATTGTGGTCTTGCTTTTTTTGAGGGGAGGGGGGTTGTGATATCTTGAATAGTTAAAATAATAGTAACAAGCATCTTGAGGTGAGTTTAGTACTATGAATGGCAATTTCAAAAAAAAAACCACTACTAACAAGAATATTAACAATTTTGGGGAATGTTCTTGGGAAAGGAACCATGCATTAAAAACATTTAGTTACATCTTTCTGGGGTTTCCCCCCCTTTTCTCTCTGTTTAATCTGCTGTGCGATGGCCAAATATGTGAACTTGGACATCCACAAATCAACTCTTGCCTTGACCATGAACTTACCAGTGGCCTTAAACAAGCCTCTGTCTCAGCCTGAGTCCAATTTGCAAGGTGAGGATAGAGCAACCCTACTTTGCAGGGCTGCTGTAAAAATTTGAGACACTGTCTCAAATTTAAAAGCATTTTAAATTTTAATTTTAAAGCATGCTACTAAATAAGGAGAAAAAGATGATTGCCTAATGCCTCCATCCTCTCCCTTCCCTCCCCCACCGATGTAGCCACGCCACCAGAGCATGTATCCTGTGGTGGGGAGGAGACGGGTCGTCCCTAGATCTCTTTGGGGTAAAGGAGCATTTGTTCCATTACCCAGGTTAAGCCTCTGGCACCAGGATTAGATAGGACTATTCAGATCTGCATCAGCAATTTCACTGGCACAAGTCCGTGGACCCAGGAAGGCAGATCAAGATCTGGAAGGGGAATAGGATACTGGTGACACTGCTGTGGCGGATACTGCTACACTCTATCTGCCCCCCATTCTGCCTCCTTCTGCACCCTGTTCCACAAAAACTCATTCCACCTCCTCCCCACTTCCTTCCTACCACCTGCAATGACTTATGGCACTGTGGGACTTGACGGCTCTGCTGGCAGACAACTGCCACTCACAACTTGCATTTTAGTAGGTTAGTTCACTGTTACGTACCTTACACAGAAGGGAAACCGAGACTGAAATCTAATGGCTATCTGAATCTACCTAGGGCCAGTTCAGAGCATATTTTTAACCCTGGCCTGGCCCGATGTGATAAAGGACATGCATGCTCATAAAGTGCACACTTTCTAACCCATCCCCTTGCTTCAAGTAAACTCCTTGAACCATGTCAGGGAGGTGATGCAGGCGAACCACCCTTCTGCATGAGTTCCTAATCTGACTAGGTTTAGAGCACATGTTGGGGGGTGGTTTGCCCAATCCGCCATTCCACTTAATTAAAGGAAGTAACTGGAAACTGAGAGGCAGGGTGCGCATGAGCTTCCCCATCACTTACAGTGTGAAGCTGGTTTCGGATTAAAATACCCAAACTGGTCCTTAATGAACCTAGACCACATTTGGTCCAATGACCAAATTTAATTTAGTCATACTGGCTCTCCACTAGACCATGATAGCTTTCAAATGTGTATTTGTACATTGCATATAAGCACAGAATAGCGTCAAGCTATGTATCATTTTTTCTATCGATCTTACTCTGCTTTTTGCAAAACAATGTTGCAGTCTTCCTTGATATATATATAGCACTAGCTTTTTGTTACCCGGCGTTGCCCGCATAACAAAATGATCTTCCAGAGTTTATGAGTTTTGCACCCCTTCTCGCCCCCCACGCCGACAGGGGCCGAACCCGGACTCCAGCCGCGTTGGGAGCATCACTGCTTGCCTCGGCAACCCCGGACACTACGGATTCGACACCGATTTTGGCCGTTTTCGACCGTGTTCACGTGGGTCCCCCTGTGCACCCCCACCCCTGGGGGCGCTGGGGGGGGCCTGACCCCCGCAGCGTTTGTTGCCAGGCCACAAGGCACGTGTGTGCCGGGTTTGGTGTGCTTTGCTCCAGGCATTCCAGCACGGCATGGCGGAAATTTCGTTTCGCACTCCTTCTCGCCCCCCACACCGAGGGGGGCCTGAACATGAACTCCAACTGTGTCCAGAGCGTCGCCGTTCGTCTCGGCGACTCCGGAAACTACGGACTCAATGCCGATTTCAGCTGTTTTCAGCCATCTGAACTTGGGGGCCCCTGCGCACCCCCACCCCCAGGGGCGCTGGGGGGGCCTGACCCCCGCAGTGTTTGTTGCCAGGCCGCAAGGCACACGTGTGCCAGGTTTGGTGCCCGTCGCTCCAGGCGTCACAGCGGGGCATGGCAGACGTCTTGTTTCGCACCCCTTCCCACCCCCCACCCACATTGAGGGGGAGGTGAACCTGAACTCCCACGGCGTCGGGAGCATTGCCGCTCGCCTCGGCGACCCCAGAAACTACGGATCTGATGCCGATTTCCTTCATTTTCAACCGTTCTCACTCAGGGCCCCCTGCGCACCCCCACCCCCAGGGGCACTAGGGCGGCCTGACCCCTGCAGTGTTTGTCGCCAGGCCACAAGGGCATGGCGGATGTTGTGTTTCGCACCCCTTCTTGCCCCCCACACCAAGGGGGGTCTGAATCCGGACTCCAACGGCATCAGGAGCGTTGCCGCTCGCCCCGGCAATCCCGGAAACTATGGATTCAACGCCGATTTCGGCCATTTTCGACCATTTTCACAAGGGGACCCCCGCGTACCCCCACCCCCGGGGGCGCTGGGGGTCTGACTCCTGCAGTGTTTGTCGCCAGGCCACAAGATGTATGCGTGCCAAGTTTTGTGTCGATCGCTCCAGGCGTTGCGGAGCCTATGCGGAACATACACACATACATACATCTTTTTTATATAGATAGACTAGCTCTTATGTACCCGGCTTCGCCCGGGTGTTTATATGTCCCATCACTGACCCCCCCTCCCACTCACCAGGCATACAGATGGCCCTGTATAGGTTTACCTGCGGGAAACCTATTTGCACCCGGGTGTTATATGTCCCATCACTGACCCCCCCCACTTACCAGCCATACAGATGGCCCGTTTATATGTCCCATCCCTGCCCCCCCCCCTCACATGTGTGCCCGGGGGTTAATATGGCCCCATCCCTGATCCCCCCCCACTCACATGTGTGCCCGGGTGTTTATATGTCCCATCACTGACCCCCCCCAGTCACCAGCCATACAGATAGCCCTGTATCGGTTTCCCTGCGGGAAACCTATTTGCGCCCGGGTGTTTATATGTCCCATCCCTGACCCCCCCCCGCCAGTGGTTTTCGGCCACCCCCGGGCATGGTTTTTTTTTGTTAAAAATTACCCGGCGGTGACCGGGTGTTTATTTGTCCCATCCACACTGCTGTACTGTTTCTGTTGCTCTAGATGTAGTAGCCCTCTGTTTCATATCCTGTAGTCGTTTGTGACGCTGCTATACTGTTTGTGTTGCTCTACATGTAGCAGCTCTGTCTCTCTTATCATGTAGTCTTTTGTCACACTGCTGTACTGTTTCTGTTGCTCTAGATGTAGCAGCTCTGTGAGGTAGTGTTGCAAGTCGTTTTTTTTCCCCTCAGGTGTTTCCTGTGTATGCTGTTGTTTCATCTTTGTAGCCTTTGGTTGCACCTGCCCAATTGCCTTACGTTATACAGTGAAAGTAAACTTTCAGAGTGAGAGCAACAGCCACAGCACCTTGTGTCAACTGTCCACTGCCAAGCAGGGACCGCCCACATTTCCATAGAACGTATTTCCCTGGCCCTGTATAGGATTCCCTGCGGGAAACCTATTTGCTGCTATTTGTCTTCAACTGTACAGAGTTCAGTTGCTGCCTGAAGATTCCGCATGTCATTTGCATGTACTTTGCATCTCATCATGACATCATCAGAGCCTTGGAATGCAGCGGCTCAGCCCATAGCCACCCATAGAGAACCACAAATTCGCTTGTACCCGCGCCCATGGGGGCGCACGCCGTTCCAAAACCGCGCAGCGACGTCTCGGGGGGGCCAAGGCACCCGCGTGCCGAGTTTGGCGTGAGTTGGTCCAGGCGTTGCGGAGCCTATGTGGAACATACATACATACACACATACGCTCTTTTTTATATATGTATAGATAGCTTCACAAGATCATTTAAATCACTCTGGATTTCATCAGTGATGTTCATGGAATCAATTTGTCTTTTCCTTGCAAAGATAGTAAAAGGTATTGTAAAAGAAGGCTGGGCTAAGAGTGATAAGATTTGGGTTCAAATTATCACTCAGTCAGAGAAACTCACTGGATGGCTTTAGGAAACTCACTATCCTCCAGCCTAGCTTATTTCACAGGGTTGTTGTGAGATAAATGGGTGAAGAAATCATATGTACTACCCTGAGCAATTTAGGAAAAAATGAAATTAAAAATCTAATAAATTAATTAAATAATAATCAATTTCCCCCAAAATAAGAACCACATCTGATAGCCCTTGGCTATCATAAATATGTCCATCATCCTATAATATGCATGCAGAGCTATCCTGTGCATGTTTACTCAGAAGTAAACCTCACTTCCCTTGGAGCATAAAATTGCAGCCAAAAGTATTTTTAGATATGTTAAACATATTATGATTTGAACCTTAATGAATACAAATTGATTGCAAAAAAATTAGTCATGTAAGTGGCTCTTTTCAAATCAGACATGCTGTACAGTATGTGTGAGGAAATGTAGTTTAGGCATCTTACTGCTTGGAAGTTTACTTTGCCAGGCTTGTAAGTACAATTGAAGATTTGCTACCTGTTCATTGTGTTTGGAGAAACCATTAGTATACATGCACCATGCTAAAATGCATAATCATCTCACTTCCCCCAAGAGGTCATTGCAGGTTTTGCACATTTGCACATGAAGAATTAAAGTGTTCTATAGGCTCCATCGAGTCGTAAGAAAGGTTTGAAACAGGGGGTTCCTCTGGTTCATTCTGAACGCGTGAGCTCACATTACTTACCAGCATTTCAGCTCTCTCAACCAAATAGCTTAGGATTTGGGTGGTTAGTTGGCTGGTGAGGGTTTTTTTCATTGCAGTTTTGAAGGGTTTGTCTCTGTAGACATGAAGGGCTGACCATACATATTCATGAACGAGAAGTCTTTCCAGACCCTGTTAACATTGACAAAGACAAAGCTGTTTCACACAACAAGTGGATGGGAGTTCTGGGTGAGGACGACTGCAGGACAAGATTAGCAGAAACGCCAATCTTATTCCTTGCTTCATTTGGCCTCACCCTCCTAATGATTCTCCCAATTGTTGGTCTGCGACAAGGCTGCCATTCAGAGATGGTTTCTTCTGGCCATATGCAGATGACAATAGTTTCCTTAACTTCTATTTTACTGAACACCACCAAGTAAGATCAGAACAGAAAGGAAGTAGTTTCACTTGTCCAAGGATTCAAGTTTGGTCACTTCAAAGGTATCTTTGATCTAGAAATATGTGGTGTACCAAATTCATTATGTCTTTTTAACGAGCTTTTAAAATTTATTGCTCTTAATGTCAACAATCCCCTTTTCTGCATGCAGCCAGAGTTGGTGAGATGGTCACATTTAGAGAGAAGCAGTCCAAATTTGTACTTTTAAAGTCATGACTAGGGGAGGGGGAAAACAACAGGTGCTTTTGTTCCTTAAATGGTGACTCTGTCAAGGTTCTGCCTTTGGCCACAGAATTCTTTTACTTTGTAAAATCACTTTGCCTTAATGAAATTGCATATGGAGGGCAGGCAAAATGCGAGGCCTGCAACAGAGTGAAGAGAATGAATAGAAGAATTCATCAACACAAGCTGATCAAGAAAAGTGGATGCATTTCTCATTTGCCAGCCAGTCCTGAGTTTCTCTCAAGGATGCTACACATTTCAATAGGGATATGGATAATTGACGTATGATCAGGATTGGGTCATGTGGCACTCACAGGTTATGTCTAGAACCACAAAACATTTGTCCTGGCCCACAAAACCTATCTTACAATATATGGTGATTGATCTGTAGGCCAGTCATTTGGGAAGACAAGGCAGCCCAGATTTGGCCCATAGACCAGATGATGACCAGACTTGACTATAGTTGTATAAAGGTTATAGGCTGAGAAAAGCCAACAGAATGCCCTGCAATATTTGTTTTATAAATGTATGTTAGAGGTACAAGTGGGGCCTTTTATCCGTGAGGGTCCATTCCAGGAACTTTCGAAGATAAAAAAAAAATCCACGGGTAATTAAACCTGTGGATTTTGCCCACAAACACCCTCCAAAACGGAGGGCTTTCTGAGGCCCACTGAGGCCACATGCATCCATATGCAGCCTTGGTGGCCCTCAGAATGACCCTTTCGTCTTAAAAAACATTAATTCCGGGTTTGGGAAGTAACGTTTTTCTGCTGAAACTACCATTCTGAGACCCACCAAGGTTCTCTTCACCCAGCTTTGGTTGTCTTCAAAAGCTTCACGTTGAGCCTAATCTGGCTCACCATGGGTCTGGGGGGGGGCCCACATTGAGCCAAATCTGTGGATGTAAAATCCATGGATAATTAGGCTCAACCTGTATATGTGTTAATATTGTCTTTCATAAAGAGATGCTGGAATTGATTGTCCACCTAACTGTTCTGAGTATGGTTCCCATAAATTGGATCATGGATTCATTAGGGAAATGAACATGGTTAATCCATTCAGGCTGACCTTTTCCACACATATATACTCATGAGGATTGCTTTAAAATAAATCTTTGCGAGCGTAGGAAGCATTGTGCCAGAATCTGCCCATAGCGAGAGGCTAGCAATAAAGTTCAAACCTAGGTCTACAAATTCTGAAAATGAAATACTGTAGAGTTGTTTGGGAATCCAAAAATCTCTCAAATGTAGACAGCTTGCAGAGCAAATAGTTTGCTTTTGGTCCACCTGCAACCATCCGTGCCAGGCAAATTCCTTTCCTTACACATTTCTGTAAGTCCAAAATAAAGTCAGTGCAGTGGTTATTATTTTGCCCAGAAGGGGGATGGGTCTAGTTTTTACAGGGCATTTGGTCCACCCCGTAAGCTGTGCTTTCTTCATCTAACCTATGTCTTTCCTGTAACGATTATCTCTGTAGTTTCTAAAAACAATTTCTGCGCTGCTTCAGGCTATTCTTGATCTCCTTTCTAAACAGGAGCACTTCTGCTTTTGCTAAAGGGTAGGGGGCTGTGCAGGGACTGGCCCTCCTCGCCCCCTCCCCTTTTTTCCCATTTTGCCTGTTAATTGGCTGAGACCACCAGAATTTGGAGGACACAGATGTCACTGATAGTTTGCCTAGGGAGCACATTCATGCCCATCTGTTGCAGTCTCGAAGGCTGTTCATATATCCACAAGGCCTTCATTTAATTCTTGTCAGAAAGTAATGTAAATCCCGTTTACCTCAGAGGTCGCAGCCGAGATTTATGCCAATGAGCCCCCCTGCAATTTGCGCACACACACACACACATGCACACAGTAGTTGTATAGGAGAAAAGGAACCCTTTCATGTTGCTGCATATTAACAAGAGAGCTTGCCTTAGGAGAGGCTTTCCTTGAGTGAGGGGTTTCCTGATTTTAAATACAGTCAGTGCCATTTGGTATACCAAGCTGTACAAAAAGCATTTAATCATACCAAGCATTTAATCTTTATACCAGAAAACTAAGATAGAAACAGAGCCTTAAGCAAATAAATAGCCATTGCCTGGTCTCTCATTATCTCATTCTAATGAAATATTTCATGTTATATCCAGTACACACATACGATTTTGGCCTGAAATATTATTATTACCAAGTGAGCTCAAAAGATTGCCAGTTATTTATCTGAGAAATTCCTGCTAGGTAACAGGCTGATATTCCACAGGTATAAATGGACAAAAGTCCCTAGTGCTAATTCAGTAAATTTCAACCACTAAACACCATCCGGGTCTAACCTTCCTCCAATAAGTCTGTAAAAATTGGTAGTTTTTTTCCCCTGAATACAGTTTTGTAATTGTATCTCAATTTTAATGAAACTTCAAATCAGAGTGGTTGAAAGGAAATATAAAATACAGTTCTGTGCATTTTGATGAGGGGGAAAAAGCTCTCATTATCTTGAAAGTTAAAATTTAAATCTGACCTTTGAAAAGGCCAAGCGTTTGGTGCTCAGCCCTACTTTCCTATGCAGGGCCAGGGGACTCTTGCTTTTGAATTCCAAAGGGAGCAAGCCCGACCCCTTTAGAATTAGCTGATGCAAAATGCAATGTAGCGTAATGACATGGGTTCAAAGCAGTTCTAACAAGCACATAACTTCAAAGTGCCATAGGAAAAAAAAGAAGCTGTACTTGGCGTTATATTCTGTGTATCAACAAACCTGCTCTAAATCTGTTTTTAGAAGTATGTTCCAATAAAGACACACTTCAAAAACAAAAACCTGAGGTCGTTCCCTTCCCCCACTCCCCAATTTTGTGTAATAAACTACAGGGCAATAAATCTACAAATATTTTAGAATATCCTTCCTCAGGGTCAAACAAGATATGATGTGAGAGTTCCATGACTGGCTCTCTTGATGACACAAAATAAACCTTTTGTTTCAAGCATACACAAGGAAAGAGAGATTTGGGATTGTGGTGCAGGGGGTAGGAGGCCTAACTCTTCTCTTCAAACACATGCTGTGGCCCCAATCCAAATCCCCCTCCCCCACCAAAGCTGCTATTACCCATGGCAGGGAAAATTTACAAGAACGAAAATTATGCCCGTAACAGCCCAGCCCTATCCCCTGCCATGCTAGAACCGATATCAGTGATTCTCAAACTTTTTAGACAGGACCCACTTTTTAGAATGGCACTCATGTCGGGACTCACCGGAAGCGATGTCATTAACCTGGAAGCGATGTCATAGCTGGAAGTGACATTATCAAGCAGGAAGTGCCATCATTGTGACATAATCAAATGACACTCCTGGAATGCAAACTGGCATTCTTGGACTGCAGCAATTGCACAACCAAAAAATGTCCCTGACAGAAAGCAAGATTAGGTCAAAATATGATGTACAAGCACTGAACTCAAAACAAAATTTAAAAAAATCTCGCTTGAAAATTCAAACTGTTAACACTCACAAGATAGCAAGAGTGAGGTCTGCAGCTTCCAAGATGGCTGCTCTCAGCTTTCTATGACCCACCTGATATCAGGTCACGACCCACCAAATGAGTCCTTATCCACAGTTTGAGAAACACTGAGCTATGTCATTATTGGAGTTACTCCTGACCGTACTCCTGGGTACTCTGAAACTACCCAGTGTGGGAAAAGTCGGGATTTCTGAGTGTTTTGGGGAGGTTGTGAGAGGTAGATCCTTTCACAATCTTTTGCTTGGGCCTTTTAAAGACAAGGAAAGTGAAGCAGCCTCCACATGGAAATAAGGGAAACCTTCATGCTAATAATGAGTTTTGTGCTTCCTGCTGCTGCTGGGTCTCAAGATAATTCAAGCCTCACACACACACACACACACACACACACACACGCCACTCAGCTTGGCAAAGGCTTCCTCACATGACAACAAGATTTGTATAATTACCATTGCCTCCATTCAAGGCCCACCTTGAATGTCCACCCAGAGATTGGGGAAGTTTCAGTGTAGCACTTAAAATAATTAAAATGTTTATTTGAAAGTCAAAGCACTGCTAGCCATAAATAATGATTGCTTTTCTGAATTGACTGTGCTGAGTCCCCATCGAGCACTCCTGGGACGAGCTTTATTTGTTCCCTGTTGGGATTAATCCATAAATGCAGCCTCCACATGGCACTCATCAGGGCCTGACTTCCCCTTCATTGGTCTCCCTGGAATTATAACACAGTCTCAAGATCAAAACTCGGATAATACGTATTGTGGAGAGAAAGGGCTTAGCGTTTTAATTGGTTATTCGGAATGTCATATTGTGTGCATTTATCTGATTTTGTATCCAGTGTCCACATTATGTTATAATATCAATGGCCACATTAATATTATGGTTCTTATGTACAGCCCACCAGACGTTGCTGGCTGGATTGGGCCTGTTGAATATCAGGTCCAGGGACGGATATTCACCGATTTTGTTGGTTTTTCACATTTTTATACCACCCTTCCTCCGAAGAGTGCAGGGTGGTGTACATGGTTCCTTCCAGTGACAGGATCTGGGAATGAGGAAGGGGAACGCTGGGCGGGACGTTCGTGTGATTGGCTGCCCGTCCGTTCCGTTCCGCGGCTGCCCTGGCCTCAGCGGGGTGCCTGCTCACCGGGGGGGTGGGGGGCGTGCCGGGTGCCTGGGCGAGCAGTAGTGGGGCGCACCAACTGGGGGCAGCCCCTCCCCCGAGGCCAGGGCAGGCGGCGGAACAGAACGGACGGGCTGCCAATCATGCATAAGTCCCGCCCAGCGTTCCGCTTCCTCATTACCAGATCCCATCACTGGTTCCTTCCCTCCTTTTGTCCTCACAACAACCCTGTGGAGTAGTTTGGGCTGAAAGACAGTGACTGGCCCAAGGTCACCCAACAAGCTTCATGGCTGAGCAGGGATTTGAACCTGAATCTTCTGGGTCTGAGTTCAACTCCTGAACCACTACTCCACCCTGGCTCTCATTATTATCACCATTGTTATATGGGCAGTCAGCACCCAGGGTTGCAGAGGCACCAAATGGCCTCCGCAGTATCCTGTGGGACCACAGAAGCAACCATAGGTTTCCTCAGGGTAAAGGAACATTGTTTCCCTTACCCCAGTGGGATTCAAAGTGGTGGGTCACGACCCACCATTGAAACCTAAAAACGGCCATTTCCCCTTAAGGGGAGTGGCCCAGGAATAAGTGCTCCAATGGCGCTGCCCTTGGGTCCCCGTGGAGCCACGATAGCTGCAGTGCCATTGGGGCAACACCTCCAGCCCCAGTCTCTGCCCCCGCAAACCCAGTGGCTTCAACGTCCAAGTAGGACTTCGAAGACCACTGCCTTACCCCATGCAGAGTCCTTGTGGCCCCAATGGGTCTCCTCAGATCTGCTCCCACTATTGAACAGCTGCAGAACCAAGGAGGCCCATGTCATCCTCCACAACCCAGGAGGGGGTTCAGGATTCAGCGGCAGACACTGCTGCCATCCCACCCCTCTTGCAGACCCAGTTCTCCCCCCAGATCACCCTCCCACTTCCACCCTGTTCCACCAACTCTCTGCCCTCCCCCCATCCCAGGAAGCCTCACCACTGGCCAGCAGCAGCACCGCTGGCCATTCCAGCAATGAGTCTTCCTGACCACATGGCATCAGCGCCATGTCCCAGGGTGGATTGCGCCCTGAATGGTCTTCTGTCCCCAAAGGGCTCAAAATGTGATGTCATCAAGCAGTCAGTTTCCCCATTTCATTGGCTACCAGATCATTGGCAACATGAAGTTTTTCATGACAGCTGGATGGCAGGATGACAACGTGTATACCGTGAGATTTGCTAAATGTTACAGAGCATTGGGGCCAAACTAGATAAGAGGACCCTGCTTTTGTTGGCAACTTCAATCATGCTTACTTTCAACCTCATTGTGATTACAATAATGTAATAAAGAAAACTGATGAGTGTCTTAATGCTGGCTGGGGAGTTAGCAGGGAATTAAATTGCCACTTTCCACCATGTGTGCAAAATGATCACAGTGCTTGTTTCCAAAGTGCTTCCTACCGTCACCAGAAAGAATATGTGATGTCCCCCACCTGGGGTTCCTGAAATCAATGTGCTTCACTGCAGTTTGAGGTGAAAAGGTCTCTCTGCCGTTAGGGTTCCGGCTTAAAGCACTTGACTGCATGTGGTCACATGTGGGCAAGGAGATTCTATGCACCCCCTAGCTGGCCACTTCACTGTTTGGGACTTTACAGCTGTATTATATTGAAAAGCAGGCCCTTTCTCTCTTCATGCTTCAGTCACCTAGAGATGTTTGTCTTGCACAGTTTGTCACACAGACCCTGGAGTAATTTCACACCCTTCTCTAATAAAGTCCTCTGAGGCTGTCATGTACTTCCCCTATTATCCTTCCTTGCTGGAGCCTAGCAGATAATTGATGGTGCTGTTAGTTAATCATCTTCCCCTTTCTTTTGTTCACCAGGTATATCAGCCTGGAAGGGATCCTTTTCATTGAGAATGTGTGTCTTCTCCTAGGTAATTGATTGCTGCAGCCCAGGGATCCCCCTGATTTTCAGCAGAGCGGGAGCAAGCGTCATGAATAATCAAAAAATGGTCACCAGTCTGTTGCGGGAATGCAAGCAAGCGCTGGATCGTGTCTCCGTAGCAGAGGAGGATCTGTGTACAGGAGACGAGAGCCAGCATGAACAGCCCAGAGGTGAGGTCCCAGGGACAAATACCGGCTGCAAGACATTCAGCTGAACCGAGCTTCCAGCATCCCCAGCCTGCTCTATTTTTCAACTCCTAGCAGACGAGTGCCAAAAGATTACTGGATTTCTAGGACATGAATGGGATGTGAGCTAGAAGGCAGGCAGGGAAGGAAGCCTACTTTGTACCAGTGAATTGCTGTCAGTTCTCATTTAAAGCTTCAGTAAACATAAGGCTGTGAGGAGCGGTTTTCGTTTGAGCAAAACAATGCACCCAAAGTTTGGTGATGCACATAAATTTCAATTATAAAAAAAAAAAAATTAATGCAACCTCTGAATGCTGGCTGTTAGCTGCTTTCCTTTCACTGGGAGTCCATACCCAGCTCTCCAATATTTGACACTTTCACCTAGTACAAACTCCCTGCATTTGAATCCTGTCTTTTGAAATATTCATCGCCTAAACAAAGTGCGTTTGAAAACAAAATGCTGCAGGATCCTGGCTGGAGGAACTGCTCCCTAGCATTTGCTATTTTAAATGCAAGGAATGTGCACGCTAGGAATGCAAGAGAAAAGATTTGCTGTATTTTTAAGCCTAATATGAAATAGACACTACTGTATTTATTTTAATAGGAATTGGATTAGTTTATTACATTATCTGATGAAATAGTCCCTTGACTATAAAAGGCCATGCAGTAATATATTTCATTGTCCTTTGGGTGCCACAAGTGGCTTTGTTGCATTTGTTACAGAAAACTACCTGCTAGAATTTATTGCTCCAGATAAAGTCACCATATAGTTTCAGTTAATAGACCAACTTACAGATATGGTCTGCACTGCATCCAATGCTGCTTAGGAGCAGGGGGATATATTCAGTGATGTCATCCGGGTGCGCCAGGAACCGGAACACCTGGATGATTGACAGCCCTCCGCCCCTATTGCGGAGGGCTGCCACGCCTCCCTGAGCCTCACAGCGCCCGAATCGCTCCATTTCAGAGCGATTCAAGATGCGAGGGAGGGCAGGCGGGCCCAGGAGCAGCTTGCCCGTCCTCCGGAGAGGCGGTGCGGCCTGGGCCCGTCCGCAGAACTGGCGGAACGGCGTACTGGGCCATTCCGCCTGGATGACGCCACTGGATATATTCCCCCTTACCCCAAGTAAAACCCCAGCCACTCCATGGGGCTTCTCGGATCTGGGCCAGCTATTTAGCTGGCACAAATCCAGGAAGCTCAGTGTAATGCCTGCTTGGAAAGGGGATAAGATACGGCACGCACCGTCTCCACCAATCCCACCCCTTCCTGGGCCCAATCCACCTCCCATCCTGCCCTTCCCTTGCCCCAAAATGCCCCTCCCTGCCCCCATGCTGTCCTCCCACCACCTTCTCTTACTCCCAGTAGTGTCATTCTGTAATGAAGAAACGGAACGCTGGGCGGGACTTACCGCCTGATTGGCTGGGGGATTCTGACGCGTCGCTGTCTTTCTGAGCCCCGCGCGGGCACCCCTGGCCTCGGAGGGGGTGCCCGCTTGCCTGGGGGGGCGTGCTAGGTGCTGCAGAGAGCCGCGGAGGGGCGCGCAACCCGGAAGAAGCCCCCGCAGCAGAACAGCAGGCAGCGACGCGTCACGGGCTCCCTGCCAATCACGGGGTAAGTCCCGCCTAGCGTTCCGGCACTCTATTACTGAATGACACTACTGCTTACTCCCCACAGCGCACTCTTACCAGCAGGCCAGCACATGCTTTTGGGCCTGCGCTGCAGGCTCTCAAGAAGTCACAGATGTGCTTTATGGCATGTTTGCAAGACTCTGAGCCAGCACAGCCCTCTTGGTCCCAGCTCCAAAGAAAGTTAGAATTGGGCTGCTGGCTACTGACCATGTTTGTATGTTTTTCCTGCAGGAAGCCTTTGAGGTTTGGCACATAACCTCACACTTCCCAAAGTTCTAAGACTGTACGTCACATCGCATCTAAGCACTCACTGCTGAAATTGTTTTAACCCCCCTTTGTCCCGTCATCCCTTATTGCTTAGGATAGATAAAGCAGTTCTCTGTTAAGCAGACGGCTACTTATTCAACACGTGAATCCAAATGTTATTGCTTGTTTGTGGAACGTTCCCCTCAAATTGGATTTTCCTTTTTGACTGACAAATCATGTGACTGTCTCCCCCCAGTTCTGTTTCTGGTTATCAATCACTTTTCATGGGAGAGTCAATAACAATGACATTGGGGTCATTGACATCTACTTCATCTGATTCTGTTTGTATCCCATTTTCCATGTGCTTTGGCTATGACAATATCTCTCTACAGCACTCTCATGTTTGGGAATATTGTTTACATGTGAAAGCGGGTGTCTCTCTTCTAGGTTTCCTTTCATCCTAGCCCACAAAAAGCACTTTTGTTTCTCCATCCCAGATTCCTTTCTGCTTTATTATCACTCAGTAGAATGGGCTATTGAACTTCTAATCAGGTAGCCCTTTCTTTTGCTTCAGATTCTTCTATTAAATGCTGCATAGCAGGATAAATAATCAGTTTAGTTCCAGATAAGGTACATCAGTGCCCATATAATCACTACATTAGACATGGCCCTTCAGGTAAACTCCTTCAGGAAGTAAAGGATCAGAGGCTCAGCAATTCCCTGGGATCTGCTTTCATCTCGTATCTAAAATAAGGGATGAAAATCCCTCCACTTTGGTACACAGACAATATCGGTACTTTCATAATCATGTATATTTATGTATGTGCACATGTGTGATTAGTCATCTACAGGTTAGTTGAATGGTTTGAGATTGCAGGCATCTTTTTCTCTGGCAGGTGTCTGTTAAAAGCCTGTTAGGATCTCCAAAAACCACGTGGATTTGTAACAATAGGGCAATGGTACAGCTTCACTTGTGGCAGCACTTAGAACCAAACAAATTATCTGAACTCACATGCTGACCTTTGTCATCTTTGTTTCCATCAAACATTGAGTATTTCTCATCCCAAAGTTGGCCAAAGCTTATCCAAGCCGTGTTCGGGTTGTTCTTCTCTGATACGTCTACATCCCAAAGTTCTGCCCACCATCCTGATACGTTATGGGGATGAGGATAGGGCTGTAGCTCAGTGCTAGAGCATATAATCTCTCATGCAGAACATTCCAGGTTCTGTCCCTTTAAGACACTGACACCTGCTACTACCACTAGTATGTACTATGGTTTTGGGCTAGTGCTACTCATAAGAACATAAGAACCCTCCAGGTTTGGTCCAAAGGTCCATGCAACACAGCATTCTCATGCTTCCAACAATACCTAGCCAAAAGCATGTGGGAAGCTCACAAAAGAGACATGAAGGCTCCCGTGTTGTTTTTCCCCAGCATTTGGTACTCAAAACATCTGGTACATTGCTTCTGAACTTAGGAGATCTATTCAGCTGTCATGACTGGAGCAGGTTCAGAGAAGAGCAATGAAGATGATCAGGGCTCTGGAAAACAAGTCCTATGAGGAAAGGTTGAGGGAACTTGGTACGTTTAGCTTGGAGAAGGCTGAGTGGGGATATGATAGCACTTTTCAAATGCGTGAAGGGTTGCCATAAGGAAGAAGGGACAAATTTGTTCTCATCTGCCTTTGACAATAGAACTAGGTCCAATGGGTACAAACTGCAAGAGAGGAGATTCCGGTTGGACATCAGGAAAAATTTCTTGACGACAAGGGCAGTTTGACAGTGGAACAGCTTGCTGAAGGAGGTGGTAGATTCTCCGTCACTGAAGACCTTCAAGCAGAGGCTTGACAGGCACCTGCTGGAGATGCTCTAGGGGGATTTCCTGCTACAGGCAGGGGGTTGGACTAGATGACCTTGTAGGTCCCTTCCAATTCTATGATTCTATGACTAATGCCTAGTGGTAGAACTTCTGTCATCCTAACCTACTTTACAGGATAGTTGGTGGTAAAATGCTGCCCTGAGCTCCTTAGGGAAAGTGCAGGAGCTTTCCTACCCAGGAGCTGTGCATTGCAAATAAAATATTTAACTTTTAGTTAATGTCAGTAATAGGAAAGAAGATGCCAGCCATCAAGCTGAAGCTTTTGCATTCACGCACTCAGCCCAGACCTCTGTTTCCATACTGCGGAATACATTTCCTCTTGTCCTTTCTGTCTCTCAGCCTTGGCTCACACACCCACAAAGTAATTCCAGTGTGACACATCCTGCCAAATTCCTTCCTTTAATGGGAGGCAGCTCCGTTTACCTGCAGGGCAGAGCAGAAGAGGTTGCCTGATGACAGGCAGTCTCTCATTATTACTCTCAGGTTGGAAGAAGCAACAGGCTGTAACTGCTGAAACGCAAAAGGGTGCAGGGAATGCTTTTTGCAGGTTAGGTGCCACCTTGTAACCTCAGTGGCTGCATCACTTACCTGCACTTTGACCTTCTCAGGTTGGCTCCCTCCTGATTTGAGGACCCTCATCGAAGAGGCAAAGGAAATGAAGTGGCCCTTTGTGCCGGAAAGGTGGCAATACAAACAAGCCGTAGACCTCGAAGACAAAACAAACCTGCACGATATGATCAACACAAGGCTGCATGAGTTACTGGTATGAAATGCAAGACACCTGCCCCTTGTGATCGCAGCACTTAACACTTGAATGTACAGTGACCTAACAGATGGTCGGCTTTCCCCTGCCACAGGTGAAACCCCCCCCCCAATTGTTCACTGCTGTTTCTGCCAGATGATATTTGCAATTCTGATACCATTTAAGTCAACAAAACAAATCCTCATTATTGCCAATAGAGCTGGGGTTAGTTATTTGGGTTTTAAAACATAAGAAGCTTTCTTGCACCGACTCAGACCCTTGGTCCATTTCCCTCAGTATTGTGGCAGCAGCTCTCCAGGGTTTAAGACTGGGGTCTTTTCCAGCCCTATTTGTAGATGTCAGAGATCGAAACTGGGCCCTTCTCATATAATGCTTGCACTTCACCACCATCAAGGTATATCCCTTCCTTATATTGTTGTTCCTATATGTTTGATATACACACAGTGTAATAATGTGCCTGTTCCAGAATGCAGTGTGCTCAGTGCAGGGTTGGTCCATCCTGGAGGGCGACTGAAGCATTTGCCTCAGGCACTCCACCTGTTCCCCACCTACTTGCCTCTCCTCCTTCTCCTTCCACTCGCTGGACCTGGCACCTCAGGTATCAGAGCGTTTGGGGCTAGCCTGATTCTCTGACACGTTCGTAAAGCTCTGGCACAACGAGGCTTCCTCCGAGAAAGTGATCAAGAAAGCTGATCACTTCCTGTGTGCCAGCAAATTAGAACCAGTCTGGACCAGTCCAAAGGTCTTGTAAGTCTGTCTGCCAAATAGCACTTCCATGCAGGAGCAGCCAGAGGACCCTGTAAAGCTTATAATATGGGCAGAATGGAGATAACTGGCTCCTGTTTGTTTTTACATACTAACTTCGAAGATAGTGGTTCTGCTTTTTACTGTAAATGGCCTAATCCTACGCTGAGCTGGCGCATTGTACGAGGACTTCCAGCACAGCATCCGCTGTATCCAGCATCAATCAATCTGTCAATCAGCATGCCACAAATGTGTTCGTCGTCATCATATGTTCTGTCGTTACTCATTTGTTTCTCTTTCATTTTAATATTTCCTAGCAGCCAAAACAAGTCAGGTGACGGTTATAAGGACAGGGAAGCAAAAGAATTGGCCACCGGTGTTGTGCTGCTTGCAATGTTTTCAATGCGTCTACGCTGTCATGCATACCTTTACAACAGCAGCTCCCAAACTGTGGGTCCGTGGTCACACCGGAATTTTTGGTGGGTCTTGAAACTGACAAGGCAGACTAGGCTATGTGCATCAGGGGTTCAACAGCCTACGACTTGGGGGGAGCACTGCTGCCCAATCATCATGATAGCCGCACAGACTTGAGCAGCTGGTAAAGTGAATCTCCTTTTCAGTCGGTCCCGATTGGGAACCACTGCTTTACAATATCACAAAGCCCAAATAGGATTGTGCCCAAATTCTCCTCTGCACCTAGAACAGGTTTTACATAGTCAATGCCCTGCGCAAAGGTAAAAGAAAATTTGCTGATCAACTGCTCAAACCCTGTGCCAAAACGGGCATCATGTGTTGCTCCTGTGGTCAGCGTTGCCAGCTTTAACAGTGCCAATCATCTCTTTAAGGAGTCTGAATCCAGCCCCACCTTCTTCCTCCCCCTTCTCATCAAACAGATGATTTGCACAGTCAGACCTGGCAGTACTGACTAAGCAAGGAGGCTAAGCCGATCTGACTAAGCTGCTCCCGATTGTCTTATGCAGGAGCAACGAAACGCCTATTCCCGCTCCTGAAGAGTTGCAAGTCATATTCACATTTTTCTCAGGCATAACACATTTTCTGAATGCTTTGCTAACAAAAGGTTATGCATCACCACTTGATGCGCACCTCTCCTTTTGTCGGCTTTTGGGTGATCTAATACGATCAAGGGTGATCATGATGCAGACAGTGATCTTAGCAGCCTTGATACCCCGGGATCTCATTGATGACTTCCTCTGCACACACAGGGCTGCTCATTTACTCCACCCCGACAGCTGAAATAAAAGGGGAAAACATGCCCACGGGTATCAGAATCCCAGCAACTTCAAGGCATTGCTGGAATAGAGCAACTGTGTTTGGGAATATATGGGCACAAGGGGGGGCATATGAGTGAAGAACCTGTGGTCCATGGGATGGGTTAAGGGGTGGCACAGAATAGACAGCCCCATGCTGTCTCAGTGGCATTCGTACAAGTGAGCCAAAATGCTAAGTTTTGCAGGAGCCTGAGCTCATGTGTAACATAGCCCCTCCCCCTTGCATTCAGAGCCATTCACAGCTCAAAGAGCAAAGCTCTCTGAGCTGAGAAAGGCTCTGAAGACAAGGGGGAGGGACAGGACAGCATGACACAGGAGCTCAGGCTCCTGCAAAACTGAGCATTTTGTCATGCCACTATGCTCTCTGCCCCAGGTATAAAACCCTGCTGGGAACTAAAAAGTCTCCCTTTTCCATATCCACAAGTAAATATTTTAACTCGTGTAGAGCGCTTTGCATGCCCTTGATAAAATGGGAGAGTGTTTTAAAACAACAACATCCAGTGCAGAGTGGAGTTTTATTTTGTTTCTGAATTTGTTTTGCTGTTTTTTCCTTCCTCCTCCCCCTTTTTCCTTTCCTCACCCTTCTGGTGTGTGTGGCCTCCGACTGAAATTTATGGTGGAGGCCGACCCCTTTTAGAATGCCCACAAAGCGTTGTATTGAGACTGGAGAGCATTTGTCTGATCTCTCCCAGGATAAACACCTGCAGTAAACTCCCCAAGAAACCTGGATAAATGGGAGATTAATGTGGCAGTAATACAGGAGCTGTGTTTGCAAGCATTATTCTCTCACCCCAGGTAGATGAGCCTTTTCTGAGATGATACCAATTATTTATTGCCGAAACATCTGTTGATAACTGCAGCTGCCCCGGCTAAACAAAGCAAATCATGGGGTCACACACTATAGGGCCCTACAATCTTACCTCGTGCTAGCTGGAGACTATTCACCAACATGCCCCAAAGTCCATGGGTTACCGGCGTCTTCAATGTTTCATCATGCCATAAAAAATACTTTCTAAATACTTCGCTCCCTTTCCCCATGTGCTTTGAAGTATTATGTCATCTTCATTGGTAATTTATATTCCAGCGCTATTGTACTGTGGGGGAAAAAAAGGGATACATTTTTTTTTTGTTTTCCATTTAATTGTAGATTGACTGACATTTTGACCTATATTATTAGTGCTAGTTGAGAAAAGTTTTTCCCCCTATTGCTCGCCTTCCTTCTATTCTCATTCCCATTTTTTAAAAAATAAAATTTTAAGGCGTAGTTAAAGTTTCTTTGGCTCTTTCACTAAGACTAAGGGGGGGGGGATTAAGCTGAAAAGAAAAGTTTACTGTTTGTCAGGAGAGGATACAATTCTGAACTTTCTCTTTTCATAGGAGTGGGAGGGCGAAGGAATGATTTTAATTCCCACTGAAAGAGAAATAAGCCTTTGTTGAAATTGTTTGGCGAAACCTTTAACACATTTCATCTGAGTTTATTCTACAGTTGCAAGTTTAGAATAAGCCCTCCAATGGAATGAGCCAGTGTTTGTAAAGTGCTTTTGGATCCTTGAATGAAGTGTTTATTATTCGGGAAGGTCAGACTTTGTGGTTCTTTTTCACAGTGTGTAGCATCTTACTTCTTGAGTAGCTTCACTGATCTCAGAGTGTCTGTATGAGAGCACTCGGGTCTCCGTCTGAAAGTTAGCCTTGCATTGTTCCGAGCGCTGCTTTGTTTAGAGGCCATTGCTCTGTTGGGTATGCAAGACAGCAGCAAAAATGCTGCTGCTTACATCACCCCATTAAACAGTTCAGCTCCGCACTGGCTGCAGGATCCTTTTGTAGAAAACAAGTAGAAGAGAGGAATGCTTATAAAAGGAACTGGAGGGGTGCAACCCCGTATCTGCTAATTTCATCAGAAAACTCAGTAATAGTACATCAATACATCCAGAAACACTTTCCCCATTGGTTGTGATTTTAAGGGTGCAATCTTAGGGTGCAATCCTAACCTGGAGTTAGGCCAGCACAGTTAGGCTACCAATGTTTGGCTGGCACAAGCGACACCGTAAAGGATGTTTGGACCACTCTCGGAGTCAGAGAGTCCAGCACTCAGGAGTGCGCCATCCTCCCTGACTCCGAGAGTAGTCCAAATGCACTTTACGATGGCCCTTGTGCCGGCGAAGGTTTGCTGGCTAGTTTATGCCAGCCTACCCCAGTTTAGGATTGCGCTGTAAGTAGGGATTTGCAGGAAGGAGGCTATTTGTTGCAATACTTTAAGCTCATTTTTATCCATTGTTTTTCTTATGGCCCACTTCTCTGGTCCAACAACCAGAAGACTGGCTGCAAGCAATGGTAAGTGGTTCAGGGCAGGCAGGAGGACCTTTCCAAGTGCATTAAAACCACATGCTCTGTCTGCTGCACTGAGCCTCCTACTGCTATTTGCGTGCTTGTGTCACGGTCTTCTCCCTGCTGGGCAGTCAGAAGGGTCTGGGAAAGGAAGGGCGAGAAGAAGCCTGGACCTCAGAGAAGCGATGCTTGGGAAGGCAGCAGGTTATGGAAAGGAGTGCGTACCTTAGAGTTAGGACTTTGGAAAGGGGATGATCCAGGTGAGCAAGGGAAGGTGGAGAAGCGTGCTGTGTCAGCTGAGGAAAGCAGAGTGTTTGGAATCTCCCTCCTGCAACAGGGAAGGGAAGAGCAGAGCAGCTGGAAATGCTGACTCATGCTTTGCTTTATCCTCTCCTCTTAGGAAGAGTACAGTGCTAGGTGATTACAGGAGTCGGATCGGCCCAACCAGGGGGTTAACTGAAGCTGTCACCGTTCGTTGTCCACCTTCTTGCCTCCGCTGCTCCTTCTATCCTTTCCACTCCCTGAATTGGAAAAGGAAGAGGAGAGCCGAATGGAATATGAAAGGGCGGAGGGTGCTTGGCTAGAACACTGGAGAACGGGAGGAGCAGAGGCCGGCACATCCTCGGGCAAGGAGGGGTAGTACTTGGTGTGCCGCCCCTGGCATCAGGACGTCTTGGGCCAGTCCTGGGAGAAAGACACAGCCCCTTACCTGATGGGAAGAGTCATATCTTGCTGCTGACTTGGCTTGTCCTCTTCCCACATTCAGAGGAGGAGCAGTTTCCACTCAAATGGAAAAGCTTCTGCCCAAATGAACACCCGAAAATGAAAAACAAGGCCTTGCCGCACCTCTTTCCCCTTCCTGGGAGGCCAAGGAAAGGCTGGGGGCTGAGGGAACACGCCAGGCCAGCCTTCTCTGTTCCTTGGAACAGTCGGAGTAGCTATTTCCAGCAGTGTCGTTCACCCGGTACGCTGGGCGGGACTTACCTTTGAGAGGCAGTCCGCCCGTTGCGTCACGCCATGTTCTGCCGCTTTCCCGTCCGCCCCAGCGGGCGGGAAAGCAGTGGAACGTGGCGTGATGCAACGGCGGACTGCCGCTCAAAGGTAAGTCCCGCCCAGCGTACCGGGTGAATGACGCCGCTGGCTATTTCCTTACATGACCAACTGTAGTGGGCAGACAAATCCTAAGAGAAAGAAACTGGGGGGGGGGGGAGGAGAATGGGCAGAGAGGAAAGAGGCACTGGGTAGAGAGCTGCTAAGCTGAGGAACGGTACATTGATTCAAAACAACCAGAAAAATCAGTACCTCTAGTTTGAATAAATGGGCATTTACAGGCTGTTGAAAAAAACAAAAACGTTCTGACTCCAGTTTGTGTGACAATCTCCTTTCTAGCAGATGCTCAGTCACCTGCCCCCTCATTTCCCTGCCCTCAGCAGGGGGCTGCTGCTGTTTACACTGACAGCACAACCATCTGTTTGGCAAGTGTGATGAAGTCTCAGTCCACTGTGGAGCATCGCTTCGGCATCTCAAATTCTTTTGCTGCGTGCAGCGAAACGCTTTTACATGAACATTCCGCCAGGTGGGTCACTGTGGCACAGCTGGGTCATAAAACGGACCCTCATGAAAATAATGTGCAGCCCAATTCTAACTAAATCACGCTGCCACTAATGCAGCTGTGCCACCAGAGGTCTCCTCCTTACAGAGGTCTCCTCCAGGTAAGGAAACATTCCCTTACCTGGGTGTAAGCCAAAATGGCATTAGCTGAAATGGGTTACTTACTTCAGAACTGCACCAGGTACAAGGTAAGAGTGAGATAACAGGGGGAAATGGGAGGAAGATATTGGCTCATGTCACTGCTGCCAATATACACCCCGTTCCATCCCCCATTCTGCCCCTTCCCTCCCAGACACCTTCCCATTCCTTCCCCTCCCCACCCACATTCTGCTGCCACCACTGGCTTACCAGCTCCAGCAGGCTCTGATGAGGAGGAAGTGCCGCCATTGCCTCTTATGGCAGCACTCACAAAATGGCCACTAGCTGCGTGTGTCATTGACAACCATTTTAGCACAGTGGAAAATAAACCCCTCAGTGCACCGACCCAATTGTAGTTAAGATTGGGCCTCTAACATTAAAAGGATGTTAAAACACAGCCACTTTTTGATAGCTTTGTATTTTCTCAGTGATATTGAGTGGGTCTGATTTCATTCCTCAACTGGCCTTAAGATAACAGTGGTACCCTCTACTTAACTAAAGCAGTGGCATTCCGAGAGGGGGCAAATATAAGATTTGCAGGAGTCTGAGCTCCTCTGTAATGCGGCCCCTGCCCCTTGCCTTCAGAGCCATTTGCGGCTCTGAGAGTGAAGCCTCCAAGCCATGAATGGCTCTGGAGGCGAGGGACAGGCTGCATTACACAAGAGTTCAGGCTCCTGCAACACTTAGCGTTTTGCCCCCACCTGTAGGAACGCCACTGAACTCAGAGGCTGAAGCAAAACTACTTCCCTGCCTGTTTACACATTTAAGGGGTAGTTGTCGTTCCCTGAACAGCTAATTCCCCACCTCATCCCCCTGTGGCATCACTGTATTGTGTATCTCAGGATCCTCCAGAGAAATTGTTTTCAGTAATGCACAGAACCAAAGAAGCATCACATTCCTGTTACTTAACAGAAAACCTCAAAGGGTCAATGTGGTATCTTGGTTAGCATGCTGGACCAATACTTAGGAGAGCCAGGTTTAAATACACTTGGACCAATTGTCTCCTGGTTTCACAGGACTGTTGTAAGGACAAAAAGGAAGTCCATGTCTGCCACTCTGAGCTCCTTAGAAGAAAAAATTTGATCCATAATCCCAAATGTTAAAATATACGAACTTTTTCAAATATACGAAAGTGGTGTTATGCCAGCCCAGCAAATGTTATGAATTCAGTGCTTTTCATTATTGTGTTAGTTTTAGATGCAAAGCTCACTTAGAACAAGACAAGATGTTTAATGTGAGCCTGTATTGAGTTCTCTCCTCCCTTCTTGTTGAACTACCTATTAAAATGACCTGCAAATGACCTGCAAGTACAATGCTACCCTGTACAATTGCCACGGAACAGCCATTGAATGCATGCTAAACGTATGTGTCCAATACATTTTAAATGATAGTAGCCTTTGCAAATGCTGAGATTCATGGCCTTGCTCCCAAACATACCCTATAGCTGGGGGGGGGGGTTGAATTTTTTTTACAGATTTTTTTATTTGAAAGGCAGAAAGTGGTGTTATGCGCTTTTATTCTAAGTTCTCATTCTGAGTTTTCATTTTTATTAATTTAAAATGCTTTAAAAGTGTACTAGGCAGGCGATATAGTGTCAGCAGATGCAGCCACACTATTATTTCTAATTGGAAAAGTAATCTTTTTTCGAGCGCAATCCTAACCTGGAGTTAGGCTGGCACAGTTATGCCAGCAAAGTTTGTAAAGTATGTTTAGACCACCCTCAGAGTGGTGGGACGTGCGCCATCCTCCCTGACTCCGAGAGTGGTCCAAATGTGTTTTACAGTGGCCCTGGTGCTGGCCAAACTTTGCTGGCTTACCTGTGCCGGCTTAACTCCACATTAGGATTGCACCCTCAATTTTGGAAAGCTGAGGTGGATCTGCAGGGAGGGCAAAGCTCTAAGTGTTGTAAGAAACCTTACCCTGCCATGTAAATCCCTCCTTTCCATTGCTGCTGTAGCCAGTAAGCAACGCCAAGTTGTTGCTTTCCCCTGTGAGGATTGGCTAAAACGGTGCAGGAGAGGAGTGATTTCCACTGCAAGGTAAGGCTTCTTGCAAAACTTAGAGATTTGCCCTCCCTTAGATCTGCCTCTGTTGGAAAGTATCTTAAACACCAAAATGCGGTCTTTTCTGTTTTTACTCATATATTTTAACAAAAAAGGTGGTGTTTCCTGTTTTTATGTGTTTTTATCCCTACTGTTAAACCATCCTTACTTATAATGTACCCAGAAAGCCAACAAGCTCATATCTTGGCAACCTTCTACCTTTGCAAATTCCACCACCATCTTCAGTTCTATCATTCATTCATTCAAATAGTATTTATATACCGCTTTTCAACACAATGTTCACAAAGCGGTTTACAGGCAAATAGTAATAATAAAGTTAAATGGCTCCCTGTCCCAAAGGGCTCACCATCTAAAACTATGCAGAACACCAGCAGCAGCAGCCACTAGAAAGACACTGCACGGGGGTGAAGAGGGATAGTTACTCTCCCCCTGCTAAATACCAGAGGAACACCACTTGAAAAAGTGCCTCTTGCCTAGTTAGCAGGGGTAATTTGGAAATAATCTATCCTCTTCCTCATTGACTATGCACAAGCAATTTCCCATTTGCACTTTTGCTAACCAACTCTAGAGCCAGATGGCTGTTGTAATGTAAAGAGTGTTTTCTCTCTTCCTTGGAGCAGCTGCAGTTGTCCCCAAGAACGCAAAGTGTCCTGGCATTGAAGCTAAAGCTGGGACCCAACTATGAAGGTGTAATGCTGGGAGGAGCTAGATCACTAATGCGAGAAAGCATGAAAACTGCACACCCCTCCACTAGGTGCTTCGAAGCAAAAGCCCTTCAGTACACGCTGTTTTGCATTTTCCCCCTGCACTTCCCCCCACCCTGTAATTGGTGTATAGAAATCTCCTGCAAATCTAATTCTGCCTCCACCTGACTGCTTCCCAGCCATGAAGTTCCTTTTGTGCCCCTAAACTCAATTACATATCCATATTTGACACTGTGGAAACAGATGTTCAGTCAGAGTACACATCTATTGCTCTCCCTCTTGCTAGACACAGATACCCAATGCCCCAAAGATTATTTCCAGATGAGAATTAGTTGAAAGTCCTTTGCATTTTAAACTTGTTAAGGGTTTGACCCTTCTTGCCTCATGTACCCATAATCATGTTCCATGATTCTGATGTCTAGGTGAACATCTTCCTCCCAGGATGATGAGCTTGGCTTATATATGTGGCCACACACATCTACTCAGTATGTGGCTTTATTGTTCATGTTGTTAGGCACCTTGAGCATTTTTATTTAAAGAAAAAGTATATACAGGTGGGGGCTCATTATTTGTAGGGGTTCCTTTCCAGGAATCCCGATAGATACTGAAATCTGAGCTCTCCTTGACTCCAGAGGCTCCTCTGCTCTCCGCAGAGGCCCACATCTCCACCGGTAGCCTCTGCGGGCCTTAGAATCTTTGCGATAAATGTCCAAGAAGCACATGAAAGCTGTTTAGGTTTCATGTCATGGTAAAGGACCTTGTGCTGCCGGAATGCTAGTTCTGGCAGTGCAAGGCCTCAATGGGACCAAGAGCATAATCCTAACCTGGAGTTGGGTGAGCACAGTTAGGCCAGCAAAGTTTGGCCAGCACAAGGGCCACCGTAAAGCATGTTTGGACTACTCTCAGAATCAGAGAGGCCAGCATACAGATGTGCGCCATCTCCCCTGACTTGGTGGTCCAAGCACACTTTACGGTGGCCCTTATGCCAGCCAAACTTTGCCAGCCTAACTCTGCCAGCCTCACTCCAGGTTAGGATTGCTCCCTAAGAGACTGAAGCCACTGCTTTTCAGCCTCAGCTCCCCAGGCATGGTATGGGGATAATAACATTTCCTTGCCTTCAGGAGTAAGGACTTCATCAAGATAGCACATGTGCACTCAGGAATGCAATAAAAATGCAAAATATTGTTATTTTAATTTCCACCGAGGTGCAGAGATATTCTGCATATCTACATTTACATGGGGTATAAAAATGAGATGTGACCCTGGGACATCTTCATGATGATGTGAAAAAACTGGAGTTGTGAAAAACCTTCCTGTGGGTCAAAATGTGATCTTAGTAGATGAATAGTGAGATTCTGTGGTGAGCGGGCGGCATGCATTTTTCAAAATTACAGAAAACAGCAAGGATAATTAATGCAGGCTGGGCCTTCGTTAAGCGGAATCAGGTCAATGCTTCATCTAGCTCAAATGGGCAACACTGACCAGCAGTGGCTCTCTAGGACTTCATGTAGTAATTTTTCACTGCCCTATCTGGAGATGCTGCTAGAGACTGAGCCTGGGACCCTCTGAATTTGGCTAGGTTACAAGCATATGGAGGGAATATCCCAGGGAAGGTTTGTACCTTGCTCAGTGAGGTGCTAACATTAATACTGAGAAACGTGGAGGTAAATTACTGGATGATGAAGTGTGGCTCGCAAAAGCCATTCATAGTGATGCCAAGTCCAAATCACACAGAGACTGACTAGTCTAGATACCACAAATCGTCCGCATGCAGGAGCTCATCCATCTTTTATTTCGGCATAAGGCAGCAAGAGCAATGTACATGTATGAAATCTGACTTTCCAATCAGTTGCAAAGCAAATCAGCACTTTTTCTGAGAACAGCCAAACATACGTGCATTCCAGACTGCCCCTATATTTTGTTCCCACCCACCCAGGCACAGAAAGGATGTTGCTTTGAAAGCATAGTTCCTCACTTCTCAAATCATCATAGCTTTGCACAGCTACATCTGCAGAAGAGAAGGAAACTGTGATTTCACTGGCCTTGCCCTGTGAAAGACAAGTTCTGACATGTAGCTTCTCTAGGATGGGCACAGTGAGACTGCCAGTTTAATGGCCATGCAGTAATGCTGGTCAAACAGGCTTGACAGGGTTTATGGCCTACAAAACTGCTTTTGGAACAGAAGAGAGAAACTTGTGGGCAGTGATAGCTTTATCATACTTCAGGTCTTCAGGTCTCCGCACATAGATAATTTGTTTCTGGGCAGGGACACAGTGGGGACTGGAAAAAGCAATGTCTGCATGCGTTACATCAGCCCCATGCATTGAAGTTGCTGAGAGTTCGAAGTCGCCTGCTTCGTTCCACTTTCTTTTCATAGACAGTGTTGTTCGGGGCGGGAGATTTTGTGTCATGTTTTGCATTAAAACGCAGGATTTTTCTGGGCAAAGGAATGGCAGCAACTTGGCAGCGGATGAACGAACTGGGTATTATAAGTTGTCAGTGTAGTATTAGGGGGGAAAATGGGGTTCTGGTGGCAACAATTGACACCAAGCTAAATTTATCAGTGTGTGACACAGCACGCCGCCAGGGAAAGAAGAAATCGACGATATTCTCACCCGTCTTGACTTTTCTCCGTTTTTGGCCGTTCGGGTTTGGAGAGGGACACAAGAGGTTTCAGCATTGAGCGGAGAGTTAAATTATGCAGCTGCCAGGCCCTCCAGAATAGGATACTTGGGGTAGAGTTTTCACAATGCTATTGAAGTGCTTATTTTCCTCCTGAAGAGACACAAACAGATGCAAACTTCTGTAAACACTTTAGAAATGAATTCAGTGAGTTTGGCCTCTCAGCGGTGCTCAATAGCTGACAGAAAAATGTCTAATTAGTGCAAGTGGAAATAATAGGGCCACTTGGATTCCTTCCATCCTCCTCCAAGTCTACTTTTCCGAGGAACTCAAAGGCTCTTTTGTTTGGTAGGTCACCCTCTCTCATGCTTTTGTGTTTCAGTCTCTTAAGGGAAGAAGCAGCAGCGGCAGCAACAGCAACAGAGAAAAAATGCATTAGGCAATAGCCTGGTGCTCGAATGTACGGAGGGTTTGAGAACACTGAGACGGATTTGTAGTTGGCAGTGTCAGTTTACAGGTGCTTAAAGACAGGGATTCCTCCATTGTCAAGAGGCACATGTGCACAGAGAACAGGAATCCCTTTCAAGTGCCATCCTTTTCCAAAAAGAGCCCTCCAAAAAACTAAAAGAGCCAGCTTTTGAAGCATGAAGCATTGAGTATGAGAAGGATGTGGTGTTTGCAACTGATACCCTGATCTTTGGGGGTAGACATATATTGTAAATCCCTAGTCAATTTGTAGGACTACTTAAGTTTCTGCAAGAGGCATATATGGTTTGGAACAAGCCATAGAGTATAAATATATTAAGGGCCCAATCCTATCCAACCTTCTGGTACTGATGCAGCTGCAATGCAGCCCTGAGATAAGCAAACAAATGTTCTCTTACCTTGAGGAAACCTTCATTATTTCATCCGCACCACAGAATTGTTTCATCCGCAACACCCCCCCCCCATTGGGACGGCTACATAAGTGCTGGAAAATTGGATAGGATCTGACACTAAACACTGATACTGTTTATGTTGGGGCACTAGAATGCTTTCACACATGGTTTATCCATCTGATGCAGGGTTGGGAGGATTCAATTATGCTTCGGTCTCTTCTATCTGCACTAGAGGCCAAGTCCTTGCATAAGATCGCCACCTTTGTCTCTGGGGTTTTGCTAGTTGGTTTGGAACAAACTATAGAGTATGGTTTGGCCCAATAAACTTTGGGCCTTCTATCAACTCACTGTGAAATGATAGATAGCTGACAACTGGTTTTGAATTTGTTTTGAATTTTTTTCCATCATGCCAATAACAGTTTTATTATTACATTATTATAGATCTGATTTCCTGCTATGTATACTTGCTAAAAGCTGAAGCCATGTGTAAAGCTGATGGGTGAATAGTAGGCTGAAGAGTTCTGTAGGTTCTCAGACCAGGAGTTTGACGCTGCATGGTTTTATTTGTCCCACCTCTCTAGTGTGAGCCTCCAATATGTAATCCTAAAAAGTTCTCACGGTTTCAGCATTGTTGGTCATAGGGTCTCAAAAGACAGCTTCTTTCTGATGACACAAAGTGTTGCTGTTCTAAGGACTGATACATGCATTGTGTGGCAAGAGTAGATGCAACTACAAGTCAAGCAGCATGCTTGAGTGTCACATGTATATGATAATGCAGATCCAGCTATGTACATGAAAGGAAACATCCATCACAGGGTACAGGGTAGAAGTAGGCTACCTCAGAATGCCAGATGCAGGGGAGTGGCAGCAGGATGCAAGTATCTTGTTGCCTTGTGTGATTCCTGAAGTGTCTGGTGGGCCACTGTGAGATACAGGAACAGAGGCCTTTCTACAGGGATGGCAAAGCTCTAAGTTTTGCAAGAAGCCTTACCTTGCAATGGAAATCACTCCTCTCCTGCACCGTTTTAGCCAATCCTCACAGGGAACAGCAACATCTTGGCATTGCTTACTGGCTACCGCAGCAAGGGAGAGGAGGGATTTACATGACAGGGTAAGGCTTCTTGCAAAACTTAGAGCTTTGCCATCCCTGTAGAAACGCCGCTGTACCAGATGGGCCCTTTGCCTGATCCAGTGGGGCTCTTCTTACGTTCTTATAAGCAAATACAGATAAAATAAGCTTTCAGGTCATGATATAATTATATATGTGCACATGCACTGAAACTGACACAGTGTGCAGAACTTCTCTTTGATGTTCCAGTGGTAAATGCCAAAATTTGCAAAACAGAGATACTTATTTGTATATACACATAATTAATTAGTTGAGGTTTATTTAATTGGGTGACAACCCTAACGTTTTTGTTAGAATGAGCATATAAATGTTTTGGGCTTGGGGCAGGAACCTATTTTTTGATTCTTTTAAAAGTGCCGTGAACACAGATGAAATTAAATAAAGAAATTATACAATTCTGGATTCATATGGATTTTCCCAGTTCAGCTTTCCTCTACATGTGGGGTGAAGAAAGTGCAGAACCATTCCCCCAAGGTACAAGTAGGGCATTTAGACAGATGTCATGACTTCTAAGGATTTTTGGATACCCAGGAAGGCTCAGTATTTTCACAGAGTTAACCTGCTGGTCTTTCTCCTCTCCTAACAGTATGTTCCTTCATAAGCTCTGCTGATTTTCCATGACATTGAGCGGTATCAGCCACTGAGGGGGGTGCCAAGGGAGTTAATGCCACTTTAAAACCCATTAAAGGCAACCTGCAAAGAGAAAACATTGGACTATGGACCTAGTTTGCTTCCTTATGATGTACAAAGGAGTGTTTGATCTGGTGGTCTTACTGTTATATTAATGCAACTTGTTGATGTTCAGAGCTTGATTGACATGAGTGAAATCTTCTTCTCCTGTGGGAATTAGAAAGAAAGGCTAATAATGCTCTCTACCATTTAAACGGGAACCTCTTCTAGATGCTGATCATTGTTGAAAACAGATTACTGTCTTGCTTCTCAGGAGCATCTATAAGCTGGTAGGCTCACCTTGCTCTTTCTTATTACCATTTGAAGATTATATACAAATACATTTCTGTAAAACAAGTGTGTTATAGAGGATCATGTTGGCAGTGGTGTTCCTATGTAGGGTTGGGGAAATGAGAGCTATGAGAGTAAAGCATCTGAGCCAGGTCCCCAAGCCCCGAATGGCTCTGTAGGCAAGGGGGAGGGATCACATTACATAGAAACTCATGCAAGACTTAGTGTTTTGCCCCCCCCTTGCCACTGCATGTTGGTTTAGAACAGGGGAGGGGCAGCTTCAAATTCTTTCTTAGCCATGTAGTTCACTGGGAGGGTAGTGTCTATTACTAAGGTTGTTGTGAAAATGCAATGGGAGGAAGCTATGTGTGTTGCTCTGAGCTCCTTGGTGGAAAGCTGAGATGAGATAAAAGTGTAATAAATAAATAATCCACTTCTACCATCTAAGGTTTGGAGCCTACCCATACTAAACTAGAAGCAAGTTCCATGCAGATCAATGGATTTCCTTCCTGGTTGTCATCCTGGTTTCTTGCCATAGAGGACAGGATTGGGCCATAAACTCAGCAATATGCATAGGATATACTCAGACGATATGCATAGGATTACATTACTACAGCACCATTCTAACCCACCCACCCCTCAGACTGTTGCATGTCATCTGTTCCGCCGGCCCAGCTCTGTTGCAAATGTGCCATAAGGCAGGTTTGCGCCAGCACAACACATGCTGGGCCGATGCAGAGAACTCCTTTCATCAAGACAAAGGAGACGATGTGACTCATGATCACATACTTTGTGGATGATCCCCTGGAAACTGTTACAGTTTGGGGGCTGGTTGTTGCTCACCACCCCTTGTTCTTGGTGTCCTTTTCAGGTTTACTTAAAAACCTCCATTACTGTCAGGGACTGTGTGACAGCAGCTGCTATTGTGTTCCTGATTGACCGGTTCTTATATTGGGTTGATGGCTCCAACCAGCTCCTCCTGATTGCCAAAAGGCTGCATAAGCTTCAGCCTACAACACCAATTGCTCCTCAGCTGGTGATTCGCCAAGCTCGTGTCTCTGTAAATTCAGGTAATGAAATCCCCTTCACAGTCTCTCTCTCTCTCTCTCTCTCTCTCTCTCTCTCTCTCTCTCTCTCTCAGTGCTCAGTTCCAATTAAGAGCTACTTGACTTTCAAGAGGATACTTTGTCCCATTTTGGGGATGACATTCCTATCATCCCAGGGCCATCTTTTGAACCGACACCCTGCCCCTGCTCTCCCCTACACCCTCACCCTCCCCCCTTCTTGCCTGCACAAAGTGCCTGGCATAAAGGGTTCCAGAGGAAAAAGCAGGAGAGAAAATTGTGAAAGGGTGTGGAAAATACTAATTGGTGCTTTTGTCTCCGAACAAATCTGCCCTGCTGTTTCAAACAGGGGTATGTGAATTGCTTTACTTCTGAAGCAAGAGCCTCTAAAAAGTAGATTACAGTCCCAGTATTTTTCATACTCTGTCCTAGCCCCACTTTTTAAAAACCTGCCCTACATTCACAAACAGTGCTAGTAACAAACCTACTCATGTATACCAAGTTGTTTTTCCTTTTGTCACTGCACAAAAACTGTGGTTGGTATCCATCTGGTTTTAAATATAGCTTGATTTTTTTAAAACTTATTTTTTTAAAAACTGATTTTAACTGATGTTAGATATAGCTTGGGTTTGTTTTTTGTTTTTTTTGTTTTTTTTTGGGGGGGGGGGGTTGTCTTGAATAAGCCGCAGGTGAAATCACCATATGTGTCAAAGAACTACATCTCAGGCACAATAAATAACTCTAATGGTGTTCTAAACCCCAGAGCAGTTGTAGTCATTTGGATCATTGTGTCAGGAGGTATGGAAAATTTGTACCACACATCAGTACAAAAGTGTGGTGGATATGCAGTAAAATTGTTGTTTATATCGTCCAGTGTATGATTGGTTTTCATGAGGAGAAATCACCATGCGATGACATTGCCCTGTAATCCTTTATTTTATCCATTTTCTTTCATGTGGTCAACTTGCAAAACAATGATAGCAAAAGCAAGCCATTGTTGTATTTTGATTTCACCAAGTATGATTTCACCATGTATTTTGACACATTTATAAGAGTAAAAAGGGAAAAAGACAACTTGGAATGTAAAGGAAACATTGCTTCATGATGTCATTTACTTCTGTTATTTTGTGAAACTTCATAGATGATACACAACATTATAGCTTCTGTCCTGTTTTCAGGTAAACTACTGAAGGCTGAATATATCCTTAGCAGTCTTATTAATGACAATGGAGCAACAGGTATATATATATATACATTTAGATTTCTACAGTTCTTTGAGTTATAATTGCTGAAATGTACTGATTGTCTTAGGTGGGACGTGGTGGTGCTATGGGTTAAACTGCTGAGCTGCTGACCAGAAGATTGGCAGTTCAAGACTACGCGACGGAGTGAGCTCCCGTTGCTTGTCCCAGCTCCTTCCAACCTAGCAGTTCGAAAGCACGTAAAAATGCGAGTAGATAAATAAGTACCACTTCGGTAGGAAGGCGTTCCATACACCTTGGCATATAGTCATGCTGGCCACATGACCATGGAAACTTGTTCTCGGACAAACGCTGGCTGTTCGGCTTAGAAACGGAGATGAGCATCGCCCCTTACAGTTGGTCACGACTAGGCCATTTGGTCATGGGGAAACCTTTACCATTACTGATTGTCTTATTCAGACTCCCAAACAGCTATTTACAGTCTTTTACGTGCCTAGGGCAGCGAATCATGAACTTTGGTGGATTGGAGGGTCACTGCCCACATTTTTTCAGTTTCGGGGCAATTCCTATTAGCCTCTGCTTTTCCATCAACTTTTGTTGCCTATAATAGAAAATCTCTTAGTCCGTCAGCCTCCACCGACAGTAATGATACATGATATTCCACAAATAAAACTAATAGCCCACTACTGAGCATGCATAAAGACCACATATCTATATTCTGTCACCTTGCTTGTCTCCAAACCATGTTACTTTTGACCTCAGCTCCTGCTTCTCCACCTTATCTAAACCCTGAGTTATGTATTAAGCTTGTCATTTCACTCTGTTTTTCAGGTGTGTGGAAGTACACGAACGAAAGTGATAGGATTCTTGTTCAGTCTGTCTGTATACAAATCAGAGGACAGATTCTGCAAAAGCTGGGTAGGATTTCTTGATTTCTTGCAGCAACTTCACGTTCTGTGGTTTCTAAGGTTTTGTAGCTCATTTTTCACATGTACAGAGAACCATGATATTGAAGCTATTGACAAGGATCCATTAGGAACTTTTGCATAAGTATTGTGCATTGAAAGAAGGGGGGGGGCCTGCACAACAGCATCACCATGCTGTTCACAGCATCATCAACAGCATCACCACAACCATGCAGTTGTGGCCCTGGCCCAGTGATGTCATGCAGGGGGTACGCGGGGGTACGCGAGTACCAGTTTCTAGGCTTATAGCTGGCCCCGCCCATTCGTCCGCGCCACTCGTCGACTCCGCCCTCTGCAACGTTTGAATTTCCTCCATGTTTGAGTTGCCTGCATGTTCTCAGAGCCAGGCAGGCAGGCAGGCAGCGAGCGGAGCCTTTCCTTTCCTTGCCACTGAAAAATGAGTTGCTCTGGGGTTTTAACATGATGCCAGGCCTCCTTCACATGTTCTGGGGGTGCTGTGGAATACTGTTGCAACTGTTGGGTCAGTTTAAAATCATCTGAGGCCTCAAAAAGGGCTTTTTTCATGTCACTTCCTGCCACGACATCACTTCTGGCTTATGACGTCACTTCCGGTGGGCGGGTCCCGACACGTGCCAATCAAAAGTGAGTACCTGTTCTTAAATCATTTAGATGACACCACTGCCCTGGCCCATGTGCTACTTGGGACAAGGACCACTAATGAGTTTATTAGCATGCACAGCATGCTGAATTTGCTTAAGTATTCTGAACATAATATTTCATTAACATTGGTGAAGAATTGGAATGTTTGGCAATTATCTGGACACTGACGGCACAATCATGCACCAGCATAAAGTAAATTTGATATGAAAGCAAAGAAAAACCAACTAATATTTTCTATGCCTACACTGGAAAAATCATGAAACTGCCACATGATCCTAAAATTTCCCCTTCAGATCAATCAAACTGGAAGTTTAAGAAGTTTCAAAAAATGTGAATCCTTCCAAATGACCTGTTAAAAACTTAACTGTCTTCTTTCTCTGTTTTAGGAATGTGGTATGAAGCAGCAGAGCTGATCTGGGCTTCAGTTTTGGGATATTTCACACTTCCACAGCCAGACAAAAAGGTGATAAATGCACTTTGAAAATATGATGAATGTATCCTTCCTTTGAATGAATAGGTGATACCAGACTGAAGAATTTGTTTTTTACGCTATTTCCCAGATGTAATTGTATCCCCACAACCAGACTGAGGGCACAATCCTAACCTGGAGTTAGGCCGGCACAAGGGACACCATAAAGTATGTTTGGACCATTCTCGGAGTCAGAGATGCCAGCACACAGATGTGTGCCATCCTCCCTGACTCCAAGAGTGGTCCAAATATGCTTTATGGTGGTCCTTGTGCTGGCCAAACTTTGCTGGCCTAACTCCAGATTAGGACTGCACCCTGACTCACAATGAGGAAGAATGCGGATTGCTATGTACACATAATAGAAGGTTGAGGGCAGTGGTGTCATTCAAATGATTTAGGAACAGGAACTCACTTTTGATTGGCACTTGTCGGGAACCTGGAACCAGCCACAGAGCCCGTTAAGATCCGGAACGCCCGTTCTGGTCTGTTCCCCCTGAATGACATCACTGGTTGAGGGTTAGAGACAGTCTGTGGTCCTTTTTCACAAGCAGAAGGCTACTATATCAAGCAACAAATTGGAGTTCATCCCAAAGACTGGAGGAGAAACTGTCCTTTTTTGACCTGCTAAGAAGTTAAACAGTGTGCAAACAGCCTTACAGCCCAGTCCTATATACAAGGTTGGGCTGCCAGCCATAGCTCTTTGCCACTGCAGGAGACAGTTCCGCTGTTTCAAAATGACCGCAGCATGGGGGGCACTCCGTCAGCAGCTATTGAGCACTGCTGCAAGACACAGCGGCACTCCTTGTCTGTCGCCAGAGCAGTCTGTGGCTGCCGGAGCAGGTAAATCTGCAGTGGGGCAGGGAGTGGCGAAATGGGCAGTGAGAGAGAGGAAAGAGGATGAGGAGGCTGCGGGAAGAGTGGAGCTAGTGGCCAGGGCTGGCCTTAAGCCAATGCAACCCATGTCGTCACATTGGACCCTCACTTTATGGGGCCCCGCACTTTGGGGGGAGGGGCCCACACCAGCACAACGAGCATATCACTTGCTGCTGCAGCTATTTGCCTGTAAGTCAATGGGGTGAGCACAGCAGCAGCTTTACCTCGGGCTCTTCCACATGCCCCTGCCTCCAAACTACCCCAAATGGACTTCTTGGAAGCAGTTGGCAGTGAGCGCATCATGTCACCACCAACTATTTCCAGGAGCCAGCTTGTGCACGGCATCCCAAGCGCTCTTCTTGGTGATCGGGGCCCCATGGGAGTGCCCCACATTAGGCCCCATTGCTCCTGGAGCCAGCCCTGTTGGTGGCAATGGCGCCTCTTGGATCCTATCCTCCCTTTTGGCAGTCTCCCCACACCTCGGACTCTGCTGCTACCACAGGTACAAGGGGACCTGCTGCAGAGCAAGAGGCTTATGGAAGGGTAAGGGGATTTATATTGACTTTCCCCTCCAGAGTCTCTCCCTGCTGAATACAGCACACTCCTTTTTCGCTCCTTTTCATGCTCCCACTGGCAGAGGGGGGAGAAGGATAGGATCGGGATCTTAGATGGTGTTTCTGCATTTGTACTTTATGTAACCTACAGTCAGCGGTGTTACGCTGCCTACAGTATAAGTAATGAAAACAAAACATGAGGCTATTTTTATTTGTTTCTGTCTTGCAGGGGATTGCTACGTCATTAGGTATTTTGGCCGACATCTTTGTATCTATGAGTGAACATGATTACAACAGTTTTAAAAGCAGCTCTCATATTAACCTGGTAACTATTCTTATATTAGAGGTATTTAGATGATATTACAAGAGGCTTTTATATATTGCTTGGGTTTATGTAATTATGAAGAGTCAAGTTCATTACTCTTAAAAAAAAAAAAAAACCTTGCTGTTTTGCAGAAACAAGCCTGCCTAAATGTTGCATTCTTCTTATTGTTTCAACAGAACCTTCTTAAAGAGTTTGACCATCGTTTACTATCCGCTGCTGAGGCTTGCAAGTTGGCAGCAGCCTTCAGCCAGTTCACACCACTGTTTGTGCTCACAGCCGTGGTAAGTGCCATATTCAGTTAATGCTCTTTCCTAGCCGAACATTCTTTATATGCATTATTTATAGGAGCATTCTGTGCTGAGCAAAGCTGAGAAGGCTTTGTGTGAACATTCTAGCTGAGCATTCTGCAATGTCAGTACTCTCCCTGGCAGTACACTCCCAGGGCACTGTATGCTCCCTATATGCCCTGTACTGCCCAGCCCAGCTCCATTCTGCCTGCCCCGCCAGCTCACCTGCGCCTCCTTGTGGAGCCAGGTGCAGGAGCGGACCGCTGCCACTATTTCAGATCCAAAATGGCCACTTCCGGTCTGCTCTTTGCAGCACCACAGGGCCTTTGCAATGTCACACCTAGTGTTTTGACATCACAACCTATAGGATTGGGCTGCAAAACAAATCTAAAGATGAGTAATTGAAAATCATTGGCAAAATCAGAGTTTTCCAGTAGGTTGAATTAAATTGTCATTATTCTACAAAATATAACAACGAGATGCAGGCATCTTGTTGTCTCGTGTGCTCCCTGAGGCGTATGGTGGGCCACTGAGATACAGGGAGCTGGACTAGATGGGCCCTTGGCCTGATTCAGCAAGGCTTTTCTTATGTTCTTATCTAAATTGGACACATGAATCTGAACTATGCTATTAATTTCAACTGTATGTGTCCTGCAGAATATCCGTGGAATGTGTTTGCTATCTTATAGCTACTCCCATGCATGTCATTCAGAAAAACGAAAGTTCTATTTGTGTGAAGCAAAGGAGTCTTTTGAAATTGGACTCCTTACGAAGAGGGATCAAGAGCCAGCCACCAGCAAACAGGAACTCCACAGTTTTGTCAAGGCCGCTTTCTGCCTTACAAAAGTTCACCAGTGGCTCTACGGGGAGAGCGAAAGACTGAGTCGGGTGAGCCAACTATGCCAGGAAGCCTTGGAAAAATTATATGCCTATAGTCATTCCACCCATGCTGATGAGCAAGACAAAGATCTCCTCGCCCAGGAGATCATGTGCCTGGTCATGTCTGTGAAGGAGCAACTGCAGGTGCAAGGTTTCCCCAATTCAGATGCCAAGTCTTACGTTCCAGATAGCTTCAAAGCAGGTATTGACAAGCAGGTTGTGAGCGGCGAATTAAACTTCGAGGAAGTGCTCAAAATGCATTCCCAGCATCACACAGCAGTCTGCGATGTCTTTGAAAGTGCTTGCAAGAGCCACACAATGAGACCCGAGGAAGGCAAAAAGGGCACCTGCATCACAGCTCTGAAAACCGAAACCAGAAATATGGACACCGTGTGCAGTACTGAAGAAAGACCACACCATGGAAAGGACACTGCAAAGGTCTCAGTTTCACAAAAGGGGAGGAAAGGTCATGAAAGTCTTAAGGGCCCAACCCGAAAGAAATTATCCCGCGTTCCTGCAGTGGATTTCTCCCTTGATGAAGAGACAGAGAGCGAATCTGTAGAAAAGGAGCAAAGCGGTGGTGAGGGCGTGCCAAGCAGATCCCACAGCAGCAGTGAAATGTTGAGTTCATTGAGCAAATCATGGAGCAAAGTTTCCAAATCGAGTTCCCTTCCTAGCTGGGAAGAGATTGACTGGAATGACAATGAAACAGAACATTTCCGTTTTCCAGTCCAGGAAAAGGAGCAGAAAACAAAGGGCTCTCCAGATCATGTGGAAGACCATGCTGCAGCCTGGACCGAAGAGGGTGGAGAAAATGGCCAAGAGCACAATCTCGGTTTACTGTCTTCCAAAACTCATGATCTCTCTCTTAAAGAGGCGCAGAATGGCTGTGCAAGTCCTGTTACACATTCCAGCCCAAACAATGTATCCGTGGTGAAAGGACTAACGGAATTGCGCCCAAATTTCAGAGAGGAGCACTTGGAGGAAACAGACTGTGAAGAGGATTTTTTGAGTGATGCAAGGAGTCCCCCTTCTGAACAAGATCCATTTGGAATTATTGCACCCTCTTCGGATTCCAGAACCAAGGACAGCAACACGTATTCCAATGCCTTGCCTAACCGCAATCAGAGCCACGTTAGGAAAGGAAGTAATCCCAAAAGTTGCAGCCAAGTTACGGAACCAACGTCTAAAAATCATTGGCTGTTTGTTGACCCAGAAGGAGAAACTGTAGATGCTACTGAAGATACGCCTTTCAGTCCACAGCTCCCTAATGACAGTGTGGCCCCTGCTTCCACAAACGGTATGCTACAACCAGAATATAGCTGTTATGTGCAGAATTGGATTAATAAATCAGTTGCCATGGGGCCTGCAGGGGGCTCCTCTGAAGGGCCTGAAGTTGACCCCCAAGCTGATACAGAAGATGACTGGGAGTTTGCTTCTGGTAGTGGACGGAAGTTGGTAGATAATGGTATGAGTGTGATTAGGGATCAACAAGATCACAGGCCTGAGATCACAAATTCTCCATCAGGACAGTTGACTCAATCCCATGACTGTGCTTCCACTGAAGAAGATGAAGGTGATAAGCTAAGGAACATTTTTAGCAGCAGTCGGAGCTCAAGCTCTTCCCTGAAATCTTGGTACAGACCACATAGTTTTTCAAGCAGCTTCTCTGAGCTGGGGAGTTCCTTTTCGAGCCCCAGTGAGAGCTCTTTCGTATTTATGAGTCGATCCAAAGAACAAATCCTACAAGCTCGCATCCTGAATGATGAGGACTATCAGAGGCTTTTGGCTGGTGTCACACATAGTTGGCTCGTGGAGAGACTGAAGAATACAGGGTCCTTTAAGCCAAACCTACTCCAAAAAGCACACTGTAAGTAGATCTTTCTGAAATGTGCCCTTAAGGGTGCAATCCTAACCTGGAGTTAGGCCAGCAAAGTTTGGTGGTGGTGTCCTGGCACGAAGGACACCATAAAGTATGTTTGGACCACTCTTGGGGCACAATCCTAACCATCTTTCCAGCACTGGTGTAAGGGGAATGCAGCTCTGGGGAAAGGGAACAAGCATTCCCTTACCTTGAGGAGACCTCCGTGACTACTGCTCCACTGCATGTCCCATTGGCATGGCTATGTCAGTGCTGGAACGTTGGTTAGGATTGAGCCTTCAGTGTCAGAGAGGCCAGGACCCAGATGTGCACCATCCTCCCTGACTCTGAGATTGGTCCAAACATGCTTTATGGTGGCCCTTATGCCGGCCTAACTCCAGGTTAGGATTGCACCCTTAGAGATTGAAACGGCTTTTGGTGACTTCAGAAGTGACTGGTCAGTTTCTTACGAAGTGGGTCTGGCCTAAAATAGATGTACTAGGGGCACATCTATTTAGGGCGCAAACATAAATCCAGGTTAGGATTGTGCCCTAAATAGATGTGCCCCTGGTCCTGCAAGTTTTGTTCTATTTACAGGGAGGGTGGGAGATTATGCCCTGCCATTTTTTGGCCACTTTACAAAACTTCAGGTGCTGAGGTGTGTTAATTCACAAATGAGCAACACTGAAAGGGCCATGTGTCTCCTGAGGGGTAATACAGGAAATTCCCCATTTGCATGTTGTAGCTGAAGCACAAAAGAGGATACATGAATCACTCTGGCTTCTTTGCAGCTTGTAAAGACAGTCTGAGAATGCAGTCTGGTGCAGTCTTTTCTATTACTCCCTCTACCACCTGAGAGCCTACTCTTATCCAACATTCCAGCACCAGCACAGCCTCATTGCAGTCCGAAGTAAGGGAACAAACATTCCCTAATCTTGAGTAGGTCTCTGGGACTGCTCCCCCCCCCCACACACACACACACTGCAGCACAAGCCTCATTGGCATGGCTGCATCAGCATTGGAACGTTGGATAGGATTTGGCCCTCATCTCGTTCTCCTACATGTACACTACCCACCCCACCCCCCAGTTTTACCACCACACCAGAGTTGGAGCACCAACTACGCCCGGGGCAAGGGGGTGACCAAATACATGACTGAGCCCTCCAGGCAGTGATGTCATTCAGGGGGAACGGACCAGAACAGGCGTTCCGGATCCTAACGGGCTCCGTGGCTGGTTCCGGGTTCCCAACAAATGCCAATCAAAAGTGAGTTCCTGTTCCTAAATCATTTGAATGACACCACTGCCTCCAGGCATCCTTGCCATGCCCCCTGCTTCTGGAATCGCTCCATTTCAGAGTGATTCAGGCCAGGTGGGAGGACCCAGGTCCACACCCAGCCCCCTTGGCGGCACCCACAGCAGGCGCATCACCACACTGCATGGGTACGAAGCCTTTGTACCACCACACTGCAATCTGGTTCCTGGTCCTCAGGCACCAGATTGCCTTGGGTATTCTTTGCTATTGATGCATTTTCCTTCCCTGCTCCATTTTTTTCTTGTGATGCTATATTAAGAAGTCCTTGAAAATAAAAGTAGCAAAGCAGATAAAAGGCTGGGATAGAACTTTTCTCCCTCCTGCTGTGCTGGTTGTCTGTCTACAACGAGCTTTGAACAGGGAAGGGCATCCAAAACTGGGATCTTGCTTCTGCCCACAACTGGCAGAAAACGGTATCCACTCTCAGGAGCAAGATTTTAGGATGCCATCAAAGAGCAGAAAATTGTCAGTGCTGTGACATGGTCTGCACATGCAACTTTCATTTTTGGAGACCTTCTTCGTGATTGCAGCTTCATGCTACAGTAATGAATGCCACTTCTTACTTTTCAGACTGTGAAACAAAATGCCCCAGCCCCATTGCTCTTCTCTGGGAAAGGACATTGATCCTAGCAGGAAAAAGAACTCGGCCATTTCATGCTTGGCTACTGGTACGGAACCACCTTGCTGAAGAAATTGTCAATTCATTGATCTTTTTTTTTCCCCCCAGCTGCTCTTCTTTTGAAATTCTCTAAGAAATCTGGGCTATGGACTGCCCAGGAAACAGCTGTATATATTGGAGACTACTTGAATGTGGCTAAAAAGGGAAAGCAAAGGAATGCTTTTTGGATACACTTCCTGCACCAAGAAGAGACTCTGGGAAGGTATTGCTCAAATTCCTGTAGTAGAGACTAAACTGAACTTTGGGTCAATTTGGGATTACAAGATAGGCTGAGTTTCTAGCATTGTCACTGAGTATTGATGATGGTTATCTCCCTGTAGAATGGACTGTCTTGCTTGAAGTAAAACATGAAGGCCTAATTCTATTGCCCTTACGCTCATGGTACGCTCGCAGTGCCTGGGCAAGTGTCGCTCAAGGCGCTGTAAAGTGCCCCCAATGCCAGTGGTAAGCTGTTACTGCCAGTGCTGGGGCGGCTCCGTGGCGAAACCAGCCAGGCACATCTTGGAGGCAGGGCACCACTCACCAGCAATGCAGCCCTTTTTGGGTGGAGCAGAAGGACGTTCCAGGGCAAGGGGAGGGATGGAGTGGGTACAGGCTAAATAGCTGGCGCAGAAACGAGGAGAGCCATCACCCACCCTGTGCCCTTACCATGAGGAAAGGGGACAAAGTGCGTAGCTACCACTGTTGTCCAGGGTTGTCGGTCACTATAGGCTTGAGCTCGAAACCTCTATGAAGCTATGGGGTTGGGTGTCACCAATATAAAGATGATACTATGCTCTGCCTCTCATTTCCATCTTCAGCTAGGGAGGCTGTCTAAGTTCTGAATCATTGTCTAGAATTGATGATGGGCAGAAGGAGAGGTAAACAAACTGAACTTGGAAAAGAATTGTCTTTAGGGTTGTAATTTTTTAAACATACCTTTTACTGAGGTTTTCCAGTTAGAACAGAACATAACACTAAAATGCATGTGAGATTTTTAATTGTTTTATATGGTTATGTGCTACTTTCACTGCTACAGCAGAAAAACAAATGTATTTCCCAAATAAACTAACATGCAAAACTTTTGCTTGCATTTTTTGGACTGAAAGGACAAAATTAGGGGATGAAATGGGGCTTACCTTATCGTCCCTACTGCTGTTGCTGCTTTGCAGTGGAAGAAGGCATTCTTCTGTATGGCCAGGTGGCTACAAAAAATATGCAAGACATTCCATTCAACAGTCCCAGGAATAATGTTTCATCACAATGTCACATAATTCCAAGAAGGTTCTGGGATACATGGTAGTCCCAGTAAATACGTGATACCTATTTGTGGGGTCTTCTTTATTTTGCATAGATAGAGGCAGAGACAGATCTAAGGGAGGGCAAAGCTCTAAGTTTTGCAAGAAGCCTTACCTTGCAGTGGAAATCACTCTTCTCCTGCACCGTTTTAGCCAATCCTCACAGGGAAAAGCAACATCTTGGCATTGCTTTCTGGCTACAGCAGCAAGGGAGAGGAGGGATTTACATGACAGGGTAAGGCTTCTTGCAACACTTAGAGCTTTGCTCTCCCTGTAGATCCGCCTCTGGATAGAGGTGGTGGCTTGTGTGTGTGTGTGTGTGTGTGTGTGTGTGTGTGTGTGTGTGTGTGTGATAACAAAATAAAAACCCATAGCATCGCTTTCTGCACTTCTCATTTTTGTAAAAACAAAAAACCTGAAATCTGTGAAATCTGTAAAAAAAATAAAACCAGTCGCTAATGACTCCGCATGCGTGTGGCCACATCTGTTCATTCAATCAATCAACCAATATTTATCAATCAATAGTATTTATATACCGCTTTTCGACACAAATCAATAGTATTTATATACCACTTTTCAACACAATGTTCACAAAGCAGTTTACAGGCAAATAAAAATAATGAAGTTAGATTCTTTATTACAGTCATAGACCAACCAAATAATGAAGTTAAATGGTTCCCTGTCCCAAAGGGCTCACAATCTAAAAAATCTGTTGACACTATATCAAGTATATCACCTACCCAGTACACTTTTAAGGTGATTACAATTTATCATTTTAATTTATAAGAATACACCATTGGAATAAAAACGCATAACATGGCTTTCTGCACTTCTAACTTTGGAAAACACCGAAATCCACCAAAACAATCAAAACTGTTTTCACCCACCTCTATGCATAGATATGTTGGTAAAGAGTATAAGCGTGAGAAGGGGCTTATTCCCCACTTCAGTGACGTGGAACGGCAAATGACGGCCCAGTACTACGTGACAGAATTCAACAAAAGGCTGTATGAGCAAAACATTCAGACACAAATCTTTTACATACCGTCAGTGATACTCTTGGTAAGTAGCAAATCAAAGGCCAAAAGGGAGTCCCCTGATTATGAGCAGACACAGGATGAGAAATTCATACTGTCCTCAGCGAAGCATTAGGCACTGAAATACTATCCACATCATTCCCCTGCTAACTTAGGACTGCGCTGGAGCCTTCACAGGGCAAAGGCTCATTCACGCCCTTGCCCCAGGGTAGGCGCCAGCCACACCTATGGGCTACTCAAATCTGCACTATAGTGGGCATAGATCCGAGCTCCCTTTGAAGCCCAGGGACAGGGGTTTGCATGCGGTCTAATGGCTCCACCCCCCCTCCAGCCCGACCACCCTGCCCCGTTCCACCCTCCCTCCCACCTTCCCCCCACCCAGAACCGCCCCTGTGCCAAACTCCGCTGGCGCAGTGCACCGGAGGCTTGTGCCAGCGCTGCAGCATCAACGCAGGTGCCTGTGTCAGCGCCGCGCCAGAAGCAAGAGTCTTGCGCCGACCGTGGGGAAGGTTGGATTGCGATTGCGAACTAATTTTTGTTGAAAAGCCGTATAGAAATATTCTTAATAACCATCCTCTCTTCTTCCACAGGTACTAGAAGGCAAGACTATACAAGGATGTGTAAGTGTGGAGCCTTACATTCTGGGAGACTTTGTGAAGTTATCCAATAACACCAAAGTAGTAAAATCAGAGTACAAAGCCACGGAATACGGTCTTGCTTATGGACATTTCTGCTATGAATTTTCCCAAGGGACAGATGTAGTAGTTGATTTGCAAGGTTTGTACCAGAAGGCATAAAACGGTGAAACGTTCTTTCCTTAAAACATGGGACTTTCTAGATCACCTGTTGATCAATCCTCAGTTCATTAGTGTCTTGATTTAGAGACTGAAATTGCTTCAGAATTGACTGGTTGGTTTCTTATGAAATGGGTACAACAAAACGCTTGTGCAAATACCATTTTAGATTTAAACCTCATTGTAGCCAAGCTGGTTTAAATCTAATTAACTGTGAAACCTATCACCTTCATTCAGAATCTCCTGTTTGCATATAATATAGAAACTAGTTTCTGCAGGTGATTCTGCAGAACTCGATGCAGAAAAGCCTCCTGCACGGGGAAACAAAGAACAGATCCCACAGTGCATACTTTGTGAGCTCCTAGTTGATGAAAGAGGCAGTGGTTCCCTAACTTAGGCAGTGGTTCCCTTAGTCAGTGGTTCCCTAACTGTGGGTCGGAACCCACCAGTGGGTCGTGAGCCAATTTCAGATGGGCCGCAAAACACCTAGGGCAGCCATATTGAAAGATGGATGGGACACTGGAAAGGGGGAGGGCTGTGTGGTTATTTTGCTTGTGTCAAGGTTGTAAATAGGCTTTTATTTCCTTTCTGTTTCACTTTGCTATTATATTGGAAAATGGCTGAGAAATAGCCCAATTGATTGCTGCATTCTCAGGAAAGCAGCAGGCTCTGGCATCACAATGACAACACTTCCAGCCATGACATCACTTCTTGTGGGTCCCGGACAGACTGTCATTCTAAAAAGTGGGACTTGATGCTAAAAGGTTTGAGAACCACTGCCTTATGGGATTCCAGTTCCACTCAGCACATGAATATATTGCGTGTTGGATTGGGGCCAATTTGGACTGCCTGATAGCATTTCTGTTGATTCTGAATTGAATAATTTGTCTGCCTTTGATAGCAATTATGTGTAGTTTCTTTTCTTTTACTTTTTTTAACAAGACTACAACCTTTTTTCCTTCTATTTCCCAGGTTGGGTGACTGGTGATGGAAAAGGCCTCATCTACCTAACTGACCCTCAGATCCATTCTCTCTCTCAGAAAGACATGTCTGGCCTAACAAACTTTGGGAAGAAAGGGATCTACTATTTCTTCAACAACCAGCATGAAGAATGCAATGAAATCTGCCATCGTCTCTCATTAGCAAGACCTTCCATAGCGAAACCAAACTGACTTTGGATAATGCGGTGGACTTTTTCTCAACAGGCACTTCTGCTGTTTTGTATTTCCTGTCTCCTGTTGTTTTATATTTCCTGTTCTAATGTTTAACATTTTCAAACCCTTCGAAAGAGCATCTTCCTCTATGTTGTTATTGTGGGAAAAGTGCTCTTGCCACAAGAGTTCAAATACGGGGGGGGGGGGGGTAGTGGAAAACATTATTTATTCATTTATTGGCAATTAACGGACATTAGCGGTTCTGTCTGTTCACAAATGTGGGTAAGCATGCAGCTTCCAAATCATCTAAATGATATGTCTGTGTTAAAGAATTGGAATGAGGAATGGTTCTTTCTTTCCCAAAGTGCACACGGTTATATTCATATAAACACAGGGCATTTTATGATCCAATGCTAATCCAGTCTTTATCAACACATGGCACATGACTAGCACCTACTGCTGACATATCAAGCTAATGTTTAGGATTAACACAAGGTACACACAAAAGAGTCAGTTGGCAGGTTCACTTATGGATTAAGAGCAGGTTGAGGACCAGGAAACAGAATTGATGTCAATGGGCAATTTTTACAATGAACAGAGGTGAAATGGTCAGTTCCGGTTTTTGGCTGAAAACTAGAAGTGATGGTTTTTGGCCTCCAGAAGGCCTTCTGAGGACCGGGGAGGTTGCGCATGGCTTCCCTGGCCCTCTGTAGGCCAAAAATTGTCACTTCCAGTCTGTTTTTGGCCTTCTGAGGCCTCTCCGACCCCCAGAATGTCTCCTGGGGGTGGCAGCAGACATGGGGGCAGAACTTCCAGATGGGGATGGCACCCCTCGAGGTGTGCCCCTCGAGGTGTGCCCCTGCACACACCCAGGAACACCACTGCTGGTGTGTGCCAGCATTTTAGTTGTACCAACTTGAAGAGGGCTACGTGTTCACTCTTATTATTCCTGCTACAGAAACACATAGCTAGAAATCCCATGAACTGGGCATTCTCTTTAGTACATTTGTGAGCAGAACACAGCTAGCTTTGTCTTTGTGCAATTTTCTGCACAATCCTATGCTCAGAATGCTTACCCAGAAGTAAGTTCCAATGCATTTCAGTGGGGCGTGTTCCCAGGAAAGTGTATTCATAGGATTTCATCCTTTGGGTGGGAGCTCTGCCTCCACCCTATCCCAGAGCAAAGCTTTCTTGGGATGTCAGTGAATTGATGTAAAACTTCTCCGGTTTGCAACACAGGCTGAAACAGAGATAATGTGTTTTGAATCAAATTTGTGCTGAAGTGTGTTGCTGGTCAGCTTCCGAGGTACACTTTTGAAAAGGAAGCAGAAATGCTTTCGGCTGTCAGGCCAGATATGTTGTCAAACTGGTTTGGTTTTGTTCCTGGTGAGCTCCCTCCACCATCATCTCAACCACTTTTCCTTGCTCCTGTTTTCACGGAGCGATTCTTCCGTGCTGAGAAGGATGAAGTAGCTATACAGAGACATCAATCCCTTTGACCATTTGCCATTTCATGTGCTGCTTTTCTCGCTTGCGCTCTTGCTCACAGCCGCATGATATATTCAAGCCGCTCCTGGCCTGACACTCGTCCCCTTTGAATGTTTTGTGGTATGTGTGCTGTCCACAGGCTTCAGCAGTGCTAGCCCTGGGTAAAAGCAGCTGTCGCTTTTTCCTTATGAAGCAATCTTTTGTGTTTTTGGATCAAAGCTTGTAATTCATGGATATGACCTCCTTGGACTTTTTGTCAGCTACCACCTGGAGAATTGGAAAGCAGCAGAAATGGAATTATGCCATATAGTTTCCCAAATGTTCACTGGGGAATGTTCTAATGTCACTGATTGCAATGCTACTCCTTCCCCAGTCTATGAAACATTCCCTTACACAAGCCCCATTGAAATGAATGAGAGCTGTATAAGAGCACTACTGCCAGTGGATTGTGCCCCTTTAAAAAGTAAGCATCATTTAAGCTTTCCCAGTGTTAACAATGCTGGGATCTCTGCTATAGACTAGACATCTGTTTTATACCACCCTGTCATTTGGATTTCTTTTGAGCAGGTCTAAAGGCCATTTCACATGACCCCGGAAGCCTGCCAAAATGTGAGTTGACAATCTGCAGGCTGAAGTTATGCAGAAAAGAGGTTGTGCGATCGCTTTGACGTGTACCCAGTTTTTTTTTTTCTCTTTTTAAGTTCAGACACCTGTTTTACCACACGGTTGTAAATCCGTTAGGTGGAATACAGTAGAGCAAAACAATCTCTGCAGTTCAGATTGAGCAGTCCCACAAGTACTTCTGCAGGTGAACAGACCAGCATGTACAGTAAAACAACCAATTCGTATTGCAGTGTGCTTATGATAGTGATCTGACACTGTAAGTCCCAAACTGATGGCATGAAAGTGCAAATTGCCAGAGGCCCTGTAAGTGCAACAACAGATCGCAGGCACCCCAATGGAGCATGTAGGTTGGTGGAGGGGACTGTTCAAGGAGACTCAAGGGTGGTTCAGGGTATGGAAAAGATCTTAGTGTGTGTGGCTGCTTCTGAGATCCTCTCCTTCCCACCATTGAACTTTCCCCTGCCTGGCCACTCCCTTCCCTGAACCACCCCTTGAGTCTCCTTGGTCTTACGCAAGCTAAATAGCTTGCCAGATGGCCTATGGGCTGTCTGGTTGCAGTTCATGTTCCAGCAGCAACACTGCATACTATGGGCTAGTGAGGGGCAGGACTGGGCCCATGAAGTATCATGCTTAGATTTTTTTTTTCAGAGTGTTCCTGCCAGTGTAAGGCCCAGAAGGCCTCATACTTCAACAGTCGTCTACAGATTAGCTGCCAGCGGGTGTCTGCTGCCAGACACCCAGAATGGGCAGACAGGCCAGAATGGGCAAATCAGGGGCAAGATGGGGGCGGATCTCATCAACAGTAGTACCTGCTGGAGTCTATGCCCCTGGCCCAGTCCAGAAACACCTCCAGCAGTCTCCTCCGGCTATGCCAGCAAAGGAGCTAGCATAGGGAGCTATGCTGTCTCATGGGGGACCAGGTAGTGGCAGCGGAGGTAAGGAAAACTTTCTTACCTCTCCTGTCTGGTCTGGTCCCCAGCCCTGGACCCCAGCCAGCCCACAGGATACAATGGTCACTGTATCAGCAGCCCTGCACTGTGCAATCCAGCCACGGACAGGATTGGGCTGAATGTGTAGGAAAGGAACATTTTCTGGTTAAACAGCCCCTGCAGCAGATTTCCTTCAGCCCATTCTTTTTGGGGGTGAAAGATACCAAAATAAAAGTTAAATGGCAGTACCTTAAATACAGCATATGGTTACTTGGGGACAGTTTGATTCTTCTTGAACACCACCAAGCGAACCAGTAATACTTCTCAAGCTCCTGCTACAAAGTTGGGCTTAACAAACCTAATGGCTTTTGTTTCTGAAACTAGCAGGGCGCTCAGACTTGGTGCGGCTGCTTCTTCAGGCTGCTATTGTTTTCTAGGTGATGTTTGTGCGGTGTTGTTTGGGTATACAAATGCCCTGTCACAGCCCAGAGCCAGAGAAGAAATCAGATGTAAAGAGTGGGGAAACTGGAGAGAGAAAAAGAAAAAAAAATTAAATCTCTTTATTATGGTGCATAAACCTTCAGGGTTAGGGAGCCTTGCAGCTGCACGAGAAGAAAAATGCATTCACAAAATATAATGCTAGTGTGAATAATCCTTTTCTAGAGTCTTGCTTGCAGCCTGCTCCAGCTTTGTCAGGTGAACTTGAGCGGGGCCATCAGCTTTGCTTTCGTTCCCATTGCACAGTGTCTATCACCCCAGGGCATTCAACATCTTGACTGTTTTTAAAAAGAGAGCAAACAATCCATCAATGAACCCGGAGTCACTTTCTCATAGAAAAGTAAAATCGGCATGTGACGGTACACTCTGCTCAGGGGGTTCGCAGATTAAAACGATACATGACAGCTCACGTGCTGCTGGGAAGATTATGTCAGTTATCTGATTCCACAGCCAAGAAGGCCGGATGCCTGCTTGCACTCGCTGGATTTAACCACGGACCAAACGTTGGCAGCGCTGTTGTAAACTTGGTCTGCAGAATAAAGTTAAAACTGTGGTTTCAGGAATCGGTGCTGCTGCAATAAAGTGTTTTCTGTCTTCCTGTGTGTGTGTGTGTGTGTGTGTTCTAATTGTGTCAGCCAGACTGCAAGCAACTCTACCCTTTATGTAAGAAATGTTTGCTACATCTACAGCCCAATCCTAACTAAGAGCACAATCCTAACCTGGAGTTGGGCTGGCACAATTAGGCCAGCGAAGTGTGGCCGGCACAAGATTTTTATTTATTTATTTATTTATTTATTTATTTATTTATTTATTTATTTATTT
>JAJKFI010000003.1:43389017-43414858 GCA_029204185.1 Lerista edwardsae | reverse complement strand
TTTATTTATTTATTTATTTATTTATTTATTTATTTATTTATTTATTTGATTTTTACCCCGCCTTTTTGCCCGGAGGCACTCAAGGCGGCATTACAGTATAAAAAAGTACAATATAAAATTAACATTAAAAACAATTAAAAACAATGTTAAAAAACAATACAATTAACAATTAAAAACAGACACAATTTTAAAAAACAACACGCCCAGTGGATCATAGAATCTAAAAATACACAAACCAGCCAGCCAGCCAGCCTGTTAACAGTTAAAAGCTTTTTGGAATAAAAAGGTCTTCAGCCCCCGCCAAAATGTAAACAAAGAGGGAGCAGTTCTCAATTCTAAGGGGAGGGTGTTCCAGAGTTGGGAGGCCACCACCGAGAAGGCCCTCTTCCTGGCCGCCACCCCTTTCACTTCTCCTAGTGGCGCACTTAAGATCCACCATAAAGCGCACTCTCGGAGTCAGGGAGGATGGCGTGCATCTGTATGCTGGCCTCTCTGACTTCAAGAGTGATCCAAACATACTCCACGGTGTCCCTTATGCAGTGGTGTCATTCAAATGATTTAGGAACAGGAACTCACTTTTGATTGGCACTTGTCGGGAACCTGGAACCAGCCACGGAGCCTGTTAGGATCCGGAACACCTGTTCTGGTCCGTTCCCCCTGAATGACATCACTGCCCTTATGCTGACCAAACTGCAAGCCTAACTATGCCGGCCTAGCTCCAGGTTAGGATTGTTCTCTCAATTCCTGCACAGCGAAGCAGTGGCTCCAGCTCAGGCTACTCTGCATTCCGTGGGTTAATTTTGGCTGCTGGCTGTCTCCTCAAGTAAGGGGACATTTGCCCCTTGTCCCTGGGTAGGTCCAGCAGCAATAATGGGTCAACTCAGGCCAGTGTCAGAGATTTCACAAGTCTGCGTTGATCTGTATTAGGGGAAATAATCCGTGTCAGTGGGAAGTAGGCTAAGATACAGCATGCGCCAGCGCCATCAATCCTGCCCCCCTCCCAGGCCCAAGCTGCCCACCCCCATCCCCATCCCCATCCTCCCTCTGCCCACCCACCCCCTGTGCTGGCCCAGTGGATGCCTTGTAGCCACCAGCACCAGCAGAAAAGCTTTGGTTGCCTGGCATTAATGCTGTCCAGGTTAATTAATGCTTTACCAGGTTGCCTGGCATTAATGCTGTCACAAAGAATTGAGACAGTGCACATTGGCAGACCACACATTCTTCTGCTGCTACACGTGGTTAGGATTGGGCCAGGAGTCAAAAGAGGATGACAGCCATGGCAGCCCACTGCTCCTTCCATGCTGCTGGAGAAGCGGGAGGGGGGAGCTACAACTAAAGCATCTGGCTGCATATGAATACGTCAAATGGGCAGGGAAAGATTACTCGGAGCCCACCCATGCTCCCCTTCCGTTCCCTCCTCTAGAGTTGTTCTCTGTGCATAGCCTCCATCCGCTGCGCTGTGCCTCTTTCTCAGTCCACATCCTTCCCTCCCTATCCATTGGGGGGGGGCAGAAAAATTAAGAGAATTTGGGTGGCAGAAAGGCATGAGCTGTACCTGGTTAACACACATTTTCTACCAATGATGCGCTGGAGATTGCATTTCTACCAATGTTGTTCTAATGCATCGTTGGTAGAAAATGGTTTTAAATGCTATTATGTGAAGTATACATTGGTACACCAGCAGATTTCACAATAGCTTAAATTTAAATATTCCTCTGATTTTCCTTATCCTTTCCGTATATGATTTCAGAAACTCTGTTTAAATTCATGTTTTTTAGTTTCAATTAATTTATTTTTAATTCAGATGTTAGCTTTTGAATCCAAAGTCTAAAAATATGCACATTTACGTTCCACTTTTATATTTAAAATAAATCATCTTAGTTCTAACACATCTGTGCAGGTTCAGGTTGGGCACAATGCAGCCAGAGAAAGCATTTTAAGTGTCATCGATTTAACTAGACGTGTGAAGCAGATGCCATCCGTCACACATCCGTATGTGTTTATACATCCACCTGTATTCAAAAAACAATTAAAATGTTTAATGACAAGAAACGGAGCAAAACCATTACTGAATGTGACCTGCATAACGTTGAGATACTCAACATTGCATGCTCAAAAGATGCGCAGGGCAGGTTGGGGTTGTGCCTTTCATCTTGGAAGAAATACAGGACAAAAACCCAACTTGGATCAAATATTCAGGTTCATTTCAGACCCGTGTCAATGCCTTGTCAGTCTCACTTATCCTCTGAATTAAGCACCACTTCATTCTTCACCTGCATAGTAAGTGTATTAAAATTTTGCAGCAGTGCTGCTGCTCAGCCAGCATGAATCTAGGATAACAATTAAAAGGGAAACTGTTAATTATTCATTTAGCAGGAGGAGAGTGGCAGAGTGACCTGCATTCCCTTTTGGATTGCCTGGGTGCAATCAGTTATGATGATGAAATCATCTCCTAGTCCATCTGCAAGGCAAGAGCTGAATGAACAATGTGGCGCTGGCTGCCGTTGCCCACATGCCAGACAAGGTCCTGCCTTCACAGCAGCCTGGCAGCATCGCACCAGCAACACCAGACAGGCAAGAGACAGCAGGATAAATGGAATGGACTGGAAAGTAGAACAGTTCAACGTTCTGCACAATTGCTCAGCAGGAAGTAAACCTGCCCTTGTCTTCCGGTATTCTGAGCACTGAGCACAACCACAAGGCACTGGGATCTTTGTCAATCATTGGGCACGTGTGCATTTTTGTTTTGCTTAATGTTATTGAAATAAAACATTGTATTAACATCATGAAATAAGCTGAACAATGTTGAACATATTACTGGACCAGTGATTCTCAACCTTTTTACCGGGACCCACTTTTTAGAATGGCACTCGTGTTGGGACCCGCCGGAAATGATGTCATTAATCTGGAAGTGATGTCATAGCCATTGCCAAGCAGAAAGTTAGGACATTGTGACGTAATCAAGTTATATCCTGGAATGCCAACTGACATTCTTGGACTGCAGCAATTGCACAACCATGAAATATCCCTGACAGAAAACAAGTTTAGGATAAAATGTTATGTAAATGCAGTGAACTAAAAATAATTTTTTAAAAACTCACTTGAAAATTCAAACTGTTACTACTTACAAAAGGAATATAGCAAGAATAAAGTCTGCAGCTTCCAAGATGGCTGCTGTCCAACTTTCCACGACCCACCTGACATCCGGTCCTGACCCACCAATTGGGTCCTGACCCACAGTTTTTGTATTTGGCTATTTTCTGTTTCACATGATACATTCATTATGTATTTCCTGCTTGTGCCTTCGGCAGCTAACATAAGACTCTGTGTGTAGGGTGCTTCTGGAAAAGGTTCAAAAATATCACCTGGTTCCAGTTATGGTAGCCAGGCTGTTATGTGGGTCTTGCCCTAAGATACATTCTACTGTGCCCAGTGCAGGGACTGCTGTGGCAGGAGAACATGAAGATAGGAATGTGAAGTGAGCTGCAAATCTGAATTTCCGCAGTTCACCTTTGTCAGGAATTCTCACCAGGTGGCCGTAGGCAATCCCCTCCCTCTCTGCTTCAGTTCCCCAGATGCATCAGGGGATGTTAATAATAAATATACAGTGCTGTCGTATCAGTATAATACACATGTGATGCTTTGAACACTTGTCCTATAATTGGGGGGGAGGGAGGAATTATCTATCACTCATGCAATCAAGACTTACTGTCAACCCTAGTGTCACTGTCAGCTCTTGCCTCCCAGTTGGCTGCCAAGACACAGTCCACAGCAATGTAGAATTCCAGGGCAAACTACCTAGTATCTTAAGCACATCATTTGGTCCAGCATTCTATTGTTTTCTTAAAGCAATAGCCACGAATGGGAAAAGCAACCAGGATAAGGGCTGTGGTGTGTGGGGAGGGCTTATTTAACCTTTCCCCCTTGTGCCTCTCAGTCCTGATGCAATCAAACCATTGGCTTCAGCGGAAGTTTCCTATCTGGAGCTAATAGCCGTTCCAGGAATGTGATGTCTGTCCGGTCTGTGGCAGAGTGGGAAAGGGTTAAAAGCCTGTGCCAACGGTCCTGACAATGATTCCCTCTCACCCAGCTGCTGTTTAAATACAATTCAGGGTCCAGCTTTGTATTTAACGTAACATGTAGTTTGGCCCTATAAGTTCCTTTGACATCGATGAGCATAACATCTGGGCTTCCTGGATGTTTCTGTCTTGCAACAGGTTGCTGAATTACATGGACCTTTGGTCTGCCTTCATCAGGGGTCCTTTTATTCCTAACTCCCACACAATGTATTTCAGATCAGAATTATTATCTCTTTCCTTCTTAACAACCATCCCCACTTGTTGTTGCTCAGGTCTTATTTTCTTACTTCATTCCCTTTCCTCTGTTTAATCATTTTCCCCACCTGCACCCATATGCAAGAAAGTGTCTTGTTCCCATCCTTTGGTCAACAGCACCAGTTGATGTTAGTGAATTTTGTCGTCCAAACTGATGCTCTCAAGGCTGGTGGTGGGTGAGAGATGCGGTTCCCCCTAGAGTCAGCCATCATGTTAATCAGGGCTGATTTGTAAACGGCGTCTTCCCCCACCCCCCTTGCTTGACTCCCGCTTTTCTGCTCAATGGCACAGATGCTGCTTTGTGCTGTCTGAGACCAGGCAGCTATTAACAGCAAATCCAGCGAGGGAAATTAATGAAGGGGGATACTAATAAAAGACAGCTCAGGACAGCTAGACCAACTTGCTCCAAGCAGTAATTAACTTTTTTTTTTACTCATGGAGGTACATATTCCATCAGCAATGGTCCACACTCTTGTCTTTTTTAATAAAGGCAGGAGAGAGAGAGAGAGAGAGAGAGAGAGAGAGAGATGTGAAAAAAAACACCCTGATCCCAAGAAGGCCATAAGACGATCAATTGTCCATGCCAATAAGAATGATTTTCAGCTCGTTGCTGTGATTTCCTGCTCATTCTAAGTCCCTGGCACAGAAAATGTGGAACAACTCTCAAGAGGCCAAAAGAGAAATGACATCCTCTCAGTAATTAAAATAATTCAGAAAGATTAACTAAAGATCCCACTTTAGTAGACATTTATGATAGTAGTCCAGTAGTCCAGTTACAGACCAGTTGATTTTTTTCCCTAGAGAATTAAGTGTACTAAGATTACCTTTTGTCCCAATAAGTTTATGTGAAAACAGAGCAAACCAAATATTTTGAAGGGACAATTCGCCAGAAACTTCTTGTACACATTCATGTCCAAGTAGCCCAATCCTGCGGTGAACTTCAGCTAGCACAAGTCCCTTGCTTCAGCCCAGGAGTGTCGCGAACATGTCGTAAAGCATGTTTGCACCTCTTTTCAAGTAGGCTAGGCTGGCGCATCCTTGCACCAAATTCAGACCTGGAAGGGGTGAGTTTGTGTAGGCCAAAGTGAGTTTGTGCACTGGCCAGCACAGGGGATTAGAGAGGGAGAAGGAAGGGTGTTCCAGGGGCAGAGAGGGGGCATTAATGGGCAAGGGGAAGGAGGCGGATTGGGCTCAGGAGAGGGGTGGGGCTGGCTGCAGCAGCACAGACAAAATCCTAACCTCCACTCCTGGCCCAATTGACCTTACAAGGGCAGCTTGGATTTGTGCCAATGAATTCACTGGCGCCGACCCAAGTTACCCCATAGGGGTGGCTGGCATGTAACTCAGGGTAAGGGAAAAATTCCCCAATACTCCAAGTTGTACTCCAGTTGGCACCTACCTTGCGCTGGATACAGCACGGGCAAGTCAGCCTGCCTATTCAGAGCAAGTTACGATTGGGCTGCCAGAGTCGTTTGTCTGTAGCAAAAAATGAGCTGTATTTGAAAAAGTATTCACTGAACTGAGCTTTGTTTAAAACACCTTTGTATACCTACTTCCATGTACTGTACTTACCATTAAAGCTATTTATGGTGAACAGAAGTTGGATCCGATACATGTCAATTACTGCTTTTACCTATTGACACCTAGAGTAGCGTGAATCAGCCTGTTGCCTAAGGGCGCAATCCTAACTTGGAGTTAGGCTGGCACAGTTAGGCCAGCAAAGTTTGGCCAGCACAAGGGACACCGTAAAGTATGTTTGGACCACTCTAGGAGTCAGGGAGGTCAGCAAACAGACGTGCACTATCCCCCCGGACTCCGAGAGTGGTCCAAATGTGCTTTACAGTGACGCTTGCGCTGGCCAAACTTTGCTGTTCTAACTGGGCCGGCCTAACTCCAGATTAGGATTGCGCCCTAAGATTGAAAACCCTGCTCTTATATGTCAACAAGTAGGTAAGCATGAGACAACCTTCTTTAGTGGAGGTGGCAAGATTGTTCCCTCATTTGCCTGGCTCCATTTTTGAGATGTCTGAAAGACTCTTGCTTCAGCAAGCTTTTACTTGCAATGCACATGTGTGGCTAGTTTCGTGCTTTTAGTATTTAACTCACTGAGATTTTTACAGCTATTTTTGTGTTGTAGACTGCTGCTTTTCATTTTACTGCTGACATATTTCACTGTTTTGTGGTTTTTAGTGTACATTTTCAAATGCATTCTGTCAAATGCATGTTTTGACAGAAAAGCGAGATACATAAATGCACACATTTTTAGAAGCATAGTGGCTAAGAGCCTGAGCTGTGTGAGCTACGCCATACTTACAGAGCTGTTCCGGGATGAGTAAAATGATGTTTGTGGAATTATTTGAACATTAAGGATGCATTATATAAATGTGAACTATTAGTGTGCTCTTTGTGTTGCATCCAGATACAAGGATGGACATGAGCAACTGAGATCAAAGTTTTCCCCCATCACTTCTGTGCATGCAGAAGTGAACTTCCTAATGCAGCCTCTGAGATCTGTGTTTCTTCTTTAAGATCCAGAAAAGCCAATATGGTCTGGATAGGAATTGAATTCTGCAGACCAAACCAGAATAATGTGCCAGGTCTTGAAGCCTCCTTCTATGACATTCTTTCACTCTTCATTCCATTAGGCTTGTGAACGCTTCACATCACTCCTGCTGTGCAGTCGGCATTTTAAATATGAAACCTGGGCTAAATTCATGGTTTTATATCTGTTCATGGGAAAAGCCAGATCAGATTAATCCTTCAGCCAAGATGAAACTTTGGGGTGCATGCATTCTGATATTTCCTTCAAGGAGACTTTAGAGACTAGCAGTCACTTCTTCCTCGTGAATTGCATAGAAGAATTACACGTTTACAATAAGGAATCAAGTTTGCTTTTGCTTGGAAGTATTTTAATGTATGCCCTTGCAAGGAAAAGTATATTATTTGGATGCATCCACTGTTCAAAAGAAAGCATCAAGTTCCCTACAATATTGTTCATACCTCCGAAAATAAGATTAGGGGACACAGTTCCCTTCTGCTGTTCAACTGCCCAATTGTGTTGCTGAGTGCACCTGCCCTGAGCTGCTTGCCACAGAGTCAAAATCTTCCCCATAAACCCTTCTAGACTTGCCTGGAAAACCCAGGCTTATCCTCCATTTAACCGCCAGCCTTGCTTCTGGCTCTGTTTTATTCCTTCACGCTGAGTTTATCTGATTACGCCAGTTGAGTGAAACAGAAGGCCTGTGACACCCTCAAATGGCACGTCAGTCTCCTGTGTGGCAGCAGATCATCCACTGTTTTCATGAAGAGGCAGAAATAAGCTCCAGAGGAACACTGGGAAGTCTGCAATGGAGCTGAAGTTATACAAATTTCTGTCATGCAAACAAATGGAGAATGACTGTTGATACACAGCGAGCATTGACTGCACAATTCATGCAATGCTTTTGTGGGGATTTCTAAGGGCACAATCCCAACTTGGAGTTAGGCCGGCACAGTTTGGCCAGCACAAGGGCCACCATAAAGCTCATTTGGACCACTCTCTGAGTCAGGGAGGATGGTGCACATCTGTGTTCTGGCCTCTCTGACTCCAAGAATGGTTCAAACATACTTTACGGTGGCCCTTGTGTCGGCCAAACTTTGCTGGCCTAACTGTGCAGGCCTAACTCCAGGTTAGGATTGTTCTCTAATACACCATGTTTCAGCTGCTAGCACCGAATGCTGTAAAATGACCCAAACCTATTGGTTTAATAGTCATCCCCTCTTCCCAGTGAGTCCCAGTGAGGCATTGTTCTATGAAGGACTGTAGAGTAGGGCTAGGATAATAGTATCTACCAAAGACTTATTAACAACACATCACTAAACTACATTTACCAGCATTCTTCAGGAAAACCAGGACAGTCAAAGTGGTACAAAAACATAGTACAAAGTCTGTTGTGTAGATATGGCCAGAGGTTATCAAGCAGCAATGCCCAGATCAAAGTTCCCACAGTTTTTAGCATGTGTGGGCCAGAGGTTTGTACCTAATTTATATGTGGAAATATAATCATTAAATAATTAATGATAATTAATAATAATAATTTAATATCATTAAATAATGGCCCTACTGTGGTCCATCTGAGGGTGCAAATCTAACCTGGAGTCAGACCGGCATAAGTTCCTTGTTCTGGCCCAGGAGTGTCGCAAATGCACCGTAAAGCACTCAAAATGTGCTTGGACCACTCTTCTACGCAGATGTGTGTCATCCTCCTTGAACTTGAGAGTGGTCCAAACAGGCTTTACAGTGCATTTGCAACACTCCTGGACCAGCACAAGGGATTCTGCTGGCCTAACTCCAGGTTAAGATTGTGCCCTCAGTAATATGAGTCAGGCTACACATTATGCTATTACAGGGATTGGTACCTATAGTGAGCTTTATGCACAGTCATAATATTGGGTGCATTAGACCACCATGTAAGAAGCTGTTCCACTCCATCAACAGCAACAGCCTCCGCAGGAATGAAGGCTTAACATAGTCAGCCTGGCTGCCTCATCCTTCCTGGTGTACTAGTGGGATCCTGGTCCTGACTATATGTGTGCTTCTCGAGACAGCCTACCTGAGGGCTTCCCAATAGTGGCTCCCCTTGAAGCAAGGCCAGGCCAAACCCAAGGAACAAGCCAGAGGCTGGTGGAGGAGAAGAGGTTGGGTGGAGGAAAGCTCCTCCCTACCCCTGAACTCGGAGGTTTGATTGGATCCCTGTTGCTCAGCCAGCAACCTTCTTTTTCTACCCCCAAATCCTAGGGGGACAAAGAACACGTGAGGGGCACATCACTCTTGCAATGACCCTGTCTGGAGGTGGAAGGATGAGGAGCTTACCCTGTATTTAAGGTAAAAATTGTTTTGCAAGCTTTGGCTTGGTCTCATTGCCATCTCTGTTCTTGAGGACCTAGTGGCAATTATGTATACAAATTCATATATATATTATATAATATATAAATTATATTGTTAATGCATATCTATGTAATATAAATGTATATTAAATAAATAACTGTGAGGAGCCCAGAGTCAAGGGGCGAGTCCAATTTGGGTATATTGTTCTGGCATGTTCTGGGGTTGGGCATGATCCTGGAATGTGGTCCCAGGGATTCTCCCAGGGCACAGTCCTAACCAACTTTCCAGCACTGGGCTAAGGGCAATGCAGCTCTGAAATAAGGAGAAAAAAACATTCCCTTACCTTGAGGAGGCCTCTATGACTACTACTCCACTGCAGGATGCAGCACATGCCCCATTGGCGCAGCTATGCCAGTGCTGGAAAGTTGGTTAGGATTGGGCCCTTAGAAGGCCCCATCGTTCCTTGATCCTGGTTCATGCTGGGATCCACTGTCTGGTTTGACAAGCATTGATGTTGATACCTGGAAAGGTGCTAAACCAAATAATTAAGATGTCTGACTGTGAACATTTAGAAAAGAGGGCGGTCGTTGCCAAGAGTCAGCATGGTATTCTTAAGAACAAACCCTATTCTCATTCTATAATCATATCATTAAGGATATTTACATACCTCTTTTTAACGGAGGGTTTCAGAGAAAATCAAATAACTAAACGGCTCTTTGTCCCAAAAATGCTGACAATCTAAAAATACGCAGAAGAATTTTTGATTGACTAGCGCCAACGCGGGGGCACTGAGCAGCACCCCTGCATTGGCGCTAGAGCTCTTGGGCCAATGCTACCCCGACTGAAAGAACAGGCCATCCTGCCTGATGGAATTCTCTCTCTCCACCGTAATGGCTGCATCCAAGTTCTACTCCCAGGCCACCCCACTTATCGGAATGTCCTCTCTTGGCACTCCCTCTGTCTTCCCTCTGCCCATTCCACCCCCCTCCTGTTTTCCTCCCACCAAGAGAAGCCCGTGCACTGGTCGAACTCAACCAGCACATGGGCGGCTTACCTGGGGCCATCTTTGGCACTCCTGGGCCAATGCAGCTGCCTGTGTCGGCCATGCACCACAAGCAGTGGTGTCATCTAAATGATTTAAGAACAGGTACTCACTTTTGATTGGCACATGTCGGGACCCGCCCACCGGAAGTGACGTCATAAGCCAGAAGTGATGTCGTGGCAGGAAGTGACATGAAAAAAGCCCTTTTTGAGGCCTCAGATGATTTTAAACTGACCCAACAGTTGCAACAGTATTCCACAACATCCCCAGAACATGTGAAGGAGGCCTGGCATCATGTTAAAACCCCAGAGCAACTCATTTTTCAGTGGCAAGGAAAGGAAAGGCTCCGCTCGCTGCCTGCCTGCCTGCCTGGCTCTGAGAACATGCAGGCAACTCAAACATGCAGGAAATTCAAACGTTGCAGAGGGCGGAGTCGACGAGTGGGCAGGCGAATGGGCGGGGCCAGCTGTAATCCTAGAAACCGGTACTCGCGTACCCCCCCCGTACCCCCTGCATGACATCACTGACCACAAGCACTGGCGAAGAAGTGCCTCACGGCACTTTCGCGACACCGTCTTGCATCGGTCCTAGGGGCCCTTGGATTGCACCCTTAATGACATTGTCAGACATGCTCAAGTTGGTGTGAGTCACATAACATCACCTGCAATGTATCACTATTGGCAATCACTGAAATAATTCCAGGAAGGCTGACTCTTCAATCAAGGCTACAGCAACAATGAGTGAGCCACCACAGAGCCATGCAGCAGTCCTCTCTCACCCCACCCTACCCCCGGTCACCTTGTAGGGCCCCAGTCAAGGTTCACAAAACCTTACAGCAATGTGACATACCTTCATAATTAAACACAGTTTTCAATAATCTACCTATTCCTAACTAATGTAAGTGTGTCAAATCCAGATTAAGAGCACTTGGTGCCATTTCATGAGGTTTTTAAAAACATCTGTTACTGGAAACTCCAGTGCTCAGGTCTGAAGTTGTTTTTTAAAAATCTGCCAACTGAGTTTGAAAGCTCCTGTGTACAGAGAAATTCTGCAGGGTTGTGGTTTATTTCTTTGCAAAGCTGCAAAACTTAAATGGGCTGAATTTCTGTTTCTCTGTGGCTCTGCTGTCTGGCTTCTTCCATTTAAGTGAGTGTTGTGCTCAGTGACAGAAGACAAAGGAGAAACAGCTGATCAACAACCCAAGTAATCCATGCAGCTTCTGGCTTTGTTGTGAGACATTTGCCTAAAGCGGGCGGGGAAAGTATCTTTGTTTAAGATTACACAGCCAAATTATGGCTGTGTGTCAGGAACACTCTTTCTAATTATGGTGATATTCTGGGAGATGTATGCATTGCTCCAAAGAAAGCAAAGGCAGACCCTTGGGGTTAGGCCTTTGTCACTCTGGCACCGGGTTTGGCTTCTCCCTGCTATTCTTATGCCAAGGAGGGCAATAAACCCCCATGAGAGACATAGAACTGCCAGTTGAGCTTTGACAGTGCAAAGAAGCTGTTATACTAAAAGCACAACGCACAAAGGGATCATAAAGATGTTTTCAAGGAAGATGACTTCTTTGTCAGGAGAAATTAGGCTTTTTATGGCAAAGAGCTGCTATGGAAACAAACAAGCATGGCTATTTTTCCCGAATGGCATATTTCAAACCGAACAGTTGTCCATGTATATTCCCATTCACACATCTAAACCCAACATCACCAACATTCTTGTGGGACATGAACAAAACCTCCATATCTGTACAAGCTACCAGCACTTTTGCACATGATGTCAAGAAGCACATCTGAGCCTGGTGGGTGGAGAATTGCTGCCCAATTGCCATTATAGCCACAAAGGCTTGAGCCTTTGGTAAAGTGAAACTTTGTTTAGGTAGGTGCTGATTTTGAGCTTTGAAGGCCTTCAGGCTTAATACCAAGGTACATCAGAGGGCATGGGAAGTACCCACTCCCACCTCCTCCCAGGGGCATAGCTACAGTGATGCAGGGGTGTGCACCAGGCAACAAGCTTTAGGGGGGCAACGAGCTGAACTTGACACCAGTGGCCAAAATGGTGAAAACCTTGGTAATTACAAATACTATCATGTATTGGAAAGGTAATTTAATGCAGAATGCAATGAAACAAACCGGAGTGTAATTTTTCTAACGAAAATATAACTGTCATGTAAAAATTGTGTTGGAAAATCATGATTTGTAGGAATAATACTGCCATGTTATACGTATGTCATTCGATGTGGAATTTCGTGTAGAATGCAATGAAACAAACCCAAGTGTAATATCTTCATACTATCAAACATTACAGCCAAAAAATCCAAGTACACGAAAATACAACTGTGATGTCGCTTTAGGGGCATCATTTTGCCCACTGCCCTGGGCTACACTTTCATTAGCTTCGCCCCTGCCTCCTCCCTTCCCCAGTACCTCCTCCTTCCCCACCCAGAAACACCCTCATTCCTCCCACTCCCTCCCCTGTCCCTCCCACCACCATCCTCTACTGCTGCCTTACCTGGTGCAGGTGGGCAGTGTCCTCACTGAACATGCAGCCACCTGCAGCTGAGCTGGTGGCCTCATTGGACTTGCCAGCAGTGTCGGTAAACATGACAATGTCATGCAATGTGTGCCAAGATCCATGCCCTTCTGCTTGGATCCTGACACTTCCACTGGCAGAACGTGCATTTTGATTCAAACAAAAAGTCATCTTTAATAGCATCTCTGTTTGCATTTGTCGACTTTTAGTCATCTTTTAATAGTCATCTATTAAAGTCATCTTTAACAGCATCTCTGTTGCATTTGTAGGTCTTCCCCACCTTATGACGATAATCGTCATAATTTAATGGGGAAAAATGTATATGCATTCCTGAGCCCCAAAATTGACACCAATTTCTGCGAAAGCAGTCAATCAATCAATCAATCAATAAGTATTATATACCGCTTTTCAACATGAAGTTCCCAAAGCGGTTTACAGGCAAATAATAACACAGTGGTTTACAGGCAAATAATGACGCAGTGAAAGCAGTGGTTCCCAATCTGTGGGTCAGAACCCACCAGTGGGTCACAAGCCAATTTTGGGTGGGTTGCGAAGCACCTAGAGCAGCCATATTGAAATTATGGGAAGATAGGATGCTGGAAAGGGGGTGTGGTTGTTTGCTTGTGTCAAAGTTGTAAATAGGCTTTTTTCTTTCTGATTCACTGCTATTGGAAAATGACTGAGAAATAATCCAATTTACTGCTACATTATCAGAAAAGCAGCAGGCTTTGGCATCACAATGACGCCACTTCTGGCCATGACACCACTTCTGGTGGGTCTCGGACAGATTGCCATTCTAAAAAGTGGGACCCGGTGCTAAAAGGTTTGAGAACCACTGTGCTAAAGCAGCACTGTATCTCATTAGAATGGACACAATCACTTCAATAGTTAACATTATCATAACACAAACACCCGGCTAGGCTAGCCACACCAGAGAGGGAGAGAGCGAGCCAGCTCTGGATGGCAAGGCCGGCCTTAAGCCAATGTAACCAATGACATCACATTGGGCCCTGCACCAGCGCAGTGAGCGTATCTCCTGCTGCTGCAGCCCGAATTTCAAGGGAATCAATGAATTTCAGTGGCGTAAGCAGAGCAGCTTTACCTTGGGCCCTCCCACCTGTCCCTGCCTCCAAACCACCCGAAATGGGCATCCTGGAAGCAGTTGGCGGTGATGTCTTCGTCGTCATGTTATCACCAACTATTTCCAGGTGCCACATGCGGCACCGCAAACGCTTTTTGTGGTGAGTGGGGGGCCCCGAAGGGAGGGTGGGGGCCCCTGCAGGAATGCCCCACATTGGGCCGCACTGCTACTAGATGGGGCCTCTTCGTGGCAAGAAAGAGAGATCAGCAGGTCCAAAACCCGCTTTTCACACATGAGCACAGTTTAGCGAAGCTTAGTATAGCACTCCAAGTACAGATGAGACTGATTTAAGATTGCAGTCCTATTCACATTTACCTGTATGTATTGTATTACCAATTGTATTTACTTCTGAGTAGGTATGGATAAGATTGGACTCTAAGGGTGCAATCCTAACCTAGAATTAGGCCAGCACAAGTCACTGATGTGCGCTGGCCTCTCCCTGACTCCAAAAGTGGTGCAAACATGCTTTACGGTGTGTTTTCAACACTCCTGGGCCAGCACAAGTGACTAATGACAGCCTAACTCTAGGTTAGCATTGCACGCTAAGAATCATGCAGGAAGGAAGGCTGAAATTTAAGGGCGGCTGGGAAGACAGAAGGAGAATCTTAAAGATGCTGTTGGCATAGCATTTTGTAGCATTTATGAAATTGTGAAAAGGCATAAAAATATAGCTCCTACAATATTTTAGGCTACTTAACTTGTTAAAACCACTTTGTAAGTGATATGTATTTATGGCAATTCTGCCCCACATTAAGACAAGCATTCCAGTGCTTGTCAATCAACCCAGGCCTCTGTGGTTTTTGGGCAAATCTGGGATTGTAGGAGGACTGTAGTACTTCTTGCTCAGGAAGCAACTGGGGCAGAAGATTGCTAGCATGTACATCTCTTCCACCCTGTGGAGTAAAGGGGCTAAGTACTTATTTTTTAATGAAGTCTGAGCATTTAAGGCTGGGTGCTTCTGGAGACGACTTCAGTTCTCTTATGACTACAACATGGGCAGAAACAACCTCATTTATGGGGTTAAAGTTCAATCATAAGCCAGGCCACATTCCTATTCTGCTCCTGTATAAGCACAGCAATGAATCAATATTTCAAGTCTCTCGTTTTCCAAGTGTTTTCACATTGGCATCCCTGCGCAAAGGTTTCTGCAGATGACACAATGGGAATATGCATATATTCTATGCATTCACATTTATCATTCACAAGCAGCGACCAATTTTGAAAATGTATAGTTTATTCTCACCCACTTTTATTTCTTTGGATAGCCTGATTACAATCTGTTTCTGCCCCAGTGCTTTGCTGTTGAGGTCTTCAAATTTCTTTTGAGTGTAACTCCTACTTCTCTGGGTAGATTTGCAGTTCACATATGCAAAGGGCAGAACAGGAATTCTTGGTGAGTTGGTCTCTTGGACTGCCTTTTAAAAGGGCAGGCTGGGGGCACTTCATTGCATGCCTATCTGCTAGGGGCACCAGCTCTACACTTGGCACGTACTATCTGGTTGTGCTGCCTTTCACAGATGACCACATTGCTGATTGGATGCTGTTTATGATGCTATCATAACAAGTGACCCAACTTTTTCAGCATGTGATGTGCTATTTTCTAATGCAGTGGCGCCCTTTCCTCTCCATGGACTTATGCCACAGACTGCTGGCAGAGTTTTGCTTGTCATAAGAACATAAGAACATAAGAAGAGCCCTGCTGGATCAGGCCAAAGGCCCATCTAGTCCAGCTTCCTGTATCTCACAGTGGCCCACCAGGTGCCCCAGGGAGGCATGAAACAACAAGATGCTTGCATCCTGTTGCCACTCCCTTGCACCCGGTACCAGTAGCCCACCACCTTTGTAAGGAGGTTGCACAATCCATCATTGCCTATAGCCCACGATGGACCTTTCCTCCAGAAATCTGTCCAATCCCCTCTTAAAGGCATCAAGACCAGATGCCATCACCACCTCCTGTGGCAAGGAGTTCCACAGATTAACTACCCGGTGGGTAAAAAAGTACTTCCTTTTACCTGTTTTAACTCTCCCAACCCTCAGCTTTAGTGGATGCCCCCTGGTTCTGGTGTTGTGAGAGAGGGAAAAGAACATCCCTCTATCGACTTTATCCCTTCCATGCATAATTTTGTATGTCTCAACCATGTTCCCCTCAGGTGCCTTTTTTCTAGACTGAAGAGCCCCAAACGCTGCAGTCTTTCTTCATAAGGGAGGTGCCCCAGCCCTGTAATCATTTTTGTCGCTCTCTTCTGCACCTTTTCCAACTCCACTATGTCCTTTTTGAGATGCGGCGACCAGAAGTGGACACAATATTCCAGGTGTGGCCTTACCATCGATTTGTACAATGGCATGATAATATTGGCTGTTTTATTCTCAACCCCTTTTTTAATGACCCCAAGCATGGAATTGGCCTTCTTAATTGCTGACGCACACTGGGTCGATACCTTCATTGAATTGTCCACCAGCACCCCGAGATTTCTCTCCTGAGCTGTCACAGACAGCTCAGAACCCATTAGCCTATAGGTAAAGTTTTGGTTTTTTGCCCCAACGTGCATCACTTTACATTTGTCTATGTTGAAACGCATCTGCCATTTGGCTGCCCATTCCCCCAACTGGGAGAGATCCTTCTGGAGCTCTTCACAATCCTTTCTTGTTTTTACCACCCGGAAAAGTTTTGTGTCATCCGCAAACTTGGCCACCTCGCTGCTTATCCCTGTCTCCAGGTCATTTATGAATAAGTTGAAAAGCACGGGCCCCAAGACAGATCCCTGGGGCACTCCGCTTTTCACCTCTCTCCATTCTGAAAATTGCCCATTGACCCCCACTCTCTGTTTCCTGGCCCTCAACCAATTCTGGATCCATAAGGGGACCTGCCCTCTTATTCCCTGACTGTGAAGTTTCTTCAGCAGTCTTTGGTGGGAGACCGTGTCAAATGCCTTCTGAAAATCCAGGTATATGATATCCACAGGTTCACCCACATCCATGTGCCTGTTGACTGGCACGCACATGACCATTTACGCACATAGGTTGCATGCACATGACCATTTATTTGCAAGTCCTTCCACCTCTTGCACTGGAGAGGTGGTAAAAGTTATTTGGTAGAATGATACAACTAAGATACTCCAGGCTGAGAGAGTCTACCCCAGGGGAGATCAGTTGTTTGAACAGCTCCTGTACTGCTCTTTATGCAAACTTGAAAGAAAGCTTATAGTAATCAGAAGTGGGCCCCTATCGATGGCATCCTTCATGGGCTGGGCTGGTCCTACCACAAAGCAGGTGCTTTTGGCAGTAGCTTGTGGGCCAGTTCACTGTTGATGTGTGGCAGCCTCCCTCGCACACCCCCTCCCCAAAAGGTTGGCCTGCAGCAGCAGGAAGGCAAAATGGGACTGCTTTTCCTCAAACTCTTTTGGGTTTTGTCCCTTGTGGCCAATGGCAAGATTTGGGGTTTTGTGATTGATGATCTGCTTTGAGCAGCAAAATGGTCTGGGACAAGATTTCCGTCGTTGTCGTTGTCGTTGTCGCCGTTGCGTCGTTGTCGTCGTCGTCGTCATCATCAATACTCTCCCTCTTTTTCTCATACACTTATGACATAGCAGGGCACGCTTTCTTTGCAATTCTGGGCGTGAGACCTGGAAATCATTAGTTAGCAGCCAATCTTTCAGCCACCATACCAATTCGACGAAAACGTGCAGCTCATGAATCTATATCCCCTGGATTGGATGCCAGTAGCATGAAGCCAGGTCCTTAAAGCTCTGTGCCAGAGAGAAACAGAGAAGAAGGGAGAAAGACGTGTGAAAAGAGAATTAGTGAAATTAGGTTAGCCTGGTAACCTCCCCACCCCACCTTTTCAGCCTTAGGCTAGAAGTGCTCTATGGCCGAATCTATTGTTTGCCACCCTGGCAGGGGGTTTATTGTGTGATAAATAATTCTCTCTCTCCCCCCCCCACCCGTTTAAAAGTGTACATTTGCATAATCACTGCTTTGATGTAGGCAGAAATCGGAGACTGAGACCCCCAAATCTTGCCATTGGCCAGAAGGGACAAAACACGAACCAATCTTTCACTACCGTGACAGCATGGGGGGCTGTGTGTCAGGACCAGCTTTACACTCTGTGAGTTAGAAAAAAAAAAACCCACCCCAAACTATCCCTTTTAATGATTAAACTCTGGGAATGCCAAAAGGAGGTGGGGACTGGGGGTTGCTCTCTCTCTCTGGCTTGGAATTAGCTAGAGCGATACGATTGTCCTCTTTAGTTTCACTCCCAGAAATGGGCTCTTAAAAGGGATCTGACGTAGGTGCCCGTGTATCCTGCAAGATGCCAAGATAGATCAGTTCATGAATGAGCTCCTTAATTAAAGGTTTGGGATACAAATCCAGTACCATTAAGCACATTTAAGCCCCATGAAATCAACAGGATTTAAGCACTTTGACCTGTGTCTTTGGTCGTATCTTTTTTGTTGGGGGTGGGGAAGCTTCTTCGGCCAAAAGCTTCTTCGGCCACATACATGACCCAAATCAACATTGTACTTTTTACACATAAGCTTTTACAGACGATGTTCACCTACAATCAAGCCTCAAGATGCGCCCATTCTGTTTACAAGAATTTGACTTTAAGAAGAGTTTCATTTAGTACCCCCCATTTTATTACAGCTTACAAGGCATTTCTTTGCATTTATAAGGGCTGGTTGGATTTTGCACACCTTAGATTTCGCACACCACCTGAGTGGTGCAAGGTGAGATTCGCCATGTGGTAATCTTTGCAGTTGTATAGTTGGCATTTGTTAAGTTCTCCTCTCAGAGTACTCATGGTTTGCTATTATACCAGTGATAAACTTGTGCTTGGAAGGTTGAAATATAAACATGGAGGGCGCAATCAACGCTACGTGGTAGTTGACGTTATGCAGTTAGAGCCGACGTGGGGTGCCAAAGGGTACCCCCATGCTGGTGCTAATGCACTGAGACTGGCACTGGGACAGAGGCATGATGAGCTGGGAGGGAGGGAGGGAGTGGGTGGGGTGGCCGTTTCTGGGCAGGTAGTGGGCAGACTGGCATGTGTGCCAGCCCGGGCAAGGGGTGGGCTTAGGATTTGGCCTTATGGCCGAATCCTAAACCTGTTCCCCAGGCTGAGCAGCCCCAATTCAGGCCACGTGGTCATCTCGGATCTGCTCCTGCCGTTTAGCTGGCGCAGATCTGAGGAGTCCATAGGGGAGGCTAGTACCTCCCCACCTGCAAGGGCACAAACGTGCCCTTGCACCAGGGAGGCTCCAGCCTCTCAGGATACTTCACTGGATACAGTGCCAGCCTGCCGGCCTGCCTGTTCCAGCGCAGTATAGGATTGCGCTGCCCGTTTCAAATGTATGTTTTGTTTCTGAGTGTAGTTCTAAGTGCATGGTGCGTAATAGCTATGAAAGAGTTTAATGAGAGCAGGTAAGAAGCCATATTATAATGTAATGGAAGAAAATGCCCTGTTAAGAAAGCAACACTGCGCTGGCAGTTTTGCTGCCTAGAATGAGGGGCGGGGTGACGGCTGCTTATCCACTCAGCAGACCTCGCGTGCCGGGACAAGGCTCCCGTGATCGCTCTGCGGAGTCTCACTCGGCCCATTGAGCAGGGATAAAACTGAGAGAGGAGGAAAGGACGCTCCACGGTTACATTTTGCCAGCTCGCTTGACGCTGCTTTCTGATTGGCTCCGGCGGCATTCCTGGGAACCAGTCCAAGATTCGTAGTACTCTAGTTCTTTGTTTCCCGCGGAAATAAAAGGTCTGTTGAACTCGCGAGCCTCGGAGTCCACACGTTCTCAAGAGCGCAATCTTTTTGCTCCGATTTAATAATAACCCCCAGTTTCAATCGCCAGATGCCAAATGCACTTAGACGACGACGTTTTTTTGTTTTGTTTTGTTTTTAGATGGTGAGTCCTTTTGGGACAGGGAACCATTTAACTGTATTATTACTATTTGCCTGTAAACCGCTTTGTGAACTTCGTGTTGAAAAGCGGTATATAAGTACCTGTTGACTGACTGACTGACTGACTGACGACGACGACGACGACTTCGGGTCCAGGAGTGCAGCCTTGCTAGTAAATCGCGGGAGAAAACGCCACTGTCTGCAGCTGAGAACTGGAGTCCCTTGTTCATTGAGCTTTTGACACTCAGCATCTACCCCATGTGAACAAGTGGCACCACAGACGGGATGCCTATAGATTTGGGAGCATCATGCAGCTGTAGTAGTAGGACTAGTTCACAGGTGTGAGCGGCAGGAATGCTTCCCTTCTTCCTGTGTTCAACTACAGAACTGCGTAGAGAAATGTTTGTGTGAACGGAAATGGCATATACGGAGATAGACATAATCCTTTCTGATATAAGAGCATAAATGTCGGAGTTTGAGTATGTAGACACTCAAGCCGCCAATTCATACTGATTTTTCCAACTTTCTATGATGCTAAGTACGGGTTAGAGTCTTGTTGCAATGTAATTATCTATAGATTTGCTTCTATGTAAACCTTGCTCGCTGCTTCTTGTGCTCCCGCTTCAGAACGTCGGGAGAAGTTTTAGCTCCCGTGTTGGAGATCCCTTGTCTCTTGGCTTCAGCAGTAAAATAGCAAAACCATCGCCACGTCGACTTAAATCTAAGGCTTATTGGGGGTGAAGGGCAAGTACAAGATCTGCTAGGCATTGTTCACGTTCACTGAACTGCTCTTGCTTATGCATTGAATGTGTGCCTCAGTATTTCTGATAGCGCTAAAGATTCTGAAATCCAGATTTGTCTACGCTGGCAGGCACGGAAAACCAGGCCCTAGAAAAAGGGTTCTTCTCCATCTTACTTTGAAGGCAACTCAAAGCCTTTGAAATAAAAAGTTTTGCCATTGATTTTTTTTTTTAACGACTGTCTTGTATTCTGCCCACCAGACAAATTCAAGTACTACTAAAACCCATGAACAAATTCATGTAGAAGCTCCATGTTGGACCCTGTTTTTAAGTGAAAAATATAGTGTAGCCCTGGAGATGTTTGCCTGATACATCTGCTAGAGCAGCAGTAATTCAGAAATTAGTCTCAACTCAATATGAAAGGCCTGTTGAGTGAAGCCACTACAATGGATGACCCAGGAATAAAGCCACTGAGAACCGATCTTAGGAACACCACACCAGCCGACCTTAGGAAAATTAGATATTTTATTTATATAGCTTTTTGTTTTATTTCAAGAAGGAGCCCTTTGCTCAGCAACTGTAAATACATACTAGAATAAACTCTGTGAAATATACAAAAAATACATTTTTCTCCCCCCCCCCCCATGAAATCTTTTCCTTTGTAATAAATAGAGGCAAACACGTGTGTGGCTGATTGCGAGTAATGCTCCGTGTCTGCTGAGGTTTTCACAGTCTGCTGATGTTTTTAATCGGGTGAAAGAATGGAGGAGTTCCCCGTCCCCTGGAAGGTCGAGATAAATAATGCATGAGGCAGCCTCCCTTCCCGGCTCAGCACCCCCCCATCCCTTCCTCTCCTCTACACCCCCCCCTTTATAATAAAGAGTTCAGCCTAAATTTCCACGCTTGCATTCAGTCATGACAAAGCCTACAAATTATACAATGACTTCTAACCTGATCGTCTAACAAACAAACAAACAAACAATCCCAAACTTGTATTTTCTTCTCTTTCCACACCCCCATAATTCACTGGAGACAGATGGCAAAATCGGGCGCGGGGCGGGGGGAGGTGGAGAGAAAAAAGAAGTACGTGAGAGTGAGTGTGTGCGCGAGAAGGGGAGAGCAAGACGAGACAAAAGACATTGTGCCTGGCCAATGTGGGACAGTGCACATCAGAAAAAGAGAAAGTTTGGTTTGACAGACGAAATTCCCACAGCCTCCAGGCGGGCAATGGGAAGCCAGCAGATGCCGCCACGCATGGCTAAGGTGGGAGGGGGCAGGCAGACCCAAGGCATTAGCATCTCTATGGGGAGTTCACGGGCGCGATGCGGGCCGGCGCTCCAGCGTGCATGTGCCCAGGTACGCGGGCCTCGAGAGCCACGGGCAGAGCCCTCCAGGAGGGCTGTCAGGAGCACTCGCCGGCCGATCCGCGCTTCCAGGTTCGCTCCCGCCCGCCCTGGCTGCTGGTGAGTGTGCGCGCCCCGCTCGACGGCCCTCCGAGCCCGAGCGGGAGGCACGCGGCGTGACTAGTCGCGCCGGGGCAGGTGCAGCGCCAGACCCGCGGGCGTCACATCAGCTCCCTGGACAGCGCGAAGCGAGGCTTGTCCGGCTGCCAGTAGTCCAGGTCGGAGGCGGAGCTGCCGGGGCTGGAAGGCGACAAAGTGCAGCTGTAGGCGGAGGAGGCGGCCGAGGGAGCGGGGCTGGTGGTGCAGCTCCAGGAGGAGGCGGAGGCCGGCGAGGGGCTGCAGGCCGCGCTCCCCAGCACCGCCTCCGAGAAGGCCGCCGCCGCCGCCGCGGCTGCCCCGCCGCTGCAGTGATCGGCCAGGCGGAGCGTCTCGGTGAGCGCCCAGATGTAGTTGTGGGCGAAGCGCAGCGTCTCGATCTTGGTCAGCTTCGCGTCCTCGGGGAAGGTGGGCAGCACCTCGCGCAGGGCGTCCAGCGCCGCGTTCAGGTTGTGCATCCGGTTCCTCTCGCGGTTGTTGGCTTTCAGGCGGCGGCTCTTCTTGAGCCGCTGGACCGTCTCGACCGTCTTGGTGGCCCGGGAGCCGCTGCGTGCCCGGCCGGAGCGCCGCTTGCACTCGTGCCGTCGCGAGCCCAGGTGGTGCAGGCGCACTGGGCCCGCGGCTGCCCCGGCCGACTCGTCCGGCTGCCCCGCGGGGGAGAGCGGGTGCGACGGCTCTTCTTCCTCGTCGTCCTCCCCCTCGGAGCCGGAGGAGAACTGCGTGAGGGAGGGCGAGGAGGAGGAGGAGGCGGGTGCCGGCGAGGAGCGGGTCCCCAGCAGCAGCTCTTCCTCCTCCTTCAGCTCCAGGTTTTCCGGCTTCACGAACATCCTGAAACGAGAAGGAGACACGGAGCGGCCGTCAGCTCGTGGGCAGCAAACCGGAGCCCCCGCCGGCCAAGCGAGGGCATCCCCTCCATCCCGCCCCGCCCGCGACTCTGGCCAATAACCGAGGAGTTTCCCCGCGAGCCGGCGGCTCCCTGAAAGGGCCAAGGCGGCCGCTCCGTCTCAGCTCCACCACCAGTCGGACTCCACGTGCTCGAAGCTTGACAAGCACGAGCAGTTGGCGGCGCGCTGCCGGTTAACCCCTGACTGCCCGTTCTGCCCTACGAAAGTGCCCGGTCAGATCAGATCGACGGGGCGCGTTTCCGGATCGGCGGCGCGACGCGGGACAAATTCGACGCATTTTATTTTCAAAACAAAGCAAAAGCTGCCTAGAGAACTGGGGTTCAGGGCCCCTGGTAGGCTCCCCTCCCTGCGAAGTCATGGGGCCCGGAAGGGCTCTAGCTGGCCCCCTCGCGGAAGATAACTTTACGCACACCTAGTCCCATTCCCACGGATTCCCACCGAGCTCTTGTGCTGGGATTACTTCGGAGCGTTGCAGTGTCAGAGGACCAACAAGAACCTCTCGAAGAGGGAGAAGCGGCCAGTCAGCCCATCTTAGGAGGGCGCGTCCCTGCTGCCTCCCCCTCGAGCCTTAAGCGAACCGCCTGCCTGCTCGCCCGCCCGCCCGCCCGCCCGCCCAACGTAGCCGCTTTTGGCGACGGAGCTTGAAAAGGAGCCACTGCGGTGACGCTGAGCCCCCGGCGGGCCCTTTGCTCGCACCCCGAGCCGAGCGCGGCGCTCCGGCTTCCATCCAAGCGCGCCGCAGAGGCGCTCGGGCACTTACTTGGCTCTCCTTCAGAGGCGCTCGGGCTTTGCTGCTGGCTGGGGATGAGGCTGGCGGCTCCTCTCGCCGGCTGCGCCGCCCCTTGGGCTCAGGTCGCTTTCAGCCGGGCTTGGCTCCGCTCCGCGCAGCGCCGCTCCCCTCCCACGGGCGCTGGGCGCTGGGCTGGGTCTAGACCCCTGTGCCGGAGGGGGGCGGAGGAGGAGCTGGATGCGAACCTGGCTGCGGGTGCAGGAGAGCCCGGCTGGGCGAGCCGCTGGCACGCGCCCCGAGCCCGCAGTTAAAGCGAAGCTGCTCGTGTTTCCGTGGCTGTGCGTCTGGCACACGACTCGCCTTAAAACCCCTTATATACCCCTCGGAAAACAATCAAAGCTGCCCACTGGGCCCCCTCGGCTCTCGCGCCCCCCCCCCCCAGGTTGAGTCTTTCTTTTCATTGCATTATCATCATCACTCATCTCTTTCTCGCTCTCTTTCGGCTCTCCCCCCTTGCCAAGCCCCCTGCCCCCCACCCCGCCTTCATTTGATCCCTCGAAAGTGTGGAGCGCAGCCCGGTCAGCTCCGGGGCCTGATTGGTGCCTTGCGCTCGGCTGGAGCGTGCCGCTAATTTATTAATGAATGGGGGTCGCGAGGCGCAGCTGGCCAATCAGAGAGTCCCGCCAGCCACGCGCGCTGGAACCTGCTCCCTTTCAGTAGCTCATTAGGCCTGAGGGCGGGGGGGGGGGGCAGAGGGCTTTCGCCCGCCCTCGCGGACTCCTCCGACCCACCTCTAAAGACGTAGAAGGGCTCCACGAGAGCGAACGGGAGACGCTGGCTTCCCTGGTTTCAGCCAACCTCGGAGATGATAACCCCTGCTACCTGGGCAAGAGGCACTTTTTCAGCGGTGTTCCTCTTATATTGAGCAGGAGGAGAGTAATTGTCCCTCTTCACACCAGCACAGTGTCTTTTCCAGTGACTGTTGCCAGTGACTGATTCTGCATTTCTTTTAGATTGTGAGCCCTTTTGGGACAGGGAGTCATTTAACTTTGTTATTATTATTATTATTATTATTATTATTATTATTATTATTATTATTATTATTAGCCTGTAAACCGCTAATAAAACCGCTTTGTGAACTCTGGTGATGAAAAGCTGTATATAAATACTGTTGATTCATTGTTTCCATACGATCGAAATGGAGTTGTGTGTACCTGAACTACGCTTGTGGCTTCTGCACATCCCCCCCCCCAATCCAAGACTGGGCTCCTGTCCTTAGCTGTCAGATCCAGGCAGGAATGTCACAAGCGTTGCAGCTAGAGGGGCATGCGCAAGCTCTCTCTATGGAATTTCTGCCTGCGGAGCACCTTGTGACCTGGGAGGAAGATCTGGCTTACCTTCAGGGCTCCAGTTATTAATGTGATTAGTAATTTTATGTACCACGTGTGTCTTCATCAATCAATCAATCAATCAATCAATCAAAAAAGTATTTATATACCGCTTTTCAACATGAAGTTCCCAAAGCGGCTTACAGGCAAATAGTAATAATAAAGTTAAATGGCTCCCTATCCCAAAAGGGCTCACAATCTAAAAAATGCAGAACATCACCAGCAACAGCCACTAGAAAAGACACTGGCACAGGGGTGAAGAGGGACAGTTACTCTCCCCTGCTAAATATAAGAGGAACACCACTTGAAAAAGTGCCTCTTGCCCAGTTAGCAGGGGTTATTTCCCCAGTAGTGTTCCCAGAAAGGGGGCAAAGTGCTATGTTTTTCAGGGCTTCTGAACACCCATATAAAGCAGCTCCTTCCCCTCACCTTCAGAGCCATTCGCAGCTGCGAGAGCAAAGGAGAAGTCTTATCTGATTTGCTTTCACTTCCCTGAATGGCTCTGAAGGTTATGCGTTAGCAAGGGTTAACAGTAGTTTTATTGTACTGTTTGTTTTTAAACAGCTGACCCACTTTTCAGCCAACACAATGAAATCTGGCTGTGCTTATGCTGTGCTTGGACATTACCTACTCCCAGATTACAGACTATGGGTCTTCAACTGGTGAGATCGGTGACCCACAACTGGGCCATTCCCCAGCCTCAAGAAGGTCACACTGGTGGCACTGTGATAAAGTACTTTTTTTGTTAAGAGGTTTTTTTTTTT
>JAJKFI010000003.1:43357188-43389007 GCA_029204185.1 Lerista edwardsae | reverse complement strand
TTTTTTTTTTTAAGAAAAGGAGACAAGAGACAGGAGGAGAAATAGCAAGCAATGGAGAGGGGAAAAGACAAGAAAAAAAAACCAGAGGAAGGGCAAATATACAAATGGCAACAGGTTAAAAGTGGCCCTGTGGGCAGTAAGGGTTCCACGTCTCCCTTCCTTTTCCTCATCTGTCTATAAGCCAGGACCAGAACCAGTAGATTCAGCTGCAATCACAAGAATAAAGTCAGGCAGGAAGACAGCATCTTTAAAAGCCCCACTCCATCACATGTGCAATTCCTCAAAAATATAAGGGCAAAATCCTGTCCAACATTTCAGCATCAATGCAGCCCCAAGGCAAAGGAACAAATGTTCCCTTAACTTGAGGAGACCTCCAGGATTGCTCCCACCACCACAGGATGCAACACGTGCCATGTTGGCACAGCTACACCAGTACTGGAAAAGTTGGATAGGATTGGGCACTAAGTCAGTGTGTAGCCAAGGCTGTGGCAATGTTCTTCTGAGTTCAGGCTTTGCATCTAAGGGCCCAGTCCTATCCAACTTTCCAGCACCAATGCAGCTGTGCCAATGGGATATGTGCTGTGTCCTGCAGGGGAGGGACAAGGAAGCCTTTTCAAGGTAGGAAAATGTTTGTTCCCTCACCTTAGGGTTACATTGAAGCTGCATTAGCAACAGAAACTTATAATCGGATTGGGCCCTCTGTTTCCTAATGCATCTAAGGCTGCAATTCTATCCATGCTTACCTGGGAGTAAGACACAGTGCAGCTTAGCTCTAAGTAGACATGCATACAATTGCACGGTAAATCTTATTATATTCTTTAACTTTACTTTAGTATCAGCTTGCAGGATCCATTATACCCCAGGAAGACAGGTGAGATGGATCTTGATTAAACAGAGATGTGTTATCTGAAGGAGTCAAGCAGGCACACATACCTTGGATTTGACCTTAAGAAACTTATGTTGAGTAATGTCCATCCAATGGGGCATCTCTGCCCTATGACATGATCAGGTGGACTTCGAAGCTCAATTAACTGGCTTATGTCAATCCCAGCAGGAGGGCTGGCTGGAACCTCTACTCCTGTTCTTGAGCAAAACAAAGTGAAGAAGACAAGGAATGCACAAAACAGCCTGTTTGCCTGACAATTAGACTTTTCTATAATGCCTCTGCTTTCTAAGAAAGGCTCTTTTTGGCAGAACCTTATACTGAGGCTTTCCTTATGGGAAACATATGGGCAAAAAGAAGGGAGCAAGAGGAGTTCAAAGGTTCATACAAAGCAAGCCCCAAGTCTGGACATGGGGCAAAGAGTTATAATAGGGGACTCTTATGAAATCCAGAAGTCTTAATCTGGGCCTAGTTTTAGCCAAATACTGCTTCTTCTCTAGCCTTCTAAAAACTATTGCAAAAGGCTGGAGCTAGAGGCCTTCTCCCCTTTAAGCTGAGCAAAAGTTGGGATGGTGATGGCACCTGGCCTATATGATTTTAAAAGGAGATTGGATAGATTTCTAGAAGAAAAGTCCATCACAGGTTACAAGCCATTATGGGTATGTGCAACCTCCTGGATTAGAAGTTGCCTTCCTCAGAATGTACACAGTGGCCACAGGATGCAGGTATCATGTTGTCTTGTGTGCCCCCTGAGGCATCTGGTGGGCCACTGTGAGATACAGGAAGCTGGACCTTTGGCCTGATCCAGCAAGTGAAGCAGGGCTATCTTGGCTGGTTGTGATGCTTCCAAGTTTAACAATTAGGTCAGCAAAGTTTGGCCAGCACAAGGGACACCATAAAGTATGTTTGGACCACTCTCTGAGTCAGAGAGCACACAGACATGAAACATCCTCCCAGAGAGTGGTCCAAACATACTTTACAGTAGCCCTTGTGCCAACCAAACTTTGCTGGCCTAATTGTGCCAAACTCCAGGTTAGGATTACATTCTAGATCTTGTAGCCCACCCTAGGACTATTGCCTTCACCATCACCTCCTTTGCTTACCAATGAAACTACAGCAATCAGCAGGGAAGAAAAAAAAATATTATTACTGCACAACCTACACTGGTGCATGCACATGCCCACTCAACAATCAATCAATCAATCAATCAATCAATCAATCAATCAACAGGTATTATATACCGCTTTTCAACACGAAGTTCACAAAGCGGTTTACAGGTAAATAGTAATAATAATAATAACAACATTAAATGGCTTCCTGTCCCAAAGGGCTCATAATCTTAAAAAAGGCAGACCACCAGCAACAGCCACTAGAAAGACTGTGCAGGGGTGAAGAGGGACCATTACTCTCCCCCTGCTAAATATAAGAGGAACACCACTTGAAAAAGTGCCTCTTGCCCAGTTAGCAGGGGTAACTATTTCCATGTGGAAGCACCAACATCGATTGATTTAAAAACCTGGGCAAGCACATTGTCTTTCTGATATGAGTGGCAACATCTGGAGAGCACGAAACGGCACAACCTCTCTGTAGTCCATGTGGAAGAATTTTTAGCCGCTACAGCTTTGCAGAGGGGGCGAGTTGGCGGATTTCCTCGGGGAAGACTGCGGCGGGGATCTCTGCGTGCTGCTACGTCTGTTGTGTGGCTGCGCTTCTTGGGGCTCGTATCCCCGCAGGCGGAGCGAACAGCTGTCAATGAGCGGCTGCCTTCTCCTCTCCCTCTGGGTAGCGCCACGTGCGCGGACAGTGGAGCCGGCTCAAAGTTTCACACGGAACTTGAGGCAGCAAGAAAGGAGCTGTCCAGAGCGCTCTGTGCCCCCTTGCTGAACAAGCCGCCCTTCTCTGGGTGATCAGTGTCGCCTGGAGACAGGCTGAGGGCGGGGAAGGAGCGCCAGTGAAGCAGCGAGAAAAGTACTGTGTAACTTGCTCTGAACCGTACAGCGACCAACAGTTCCTGCGTCTCTCTAGCTTGTGTTCTCTCTAGCTTGTGTTCGTTTCTTTCTTTGTTTTGTCTTTCCAATGGTACATGAAAAATTCCAAAATCTTTAAAAGGTGTCTGTTTTTTCACTTTAGATACTGCACCTGAAATGGATCAACCATTTCATTTCATGGATAAACCAATGTGCATAACAGGGTTTGGGATGTGCGTTTTTTAAATATCGTGTCCTCCAATCAATCAATCAATCAATCAATCAATCAATCAATCAATCAATCAATCAACAGGTACTTATATACCGCTTTCCGACACAAAGTTCACAAAGCGGTTTACAGGTAAATAGTAATAATAATAAAATAAAATGGCTCCCTGTCCCAAAGGGCTCACAATCTAAAAAAGACCACCAGCAACAGCCACTAGAAAGACTGCGCAGGGGTGAAGAGGGACAATTATTCTCCCCCTGCTAAATACAAGAGGAACACCACTTGAAAAAGTATCTCTTCCCAGTTAGCAGGGGTAAGAAACTAATGGCCCAATTCTATCCAACTTTCCAGCTCCGATGCAGCCACAATGCAGCCCTGCAATGCAGCACAAACGTTCCCTTATCTTGAGGAGGTATCCGTGATTGCCCCCCCCCCATACAGCATGTGCCTTGTTGACATCGCTGCACCAGCACTGAGCCCTGTGTATAGCGTGTATAGGATTGAGCCCTCAGGCTACAATCCTATACACAATATACACATAGTAAATGCCTTTGACTTACTTGTAAGTCAATGAGTAAGTCAAGTAAGTAAATGACTTACTTCTGAACAGATGTGCATAGAATTGTGCTGTCAGGGCCCTTGAGAAGTTGCATCCAGGGCCAACCTTAAGCCAATGTAAACACATTCCCACCCCCAGTTTGGGGGGGGGGGGAGCACCAGCACAGGGAGCATATTGCCTGCTGCTGCAGGGGGGATTTATATGGGCTATAAGTAGCAGAGCAACTTTACCTTGGGCCCTCCCACCTGCCCCTGCCTCCAAATGACTCAAAATGGGCTTCCTGGAAACAGTTGGTGGTGATGTCATCATGTCACTACAGTTTCCAGGTGCCGCACTTTGCGCAGCGTGGCACCACAAGTGCTCTTCTTGGTGAGTGGGGGGCCCTACCCGGAGGGTGGAAGGTCCCACGGGAGCGCCCCATATTGGGCCCCGCCGCTGGTCCTGAATCTGGCCCTGGTTACATCCCCCCACCAAGGGGAAGACTAGCCTGGTGCCCACCAGAGGCCAGAGAACCGACCAGCAGTAAGACGCTCCTCTCCCCTGCTTCCTGCCTGAAAAAAGGACTACTGTAACTGGCAGCAGCCTAGAGGTTGGAGAAGGTGGAGGAATCCACGAGAGGACTACTAACAGTGCAATCGTCCTGCATGTCGATCATTGAGTTCAACGAGCCTCACTTTCAGAAAGAGTGTAGTATCTCTTCGTGTTTGTGTAATGCACAAATGTAGGACACTGTGTCCTACATTTGTATATTACAACGTTATCAGTCTTCATCACAATTTGTAACAAGACAAATGACTCTGTTATCGATCCAAATAGGTACCGTTGGCAGATAAAATTCCGCATCAGGTGTTAAGTTCAGACCACACCACCGCATAGTAAAAGAACATCTGAACGTGTTGGCACCATAAAAAGGCACAGGGTACGGGGTGCTGTTTGTCGCTGTCAGACCGTCACCCCTTTTGAAAACGCCGAGATCATCCTTACGTGTCCCGCTGTTTCCATTCTCTGCGACACAGCGGAAAAACAGACATTGGCGATGGCTTATGGAGCGCGAAATTCCCCAGAAGAAGGAGGGCGCGGGGGGGGAGTTGCACATTTCGAGTGACCGAAAGCTGCTCCTATTATCTGCTACTCTAGTCTAACGGAAGCAAAGAATAAAACCTGCCTTGGATGTTTTTAGGTCCGTCTTAGGACAAAGCCATTGCAAGTTCAGCCATATAATAATGGATGAAGCCACCAGGGCTTGGGCTGCATCTGGCCAAAGTTTCTTTCAGACGGAAAGACACTTGCAGGTCGCTTTGACTTCAGCAGAACTGCAGCCCCAACTCTTTAATGCTTGCTCCGAGTAAATCCCTGATTGGCGATTATTCTTAAATGCCCCTAGTTGTAACTTTATACAGGATCTTAACTTTTCCCTGCAGAAATCGAAAGGGCTCAATAGCCATTTACTTTGGATCGTGCTCTGCAAATCTACACCCCCAAAACACGCAGTCTCTCCACACCGCAGTCTCATCTTCTGCTTTTTTACTCGGGGGAAAGTCTCACTGAGTTTAATACTTCGCGCTCTTAATTGCTGTGCCTGGAAAAATCATGTTTAACTTTGCATGACGAAACATACTTGGGAGTAGTGCATCCTTCCCTTCAGCCCATTTGCGCCGCCAGGGGCACATTTAATAGCTGGATGGATCCATGACCCAGTTAAGCAGAAATATTTCGGTTTAGCGAGCTGAGGGTCGGGCTGCTCCTCCGGGCTTGTTGTCAGAAATTTGAACTGGAAACAGCAAAACTCTGTACGAAAAAGGTGGGCTGTTGTATTGAACTGGGATTTCAAAGGCTGGCGATCCTCCATCGTTTTAGATGCAAGAGCGCACTGGCTTCGTCGCGTCTTGGTACTAATAGCAGCTCAGCAGGGGGCGTGACAGGGTTCAACACCACGCTCTGGCACCCGGGGCCCAGATCCGGGTCTCTCTCCATACATACGCGCCCCTCTATTTAACAGAAAAGCCCCAACCGAGCCACATGACGCCTTACAGTGACGAGTTTTCGGCCTGAAGGTCAGAAAGCGTTTGCCGTGCCGAGCTTGGCTTGGGTTTCATAAACGGCGCCATCACGGCACACGCCGCTTAATTTTAAAGCGCCGAGGGGCGCCTGGGGGCGGAGGAGACTCCCCCGAGCTGTCAGCCCGCGGGTCAAAGAGCTTTGGCGGGGAAGCGAGGGCCCCCCTCGGTCCAACAAGCCACGCCACTCCCACACCCTTTCCGGCCAGACCACCCTCTCTCCGGCAAGCCAGGCGCCCTGAATAGCCGGCCCTGCCCGGCGACGTGCCCCGAAGGTCAACAGGCTCGGCCCCGCGGAGACCTCGCCAAGCGTGCTCGGCTCGGGACGCAGCACAGCAGGGCCCCGACGGGAGGCCGCCTTTCCTTGCCGAGGGCGCCTCGGCGCACAGCCTGGACTTGGCGCTCTGCTCCGGTGGAGCCTTAAACGGGGGGGGGGGGGCCTTTTTTCTGGGGTGGGGGGGGGGAAGAGGAGCGACGTCTTATTTTAGTGCCTCCTCCTCCTCCTCCTCCTCCGAGGACAAACAGCGGCGGCTGGAGTTTGCGGCCGCCCTTTCTCTGCGCCTGGATTCAAGAGGCACTTGTGTGGTCTAAGAGGGCGGCCCAGAGAAACGAGGCTGAACTGTTATGCAAAGGAGGGGCCTCCCGGGGAGGAAGGAGGGCTGCGCTCCCTCCCCGCGCTGGCCGCGGCCCGAACTGTCCTGCAAGGGTCAAACTGTTCAGCCGCAGCCCCTTTCGCCCGGCTCAATCCCCCTTTAGGAGAACAACAAAAGGCCAGGGCAGGCCCGGATCAAGCAATGGGAGCACAAATGATTTAAGGGAGAGGGCAGGGAGGCTGCGGGGACGGCGCAGGGGGCCTTTAGAAAAGCCCTTTGTGAGGCCCAAGAAGCTTGAACTCCAGGGCGACCTTAGAGCCCTGAAGGTTTAGGGGAAGAGCGGAGGACTGGCGGCGGCGGGGCCTCCGGACAGGGAGCCACACCACCCTCCCAGCCGCACTAGCTATGCGGGCCTGCCGGGCTCCACGGTGCTTCCGGCAGGGGGCGCCTCCGAGCAGGCCAGAAAGAGCGAGGAAATCAGCCGCGCCGCGTTGCGTCCTAGCAGCTGATGATGGCATTCCCGTCGGGGAGTGGAAGCTTTGGCAGCTAATTCAAAAAACGAAAACTTTCCTCCAAACCTGTGGCCCAGATCGCACTCTCCGACTTGGGAGATCCCCCAGGAGCGAAAGGACTGCCTTTCATTGCTGAGTAGTGGGGGAAACGCATTCTGCAGGTGCCCCCCGAAAAGGCCCTGTTTTCAAAAATAGTCTGGGGGGTTGAACGGCATACTTCTAAAATGAGAAATGACAAGGCTTGAGCCTGCTTACGGGTCATAGTTTCTGACCTAGCGCCATAGGAGCTAGCTTTCATTACTCAGTGATGATGAATGGGCATTTTGTGCATGCCCAGAGGTGCTCTGGCTGGCCACTTAAAGTACGCTGCTCAAAACAATAAAGGGAACACTTACACAACACATCCGAGATCTGAGTGAACAAAATATTCCTATTAAATACTTTGTTCCTGACATAGTTGAATGTGCTGACAACAAAATCACACAACAATCATCAATGGAAATCACGTTTATTAACCCATGGAGGTCTGGGCTTGGTGTCATACTCAAAATTGAAGTGGAAAAACACACTACAGGCTGATCCAACTTCGATGTAATGTCCATAAAGCAAGTCAAAACGAGGCTCAGTAGTGTGTGTGGCCTCCACGTGCCTGTATGACCTCCCTACAACGCCTGGGCATGCTCCTGATGAGGTGGCGGATAGTCTCCTGAGGGATCGCCTCCCAGACCTGGACTAAAGCATCCGCCAACTCCTGGACAGTCTGTGGTGCAACGTGGCGCTGGTGGATGGAGCGAGACATGATGTCCCAGATGTGCTCAATTGGATTCAGGTCTGGGGAACGGGCGGGCCAGTCCATAGCATCAATGCCTTCATCTTGCAGGAACTGCTGACACACTCCAGCCACATGAGGTCTAGCATTGTCTTGCATTAGGAGGAACCCAGGGCCAATCGCGCCAGCATATGGTCTCACAAGGGGTCTGAGGATCTCCTCTCAGTACCTCATGGCAGTCAGGCTACCTCTGGCGAGCACATGGAGGGCTGTGCGGCCCCCCAAAGAAATGCCATCCCACACCATTACTGACCCACTGCCAAACCGGTCATGCTGGAGGATGTTGCAGGCAGCAGAACGTTCTCGCTGGCGTCTCCGGACTCTGTCACGTCTGTCACATGTGCTCAGTGTGAACCTGCTTTCATCTGTGAAGAACACAGGGCGCCTGTGGCGAGGTTGCCAATCTTGGTGTTCTCTGGCAAATGCCAAACGTCCTGCACGGTGTCGGGCTGTCAGCACAACCCCCACCTGTGGACGTCGGGCCCTCATACCACCCTCATGGAGTCTGTTTCTGACCGTTTGAGCAGACACATGCACATTTGTGGCCTGCTGGAGGTCATTTTGCAGGGCTCTGGCAGTGCTCCTCCTGTTCCTCCTGGCACGAAGGCAGAGGTAGCGGTCCTGATGCTGGGTTGTTGCCTCCTACGGCCTCCTCCACGTCTCCTGGTGTACTGGCCTGTCTCCTGGTAGCGCCTCCATGCTCTGGACACCACACTGACAGACACAGCAAACCTTCTTGCCACAGCTCGCATTGATGTGCCATCCTGGATGAGCTGCACTACCTGAGCCACTTGTGTGGGTTGCAGACTCCGCCTCATGCTGCCACTAGAGTGACAGCACCGCCAGCTTTCAAAGGGCACCCAAACATCAGCCAGAACACACAGGGACGGCGAAGTGGTCTGTGGTCACCACCTGCAGAACCACTCCTTTATTGGTGGTGTCTTGTTACTTGCCTATGATTTCCACCTATTGTCTACTCCATTTGTGCAACAGCATGTGAACTTGATTGTCAATCGGTGTGGCTTCCTAGGTGGACAGTTTGATTTCACAGAAGTGTGACTGACTTGGAGTGACATTGTGTTGTTTAAGTGTTCCCTTTATTGTTTTGAGCAGTGTATATAGAAATGCCATTCAGACATCCACCAGAGCCTGAACACTTATTCCCAAGATTATTATTGCACTGCTGAATTGAAGGGTCTGAAACCCATGACATAAAGGGACCCACAGTGTGGATTTAAGCACTGTCCAAAGGCTGACACTTCTTTTGGGCCCTTACGTACCCCAAGTGAGCATTACCCTCCCACCACCAGGATGCTCCATAGGAAAGGAGCTTCAATTTCCTTACTGCCTCTTCCCCACTGTTCACAGACAGTCGGCTTGTTCTACTTCCATCTGCCCTCTAACCCAACCGTTTCCCGTCTTTATCATAGAACACTAAGTAACCAGACTGCATAGCTTCCATGGCCTCTCCTTCCATTGAGACCCAGCAATTCCTGGTCTCTCTGCTATTGCCCATCATCTCCACTTTGCCAGCTGTCCACTACCCTACCCCTAACCCCAGAATCCCCATATATGGGGGTGGGAACACAGAGATTTCCAGCATCTCCCTAGAATCTCCCACTCAAATCTCCCACCCAATCCAAAGGATATATCCCTTATATACTATGTCAAAGTCATATTTTTGAGGCCTACATGGCAATAGCAGATGGATCAAGGAAGCAGCAGGAGAGGCAATCTCAATAATAGCAGTTAGAAAAACAGTTCTCATCTCCCCTCCCCCCCCCAAGAGGCTGCAACTTGATCACTTGAAATGCCTTGCAAGGTTTAATGGCCTAGCAGGTCACAGCAGAACTATAAAATATTTTTTAAAAGAAAAAGGGGTGGAGCCCAGGCCATAAGGTGTACAGTGCTCCAGATCTACCTGTATCCTGAAGATACTAATGAAATCATAATACTGTCGCCCAGGGGTGGTGCTTTCAATCTCTGCTACTGCCAGGCAATGTTTAAAGTGCATTTTCTTAAAAACTGTAACTTACAGCAGTGATGCTTATTCCTGTACTCACTGTGTATGCATGTAATTGCTTTAGGATGAAACTAACATCTTAGCGTTGTGGGGGGAAAAATCCACCTTACTATTTATTTGAAGAATTTATACCCCACCTTTCCCCTGCTGAAGCAAGTGCCTAAGGCGGCTTACAGAGCTGAACATGAAGCAACGACTTAACTTTGGATGGTGTGCAGCTCCAGAATCAGTTTACAGTTCAATTTTAGAAGCTGCAAAATAATTTAGCCCAGCATTGGAAGAAGCCATCGCTTGCTCATAAACTGAGAGTAACTTAGCATGTGCCCAGAAAATCATTTGCTTTCCTCTTGAAAGATTGTTGGAAGAAACCCTTGCCCATCTTTTAATTTCAGCTCCATTCTCAAGTATGTTTTATAGTCATTCTTATTTTATCTGGAACCTGGCATTTAAAAACGTTAGTGAAAGTATTTCAGGGAAACAGAGAAGCTGAGAAATATCTCTAGTGGAGCTCTAGGGGGCACTGCCATTGCTGTTTAGCTTTCTTAGCAGAAAAGCAGCTTGACAGATGGGTGCTCTTTTTGGGTCTCACCCCCAAGAAATGCCAATATACTCATGTAGCTTGGAGGCATCCCTTGCATGCAACAATCCCCCTCCCCACTTGCTGGTGCACTGATTGTTTGCTTCCCAATTTTCATGGCAGGTGCAAGCCTTCACAGAATGATTTTTAAACTCCATCCCTCCCTCCTCTCAGGGCAGCAGGCTGTCCTCTCACCAGGAGCCTATAAGCCTTTCCCTTCTTTTCCCAGAAATTTAGGATTGCGTGATCACGGCACAGTTTTTTTCCCTGGGCTTTTTTTCCCCCCCTCTATAGATGTGGCCAAAAGAACAGCCGATTGTGAGAAGAGAGGCAGCAGAAGCCCCAAAGAAACAAGCCTGCAAAAAGGGACATTGGGCTGGCAGGCGAAGGTGCGAGCGAGAGAGCACTAATCGCTGAACCAGGAGACAAATACGATTACCAGCTCCGAGCCTTGAGTCAGAAAGTCTCATAGACTTTAAGATGTTAATCCCCACACTAATCCTTCCTTTGGCGTGTAGGAATAGTGCAGCCACAAGAGTTGTTTTGTTATTTATATTGGCGTTTAATAAAACTCAGGCAGTGGTGAATGGGCTGCCCACTCTCCAATGGTAATTAATTCCCTATTTCAGTGACCCAATTGTGCTGGGATAGAGCAGCGGGACAGTCCCACTGCCCCAACCCGCCTTTGTGCAGCTTACACGGCTCTCGTGCTTCAACAGCTATGGAAACCCATTCTTTTGATGTCATTCAAGGAGTTTTCCTTGGGCATCTTCTAAACTTCAAGGACTCTTTTCTTTTCCCAAATGCATGAAAAGCAGGCCTGGCTTGACCACCTCTGTAGAATTTAATGATTTGCTGAAAGGGCCTTTGGGGAAGGAGGGGCAGGGAAAGGATGAGATATAGACAAACACACATCTCCAGAAAGGGGAAAAGGAAAATTTGACAGGTTCCAATCAACGTAACACCTATATTGCACTTGGACAAGAAACGGTACAGAAAAGGAACTGATGTGCAGAAACCCACAATTTTGTACCATTACCACATATTTTGTCCTTCATTTCAAAAGTAGAATGAAGTGAGGGTAAACTGATCATGGATTACATGGAAGGAAGAAAAGTAAAGATGGGGAGGGATTATTTATGGATTACAGTGTAATCATAAATAAGGCATCGAGTCCCACCAATTTCAGAGACTATTACCTGTGCACAAGGATGTTTTTAATACTACCATTATAAAGATGTATTTTTGCATATAATGATGCAGTTCAGAACCTGGGGGAAGACCCACAGAAAAGAGTGGAAATCAAGAGAGTGGTAAACTTTCAGCAACAGAAAGTAGGCCCAGCAAAATAACTGCACAGAGAGTGTGCAAAATGAACCCAAGATCATGCAACACCTTCTGCAACACTGTCCCAGTATAAGTAGCCCTTCTATATCTTTATACACACGTCCAAAAAGAAAAAAAAGAAAATCCCTTAGCAAGTCACAGAAACAATTCAGAATTCAACTAAGAAAATACAGAGTGAACCATATGGCCAGGGTAGCTCGAGTTGGCTGCATTTTCCTTCAGACAAAGAAGGGATTGAGAGTTGAAGGAAAGGAGAAAAAAAAAACCAACTTTCCGGCTGATGAAGCTGTTGTCTGGAGGCAATGATCCCAAATCTCAAGGCTTTATTCCAAGCTCCGACTGAGACGTGATATGTCATATGATTAGCATCTTTCATATTTACAAGAGAAGTATAGGCTGCCAGCCTTTAGAGAAAGGCGAGAGAAAGAAGGGGCATATGCTGAAATGGATTTAGCATTTGAAAGAGAGAAAGAGATCGGATAAATACACTTAAACGAGGATTTAGTTTTACTCCTGTTGAGTTCTAATGGATTGTTGATTGAGATTTTAGGGATCTGGAACAAGGGTGTCACCAGCAATTTAAAAGACACTATTCAGCCTTCAACAATTTCTTCTTCTTCCACACTTTGCTTATTAATGTCTTTAGTGACAGCTTGAGCTAAAAGAAAGCATTTTTTAAAAAATAACCAAAATATGATAGTGAAGTTTACTTCTCCTCTCGTAATGTAGATAAGCTTGAGAAATATTATTTTGGTTTTTTTGAACAAAACTTCAATGTCTGTTGGCCACAGACTTGCATCACATCTGAATAATTATCTTATATTCATGTGTGATTATGCAAATTTTCTTTCTTTGATAAAAAAAAGTAGATGACCCGTCTTAGTTCTATCTGGGTTTATGTATAGGCAGCAGAGAATACGCTGGCACCACCTAATGGACAATCTTCATTTTTGTCATAAGTATCCCATTTATAGCTAGTGTTTTTTTTAACTTTTTAAAAATATAAACAAAGTCTAGAGTGCTGAGAGGTTATTAAAAACGTGTGTAATATATTCTATACTAATACTTTGAGGGAGCAGAGTTTTTTTTTTTGAAGTGGAAAGAATACTGTGACATTATTTAAGGAAAAAAATGATTAGCCGTTTCCATGCTACAGTATTCTTGTATGAATAGTATATTCTGTAGTGCTCTAGGATATGAATAGCATATGAAAGGAGAGGAGGAGAAAAGGGGATAGGAAATAGACTGAAATTAAGGTTTAATTTTACTCATGACAATCAACTAAGGCCAAAATAGATACGATACAGATCTACAGCATACAGGATAGCCTATTTTTCAAAATATGTTTCTCTTAGCGGCTGTAGAGGAGTGGGGAAGAATTATGAGAAAAGCTTTTTGGAAACTTAAATGGATGTTGTGAAAAAATCATCATCATTTGGGTGGTTACCCGTGTTGAACCCATACATTCCTTAAGAAATCAAGATGGTGGTTTTTAATTTGCATGAGATGTGAAAAATGCAAAAAAAAAATTAAAATTGTTAAAACAATCTCACTGTTTTAAATTTAATTGAAAAGTACTTCCAAATAAGTGGATTTTTATTTAGTCACAATTTCAAACATGACAGGTTTGTAGAGCTGTAGATGATAGTAATCTTTGATTAAGCAAATATTTTATTCCTCTAATATACAGACAAAGAAGCATAAAGCAAAATCCGAAGCAAGGAATTGTCCCTCTCCTACTGTGCGATATTATACATTGCTTTAACAAGCAAACAAGCAAACAAATCAAAACAAATGAGAAAATTAATCCAAAGTTGCACAACTTTTTTGCAGGATCATGCAAGAATAAGAGGTTTTACCAAGCAAAGCTAAAACCTTCAACTGAAAATATGTGTTTTCAATATACTTTTGAGCATCAGCACAGCTCACTGATTGTGTCAAGAATAGATGTTAGAGAAAGATATGGTTGCCAAAAAACAAAAACACACCCAGAAGGGCTGTTGAACTTTTGAAAGCTATATAATATGTTGTGGACATTAGGTCTACAAATTATTTTCTTTTAGACTTTTCCTTTTGTGTGTGTATTTCTTGTTCCTTCTTCCTTACCGAGTTTAGAATATCCTTCAATTGTTGCTCACATTGGTCAACATGCTGTAATCCGTTTTTCCTTCCTAGAAGTAACAAACAGTATCAATTACATCTTAAAGATTCAGTCTTACTTTTTAATATTTATTCCTTAAATAGATCCAAAGAATCATGCATTGGCTCTGCACACCACTGGGAGGTTTGCATTTAATCAGTTTCTTGTAGACTGACTCAGTTGCTGCAGGAGTCAGCCCAATTGTTCCACTGCAAACCCCCCCCCCCATCCTTGCTGGGTGTGTAATTTGGAGCAAGGTCTCTTTCCTCTGCACCTGTCCCATTTCAAACAAATAGGAAGAGCAGAGCATACTGGCTTGCCAGCTAAGAAGCCAGGCTCCAGGTCACAGTGCCTCCCTGTCCTTGCCCACACCCGGCTGCTTTTCTGGATGGGTGAGATGGTAGCCAGCAGACCTTTTTCCACCTCCTCCTTTCACTAATGTGGTAAAGTGGATCCACCAATTGAATGGTGGGCTGGTGCAGGGTACCCCTCACCAGTTTCTCTGTTTTGAAATGGAAGGGAGTTTCATATAATAATCGGCTGATGATACAGAATAGAGATTTTCCCTTCGAAAGGAACAAAACCAAATTTCTATTGGGCACACACGGAGAAAAAAGAGCTCCACTCAGACAAGAAACATCATTCTTTTGGTGAAAGTGCGGATTGTGAATACAAATTGTAAACACATGAGGTGATCGGAGGAGCAAAGAAAGGGTGGATGGGCCTGCAGCCGCTTGCAGAAGTCAGGACCTCTGATAGAGGGACGCAGGGAAGACCAAGGAGATTGCAGTCATTGCACCAGTTTCACTGGGCCAAAAAAAAGGTAATAATTATATTTTTTTAAAAAGTATTCTATTTTACCTGCACAGTGTTGAATGACCTTTTCCCATAGCTTGTTCTTTCTTAGACAGTTCAGATTTCCCACAATTAATAAATGCCTCTTCCCTCTTGTCAGCGCCACATTTACCCTTTTTTCTGAATCTATGAAACCAACATGTCTTGTCCTTACACAAGACAACACAATGATTTCTTTCTCTGCTCCTTGGAAAGCATCAACAGTGGAAACTTGTACAGCTTTAATTTGGGAAGCATCCGAGTGTACAGCACCAAGCAAAGTACAAATCTGTAGACAAACAGATCAAGGCAATTACATTTTTTAAAAATGATCAAGTCAAATGAAATGTTTGGCACTTAACACAAACCATTTAAAAACATCTGCCATTCTAAATTTGCTCATAACAGACATACTAGAAATGCATTAATATCAGATCTTCCTTGGGCCAGCTACACATATTTGCATTACATGGACATTTCTATCTTTTGTAAAGACAGAACTCAAACAATCACTAAAACACAAAAGTCTTCTGTTTATTGAGGAAACACAAGAAACTGCTGTCCATAATTGAAGGAGGATAATTCAGTTCAGTATTCTGCAATAACTTTGGATCTTAGGCACTTTATTAGTTCAATGTTAATCTGACTAAACAAGATTAATTTATTTGCAATAATAGGGAAAAAGTTCCTTGTTGGAAAAAAGCAAAATAGAAATTTATACTGCCCTGGTATATATTTTATTATCATACAAAAGGGCAGGAGGTCTGGTTGAAAGGGTAGAATCACCGTGAAGCCCGAAGATAAGATTCGAAAGTTGCCAGTTTGAGAACACCAGAAGCTTCCGTGAGCGGCAGACCTTGAGAACGCGACTGATAAGCTCTGAGCTGAGCTGTCTCCAGCTGCCTGTGGGAGAGGAGTTGTGCTAGGCCAGCTGTTTCTTTGGTGAGAGCAAAAAAGCTGTTTATCAGCCAGTGTGAAGGCAATTGTGCAGCCAGCAAGGGCGACTGGACTATGAAAGTTCCATCTGAATGTAGCAGTTCTTGAAAGATTAGAACCTCTTTGTGATTTGTAAAAAACCCTTGGGGTTTAGAAAAAAAACCTGCCTATGTAAACCGCCTTGAATTTAAGTCAAAGGAGCAATCCAATCACCAAGAAAGGCAGCATATAAATACCGATATTATTATTTTATTTTATTACATACCTGGTTCATCTGTGATTTATATAGGGCTATTACTCCAATCATGGATCCATCAATTCCACTAGCCACTAGACACTGGATTAACTTGACAATGAAAGATGATTCTGCCATATTGTGGAAGCTATTGTCTCTTCCCACCTAAAGAACAAGAAACAGATTTCGAAACTGCAATGTACCCTCGGTATCTGCAGGGAATCCATTCCAGGACCCCCACAGATACCGATTTCTGCAGATAATCAGATCTATGGTTGACTGCGCACGATCTCCCCAGGCCTCAGATGGCCGTCCAGTTGTGTCTGGGAGATCCCTGAAGTCCTCCAGCCATGGAGGTTGGCACATGCGTCAAGTAAAATCTGCGGGTACTGAACCTGTGGATAAGGCCCGCTATATAAAATGTAGGAAAGCCACTGAGGAGTTGCACAGCCTGCTGTTGAGAATACAATGTAAGAAATATGGCACAGAAAAAGCTTTTTGTTAACCAGGGTATTAGGGTAACTGGCAAATCTCATTCCCCATGTGTGTGCCAGGTAACAAAGCTTTCATAAAACCTAACCCTGTCCCTGGACAGGACTCCCTCTGTGGGGCCACTCCGCCCTCCTTCTTCATGACTGTGTAGAGCAAGTGACGGAGTGCAGATTTCTGGGATTATGAAAGAGGATTTGACCTGGAGCACCAATACAGTAGCGCTGGTTAAGAAAGGCCAGCAGAGATTATACTTCTTGAGACTTCTCAGGAAGCACCAACTATCTGAGAAATTGCTGGTAACTTTCTATCGCAGCTATATAGAAAGCATCCTGACTTATTGCATCTGTGTTTGGTATGTGAGCTGCACTGTAGCAGAGAGAAAGGCGCTCCAGAGGGTAATAAATATTGCCCAGAGGATTATTAGTTGTCCTCTTCTTTCCTTGGAGGAGTTGTACAGCTTAAACTGTTGGAAAAAGACTCTTAAAATTCTAAAGGATCCATCTCATCCCGGCCACCAGCTCTTTGATTTGTTACCATCAGGCAGAAGATACCGGGCAATCAGAACCAGAACAAACACAGAACAAACACAGAACACAGTTTTTATCCCAGTGCGGTGTCAAGATTAAATGCGGCAGCATAGTGATACATCAAGCTGATTTTAAGGAATGTGATGTTTTTGTCTTGTTTTTGTGTATTGTATTGCACTGTTGTACTTGTGTTGTTTTCTACCAGGCGTTAGCACTTAATTTCGTTGTGCATGTGTGCACATCTGCATGTGTGTACAATGACAATAAATTTCTATCTATCTATGAGGGCCCTCTAGGAAGAGAGATGAGCCACTTCCTTCTCAAGTGGCCCATGAAGAAGTGGAGCATCTGTATTCCTAGAGGTCTTTCCAAGAGGAGAGCAAAGGGGCACTGCAGAGGAAGCCCTGTCAGGTAAGTAAGGGAGAACCAATGTTTCTGTAAGCAGCATACTCTTAACTGGCATCTCTGCCTACCTGAGGCAGCAGGCATGTATTCCTATTAACCAACTTGGCTGTTTAACCAAGCGTTGGATAATGCAGCTTTAACTGTACATAGTAGCTTTCACAAATGAGAAGAGAGCAGAGAGAGTTTCCAGAAAGGCTTAAAAACATTTTTATTTAAGAGCAGTATATGTCTGGCCGTTTGTATCTGATCTGCTGCTTTTATCGTGGAATTATATGTTTCTTGCTGCCTTGGTATTTTTAGCTTGTTGTGTATTGCCTTTTTACCTACCACTACCTATGGCAGTGGTTTCCAAATCTTTTCGTTGGCAGCTCTCTTGACCTACTGGGCCATTGGCTGCAGCTCTTCATTGGGACTACAATCCTCTGCATTGTATAGGGTGGTGGGTTTTTCTTAAGGATCCCCTGCTTGGTTTACGCAGCTCCCTAGGGAGCAACAACTCATTGTTTGGGAACCACTGGGTAAGCATTATACAAGCACAATCCTGACTAGAAGAAGTTTATGGAGTGAAGTACTAAATAAATCATACAAGCTACCTGATTGAACTGCAAAATTAAGGATGCATAAAATCCAGCATGTATATCCTCCCCTTCTTCAAACTCAACACTGCTTATAAAGTGGCTACTTTAACCGTTTAAAAACTAATAGAATGTGTACCTGCTCGAAGCCATTAACGTTATAGAAACATAGTGTTGGTAACCAATCCACAAGAGGGTTTCGATCCATTTCAGAAATGCCATTCAACAAATTCCCCCCATAAAATAGATCATTGGTGATGGCAGAAATAGCAGGATGACAACGATACTGTGTCCTAAGCAGTACTGGCTCATGTCCCTATGCATTGGAAAGGAAAGAATGAAGTAGTTCAAATGACTGAAATGGTTGTTGTCAGACATAAATACTATATTGTAAAATGTGTTGGGTCGTGTTACATCCTTTGACACATTTCAGCTAGTAAATTGTGTAACACCAATTATCGTACCAAAAGCAAAAAAACTGGCAAAACTAAAGGAATGCATAGAAGAGAAGGAGGATCCAACTTCTGCATAAACAGTGAAAATCTGAACACAACTAGCCAGAATTTTCAAGCTTTTTCCTCAGTGCAGTTCATACTCCAACACTACAGTGCACTCCAATACTCCAGCTCAGAATTTTCAGCTGTAATTTCAGAAAAATCACTAAAAATGTCACTAAAAATGAGTTGACACAACCGCCCTGTGATGCAAATGAGCATCAGAATTGGACAAAAATAATTTACTCATGTAATCAACAGGATAGCAGGCAGAAGGAAAGTTGAGTCACATACATATTGATGACAATGTCATATGCCAATGTTCTCTCGGAAAGAATCTTATCAAATAAACAAGCTCAAAACGGGAAGGTTGGTACTTACCGTGAACTCCCCTTCTCCACAGCTCCAGTCAGGGTCAGCATGGCACATCTGGGTAGCTCCTCCCTCTCCAGTAGGCAGGTCAGATGAGACATCTTTGGAGATGGGAGGGGCTCCTGGATCCGCCCCCAGTCAATCCAAAGCCTCAAGACAAACTCCCAACTCCATCCGGCAGGAACATCCAGACAGACCAACGTGCAGTACGCCAATCGCTGTCACCACGACGTTCCACGATGTGGCAATAAGCAGCAGGCCAACCCTAACCTGCTCTAACTGCATAACCACACTCAGTATCCCCCAAACAAAACCACCAAAAGGCAGGGGAATCCCACTAACACTGAGAACAAATCAACAAAGGATACCTCAGGCTCCTCCAAAGGGCGGGATGCTGACCCTGACTGGAGCTGTGGAGAAGGGGAGTTCACGGTAAGTACCAACCTTCCCGTTCTCCAACAGCTCCAGTCAGGGTCAGCATGGCACATCTGGGATGTACCAAAGCAGTACATAATCGGTCAGCCAGGGAGGGAAACTAACCTGAGGTATCCTAGACCACGCTCTGGAGCACGCTTCTAGCGAAGACAGCGTCTCGAGCCGCGTAGGTATCAATCTTGTAGAACTTGATGAACGTTGTGGGGGTGCTCCATGTGGCCGCCCTACACACCGCCTCCATAGATGGGGAGGCCTTAAAGGCCGCAGAAGTAGCGGCTCCCCGAATGGAGTGAGCCAGAATACCCACCGGAGGAGTGGCACCCCGTGCCCTGTATGCCGATGCAATAGCCTCCCTCAGCCAACGGGAAATAGTGGAGGATGAGGCCTTGGTGCCCTGTTTGGGCAAACGAAAATGTACAAACATAGCCTCGGTCTTACGAAACGGGGCTGTTCGGGCCATATAAAACTTCAAGGCCCTGCAAGGGTCCAGAGAGTGCCACAGCACCTCTTTGGGATGTTTAGGATTAGGGCAAAAAGATGGGAGCACGACCTCCGCAGATCTATGAAAAATAGAATTCACTTTTGGAAGGAAAGATGGGTCCAACCTGAGAGTCACTCTGTCCTCCGAAAAGGAACACAATTCCTTCGCCACTGAAAGGGAGGCGAGCTCAGAAACCCTCCTAGCAGAGGAGATTCCTACTAGAAAAGCCGTTTTAGTAGTCAGGTCCCTAAGAGAACTAGTGGCCATGGGTTCGAAGGGAGCCCCGGTGAGCGCCTTTAGCACCAAAGGTAAATCCCAGGAGGGTGCTCTGTGCACAGTGGGGGGATTTAACAGGGCCGCTCCCTTCAAAAACTTCCGCACATGGGGGTGAGAGGACAACCGTCTTCCCCTAGGGTATCCCAGGATAGAGGCAATGGCCGAAACCTGACGCCGAAGGGTGGCTGTACTCAGGCCCTTTTGTAACCCTGACTGTAGGAACTCTAGGAGCTCTCTGACTCTGGGTTTCTGGGGGTCAATCCCCTTACCTGAACACCACGAGGAGAAGATCCTCCAAGTCGAATTGTAAATTCGATTTGTGGACTCCCTCCTGTCTGCCAGCATGGTAGACAGAACCGCCTCTGAACAACCTAAAGTTGACAAGGCCTGCCGCTCAATCGCCAAGCAGTCAAGCGAAGAAACGCTGGGCTTGGGTGCTGAATCGGTCCCTGTGACAGCAGGTCCGGTCGGTCCGGCAGGCGGAGCGGGGGCTGCGATGACATCTCCCTGAGGTCCGGAAACCATGGACGGCGCGGCCAATGGGGAGCGATGAGGACAATCTCTGCCTGTTCCCATCTGAGCTTGTTTAGAACTCTCTGAAGAAGCTGAGTTGGAGGGAAGGCGTAAAGGAGGCCCTGGGGCCAAGTTTGCTGCAGAGCGTCTATGCCTAGGGCGCCTGGAGAACGCCCCCTTGCGTAAAATCTTGGAACTTGATTGTTCAGGTGTGATGCAAACAAGTCCATCTTCGGAAGACCGAAGGCTTGGACGATCATCTGGAAGACCGAGGGGTGGAGTTTCCACTCTGTCTGGTCCACTTGTTGGCGGCTTAGCCAGTCTGCCTCTGTGTTGTCCACGCCTGGGACATGCTCGGCCCTTACTGAGGCTACGTTGTTCTCTGCCCACCTGAACAGGGCTCTGGCTTCCCTCTGAAGAAGGGGGGATTTCGTACCCCCCTGCCGATTGATGAAGGCCCGAGCAGTCATGTTGTCGGTGTAAACAACAATGTTGAGGGCTCTGCTGTTGGACGCAAATGTCCGAAGAGCTAGGAAGATTGCTCGCAGCTCCAGGAAGTTGATGCTGCGAGTTGACTCGGTCTGAGTCCACTGGCCCTGAGCTATTCTGCCCTTGGAATGAGCACCCCATCCGAAGAGGCTGGCATCGGTGAAGATGGGGGTCCTGGCCAGAACCTGTATTGGGCTGCCCTGTGACAGTCTGGAGGGGGCCAGCCACCATTGGAGGTCCTCCAGGGACAGGCGATCCAGCCGGATTGTCTTGTGACGGTTTGACGCAATCAGGTCCTGATACGGAAGGAGCAGGAGTTGCAGGCCCCTGGCCCTCGATCTGGACCACGGGATGACGTCCTGGCACGATGTCATCATTCCCAGGAGGCGTGCTAACAGGAGGACATTGGCTGACTTTGCCAGGAGCACTTGCGCTGCTACCTCCTGAATCTTTCCTTGTCTCTCCGAGGAGAGAGTGACAGTGAACCTGCGAGTGTCTATTGTCACCCCCAGGTGAGAGAGGACCTGGGTAGGTCTTAGATGGCTCTTGTCGGTGTTTATTACAAACCCGTGATTCTGAAAGCATGCCACTGTCTGCTCGAGGTGACGCGCCCCCTGTTGGGGGCTGGTGCTCCTGAGTAACACGTCGTCTAAATACGGGTACAGGGCGACACCCTGCAACCGCAGGTGAGCAACTAGTACTATCAGTACCTTTGTAAACACCCTGGGGCTTGAGGACAGGCCAAACGGGAGCGATTTGTATTGCCAGTGCTGACCGTTGTAGCAAAAGCGAAGGAACCTGCGATGTGCCTGATTTAGGAGCACATGAAGGTAAGCATCCTGCAAGTCCAGAGAACATAGATAGTCTGCCCCCTTGAGGGCCATCAGGATAGAGCGCAGGGTCTCCATTTTGAATTTGTGCTGAATCATGAAGCGGTTGAGCCACTTCAGATTCAGAATAATGCGCGTGTCCCCTGACTTTTTGGGGACTGCGAAGATGTGGGAGTAGACTCCCGTTCCCTGTTGAGAAGTTGGGACGCTCTCGATGGCTCCAACGTCCTGCAGGCGGTGTAGAGCCTTGACAATCTGCTCGTGTTTTAGTGGACACGCCGGTCTGTTGACGTGTACAAAACGGTCTCGAGGAATACGTCTGAGCTCCAGGGAGTATCCGAAGCGCACAATGTCCCTGACCCATCGATCTGATGAGGTCTGGTCCCACTGATCGGCAAACAGCTGGAGTCTGCCGCCGACTCTGGGATGTCCGGTGGCGTCATGCTGAAGTGTCTTTGGGCCCCCTGTTAGTGGGCTGTTGGGCCGACTGACCACGGGGACGAAAGGAAGACTTCCTCTGCCAGGGCCTTCTGGAACCCTTAGGGTAAGTACTCGAGGAGCTGGGGCCACCTGAGGGTCGGGCTCCTCCGAAAGTGGATCGGTGACCACGAAAAAACTGCGGTGACGATCTGGGCTGTTGTCTGGAGGACCTCTCCCGGGAAGGAAGTACTCCTTTCTTGCCCTTGGATTCCACAAGAAGAGGCTGCAGCGCCTCACCGAAGAGCTTCCCTCCTTTGAAGGGGAGGCCGATGACCCGGGACTGAGAGGCTGCATCTACATCCCAGTGACGAAGCCAGGTGTTTCTGCGAACCGTCACGGAGGCGGCCATAGAGCGTGCAGATAGCTGAACAGCATCAGCAGTAGCATCGGCGGCGAAGGCAGAAGCTGCTTCAATTTTCTTTAGGTCTTTTCGAACCTCGGCTGGAACATCGAAGTCAGCAAGCAGCTCACGGATCCAGAGGAACACAGCTCTGGAGAACATGGATCCTGCCACTGAAGCTCTCAAGGATCCTGCCGCCGCATCAAAGGCACGCCGTACAGCTTGTTCTATGCGTCTGTCCACCGGGTCTCTGGGGAGCCCATCAGAGTCGACTGGTAAGACCGAAGACGACCCAATAGCAGCTACAGGGGCGTCCACCACAGGAGTCCTGAAGCGCTGCATCTCAGAGGGGGACAAAGAATAAAGCTTTAATGAAGGCTTAGAATTGTCCCTCCCTCTGGCTGGGTTCTCCCACTCCCTGTCTATTAGGGACCTGAAATGCTCCTGCAGGGGGAACCCTCTGGGGGCTTCCTGCTGGGCTGGGAAAGCGGTGGGGTTGCCCCGCGCCGAGGCCGAAGCCGCAGATGTGGAGGGCTCCTGGTCATCCTGCAGACGGAGGACTCTGAGCACCTTAGGAAGCATACGGGGGAACATTTCGCTCTTAAACAGTCTAGGGCTGGAGGTCTCTGAGATTGAATCCTCCTCAGATATTTCTCCCTCCTCGGAATCCACAGCAGTCTCGCTGGACTCCAACAGCCGGGGCCTTTGCGCAGAGGGAATCAGATCCAGGCTGTCTTGGCTGCAGGATCTGGGCCTCTTCCTCTCGTTAGAAATGAATTCAGCAATCTGGGAAGCTCTGTCCTGAGACGCTTCCTGCTCTGCCCCTTGAACTGCTCCTGCTTCCACACCGCCCTCCACCAGGGGACTAGGGCCCGTGGGGGGGTCCAAAGGTTGCTGGGGGGGCTGACGAGGGGCCAATTGGAAACCCCCAAGGGCTGAATCCAGGCACGCTGTGACCATCTGTTGAATCCGTGCCTCCAACTCCCCCCAGGGCATGGGCATCAATACATCACCAGTCTGTTGGGCCTCCTGGGCCTCCTCGGGGGAAGACATGCTGCTTCGGCCTGGATCTCAGTGCAGATGGAATATGATGCCCACGCCAGCTACCGTCCTCGCGCCCGTGAGTGAGGGCGAGGGTCGGTGCCTCAGTCGCTGCAGTGGCGACTGGCGCTGCCTTCACCCTGCCAGGAACGGGGAGGATCAGGCAGATGGTCTCCGCTGGCTCCGCGATGGCCCTGGATGCTGTTTCGGCCTGGTGTGCCAAAAATCCAGAAACAAAATGGCCGCCGCCAGTGATTTCAAGCCTCTGCGCTGTGCTGGGACAGGCCTGAGCGGAGATTGGGGTGTCCCTTGGCCCACGCGAGGCGGGGGACCCCAGAGGAGCCCTGAAAAGGGCTTTAAAAGTCTTCTGTGCGATGTCTCAGTTCGCTGCTGCGATCGTATTTTTTTTTTTTTTTTTTAAAGAGAGAGCAACGAAGCTTGCGACCTGCTTTGCTGGAAGGCAAGGCCAGACTGGGGCGGATCCAGGAGCCCCTCCCATCTCCAAAGATGTCTCATCTGACCTGCCTACTGGCGAGGGAGGAGCTACCCAGATGTGCCATGCTGACCCTGACTGGAGCTGTTGGAGAAGCAGTGATCATCTCATGTACACCCAACACCGATATTCAAGACAGGGAACTGGAGCACACCCAGTGTCTGATCTGAGCAGATACGCTGGCATTGTTGATCAAAGCAATACATTGTCAATGTACTCCTATTTGACTGGGGAGTTACTTCTGAAGCATAATTTATCTTCCCAGTGAAGCACGTTTAGGGTCCAATCCGATTCAACTTTCTAGCGCTGATGCAGCTGGAATGCAGTCTCAAGGTAAATGAACAAATGTTCCTTTACCTTGAGGAGGCTTCCATTACTGTCCCCCACCACCATCACAGAATGCAGCACACACCCCATTGAAATGGCTACACCATGTCCATACACAAGATGGACAGTCCTGTTTGTAAATTAAGAAGATTTAAAAGAAATGGATCATGGAGAGGATACTTAATGTCGGCTGACAAATACAGTGGCAGGGTATTTTGTCAGCTGGCCTTCTTCTGGTGAGAGCAGAAGCAGAAACTTTGACCAGATGTTTATTTTTAAGAATCTGTATTACTTTTGGCTTTTTATAATAAAAGGGCTGGGGAAATTTGACCAATGAGAAATTTTTGATTTAAAAGATTGAATAGACGGTAATAATAGAGATAATAATTTAAAGATGAAGTTCATTCCTCCCTGTGGGATTTGATTACCATTGGGTTTTGATTTGAGATGTGATGACTGTAAGCTTGTTATTTTTTGCGTCAAGATTATATTACTAAGCGGATTATTATTTCTTTTTTTAAAAAAAGTATGTGATAATTCAAGTTTATATTAAGATATGATTCTAAAGAAAAATGATACTAAGACCTAATGGTGGTTAAGAAGTAATGGTTCATGTCCTGTTATATTTTTGTTTCTGTGCCTTTTCCTGAAATAGGCTGTTTCAGTTTTAATAAGTTTGATTTTTGCAACAGAGATTAAGGTTGAAAGATGGAATATAAGTAATGTGAACAGAGTACTCCTATCTAACTAATTTTGATAATATTAGAAATTAGAATTTAATCAAAAGTGTTAAGATAGTACAAGATAGAAAATCCTTTAAAAACACAGAGCTCAAGCTTAATTTACCAGCTTCCTTCATGTTTTTTTTATTCCTGTATTTTACATATTAGGCTCTTCCCTTTTAGCTTGCTATTTTATTTGCTTTTACTATAAGTTAGAGATAGGCAAGTATATGTATAATGAATTTTTAATTTCTGATTTTGTCAACCAACTGTGAAATTATTGAAACTATTGAAGATTTGAATGAATAATGAAAACAGACATAGTAATGAGATTACAATGACTATGACCTTTCAGATGAAAGATATTACAGATGGAATTATTGACTATGTATACTGATATAACTCTCGTACTGCCCCAAACCTACCTATTGTTTAACCCTTTGTCTACCCTTTCTGTGTAATTGATTATCCTTTACCTATATCTTTACAGTTATGAAAATTAATAAAATCATCTTCAAAAAAAAAGAAATGGCTACACCAGGGCTGGAAAATTGGATAGGATCTGGCCCTTTGAAACATTGTTAGAGTTCATGTGTTCTTAGAACACCTGAATAAAGTATATGCACTTTTTTTTTTTTAAGGATGACTTTTGATGTTGAAAGAAATCTAGTATCCTGCCTATAACCTGAGAATCCACATGACAGTAATTTATACATTGCATTTGTCTCTTTAAACGTTCCTGGGAATCATTCCAAAAGCATTGCTGTGAAGCTAAACATTAGCTGAAAAATAATTTATTGTTAGATAGTTTAATGGAGGAATTATCAGAAATAAGAATGAAGTCCAGAAAACCTCTACAAAAAAAGCAAAATAAAGATAAGAATCAAGCTAAATAGTAGTACATACCATCAAACAGAGTCTGTCAAAAAGGGTTTGCTCTAAACCATTACCATGTGCACTTTCAGATCCTTGAATGGTGGGTGGTAGCTGTTTAGGGTCACCAACCAGAATCAACTTTTCACAATCGAACCTACAATTGTAATAAATATTGTGGATCACCTTAGGTCAGTGGTTCCAAAACTGTTTTATTCCTGTTTCCTGTTAATGTTCCATGGTCATCCCCTAAGTATGCAGGATTCCTGCCTGCTTGTCTGCCTATAAGCTTCATGCTTATAGTGACTAGTAAAAGCAAGACAGTCAACCTTGGCTCTAGCAGTAAGAATAGAAACAAAGTTAATAGGTGGGGGTGTCAGGGCTTCCCGGATCCACTGATAAGTGAAATTGCAGATACTGGATCCACAGATATGGGAGGCTATCAGTAATTACAAGAGAGTTAAGCATGTGTTTTAACTCTTCCACTGAAGTTATCAGGACTTGAAAGTGTTCATCTTTGGCAGTATGTTTAGCAACCTATGTTGCTAGCCTCATGGCTGATCGAAGAAATATCACTGCAACCAAATATCTAAAATCACTTTGCATTTCTTCCCCACGTGTAAATAACTACTGGTCTTACTGGTCCCCCCCCCCCCCAACATGTGGCAAAATATTCAAAGCAAAACAACAGCAAAAATCAAATTCCCCACATACACTTATTTATGGAAATTCAGAAAACTGATAAAACTCTGCCTGTCTTGTTCCAAGCTAGTAACTAATAACTTTGGTGAACATGTTTACAAACGGGTCATGCTCATCATTAAAAGTTAAAAGTCAGCATTTGACAGAATTTAAAAAAATGGCTGTACCTTGCAATAGGAAGGAAAGATGAAGGTTCTGCCATTTGACTGCATTCATCTAGCACTACTATATGGAATTTAAGATTTTTCATGCAAGGGAATGGGCAGGCAGCACAAGTAGCTCCCACCACTCTCACCTGTGAGAGGTAAAATAGAGGTTATTTGACAGCCTGTTATTCTATGGCAGAATGAAAAAGCAGTACCACAGACAGATGTGGGTGGTTTAGCATTGGTCTTCTCATCACAAGGGCACAAGAAGTTAGGAGGGGGTACACTTCATGCATCAGCTATAAGTACAGGTCCCACATGTGGAAAGAAATGCCACAAAAAAAGGCTGTAGCCGGATGCAGCTTTTTGGTACAAATGTACAGTATGCACAAGGAGATGATCCACTTCACACTGCATCCCAGGGTTGCACTCCTCTGCTTCGCCACAAGTGGTTTCTGATGGTGTCCTGGAAGCCCTCTGAGGCACAGGGAGGCACTTGCAGATGGTGAACTCCATGTATGCAGAGCTGTGGATACTTGGGGTCCACTGTACTGTCTCAAGGGCAACTTCTTCTCAGCCTGGCAGTGAAAGCTTACTGTTTCTTTAACGCATGCTTGGTTCTTAGAAGACTATGTATTTATTATTATTTTTGTATTCAGACCATGTTTATAATGCAATTCAAAGCATCTTAACCCAGAAGTCTCAATGGCCTTAGTGAGTTGCTTGTAAATGTGATTCTGAGAACTGATGAAATGTTTTTCAACCTCCCCATAACACATGTTCCTTACTCTATACCTATTAGTTTCTACCCATCTGAATCACTGAAGTAGACATAGCAACATGGTACAGTCTAGATTCCCAAATTTTTTAGCACCAGGTCCCATTTTTTTAAATGACGCTCTATCAGAACGCACCTAGCGGAGACTAAAAAAAATTCACTTTTCCAGCCAGTCAAGCCTGTTTTGGGGGGGGGGGGGAAGGCAACCTTCCGGAACATTTGTTGTGTTTCAGTACCATTCTGATGGCTGCATATCAAAGAGGGCCATTCTGGTGACCTTGCAGTCCCCCTTTGTCTGGCTTTCGAGAAAAGCCAAAATGTTTGTCTACTTTTGAGTAAATGGTGCATGTTTGGCTCGATTTTACTTTCCATAGGGCTCATTACATTTTCCTTGTCACCAGCAGCTTGTCACTATCAGTTTCACAACCCACTGAAGATCAGGTTGGGACCCACCAGTGGGAACACCCAATTTCCTAAACACGCAATTTGGGGAACACTGGTCTACAACATGAACATATCAGCTGTTATTGTTTTTAAGCCCCTGCCAATTATTTGTGCATCAAAAATTATTTTGTGAAGATTTCCCCCACCCCCAAGTATAGTTTATTTATTTCACCACCAATTGCAGAACAATCCTACAACTTGCACAGCTTCTAAATTATACACATTACACATTCTACTTAATTTGCCTGTAATAGTACCTGTTGGAGTCGAGCTTTGTTAGTGCCCAGCTTATGGTGTTGAATGGTCTTCCTTACATAGACCTTTTCTGCTGGGGTTAAATCTCCCTTCATCAAGGCAAGTAGTTCTTTCAGTTGCTCATTTTCAGGTCCTGTGCCAGCATGTAAACTTTAAAACACAATTGTGAAGTGGTAGGGATGAATACTGAGCATAAGCCATACTGCTGCACTAAGCCCCATTCTACAGAACGTTTCTTCTCATTTGTTTGATGTTGAAGCAGTGAAACCCAGAAGTTTCCTCAAGAGCACATTAGGCACCATTAGGCATGATACACATTATAATGTGTATAGTACATTGGGCAGCATCTAGATCAGAGCTCTCCAAACCCCAAACCGCGGGCTGGAGCCAGGGTTTGGAAAAACCCTTCTGCCCTGTGAACCGCACCCACTATTCTGTTGAAGCATCTCTTCTTTTCCAAGCTGATCTGGTGGAAGGGACACTCTGGGCAGTCACGTCAATGCCTGGCATCCTGCTGCACAGATTTCTGTGATACTGGGTGATAGACGTGACTTCCCAGAGTGCCCCCTGTCACAAGATCAGCTTGGAAATGGAGCAGCGCTTCAATGGAACAGTAAGTGCTGCTCGGGACAGGGAAGGGTTTTTCACTGCACAGTGGTCACGAGTTTGTTGACCGCTGATCTAGATAATGGATTCTTAAACGAGGATATCCCTAGCTATGGAAACCAAATGATGGTGAGAATGGGACTATCTCTGAACAGTTTTTTTTAAAATTGTTAAATTGTTGTCCAGTCGCTAAGTCGTATCTGACTCTTTGTGACCCCATGGACCACAGCATGCCAGGCCTCTCTGTCTTCCACTAGCGTTAAATTATTAACTGTCACCATTATCAATACAGACTGAGGTGTTCTGTTCCTAGCTATCCATACATAAAGTAAAACCAAGCTATTGACATCTTTTGAAGTTATACTAGTACCTAATAAGGACTGTTGGCAATGATTATTTTGACAGTCTGCAAAGCAGGCGTGGGGACATACTGGGCAGCACATGGGGGTCTATAATCATAATGAGGTTAAAAACTTCTCATCTAGACCTTTGCCGCCTTGATGCACTGTTGGTGGAAGCACTGCACATGCAAGAATGTTTTGTATGACTGGAACACTGGATGGAGCTTCTGCCAACACCACGTCTACTATATGCAGATATTATCCCTTCCATTAGGTGGAAGAACACAGAAAAGGCAAGGGAATAAATGTTGTGAATTGATAGAAACAATTTTTTTTCTTTTCACCCAAAAAAATTCATAGGTGGTGACTCTAACTTAGGCATTCTTTCAAGTTCTCAGTGTATGTTGTTTTCACTCATTTTAAAAATAGATTATGCCCATCATACTGTATGTTGCTATCAAACATCAGTGAAGTGCTAAGTTGGTTAAAGATATTAGGATTGTTACCTGTGGGGAAGAACTGGCTTGGCAATTTTCCTAATACTTCCCACTCTAATAAATTCTTCAAATCCAAGATCTAATAGGCTGTAAAAAATGTAACAAGACATGAACTGAGATGTTTGAAATGCTATTTTGATTTCTCAATGCATTTTTATGAATGACAGACTCTTATGTTCCATGTGCTAACTCTTGAGGCTGCAAAACAGGCTATGGAGGCTCTATGAAAGTAGGGACTTCCTAGGTTAACGGAAAATAGAAGATTGTCAGAACAATGCTCACCCCACAAGCTGTGGATAAGAGTTGTGCGTGCAAACTACACTCAAGCTGACTGGAATCCTCAATAGCAGAGAGCAGGACACAGAAGCTAGCTCTTGCCAACAGGGATGGAGAAGCAACCATTGGGGGACAAAGGGAAGAGAAGCACTTCCTTCACCCTTTGTGACTGACCTGAGCATGTCTGAGCATGTGTGTGCAAGTGTGTGTGTGTGTGTGTGTGTGTGTGTAAAAGAGAGTGAGAGAGCAAGAGTGCATAAATCAAGATTTAATGGTACAAATATGCTATTATAACAGAAACATTTCCTGTGTAGAGCAACAGGCGCATATACTGTACATTGTAGAAGCAACTAACGGCAAAAGGTCAGTGCCATGGAAAGTACTTCTCTCTTCCTCCACTAATGTTGCTGTGGACCGAGTACTGTTATGGTAAGTTGCTTCACTAGTTTCAAAGATCTGCACCAGGAACAAGATAACAATGGCCAGCAAATAACTTTTACCAGATCCAAACACACCTATATGTTGACGGGGGAAAACAGTGTTATAAATGAATAGTAATAAAGGGCCAAATCCTAGCCAACCCACATTCCAGCGCTGATGCAGATGTGCCAACGGGGCATGTGCTGCATCCTGTGGTAGGATGGCAATCACAGAGGCCTTTTCAAAGTAAAGAACATTTGTTCCCTTATGCTGCATTGGCTCTAGAAAGTTGGATTGGATTTGGCCCAAAAATCAGAAAAATGCACTGTGTACTCAATGTTTGAACAGTTCTTTTATATGCAATTATGCCACTGCTTAAAACATCAATGGGTGTTGCACAAAGAGTCCACATAAGCCAATATAGAATGATACACAGAACCCTCCTTAGCTACTGAAGGAATATAAACTGGATGTAATCACCAAGGAAGATATAGAGATTATAGCATAAAGCTCCCTAATACTGCATTGAGCTGATGTTACAATAGTAGTTCAGTACAGATGATGGGCAAAATAGTAAATATGGTTAATGCAACAAAGAGGAAAAACCATGCAATGCTGGTCTGGAATCCAAAGAACATGCATGCAAGCTGAAAGAGCTTCTGCACTCACACAAGGAGATAAGATGCCAATTTCCTCTTCAGCTACAACCACTGCATCAAATCCTGCTTTAAAAGGCTACACACCTGTCAGGAAATGTGGGGGGATTTTCAAAAGAAAATATTATATAAAAATTTTTTACCATGAATTATTGTGATAGGTAGCGATTGCCGTTTCCCTATTTCTGCATCAATTTCTCCTGTTGTCATCATGTTACCTATCTGAATCAGTGCCATGGCCTGATCCTTATTCAACTGAAATGTCTCAATCATCCTGTTTGCCAGAATTATCATCATTTCTGGACTGAGCAGCCCACAATTTACTGTGTTTGTGTTTAAGGATGGCGGTTTAAATTTTTGTTTGTTGATTCTGTTACTTGAAGATTCTGTCACATCTTCATAAGGCCTAAAGAACAAAAGGAAAGATTAAAGTCCATTTTGATACATGCTGTTATATGTTACATTAATATCAGAGGATTCCATTTACTAGAAAGTGTGGATGTATTTTCAAATTAGTATACCTACTGATGAAAACTACATACAGTAAAATTCCAATAATCCAGCATCGTTGTGACCTGGGTGTGTGTGTGTTGCTGAACTATTGAGAAGTACCTAATGCATTTATGTCTCTTTTCTAGCATTTTTATGATCTCTAGTTTCTATTTCAATGGCAGCATTAATGCCATTGATGCCTCAATGCCTCTTTATGCTTCTCTTACCACCAAAACATTAATTCACCTTCAATGCCCTTACTACAGATTGATAGGCAAATATATATATATATATATATATATATATATATATATATATAT
>JAJKFI010000003.1:43306967-43357088 GCA_029204185.1 Lerista edwardsae | reverse complement strand
AAAAATGTCCAATATCACACAATACCAATGGTAAACTGATCCAGTCCTGGGTGGCTTTCCTGCTTCCACTGCTGCCTCATGAATTGTGTTTTGGAGAAGTTCAATTGAATTTTGATGCTGGACTATTGTGACTGTTGCAGTATCGGATGCTGGATTATTGGAATTTTACTGTTGCGCGTGTCTGTTTTTAAAATATAGTGGGTCCATGGGGGATCCATTCCAGGACACAGAGATACCAAATTCTGTGGTTAATTGTGGGGGGCAGCATGGTGTGGTGGGGGCCATGCCCATACCTCTGGAGATTGAGTACAACCTCCCCGTGCCTCAAAATGCCTCCTGGACGCAAGTGGATATTACTTCCAGTTGTGTCCAGGAGGTCCTCTGAGACTCTCTAGCAGTGGTAAGGTAGAATTCACACATTTTGTGTTTGTTCACAAAAAGCGTATCACAATGGTTTAATTGTATGGCCGATTGTGTGTACACTATTAATCTCATGATTACAGTAATACCATCAGAGGTGTTTCTACAGGGAGGGCAAAGCTCTAAGTGTTGCAAGAAGCCTTACCTGGTCATGTAAATTCCTCCTCTTCCTTGCTGCTGTAGCCAGTAAGCAATGCCAAGATGTTCCTGTTCCCTGTGAGGATTGGCTAAAACAGTGCAGGAGAGGAGTGATTTCCACTGCAAGGTAAGGCTTCTTGCAACACTTAGAGCTTTGCCCTCCCTGTAGAAACGCTACTGAATACCATTTTCTTTTTCCCCCTATCTAAATTAGCTTGAAGAAACTCATATGTTCTAGTTTAATTGTTCTATGTATCCTCAGTTTTCAGGAAATTGCTCTGAGTGAAGTACTAGGAGATTACAGTGATTGCAACTTATATACTCAATAGCATTTTACAGTCACTTTTGTTTGCATGGTTAGATCCTGAACATTTCACAAGGATTTCAACCTTCAATAGTCATTTTATAAATATTAGGCGTTTTCCACTTCTTCCAAACAGTGTTATCAGAAACCCAAAAGAGAAATAATAAGACTACATACTTTGTAAGTAGATGCGACATTATTGGTAAAGTGGCTGAATTGAAATTTTCTTCCATATTTCTCAAAGTTGTGAGTTCAGTGCTAGCATTACAAACTAGCAATGCATGAACAATCACTAAAAGGAAAAAAAGTCACAAGGAACAGGAATTAAATAAACCTGACTACAGAAATGAACAAAAAGTCTTTGAGCACCTTAAGAACTAATTTACTGTGGCCTAAATTTTTGTTTCATGCAGTTCAGATCATTGACAGGAGGCATTAACAGTTGCCTGTAGCAATTTACACTACGCACACAGCTCTAGAATTTGTCTTTATTAAGAATATTGCATTTCTAGGGAGGGTAATATACAACATTATATTCTGCTACAGTGTGTCGAAACATATTTTTTGTTTGCTAATCTGAGGAGAAAGAGATGAATACAAACAAACTTTCACAGCAAGATGCTTTACACAATTTTTAACTGCTTAAAAATGTTGCTGTGATATTCCAAAACAATGACGATTTTTTAAGCAGGGGTGGAGAAGCTATTCAACACCTAATAAATACTGTATTAGTAAACACCATTTAAGAGCCTAGGCTTGGCTTTTTAAGTAACTTCCATTCAATGTTTAGAATTGTCTTAATGGAATGTACAGAATTACCTCCAGTGTTAACTATCCAGATTTATTTTCCCCTACTAAATTTCAAACCTACATAATACACGTACAACAGAAGATGAGGGCTAAATTAATTCCCCAGGAGGGCCTTCTGCCAATGCTTAAATAAATAATGTGACCATTCAAAAGGACCACAAAATTGATAACTTAGGTACACAGTAGAATGTTGTCTATGCTTGACGAAAAAAATCCACAGGAGAAACTTACTATTTGATGGCCAATTTGAGGGGCTGTAGCCTTTGAGTGGCATCAGTTCTATTTCATTGCTAGAGGATGGTCCGAAAAAAACACTGCAGGCAATGAAAGTGTCCATGGATTCAAACGTTAGTGTCTTGGAAACAACCCAAAGGTCATCTGTCAATATAGTACATAGGTTTGCCTCAGTTGCATCAAGTTGTCAGTTTCTGCAGTAACAGAATCAAATACAGAACAGTGACTTTGAAAAAAGTTTACTATCCCTTCCCCTCCATCACTGTTTTCTACTTTTGATTGTTTTGAAAAGCTCTTGTGTGCTGTGCCTTCCTCATCTGAACAGCGTTAGGCAAAATTTAGCTGTTTTTATCTTAAGTAGTGGTTTATTCTCAAGGCCGAGAAAAGATTTATAACAATAAGATTTGTATTTATGGGGGGGGGGGTAATTAAATAAATTCTGTATTTATGGGGGGTAATTAAATTACACAGGTTACACCTTAAAAGGATGCAGTCGGTTATGTACAATAATTTGAAAATTTTTTTGTCTTCAACCAGGCATGACAAGCAATAAATAAAATTCAGGACAGCAGATACTGAATATTAAGATTGTGAATTCATCCATTTTTTGATTTTAGGATATCTATTATGAATTCAAAGTGAACACCAGAAAACTGCTAGACCAGTTATTATTATTAAGAATATTTATAGATCACTTTTAAAGAAGAGTAATTCACAAAGTGGTTTACACAGTAAAATAAAGAAATTAAAGAGTTGAACTGCAAACTTTGGGTATGCTTCCCCAGTGGGAAGCTTTACAGAACACCTGCTTGGCATCTAAGTGGTTGACTAGAAACAATCTGATTAAAAATATAGATCCATTAAATCAATATTCCTTTGTTACAAATTTTTAGAAGAGAAGCCTTGATGCTAGAACAGGCCAGGAAGAATATTTCAGAGAAAAGTTCAAATCAAGTGTTCTGTAACAGAGAGGACTAACGATTCAATTTCAAATCTTCTCTTCAAATAACAGGCTGCCACTCAAAATGTGCTTCATGGAATGTGTTAATACTACAAAACCTCCCATTAACCATAGACTTTGGCACTACAATGTTCAATATCCAGTCTGTATATACATAAAATTGGCTGAAGCAAAGTCACGTATAAAGATCCTTTACTTGTATACTGAAAAACCAATTGAAGATTCCTCTGTAAACGGCATATATCCCCCGACTAATCTTTGCTTGAAAAATACACAAATCCAAAACAGTCTCGGCTTTAGTCAACGCACTTGAATATCATATATGCTTCCTCACTAATTTATCTGGTCATCAGAAGAGGAATAGGAGGTTACCTACAAGGTATGAAATGCCACTTTCCTACACGAATCCATCTCACCAATGAAAAGATATATACAACAAAAAGGTCAGGATGCAACTCCCGTAAAACGTAAAAGTATGAGCCAAGCCATGCCATGCCCCACTGGGCGTGCAAATCCTTTCCTCTGTGGAACTCAACACTCTACAAACAGGCATTCAACACTCCTAAAGACAAATAGTTATGTAGTAAAATTTCATTTATACCTGTTATTTGTGATACATCTTGCCCAGTTTCATTGATGAGAGTTTACTAACCTTTGCTGAACATATAGGAGTGTTCCTTTTGCTTCAGCTTGAGATATAATTTAGTCTTGTAATCAAAATCAAAGTTGATATTTTTGTTATTAAAGTTCTTCAGTTTACCAGTGTTCTTTCTTTGCATATCAAAGGCCTTTCTAGGAAAAACAAAAAACAGGTCAGGTATGAGACCTTACAGGTATGAGACCTTACTGCTTCTCCGTTTAAAGCAAATATTCAAGGTAGTTCATAAAGAAATTAAAACAAAGTAAACACATAACAGAGTTAAAGTGAACCAAGAACACACACATCCTATCTAAGAAACAGAAAAAGACAGTATTAATTAAAACTTAGGGCCCAATTCTACAGAGCCCAGGGCTGGAGGTATGCTTGTGCCACTGGCACTGGGTGTCATAAAAATGCCTTAAGGCCAGTACTGGGAAGACTCAATCGTTGGAGAGGCCAGCAGTGAATCTTCCTAGGTGGGGAGGCAAAACTGGACAGAGGGAGCAGTGGGGTCCCCTCGAGGTGGGCGGGGATGGCAGCAGAGTCTGCCGCCAAATTCTGAACCCTATCCCTGGCCACGGAGGCCAACATGGACCTCTTCGGTTCTGTAACCACTCAATAATGGGCAGAGATCCTATTAGACCCATTGGATAAGGGAACATGGGCTCAGGGAACCAATGGTCCCTTATCCCAAAGAGACCTTTGGCTGCTTCCCTGGCCCCACACAATTCAGTGGCGGCCATTTCGGTGCCACTGTAACCCTGGGCACTGGGGAAGCATTGATTGGGCTGTTAGTCTTGGTGTTGTTCAAATGCATCGTTAGTATCAAGAAATATTGATAAAAACTGCTCAACTCCCTCTTTGGACCTAAGGCACTTTGGGTTTGTGTTTCATGAACAAAGCTCCACATGGTACCTTGTTATGGATGATGAATACAGTACCTCTATATTGCTTTTCCAACAAAAATGTTGATTTACACAGCAAAGAGGGGTTTTTGTTTGTTTGTTTTTCAAAAAAGAGCATTGAAAGTAGGTTTTTGAATCCTGGCCATTGCTTTATTCTTTTTTGTCTAGTTTCATACTGCCCACCTCGTTATCACAATATCATAAATACATGCAAAATTATCACCTTAACCCTGAATTAGACATAAATCTTTTATAGTGACCTCTTAGCCAGAACAAGGTGCTCCAACACTGGGTAGCCAGGGGGCTGCATGACGCCCGGCTGTATGGACATGGGCCAACTTGGAAGTAAATGGTAGTGATGTGACAACATCACTGCCAATTAGTTCTGCATTATGAGCCACTGAAGTAATTTTGGCAGACTCAAAGTGGAGAAATGTAAAGCAGGGCTTTTCCCTCTCCTGGCTGCGCTGTTCCAGCTTCTCCTTCACCAAAGAGAAGTTGGAACGTTGCGGCATCAAGACCGAAACATTGGCAGCTTTTCCAGGTTGCTTTTCCAGCATGGCCCTATCCTGTTCCAGCTGCAGGGCGCCTTTGCCAGTCTGCTTGCAAGCAGCACTGAACTGGGAGAAAGGGGAGCTGCATGCCCCTGACAGTGGCCAGAACCAGCCTCATGTGCTGCATGCGGCCTGCGTGCTGGAACACCGTGTCTTAGAAAACACAATTTTCAGTGGTCAAAGTCCAACTAATTTGATTTGCCAGTAGCTCTATTTTCAGTCATATAGTACGGGCTGATAATCTCTTATCCAGATTGCTTGAGATGGAAAGGTCCCTGCATTTTGGATTTTTCTGGATTTCTGAATAATTTCATAAATATAATGAAATATAATGAAATATAAGAAATGTTTCTTCTTGCTCGTTTCACTGTTAACCATTTGGGTGTCTGCTGGCCTCTGTCATTTTTAACTGTTTGTATAGGCACACAACACAGATGAGAAAATAGAACTTAAAGCCTGTATGTGGGAATGAGCACAAGACCTTCTTTCTACATAAAATTAAACAGTCTTGGACAAAGATGTCTGGGTTTCGGAATAGTCTGGATTTTGGATGTCTGGATAAGGGATCATCTACCTGTACTTTCAAAATACAATGAAAGTTCCAACATACCTAACCAAAAGCTGACACTCCTCATAGAGGGAAATGTTTTGAGATCTGAGGTAGGTTCCAATACTCTTGACATCATGGAAGATGATACTAGGGCCACTTTTTATCTGTCCTGGGCTTACATCATCTAGCCACTTGAAATAGTCACACCGATCAGCTTTAGGAGCATCACAAGCATAGAAAAGACGACCCTGAGACAAAATGCATGTCATACAAAATATATATAAATATTAAAAAAAACCAAAGCTAAGTTTGTTGACCATACAGGTTGACCATATCACTGTAGTTAAATGAAATATTAAATTGTTTAAAAATGTTTAAGAATGTTCTAGAAAAATCGAACTTCATAGAGTAGTAGGTCTCCAAGCATGCAACAGGTATTCCTAGGAAAGTAAAAACAAACTACCATGAGAAAACAGCATTTTCTCTGAATCTGTACATGTGGGTGAATGCTTAACAGGAAAAAGCTAAATTAGCATGCAGAAGCCATTCCAACTGCAATCACTGTATTTCATGAGGGTAAATATTAACAGCCAGTGTGGCAATCTACGTCTTGGCAAGATTTTTTATTTCCTTATACCCTTTCCCTATAAGAACACTTTCCACTCATGCTATAAATGCCTATTTTATTTATTCTTAGTGGAGAACAAGGGAAATCATTGTCACATACCACCTGCCTTCCTTATTGGGAGAAATGTTTTGATTTAGGTTGTAATCCATTCACATGACCCTCCCTAAGCACCCAATCCAAACTAGAAGATCTGTTGGTGCAGCAGTACCTGTGCCAGTCAAGGGTTTTGCAAATGTGCCATAAAGCATGTTTGTACACCCAGCAAGTAAGCAGCACTGATGGGAGGCCTGCACTGCCCCGTCAAACATTGCATCCAGGCCTTCCATTGGACAGTGCAGGTAAGGCCGCACCAGGCAGCAGAGAGGCGGCAGGGAGAAGGTGTTTAGGGGCAAGTTGGAATGGGGTGTATCAGGCTTGGGAGGCGGGCGGGATCAGTGGAGCAGACCACTGCTGTATCCTAAACAGCATTACATTGGGCTGCTCAGACTTGCACCCACTATTTAGAAGTTGCATATCCTAGTAGTCTCATAGGGCAGGCAAGGTCATTACTCCCCTTATCCCAAAGTGACTTCCAACCTGCTTTTGAGTTGTGTTGGATACAGCCGAGGCCATGCATCCCACTGCACCAGCAGAGTTTAGGATTGGGCTGCCCTACGCAGCAGTTACTGGAACTATTATGGGTGTACAAGGAACACTGTCAAAGTAATTTCAATATTTGAGCAAATTCAATATTTTAATATTCTGCTCATAATTTTAAAAATATGTAAACCTATGCACTTATGTAAAAATCTTCAGCTACAGTGCCAGTAAAATCATGCTTAAGATAACAATGCAAACATCAGAATCCCATTAGAAAATCCTACAAGAGCTTAATAGGACAAAAGTACCTTATTTCGGCCTTCTTTTCTAACCATAAGGAGTTTGGCTGCAATTTTGTGCTTGCAGAGTGGTGCAGAATTCTCTTTGGTGCATCCTACCCCTTCTTTCACTGAAGTATAGAAAGATATATCCACCTTCCCAAGAGCTTTATGTAGTTTTTGTGACAGCTCAAACAGCAATATATTTAAGTGTTCTTGAACCCAAAATGAGAAAAAAAAAACCAATTAATGATTTAAAAATACAACCAATAATTTTAGATAACTGTATCATACCAAATATCAGCACAAAATGGTTGGTTGGAGAAAGAAATTTTAAAAACTCTTTATTCATGCCCCCTTCATTATTAGGTATGTGACCATGTAAGGTAGATAAATTGTTCTCTCCAATATGTGTAAGTGGACTTTATATTAAACTAAACACAAGAAAATAGTTCACTATAAAACACACAGTAATATGTTAATAACCAAAGGGACTTGGTTGAATACCCTGGAATTATTTGACTAAAGAATTCTGATGCGGTTACTGATTCAGGATAACAATGAGAGCTGTACAACAATTACATCCCAAGGCCTGGTTTAGGTGGAAAGCAAAGCTATATGGCTGTTTTACGTAAACAAGCTGCAGCAAAGCTCAGACTCACATGTTTTTATATACCCTTCTTTCACCACTCCTTTATACATGAAAGGAGAGATAAATTGTAAGTTTGCAATTTGGAACAATCCAGTTTCTTGCTTCATTCAAATACATGAGACTATAGTTGGTTCAAAGAATAATTAACAAACCAGGACATCAAGCCATAGTCAAACAGGAATGAAAGCTGAAAATCTCTCCTCAAGCCTAACAAGGAAAGGACATAGTGTGAGCCTCAGTTCATGTATGCAACACTAAATCGGGGTGTTGTGTTACATCTGAACTGAGCCTAAAAGTCAAGATTTTGGGCTTTCTATGCTGAAAAAGGGAATTAATCTTTTCAACAAAGTGTTAACAGTGAAACAACTAGATGGAGCCAAATCAATTCAATATACTGATAATCTTTGATATCTTTAAGAATATAGCACTAATTCTTCTCTTGCTTGCCATTCTACTCTATCACATATTGTGGTTCATTTCCTTAAGTCATCCTTCTTAGCTATATTTTACTCTACATATGTGTGAGGGCCAGACGACATCCATGACTGAATATCAAGTGCATTTTATTTAAAAGCAACCATTTTTTATCACAGCTGAAGCACTGGGGATGGAATTATTAAACAATCCTGCTGCTTTAATAAAGTTCAACCCACCCACCCACCCGGTATAGATGCTTTCAAGTAAAAATAACCAAAAACAACCACCACCAGGAAATCCTGCTTTGTATCTTCTCCATAATGTGCACTTTGGTGCTGACCTATTTTTCTGACATGACAACAGGAACAACTACAGAGCATGCATGTTGGCTGCAATATGGTCACAGAAGGTTCATGATGTTTACAATCACTCTATGACTGCAGTTGAGAATAGTACTGCAAATAACACTTGCTTATATTGCATCACAGATTGTGCTGTTCCCCAAAACAACCACGAGTGAATGTACTGCATGAATACTGAAATGAAAAAGTTTCCCATACCCAAGAGAGCAGCAGTAAAAATCTGTTTATAATGCGCAGGAGATTGAAAATCCGCTGGGATATATATCTGCCTTTTAGGAACATTAGAACAGTTTACTTTTTCAGCACTGGGAAAGAACAATTCAGAGATGGTCTGAAAAACAAAACAGCAACAGATAAACACACAAAGGTCTTTTTTCCTTCTAAAACGCTGGCTTTGCTCACAGAATGCACTTCTGCCTGTTGTCAAAAGATTATGCCCTACCTCCGAAGTCCTCTGCATGCCATTTCACCACATTTTGGAAGGCTCTCCACTAATCAGGAAAGGCTTTTCAAGGGCCATAAGGTGCTGCTGTGCAGAGGAGGTTGTGCACAATCTCTTGCATGACCTTCCTTCCACTAGCCCAAGGTTTGGATGAAACTCAATGATTTTAAATATTCAATTTCACCAAAAAGATTATTGGTATAAATAAAAAGTTCATTTCTTCCCTTGCCAAAGTGTAAGACTATACCACTTTATATCCGGAAGGAGATGCATTTAGAATTTATCAAAGAAAATTTTATTATACAGATGAGAACAATTGTTTGGAACCGCTGCTCTGCAGTGTAATGTCAGTAGAACAGGTAATGAAAATAGAAATGATGGTTGGATTTCCTTTACATAACATCTCACAAAAAACTACAAATAGTTAGAAAAACATAACTTGCTTTCATGCTCTTTAAGGGTGTGTCAGGATAACACGGCAAGAAAAACAAAGAACTAATACATGCAGCATTTAGATGAAATACTGTACTATCAGATTATGGAATACTCACAAGTATTTTGTGAGATTGCTTTGCCAAGATCTACTCCCAAGATTTTTGTGAATAATTACATACCTTGGTGTGTCTGGTTGTATTGAGGCAGTTCCGCTGACCTACCACCTTTGGAGCTTCCTCTGTAGAAAAAATCTGACTTAAGTGCAGAGAAAGTTTCTTTTCCTCTGAAACAGAATCTTGGCTGCTAAAGTTTCCTTGCTGTTTACAAAGCATGCTCTTTATCGTCTGCAGATGCACAAAGTCTGGAGGGCTTTCATTGATGGCATCATTTTGACTCTCTCCTATGTCATCAAGTGGCATTCCCAAGACACACACAGCTCGAAAATCATCAGTCATGGCCACTTCACTGCTGTTTTGAGTTCTCAAATCACACTGAGTTGTGTTTTGGTATTTCTGCCACTTGCTTTGTCTCTTTTGTTCTGACACATTAGGAAATGCAGACTGCAGAAGCACTCCTTGTCTTTCTCCTGTGCACTTTTTGCGCACAAAAGTTTCACAGACTCTGTCCTCAGGCCCTAACACTTTTGATTTGTCATACAAGTTGACTGCTGGGAAGCCAAAGGATTGCTGGTCCCGCTCACATGCCTTTACACCGGAATAAACCTGTGAGTCAGGAAGTTCTTCATCTACAGGTACAGTCACAACTGGAGCTTGTGTTCTAACAGCGGACAGGAACACAGGCATCTCCTCCTCAGGGGAGCTGGAGTCCTCCATTTCTATAATGCAAACAATTTTAGAAGGCTGTGGCAAGTCCCTAAACACTTAAAGACAAGACTGTAGAAACACCACAACTAATACAATTATCTGGATTTCTTCTCTCCAAAGGTCCTCAGGCACGCTGCCTTTTCTTGAATCTGAACTTTCGGTGGCAAAAAATTGTACTTGTTTCTTCCATACTATGTTTATATTTCTTGCACAAAGATTAAGACAAACATTTAATAGCAAATTAGCTGAAAAGTTTTTCTTATATCTAGATAATATACGCTTTCCTTTCTGGGGCTGCTATGTGCATTTTTTCATCTTGCATTACTGTCTGTGCTCCACATTTCGTAGTGTTTATCTTCTCTTGGTCAAGGAAAAGAAACTGAAAAATGAAACTGACAGATACTGAAAGCTTCCTTTTCTGCTTTTTCTGCACACTTCATAAAGAACTACAACTCTGTATCAAGTTTTACATGAAACAGATTAACATATGTTCTTCATAAGCTCATCCAATACATTAGCTGTTCTACTGGGAAAAAAAGGCCTTAAACAGTGGTAAGGGCAGTGCTGACAGTCCAGACGCTGTTCCAGCAATGGCTGTCACAAACGTGCCATAAGGCACATTGTGGGGGGCCACAAGTAGAGAGGCCAGCATCACTCAGCACTGGGCCGCCACACTGGTGGGAGGAGCTGTGGAGAGTAAACCACCAATTGGCAGGAACATATTCTAGAGCAGTGGTCTGGGAACAGGGGTAAATTACCCCAAATGGGGTAAAAATGAAATTCCTGGGGGTAATGGATGGTCGCGCTGCTGAGACACAGCCGGGCATGCATATATGACAAAATCAAATCTAACTCAGCAGGTTAGATATTTACAATAAGAGTAAGATTAAAAAATATTTAAATAACTTTCCTAACTTTCCCAAACCCTTTATAACTTCATATTTACATAGCATTAATTAAGCTCATTAATTAATCAAATAAAAAGCCATGGGTTCCAATATGTAATTTTTTTTCTTTTGTTCTGGTGGCGGGGGAGGTAATGTCGGCATATCTAAATATATTTTGGGGTATAAGGTAAAAAGGTTCCCTGACCCCTGTTCTAGAGTGAGGGGAGCGTGAAACTGGGCACCAGGAGGGGGAAAGCAGACCCAGGAGGGGGGTGGGCACAGACAGCAGCACAGGCTGCCACCAAATCCTATTCGCCACCCACCCAGCCTTGGAGCCTGAAATGTGTCTCTTTGGTTCTGAGCCAGATAAATAGCTAGAGCTGCTCAGGCTAGACTCATTGGGGTTGCTAACTATGAGGAAATCTTCGCCTGCTTCTTTGACCCCCACAGTCAGTGGCCTACAGCAATAGCCATTTCAGTGCCACGGTCCCGCACAGTGCCAGACAAGCATAAGATTGGGCCCTGAGTGTGTTGACCAAATTGTATAGTCACTGCACAATGCTAACTCTAATAGCAAGCAATATTTAGAGCAATTATAAATAAAAGAAATAAAACTTCCTTACTGAAAAAGCTTTTTGTATTTTCCATAGATTCAGGAACAATTGTGGACAAGAATGTCTGTTCTTGGCTGGCTGCCGTTCCTTTACTTCTTAGACTTGGGGGAAGAGGACTGTCAGAAGTCTGCAAAGAAATCCATTGTGCTGATTGAATCTTAAATTTGTAAAGCTTAAAAATCAGCCAAGCAAAGATGAATATTCTTGTACCATCCACATTTTAAAAAATTAAAAACAAATACTTTAACAATGGAGGAGAGCACTTTCTGGTATTCTGTGCTAATATTCTCACGTTTGCAACCAAAAGATTGAAATTAAAAAACTGGAACATTGCAAGATGAGAAAATCTGTATTATTTCAGACAGAAATGATTTCACATCCTTATAATATGTCCATTGATTAAAAATGCTATCTAAGAGAGCCTTTTATTTTACCTCAATAAAATCAGGAAAACTAGTGCTGCTCGGTTCCTGAGCCAAGAAAAAAAGAGCGTCCTTTGTAACTCTTTCAGTCTCTACCATATCAGGATATGGATTCCATCTCAGATATGAACAGGATTCTCTCACCATTATCTCACTAGCTACTGATCCTTTCACCTGGTACCCTTGAAATTCAACTGCCTATATAACATTTAAATAAACAAATATTGTAAAGAAATTTATTTAAAAAGAAAATTCATCTTAAGAAAACAGACATCATAATTTCCTCTAAAAAACAGAGGCATTAGAATTCACTGGGCAAGTACAAAGGCACTGGGCTTAAGCACAACAAATCAGGAACATGTAATATACATTCCTAACCAGCAGCCATTTCCCTGAAGCAAATTCCAGTTAATCTATTCCCTTAAGCTAGGGTAGCAATTTTCAACCAGTGTGCTGTGAAACATTGATGTGCCTCAAATGGTCGGCTGGTGCACTGCAGGAGTTTGGGGAAGGATCATTTATTAGTAGGGCCATTGGGGGATGCAAGCCCCACTGGCAGCGCAATGTGCCTTGTCAAAAAACTGATGGTTTGTACTGAAAATTTTAGCACCTTGTCAGTGCACTGAGATTAAAAAAATTGAAAATAGCTGACCTAGGATCTGACATCTACTTCAGTTTCAGATCCTGTTCAACAGAAAATGAACTGCTTAATACACCCACAAGGGAGGTTTGCTCCAAGTAAAAGAGCTATGTGGAGCTTGTGCATGATCCCAAGATTGGCTTCCAATTTATTAATCACGGTCAATACAGAGCCTGGATTACATGTGTACCAAACCACTGAAAGTACCTCCTATCTCTTACATGCCTGAGAACATTTGGATCTTCAACTTCACTTTTTATACTAATCCAGTGTTCTTCAAATGGTGGGTCGCGACCCACCACAGGAAGAAAAAGGGGGCCATTTCCCCTTAAGGCGAGCGGCCCCAGAAATGACTGCCAGCCACGCTGCAGCTATTGCGACACCGTGGGCATTTAGGGGCAAGTGCCCTACCTTTATGGGGCCCTTGGGGTGTGCAGACCTCCGTGGGCCTCCCTGATGCTAAAAATAGCTCTGTTTCAAGATTGGAGCTAACTTCCTGTTTAGCATTTTTGGACAAATATCTTTTGAAAATCCCAGCAATTTCAAGACTACTTTGCCATGTGGCATAGATGACTGTTTGAGAATCCCATAGGAACAGGGAACTAGTTTCAGCTTTTTGGATTGTAGTCCTTAATTCTGTTATATTAATCAAATTTCTGTATTTGTACCTTTGGTTCACTGTCACCCACTCCAAAGGGAAGTTGGTCATATACCTCTTTTATTACAGCTGATGTGGGCTTCTCTATATCATTGTATGAGGAATGCTAGAAATAATTAAACAGGTCAACAGAGAGATAAGCCATATGTAGGAGGCATATATTCACTTTTGCATACAATAATGGCTACTAAATATTGAAAATCTTTAAATAAATGTCCCCAGTCTTTTCTCTGCAATACCCATCAAAGAAACACATTTGTTGCCTGGCTTAAACAAAGCCATGTGGCCCTATTAAAGTAGTGCTTAGGTAACACTATTTCTGTGGCATGAAGATCAAGTCACTAAAGACACAAACCACACACTGCAAGCAAATAAAGGGTGCAAATACTTAGGCTTCACTTTTTAAATGTTTTTAAAAAGTATGAGTGAGTAGACAATTCATCTTAAAGTATTCTTACAAAAAAATAATAATCACAAGCATTCAAATAGCTTCAGGTAAACACTACTACACATGGATTGGATCTTGTCCCTGTTGTCTATTCCGACTATAGTTCCTTCTACTTTATCAGAAGAAGTCCATTTCCAAAATACTAATTGTTGGAAGCAGCACCTTGGGGAACATGGAGGGGCTGTTGGAGTGGCACTTGGAAGTCACATTGCACACAAGCTTCCGGATCCCATCTGATCTCTTATTAATGATATATCAGATTTCATTTATAGAAGCTAATGTTGGCTAAGAATTTAGCTAAGAGTAATAAGCATTACTTATTACAAGCTGGAAGCAGCTGGTTCAAATGACAAATTGCAATTAAGCAATAGACACAAGGAGAGATTTTAGTGCAGCAGTGGCTTGTCTAAGATCTACATATATGGATCATACTGGTGCAGCTTACAGGGTTATCTTGATAAAGATAACCAAGATCATGTACGTGAGGTGTTCTGAACAGGTGTTCTGTTTGTAAAGAAAATTTAATTATTAATGGCTTGGATAGAAAAATCCTGCTACACGAGCAGAAGGTACTAGTCCTCATGCCAGCATGTGAGTGGAGCGGGATGTGTGTGTTGCTAACTTCCCTCCTTGATTTCTACATCCAACCATGCTGCTTGAAAGATGCTGTGCCTTGACCCTTGGGAGCGAGTTTTATGGAGCATGGGAAGCTAAAGTCAGTTGGATGGGGGAAATCAGTGATATCATTCACCTCCCAAACTGAAGTGCCCAACCATTATTGTAATTTATGAATATACAGTACTTTAACTTACCATTTTAAGAGGTGAACAAGATATATGCCCTTCTTCAGCACAAGGTATTTCAAAAAAGGCTTGCCTAGCTACAAAAGAGGAAAAAGCACAGTAGGCTTCAGCAGCTAGCCTAATTTAATGAGAAAAATATATCTTGAATTCATGTCACTAATCACCCTTTTTGAAGTCAATTCTTCTCATGGGAAACTATTTAATATCTAAAGTCCAATATTAAATACATAATTGTTCTCCATATTCATAGTTGCAGAATATTTATTTCATAGTAAAATAGTTAACTTTCTTGATAATAACACCATCTTATGGTTTTGAAATAACACATACACACAAAATTGTAATATGCAATCTCTCAGTTTTGCAAACTTTGAACACAACTAATTAGCCACAAGCAATGCCACACACTTAGCTCTTAAAATGGGGGGGGGGGGAAGCTCTGTAACCTTCTTTGCAACTTATGGTTCACATTTTCTCAGTCACAATAGTGTCCCAACAGGGGGGCAGACAGCTACATTTTGCAAGGAGCCTTACTTTGCCATGTAAATTGCTCCTCCCCCTCGCCACTGTAGTCAATCCTCATGGGGAAAACAATGCCTTGGAGATGCTTACTGGTATGACGGCAAGGGAGAAGAGCAATTTACACAAGTTAAGGCTCCTAGCAAAACCTAGTCGCCCCCCCCCCCCCCCCCCCCGGGGGGGTGGTATTGCTAAGGGAGGATACTGAATTACTTTCCTTAGGAATATTGAGTAGAAGGATTTTACTTATATAACAGTGACTGATGTATCATCAGTTTAAAGCTGAAACGGCATTTCGCCCCAGTCAAGAAACCCTGTGTTTTGCTTCTTTCCTTTGTAAGGACTGTAAGGACTTAAGGAAGCCAAGCAGCAGCAATGCCACCTATGCATATCTACAGCAATGTTCTGTCTACCGGATTGGCTTGTTAAAAGCAAGATATCTAATAGTTTTTTTTTTTCATTTTCAGACATAAGACTTGATAATCTCTTTGTATTTCCCAAATCAATTTGTTACCAGTCAGGGAAGTGTGCTCAGGTGCTTTTGTCTGCCACAGATTTCCATTACAATTCGTTTTGTGCATACAATTTAAGTTAATACAAAAAACAGCAAAACCCCTTAAAAAGACATGCTCTTATTTTAAATCACAGCTGTAAAAATAGCCATTTAGCATAATATTTAATTCCTCAGCTTACTTATATTGTTGATTGTACAGTCCAACATATTTATGAATACTGAATCTTGGAATTCAATTTATGTAAGTAGAGTTAATAAATTTCTAACTTCCCAAAAATTATAACAGCTATGTGTGTCGATTGTGACTAGAAGTTCTTGCAGCAAAAATGTAACATGTGCTTTGTATCTTGAACAAGCTTTCCTTGAGACTTACATCTCCATATATTAAAAAAACAAATAAGTAAACATAAGTAGACAATATTTCAATATACTGTAAGTTGCTAAAAACAGAAGCTAATAACCTTCAGATTCTCCACATGACACATGTTTCTTCATAAGTGTCTCTCTCTGGAATAAGACATTTGTACTTTCCTCAATCACTTGTAGGCTTTCCAAAGCTGTAGTATGTTCCGTAAGTGATCTTAACAAGCTGAAATCATTTACCATCTTAGGAAGGCTTGAAGAATCAACATCTGAAGACTTCAAACAAATAAAATCCTTTTCTTTATCTTCAGTGGATTTGTAACTGGAATCCAAGACAACGGTTGCATTCTCCAATTTGTCACTAATCTTTGTTTCATCTGAAGATGCCTCACACTTTGACACATAAGGAACTGGCCTGAAATCCAGATCATAACTTTTCTCTAAAGCAGGATTATGATGATCAGAAATGCACTGGGGAGAGCTACCACAACTGTTTTCAGTGGAAGATAGCAAAGGATTAGCTGGTTTCCATTTATCACAAATGCCTGTGGAACAAAGCTGAGAATCATCTCCTCCATTCTCCACATCATTTTTATTATTTTTGAAATAAATATTTGAAGTAGAAGGAACATAGGGCTTCATATTTGGTCTTCCAAGCTGCGTTGTTTGACTACAGTACCCATTACTAGCCATTAATAAGTCTCTACTACTGCAATCAAGATTATTGGGATCACCTATATGGTTAATGCTTGCCGCCTTTATATTTTCAAAAATTGTAGGCTCTGGATGTCTAGACTGGTTTAGACAATGAGTTACACAATTTTCCTCCATTTTGTTTGGGTTCTCAGAGATTTCATCACAGAGTTGTACTGGCTGAGATCCCAAAATACAATCTACACTTGTGTCTTGTGAAAAGGCTGACAGCCTTTCTTTCACCTTGCTACCACATGCCTCGAGTTCATAGTTATTTTGAACAATCTCAAGTTCTGTCTTCATTTTTTCTTTCAAACACACTGAACCTTGTGAAAGTGTGCTATTTACTTGAAGCTCTCCATCCTCTGTTTCACTGAAGTCCACTGTATCCAGCAGATTGAAGTTAACGTTTGGAAACTGCTTATCAAAGTCACCAAGATGTTTATATGCAGAGTGATCCGAGACATGTTCAGAATATATCATTGAATAAGGTTCATTTTGATACTCTAGAAGGGTATTGCCATCATTCCCAATCATTGCACGCTTACTGGATTCGGAAAGATCATTGGCAGATATTTTCATTTTATTTATACAATCTGAATAATGAGCACTACTGGAAGATGACACTTCAATATCACCCTCTTTGTTCATGTTGGATCCAGTTGATACAGAACTACGTGATTGGGATTTGACACAACTATCACTAATGGGGAAAATACAGTTTTCTAAGGAAGCAGGTAGTTGAGACATTTCTATATGGTATTCATTGCATTGGCTCCTATTAACAGTGCCATCCTCCTTTAAGTCTTTTTTAAATGGCTGTAAATGATTAGCATTCTTGTCATTGTGGTCTGCATCATCTAGATCAGGTGGTTCCTCTGCTACGCACAATGGCAAGTATGTATCCCATCGACTTTTTGTTTTCATTGGTTTTTCTGAAGAGAGCAGTGGCTGAATGCATTTACTGCTCTCTTCATGAGAGTTGTTTGTGGATTCCACTAAACGCGGTACAGTCTGTCTGAACAAAAAGTCTGTGCTTTTTGGTGGCTTAGATAAAGGTACACCTTCTGGACAACATCCCAATTCCAATGATAGATTTTTCAATGAAGAAGTAGTTCCACTCAATGGGGGTTTGGACTGTTTTTGCTCTTTGCTCAGCAGTGCTGTTTGAAACTTCAGAAGTGCTATAATTTGTGCTTTACTCCTGATATTCTGTGAAACTGCCCCATCACTACTTGCATGGTAATTTGAGTTAACCATTCCATTATCCAACAGAGATTGTGACTTTGCATATTCTGCAATTGCACTACCAGTACCATAATCACTATCTGGTACTATTTTATGATCATCAACACAAGGTGTAAAAGCCATTGAAGCAGCAGAACCAATGTCTCCCTCAATTGTTACAACAGCATCCCTGTTAAAGTTTGGTAGTAAGTTAGTCTCTTCCCTTTTTTTGTAAGGAACAGAAAATAACGGGGAAGAATCATAGAACTGAGAAGGAAAAGATGAATGAGGAATCTTGTGTGAAGAAGATACCATTGTGGCAGTCTCTTCCGTAGTTATTTTCTTTTCTACCTGGCGTGGTCCTTGGAAACCCTAGAAATAGAACAAATTAAATTTGAAGGAAATTTTCATAGCAAAATTATGAATTATGCTGCTTGCTTTCTATAAATATTATGCAATACAGTCACACCTTGTGTTACTGGCAGTTGACTTGAGCAAATTCAACTACAAGTGGTTGGCAAGCCAAAAGACAAAAGTCCCAGAGGAAAAAAAGATTAAACAGTCAAGGCAATTCCACTAAGGATGTGCCTGAGAGTGAGGAAGATCAGAGAATGAAGCTGCTGTTCCCTCAGTTCCTATCTGCCTCTTGTAATTTTTAAATAAATAGAGAGTAGCTATTTTTCTGATGCAAGGGATTTTTCAGAATTTTGAGTGCAGTTGGCTCTCCATATCTAATCAGCTGGTTTGGAATCCATGGATTTGACTCTCTGCAGATGCTGACCTGCAGCTGGAGGGCCTCAAGAGACTTCCTGGACACAACCAGAAGTGCATTCCAGTCATGTGCAGGAGGTATTCTGAGGCAAGGCATAAGCTGAATTTGAGGTAAAGTCATAAGACTTTATTCAGTTATATTAGATGTGTGATAAAATAGGAAAAAGAAAAAAATCAATAACATACAGAAAATTTTCTCTTTAGGCCCACGGGGAAGTGTAGTGATGATGCAGGGGACTTCAAATGATTCCTTTTTAAAACGGATAATGTAGTGTTCTTTGGCTGATCATTACAACCAGTTTCAGAAGGATTCTCATCTTCAACGGTAATTAAATACCGCTCACTTTCTAAGTCATCTCCAGGTTTTATCTAGAAAGAGATTACATGGCAGTAAGCGTACATGACCTAAAACAATATACTGTATTTCAATATTGCTTTCATAGATTTCATTATTTATGAAATAGCTGCCAAAAAATAACTCCATAGATATTCTCAAACTATATTAGTTGTGCAACTATTCATTTCTAATACATATATTAAAAAATTCTGCATTTCTTTCTGCACTGTAATTTCCCAGTAGCGATAACTTTTACTCTAAATTTCTTGGATGAAAATCTGAAGTCAGTAGGAGTAATTAAACGTCCTTGTTAATATTCCCATATTGTGTGTTACAAAAAGGTAGACGCTACTTAGTAAACCTGTCTCAGGCTAAAATCCTATGTGCACTTACAATAAACTAAAGATCACTGAACACAACAGGACTTATTTCTCAAAAAAACATGCATAGGCTTGTCAGTTCCATTTGTAATGAAAGAGCAAACAAATGTAAGTGTAGTCCAACTGTGTTAGGAAAGTCAGACTGCTCATCATGGATTCATCCTTTTAAAATGCATGGAAAAGATACATCCAGTCTTATTTTCCCTCTTTTTCAATACTGGCTTCATCTATCAGGTCCTTGACAAATTTTGAAAGAGAAGGAGATTATCCCATGCCCATCCTCCCTTCTAGTTCATAAACCTTTTGCAGGCACCTTCTTCATGTTCCCAAGCTTACTTATACACCAAAGAAGGCTGAAATAGTGTTGCTCTTCCATTACGAAAGCTGGGTCATCAGAAGGCAACTTTTCTCATACCATATGTGCCTAACAGTCTGGTCAGCACAAGCACAGCATTTTGTTTTGAGGACTTGAGTCAGATCTTATTGAAAATAATAATACTGCAAGAACTATGCATGCATCAAAAGTAAATCCTGCTAAATTCAATGGGACTTACTCCCAGCATAGTATTACAGCTTCAGTCTAATCTCATAAACGTACTATACCTGTACTTCTGCACATTTATGGTTTTCTATTATACAATTTGACTTAAAGCAAAAAAGACCCATGCATAACTTGAGGCGAGCTACTATGTGGAAAACCCCCAACAAACGAAGTCCTAAAACAAGTCAGCAGATTAAACAAGCTATCTTTCAAAGCCACTTATTCAAATAAAGGAAAAATGTACCTGAAACTTCACAAAAATACTATCCAAAATCTGACCTTTGCCATCAAATAAAGTTGCCTGTAGAGAAACAATGATATATCAAGTTAGCAAAGTAGCAAGACCCACAGATACTGTCAGTTTTCTATGATGTACTGAACCTGTATGTTTTACCTTATTTCCTCCAACAATGAATTTCAAAACTCCATCTTGCCACACTTTTGATTTTTTATTCTTCTGATGAGTGTATAAGACCTGTTTATGTATATATACACACACATTTAAATGACAATGCATCATGGTCATGGATGTATTCAAAATATTGTTAATACAAACACATAACTGAAATATTAAAAACTCACAGTAAACTCCTGGCAAGCCATCACTTGCATGAAACAAGACCAATTATCTTCCAAATTTCACAATTCCTGAAAACAAGAATATATAAATATTCTGTTCAGGTCATCTGAATTAAAAGACTAGAATTCAAAGAGACATATGAAACTAATTTTTTCCTAACTCCTTTTTCCCTGTAAATCAAGAAGAAATTAAGGGATCAGCCACAAGAGCCTTTTATTGCAACTTCAGCAGCAGATCATTTCTCAAAAAAGAACTCTAGCTTTTCAGACTGAACAATTCCAAAACAAATCAAAACAGTGATTTTAATGTTTTCCCTCTTTCCATGTCTTCAGTTTCATATAATCACCACAAGGTGTCTCACCTTCTAAGAAGGTTTTCTGGAAAAAGTCTGCAAATAATAGGATTCATTTGCAGACTATCTGATTACAACTCTAAAATCAGAATCACATTTGAATAAAAAAAATCTCTTGTAAAAGGTATTCAGTAATGACATCACTATTACGAACAGTCATATTCTTAATACAGAAGTATAGGTGGCTCTGTTGGTGCATTGGAAGAAAAATCCACAATCCAAAGCATGGTACTGTACTGTACTGTCTGCCTTGGGAGCATCCAAACAGCAAGAATCTTTGTGGACTAAAAGTCCAACATTCAAAAGTCACAAGAGAGAAGGTGGTTTGGGATGGCATCCTAGGTTAAGGCTTTCATTCATGGAGCAGAATGACATGGTAGAATGACCTGAATCACTTGAGACAGCAGGTGAGGAATGAAATTAATGGCTACCGTTGTGTCTGAGTATCCGCTGGGGTTTAGTTCTGGAACTTCTCACTGATACGCAAAATAGTAGTAAATAAAGGCAGTTAAAACAAAACACAAATCAGGCAGGCAGTTAATTAGAACTGCTATTTTTCAGCTTGCTCCTAGAAAAGTGTCCCCCTGCCTTAGCCCTCGCTCGCTGAAGAATGGAACGCAAAAGTGATTCCATTCTTCAGCAACAGAGGGTCTTGGAAGGAGCTGAAAATAGGAGTTCTAGTAGTCCTAAAGTGGTTTTTAGGATAGGAACGTGGTTTTTCCCCCTTTTCCAGGGATCAGCAGGGTCCGTCTTATCTGCTGTGACCATCAGGGTTAAGTCAAATCTGTGTATAGGAACTCAATGTATAAAGAGGCTGGACTTGTACAATACTTCCTTCTTGGGGGGGGGGGAACTCCGCAAGGAGAAAGCAAGGAGCAGGCCAAGTTATTATTCCCTGAAGCGTTACTAACTCGTGTGACCGTTTATTGGTTTGTGTTTTGTGGGTGAGTAGAAATTTCTTACTTTCAGTTTGAAGCGGCGAGTCCATTCTTCCTACCCAGGCGGGAGCAGCACCGCCACGAATAATTCAGTAAGATGAATTTAACCGAAGGAGACCGCAATAGTCACTGACAGCCCTCGACAAAAAGAAGCCGAGCCAAACGCGCAGCCTTTCAGTATCGCCTCTGTTCACGCCTCCGCCAGTCTCTCTCTCCCCTTCGAAAGATTCCCGCTCAACCACCTGTCGATGACGCAATGGCATGACGCGATCTCCACGCGACGCAGACGCACCCCTTAGAGTTAAGAGTGAGGCCATCGCACCCTTTAGGGTGAGCACTTCCGGTTTCGAATGGAAGCCTTCCCCACTTTCCCCGGGAAAAGTATATACATAGAGTGTTTCACAATTGAGGTGTCAAGAGACCAAACGATTCCGCCCGAGAGAATACAATAAGAGGAAAAAAGACTAGAATCATACAGCATCACTGTTTCTTTGTCACGTTTTGCAGCTAAAATTGAACTGGTTGTCTTCAGTTTTATGAAAACAAATAGATTTCTACTGTTTTACCCGATTGGTTCTTATTCCTATGCAAAGCATACCGCGTTTTTAACATGGAATTGGTTTCTGAAAGACAGGGTGAAGTCACTCTGTGCACCCCGCAAGACATTCATAAGCAATGAATAGCGACTTTCGATTTAGTAAAAAAGGTAAAGGTTTCCCCACGACCGAATGGTCTAGTCGTGACAGACTGCAGGGGGCGGTGCTCATCTCCGTTTCTAAGCCTGTAGAGCCGTAGCGCACGGAACGCCCACCAAAGTGGTACCTATTTATCTACTCGCATTTTTACGTGCTTTCGAACTGCTAGGTTGGAGGAGCTGGGACCAAGCAACAGGAGCTCACTCCGTTGAGCGGTCTTGAACTGCCAACCTTCCGATCAGAAAGCCCAGCAGCTGCGGCGGTTTAACCCACTGCCCCACCATGTCCCTTTCGATTTAGTATCGGAAGTTTAATCTCCTTATCTCTCTAGTCTTTTTCTATCTCTGTGAGAATAGCGAAAACGACCGTCATGGCGTCTTTAGAGATGCGTTACGCGCCTGCGCAGAAGCGAGCTCCGTTTCCTTCCCGGGAGGGGCATCCAATAGGGCAGAAGAAGATCAGGGCTTCTGAGCGTCGCGCGAGAATTTAATACTAAAAGGTAGGGTGGGCGGGGCAGAAGGTGGGGACTTGTCCTTCTCCCTGTATCGCTGGTGGTCTGGGTCCGTGGGCTTGCTCGTGGTGTCAGGTCAGTGCAGGGCGGGTGGGAGTGAAATGATGTAAGAAACGGCAAAAGAAATTTAATTTTTTTTAAAAAAGTTTGCTGAAAGGGACCTGCGCGTGAAGTGCAGTGAAATCTGCGCATGCGCGCCGCCGCCGCGGTCTGGAGCTGCACGAGCGTTTTAAGAACGACCGTTCGACCCTCTCTTGTTAGTTGGCGGCTGTGCGGTGACGTCGTCGGGTGGCTGCTGACGGGGTAACGCCGGCTCGCTTGCTGTGATGGTTAAGGGTATTACTGAGTAGGTGCTCCTCCCGCGCAGCCTTAAGCAAGCCGGGTTCCCTTAGGCGAGTTACTGTCTCTTCGCGAAGCCTACCTCAGAGGATGGTTGTAAGGACAACGGGGGGGGGGCAGGAAGAGTCATATTTATTTGAACTCCTTGGATAATTGTTGCTGTTGTTCAGTCGCTAAAGTCGTATCTGACTCTTCGCGACCCCATGGACCACAGCACGCCAGGCCTCCCTGTCCGCCTCTAGCTTCTGGAGTTCGCTCAACTTCATGTTCGCTCAATTTCATTGGAGAATTGGGACATGGTAATAGGAAAATGAGTCCGAGGAGGGGGCGGAATCAGCAAGTCTCATTCCGCTATTATAGGCAAATTTACTCAGAAGTAAGCCCCACTGTTCTCAGTAGGCATAAGCTGCAGCCTGTTTCCCAGCCAGCCGGATGCCTTCACGCTCTCTTTCTGAGCTTCCTGGATGCAATAGGCCCCCTTCCCACTCACTTGCTTTGCCTCCAATCCTGAACACTCACCAAGATGTAAGCCCCCTTTAACTCAGTTGGACTTGCTTCTTGGAATATAATACATGTGTATAGGATTATACTTCCCCTTCCACATCACTATGTCTTGTGAGAGAGTTCCACAAACAAACTGTGTGATGAAACTGACATGCCACTTTTCATATGGTATGCCCTGAGTTTTCTGCCAGTTTGTTTCATTGGCTGAGTAATATAAATTTCAGTAAGAGAAGGAGAAGGAGAAAAATATCCAAGACACCCTTTTCTCCACAACAAGCCTTTCATTGTATGGCATTGTGAAAGGATGCCTACTTCAGCCACTAGTTTTTATTATGAGTACACTACATGAAAACCAATACCACTAAAAAGTCACAAGTATATTGCTAGTATGTTCACTCAGAAGATAGTCTTTATATAAAATGAAAGTTTACTTACCTGAGGATTCGATAAATTCAGATACATTCCCTTTGTTATCTTTAAAACAACTTCCTTCTGAGAGAAACTTCTCAAGATTCATTTGGGCAAAACCAGGCCTTGCATTTCTTTGTTGCATTGTTTGCATTTTGTATACATGCCTGTTACTTGTACCTGTAAACATGTGTATGGGAACTTCATTAAATATTCCTAAGCAGTTCCTAAGATATTTTGCTCATATCCTTTCACTTTTGTTTCTATTGCCTGCCTTTCCCTCCCTTGTGTTTATCTCCAGGATGCTCCCATTGTCGAGATTGAATTAAATTTCCAAAAATCCTCTATCCATTGATATTTTTGAAAGTGAATACTTGTAGAAAGGAGAAGTTTTACTTTGTCTACACAAAATCACAGGGGGACAGAAGATAGGGCTGCCACTCTAAAGGAAACTATACCGCTCAAGGATACGGTTGAATGCAATCCTGGAGATTTTACTTGAGCTATCAAAATTTTTTAAAATTGCAGTGTATCATGCTGGGAGGGAACTCCAGGAATAACTTCAGTCAGAATTGGACATTAGGGTCATCGGAGTCTGTTATTTCTCATTTCCATATATTGCTGTTGACAAGTAATATATAGTAACTTATACCAGCCCAGTTTGAAAACTCTAAATTTTCTAATGGCATTTTCTAGATTGAGTACTTGGGTGGATAGAAAGGGTTTCCTAAATCTATAACAGCAGCCTATGGAATATCAAAAAATGGAGGCCCAGATCCAAAAACTGTTGTTATAGCCAATTATTGTTGCAACCCATTTATTGAACTTTTTACCAGTTTACTTGAATATATTGTTTCATAATGTAGAGTTGTGATTTATAATACAAGGTTTTTGAGCTATAATGCATTTTAAATTGGGTTCTTTCTAAACAGAAAACATTTTAATAATAGAAATCAAAATATCAAATGTCTGAAATTTTTAAGTCATTTTTTTTCTCCCTCATGGAGTTAGAACAGGTTGTGTGAGCAGTGTTTCAGTGTGGTAGCTTCTTTGCTTCCGTCAATAAGAAGGAATTTTTTTTTTCTGAAGTATACTGGTAAAAGTAGCAGCCTATGTTTTATTGATCGTTAGTGAGCCACACTGTTGATGTTTTGGTAGAGCCAGCACTCTGAGTGAGAGAATTGAACCAATGTTACACTTCTGTTCCACTGAAGAGAACATTATCTTGTTTATCCTTTGAAACTATAATTGGAAATGTGTTGACCTTAATCTCCTTGAATACTTGGAGAAGTAAAGGAGACATTTATAAGAGGGACCTGATTTGTGGAAATGTCACTCCATTTCAGTTTTATTTACTCTTTTTGCATAGTTCTGCTCTCTCATTAAGTCTCCAATTAGGGCAGTAGTTCCCAAACCTTTTAGCATCAGGACCTACATAAAAAAACCTCAACATGAGGGAGGAAAAAAGTCTTTAAAAAATCAGACATTTGAAAAATGTAAATCAGATATTTTACGTGACCAGCCATTCAGGTCTTTGTGGCTATATGTAATAGTGATTGGGCAGCAGTGCTACCCCAAGTAGCAGCTTGTTCAACCCTTCTCTGCCTTTAACCTTTTGCGACCCACCAAAATTGGAAACGCTGCATTAGGGTATATTGTAAAACATTACTAGCCACTGGCAAAGAGATTTAGAGTTTATTCTTGTGACTGTCATGCTTTGTGCCAAGTCAGCTTGCACATGTGGAAAGTGTTATGAAGGGTAGTGTCAGAATAAATTAAAGTACATTGCTTTCCTACTTTATGATTTTTATTCTGCTTTAAGTTCATAGAATTGCATCCTTTTCTCATGGTATACTATTTGGTTTTGAGAATCCTGTTCTGTAAAATCTTGAATCTCATCAATTTCTATTAAGGTTAACAGGGCACTCTCTAATTGCTGTAGTCCTCAAGTTCAGATTATTAACTTGAACCAGCAGTATACTATCTTTGAACCTGGAGGTTCCACATGTCTGTTATGCAAATAGCTAATGAATCCTCATGGAAAGGGTCTGATTCTTTTTACTCTCCTCTGCTCTCAGCATTTCTGTTTATGAAGCAGGCAGGGTTAGGTGCTGACACCAGCAGCAGGTGAGTGCTGCTATACAACCCGCTTGCACACTGTGTTGGGGTTCTTGAATTAGTGTAGTGGATTGGCAAAGGCCATACCTTTCCACTTTAGTTAGCAACACATATGCATGCTTAAATGTTTACCAATTAACAGTGCATGATATCAATGCATGATATCATTGCATGCTCCTAGAAGTAAACATAATCAAACTGTTTTGTTATCTTTCAGGTGACAGGGATGGAGTCTGAATCAGTAAGAAGCAAAACCATGGAAAAAGAAACCAGCGAACAAAAAAAGGAACGAGACAAAAAGAAAAGGTCTAGAGTCAAACAGGTGCTTACAGATATAGCAAAGCAAGTGGACTTCTGGTTTGGTGATGTCAATCTTCACAAAGACCGTTTTCTCCGAGAACAAATAGAAAAAACTAGAGATGGATGTGAGTTTGTGCTTTGATTTGATTTGCTAGCAGCAAAACATTATTGTAATGTAGTGTTTGGGAAGAAGATTAAATTTTGTTTTTAATTGTTAAGAACCTAAATGTTCCATGGTAGATTATGGTGATGGCCCTATAATTGTAATACAGACTTCAGTTATAATTTTGCCAAATGTCTTTATGGATGTATGTGATATTTCACCATTCCAAAATGGTCAATATTTTTGGTGTGTACAGAGTAATTAGTAGAGCATTTGAAAAAAAGCATTGGTATCTTGGCCAGGTTCAAGGGATGTGGTGGCAGAAGGCCACATAAAATAGCAGAGGATGGGCAACCACCCAGTTGCAAGACTCTTCTACCTTAATCTTGACATTTATGTTTTGTTTTAGATGTTGATATTTCACTTCTGGTTTCTTTTAACAAAATGAAAAAATTAACTACTGACAGAAAATTGATAGCACGAGCAGTTAAAAGCTCATCTGTTGTAGAGGTAAGTTCAAAACTTGTATTTTTGTTTAAGTCTGTGTGAGAGGAGTTGTTATGAAAAGGATTTCCCTAACTGGTTTTTGTCTTATAGTTGGATTTAGAAGGAACTAAGATCAGAAGACGACAGCCATTGAGTGAGCAACCTAGTGATGTAGATAGTCGTACAGTATATGTGGTAAGATACATCTAATGAATTTTGAGCCCACCAGTTTGAAGTTGAGCTTGATACTTCTTTAACCAAATGAGGTTAATAAAATGTTACTTCTTTCTCTCTAGTTTTTGCTATCATTGTAAATAGTGGTGTTGAGACTACTGCAGCCTTTTTGTGCATGATAATTCTCATTCATTTTAGCAAACAGAAATAGGTGCATGAAGGTGTGCTTCCTCCAGTCAAGCAAGGAACTCCTTGAGAGCTGGAGTGTAGCTCAGTAGTAGAGCGTTTGCTTTGCATGCAGAAAAATCTAGGTCTGGAATCTCAGAGAGCCGCTGCCAGTCAGTATCAACATCACTAAGCTTAATGGGCAATGGTCTGATTCATTATAAGCAACTTCCACCTTCCATGAAATATGCTTCTGTAATCCTGGTATATTTATTTATTTATTTATTTATTTGAAGCATTTATACCCCGCCTTTACCATGCCGAAGCAAATGCCCAAGGCGGCTTACATGAACAGGCTAGTCTAAACCACCATTTTTTTCAATGAGGTATAACATTACTTTATGTAGAAACTTTCATTTCATTCTGATTCGTACAATAGCACCACGTCCCATACAGCTTCCCGATAAACAATATAAAGAGTTAACAGAAACTTGAGTAGGGGTCATGAAGCAGTTAAGTTTAGTCTCTGGTAAAATAAATCTACCAAATGGGCTCAAAGTTGAAAATGAAATTGATTCAAAAGGGCAATGAAAAGGGAAAGGTTCGAATAATGGGGGGTGGGGTGGAAAATGGACCAGGAATTGGGGTCTTGCAAGACTTTTATATATAAAACTGCTGTTGAATTGTTTGTGCTTCTTCAGTGCAGCTTAACCTTCCCGATAAATGTTTACATGGGAGTGAACAATAGGAACAGAAAAGAGTGTAGACTGCACAAATTAATTGTAGGTCATGTTGAAAAATCTAGGTGCACGTGCATTGTGAAAGCAGTTGTGGCCCTGGCATATGCACCACCCAGGGCCAGGACCATAGACTGCTGCCCCCCACTGTTACCACCCGCCAACTCACCTAGAGTCTTCCACAATATCTGCACTCCCTAAAGGGTTATAGAGAGTCTATTATACTGTCTATTTTATGAATGTATGTAGAATAGTACTAATGTACTGCTATTTCTGTTTCTTTTGTTTTAGGAGTTGCTTCCTAAAAATGTCGATCATAGTTGGATTGAACGGGTATTTGGAAAATGTGGCAATGTAGTTTATATCAGCATCCCTCGTTATAAGACTTCCAAAGACCCAAAGGGATTTGCATTTGTTGAATTTGAAACAAAAGAACAAGCAAAAAAGGCAATTGAAGTAAGTCATGGACATCTTAAAAGGACTGGTTCTGTGCATTATTGTTGAGCTTCATGTCTATGCAGTTTCTCTTTGGTTAACAGTGCTTGTTTTCCAACCATCTGTAGTATGAGCTACGCTCAGAAAAATGTGAGCACCCAGTTTTGAAGGAGCTTTCCCTTGCACTTCACTCTCTTCCCAACAGTCGTCCAACTCTCAAGAGACTATTTTGGGGAGAACATAATTTTGGGGAGAACATATTTTGGGGAGAACATAATTTGCCACTGTGGGTGCAAGGGGTATGAAAGTTGTGTTGCACCTGGATCTGTTTCAGCTTCCTATTAGAAAACAGCTCCTTGCTTTTTAATTAATAACTTTAAATTTATATTTAAATTTAAATTTATATTTAAATTTTTATTTAAATTTAAATTTATATTTAAATTTAACTTTAAATAGTCACTTTAAATTATCTGACTTTGTATTTAAAGTTTTTGAATAACCCACCAGAAGATGCACCGAGAAAACCTGGAATATTCCCCAAAACCGTAAAAAACAAGCCTGTTCATGCATTGGCTACAAGTGATTCCAGCATAGTGGGTGAGTACAAGGTCATAGTTTTATGTTTGCCCATTGAGTCTGGAGAGAATTATTCTTTTATCAAAGAGATTAATTTTAGTTTCGTGTCAGAAGGTGGTAATTTCATTGTAGATCTTTACTTTGCTGAATGCCTCATTTTAAGTAATTTGAAGGTAAGAAGTAATTGCCATCAAGCCTGCATAGTTCCTATTGCAACACTAATAGTACCGGCCATGAAAGCCTTACATTATGTCAAACTTCCTTTAATCTCTACAGAAGAAAAGAAAAAGAAGAAAAAGAAAAAATCAAAAACGAAAAAGGAAAACAGTCAGCAAACAACTGCAGAGACGAAAGACTCAAACATGGACATTACTACAGAACACACAAGCAGGTCAAAGAGACAAAGGACGACATCGGAGAGCTCTGAAATGGAAGCCTTAGAAGTCCAAAGACAGTCTTCAAAAAAAGAGAGAAGGAAGCTGGATAGAACAGAAAATGTAGGCTTAGGAGAGAGCAGATCCGGAAAGAGAAAGCGAAGCCACTCTGTGGATAGAGAGATGTCAGTTGTGAAGGTAAAGAAAACTTCTCAGAAAGATAATGTTCATTCTGCAAAAGAAGAATCTATAGATGGGCCTGAGGATTCAAAGGGTAAGAGTTCCAGTCAACTCATTTTTTTAACTTGGTTAAGTTTCTCTTCAAGGACAGTTACTGAGGATGTTGGATGTTTTAAAAAGTGAGAGGGAGTTTAGCGTTAGTAATGTGTGTTAACTCGCAATGCAATCCTAAGATTGTGCTGAGCTGGCCAGGCATTCTTGTGCCGTCTCTGAGCGTTGCAAATGTGCTACAAGGCACCAGTGTGCCCGCACCAGGTCCACTCTCCATGCCAGCCAGTACAGGTAAGTTTGCATCGGGTAACACAGGGAGTGGAAGCGGTGTTTGGAGGGGGCATTTCTGGGTGGGGGATGGAATGGGGGATCAGATTGGGCCCAAGAGGGGGTGGAAACAGCGGACACTTCCTCTGCTGTAACCCTGCTTCTGGGCCAGGCAGTCTTGTGTCTCTCCTTGGATTTGTACCAGCTAAATAGCTGACAGAGATCTGGGTGGACCAATAGTGGTGGCTAGAGTGTTACGCATGGTAAGTGGAAAAATATCCTATGACGCAGAGGTGACTTCCAGCCACCTCCTAAGCCGTTTGGATGCAATTCAGACCATATAATATGCCCTTGCTATGGCAGCACAGCTTAGGATTGGGCTGCCCATCTTGAAGCCTGATAGAGGGGACTGTTGTAATTGGATATCAAGAGGTAATGCACAATTAGCATAACTTGCAGGTTGTGCCTATTTATACGCGGATTTTATATACACTGTTCTGGCTCAACACTGTGCTCTGGTCCAGTGGATCTAGATCAAATCTGTGTTCCGGTCGCTTGCGGACTCCATGGGCAACCAGAGCAAGGCTCTGGTCACGTTCAGAGCCCTAGTGGGCCAGGTGACCATGGATTTCATTATCTTCGATTTTCGGTATCCACAAAGAGGTGGTCTAGAAACTGATCCCCCATGAATATGAACTGTAATTATATTTAGATCAGTGGCATACAAGCAGAACAATGCTTTTTCAAGTGGTTGAATGATATATAGAAATTTGGAGTTTATCGAGGTAGCATTGTTGCTTATGCTATATGTGCACCATATAGTATATTATAACTGCTCTTGTCTTGACACTAATATTTCAGATACGGAGTAACCAAAGTGCAGGGAATTGTCACTGTGTCTGTCACTTCTCTTTGAATTGGTTTAATATAGGTGAATGAGGATCTATTAATACCTTAAGTTGAATCCTGTGAACATTTGGGCTTTTTAAGTAGGGGTATATTTGTACTACACAAATATTTTTAATAAGATTAAACAATATTTGTATTATAAATTGTGTCTGGTCCTAGATTTCTTAGGACATGTAATTAAAAACAGAATGTAAAGCTAATACATGTAGATTACCCCTTATTGGGACATCCAAAATCAGGAATAGTCTGAAATCCAGACATTTTGGTCCAAGACCTTTTTTTACTTTCTGTAGTGTGAACACTAGAAGTTCTTGTGCTCATTCCCACATACAGTGCAGATACAAACTGTTCTATACTGCTCTGTGGTGATGTCTGCATATTATTGATAAAGAAGCCAACAAACACAACCATATGGATAATAGTGAAAAGAGCAAAAAGAAACGTTTCTCATTATATGTATGCAATTTTTCTGAAATCCAGTCAAACCCAAAATCCAGACACCTTCCTGTCCCAAGCAGACCAGATAAGGGTTATTCAACCTGTATCATGTAAGCACATGAAGAGAACATATGTTGACATGCAGCCACTTTCTGTATTTCTGTCACCAAGCAGAGAATATGTTGACTACCAACTATGTGATGCCTATGTGTACGTTGTTGGACAGTCTATGGAGAAGGTGGGCTTATTCTTCTACTGTATCTAATAGACATGCCCCAAAGTATTCAGCATGTGTTGAGAGCTGCTGACATGGCCAGAGAGTCTCTTTATAAGCAAGCATTTAAAGGGAGTTTTATTAAAGGTTGTAGTTTACAAGGAGACAAAAAAATACACAATGAGCAATTACAATATGGATTGTATGCAACTTTAGGCATCTGGTTTGCTAAAGTATGCCAGCATTTGTAAAAGAGTTTCACAGGATAATTGAGAGATTCTTGTGGCATAACCTGCATTTCTAGAGTGAATCTTTGCCTCCAAATATAAAATAACCTGCAAGGTGTGCAAGTGTTTGTACATATTCTTTCATTTTCAGCATATATTTAAGAAGGATAATGTTGGTTTTAAGTTTTATATTTCAGGAAGGTTTTTCTTCAGGCATTACATTATTCTGTCTAGTCTGTTAGAATTTCTTTTTGCTTTTCCCTTAGAAATTTCCACTGAAGAAGAGAGAGAAGTTGGGGATAAGAAAGATACATCTCTTTCAAAGTCAAAAAGAAAACATAAAAAGAAACACAAAGAGAGACACAAGATGGGAGAAGAAGTCATTCCTCTGAGAGTGCTTTCAAAGTATGTTAAAGCATATTGCAGCAAGCATACTTCATATTATACTAAAGCAAGATTTATTTTTAGTAGTTTTGTGTTAGTGTTAGCCTACAAAAATCTCCCCTATATGTGAAGTGATTGTATGCAAGTGATTAGGTGGTTGCTTTGTAAATCTACAAACCTTTACCACGTCAAGTTCATAGTCTGAGGAAACTATTTTTAGATTACCAGCTACCCATAATGTATAATGGTAAAATGACATGATTAATCTAGAAATCAGTAATATGGTATATGTTTCTATTCAGTCACCTCAAACACTTCTCATACATGAGAGCAGCTTTGTTCCTGTGAAAGTCATTAACTGTTTCTAAAGTACCTGATTTGTGGATAGATGGAACGGTTTAAAATAAGAGTTTGAAATTTTCAAGTAACTTATTGAACCTCATGGGTATCTTGGGGCCCAAATCTTAACTGACTTTCAAGCACGGATGGGCAGGGAGGCGGTACAGCCACAGAGGCCTCTTCAAGGTAAGGAAACATTTGTCTCTTAGTTGTGGGTGCATCAGGGCTGGAATGTTGGATAGGATTGGGCCCTTTATTTTTCATTAGTCTTGGAGGTGTGCTAAGATGGCACATATGCTTACTGAAACTATTTGAGCAACTGCAGATTTAAAGAAGCTGCTATTGGCTGGGGAATGGAATTCAGAAGGAGGGAAAGGTAAGGAAGGGCGACACTGGAGTGAGGAAGGAAAATGTGAAAAAAGCATGGAACCTAAAATAAAGGATTTGTGGTCATTTTTTTTTTCAAGTTTGTGACCTTATCATAAAAACATGGCCTTTTAACCATTATATACGTTATTAAAGGGAAAAAAATCAGTTGCTTTTTTGATAGTGGCATTATGCATATGTAACACTCATTGAGTATAGTCTGAGTTACTTCTGTATGAACAGGCATATGATTGCACTGTTAATTGTCCATCAAATAGTTTCTACTGTGAGTTTTTCTGTTCCCTGAAGCAAGGATTAGTAAAGAATAAATGTGAATGATTCCTGGATCCTGTGCTGTAGCTAATAATATAAAGCATTTAATATTATGCTTTATGCTTTAACTTTTAAAGTGACAGGCAAAATCCTCAAGCCTAATTCAGCCAATAAGTTAAACATTGGATCCATTGACATTCATTCCACTGATACTAAAGTCCCAAATTTTGCCCCTTTCACTAAATCTAAACTAAAAAATAGTTACTTTCTATTTTTATGAAGCATTATGTAGTGATTTTTAATTAAAATTGTATATGTGTATAATTTCTATAAATAGAACTTTGATAGTTGAAGTACTCAAGTTTCAAACAAATAATACGATACTAGATTGACACATTTTATTCATTCCTGATACTTCTATAAAGAAATTTTATAAGAGTAATGATCACATTTGTATATGGTGCGTGACTACAACAAAAAACATTTTTACTTGTTTTTCTAATAAGTTGAATTTAGAAGTAATTTTCTGTAAGACTTGTAGTCTATCACCATTGCTAAAGTGCAATTCCAAACTTTATACAACAGAGTTGCATATTAGCAACAGTAAAGGATTACAACAAAAGTATACCTTGGCTGAAGGTCTGTTACTTCTTATGCATTTTTCTTATCTTTGCTTGGAAGAAAAACATTTATGTATTTCTGTCAATAAATACATAGGATTCTGCATTTCTAATACAAAGAAGCATTTTCAAAACATTCAGCAAATTCATTCATATTAAAGTTGAGAAGGTCCCTTCAGGTTGATGTTTAACGCTAAGGCTCCAATCCTGAACAATGTTTCTTCTGAACATAATGAGACTTCTGACTAAACTTGATTAGGAGTGTGCTATAAATGCTGATTTAATTATTTGAACTACTTTGAACTACCTTTTGTTTAAAAGCAATATAAATAAATATTTTACAATAAAATCTATATGCCCTGAATGCTGTTAGCAATTTTCTAGATCTTCTGTTCAATTCAGCATTCCATCATTGATTAAAAGGATATGTCATCACTAAAACATGAAAGCACTTTTTTACAAGATAAAAACAAGTACTTCCACATTAAAGTAGTGAGTGATCCATTGACTTGAGGCAAGAACTCTTTGCATTCTCTGAAAAACAAAGTCGAGCGTTAGATTTTCCTTCTTAAAAAACTGATATAGTTGTATAAGAAATCTTTTGTCATAGATCAAGGACTTGTTCTAGAATCTAAAACACTTTAAATCATTAAAGACATTCAATCATAAAAACTATATATAAATAAGCTGCTGAGATAATCATTCACAATTACAGTTGCTAAAGAACTCTATAAGAAATTGATAAAATCATTTTCAAACAAATTTATACTGTTGAGCAAGCAAAGGTTTTCAGAAAGAGGCATGCAAATGTTTGCTAATACTTTTTCAACCAATTATTGTATGCTATACAGCCTACTGGCTGCTTAATAAGGCTGCAGGCCAAATAAGCATGCATGTTTGAAAATTATTTCCATTGTATGTTTGCATTTAAATGCATGTTTGGGATTTTAATACTTTAAGAAACTTGCTGAATCGGGAGGATTCTTTGTAAAATTACCTCACTTCTCTCTTCTGCTACAATCAATGTAAAAAACTTTTGCTAGAGAAGCAAAGAATATCAAAACTTAAAACAGGATATTCTAGAATTTGTTTTACCTGCCTAATTTCAGAGATGTTCCAGTCAAACCATGCGCTTGACAATGATTATTTCTATTATCTTGAACCGATCAATTAAAGAAATTAAGCTACAAGCAAAGATCATGTGAGGACTTTCTAGATTCACCTCTACTAAAACATAGAAGCACAAAAAAGTAAAGCAGAAAGCACCATGTTGTCGTAGAAGGGGTCCACATAAAGCAGTCCTTCTCAATATCTGCTGCTAACAAAATCCAGATCTAGCATCTAGCAAAAGAAAAACAGTCATACACAGTACTTACCTTGGTTATTCCCTATGGCTTTTGCTTCCTTGTCAGCTTTCTTTAACAAACTGGTGTCTTGGGCTTCTATTTATACTCTACTAAAGAGTAACATAGGGGTTTTTTTTTATCTCACAGAGTCATTAGGTAGATCTTTTGTTATTTAATGTCTTTACTCTGAGAATGTATGTTCCAGGGTGGGACTGGAGTTTTTTTTTTTAAGTACACAGTTGTCAATATCAACAGTTAAAACTATTACCCCAAGATATTCATCTCCTCTTTTAAAAAAAAAAATCCTATACTAGTTTATCTGATAGCACAGATTAGGTTAACAATGAATCATTCTCACAAGCTCACTGTCCCCATTGTGTTTCTATTGGGCAAAGCTCTAGTTGTTTGCAAAAAGCAGCACCATGTTAAATGAATGTGAACATATAAATTGTTTTCAAGAGGTACAAATACCTCTTTTACATTTGAACAGTAAGGAATGTTCCTCTAAACTCCCTTTAGTATAGAAAGTTTACTAATTTTTCAGGATTAAAAAAAAACTTATACAATGTTGGGTTGACCAGTCTTCCATGGTCAACTTTTTCTTTTCCTAGAATCTCTATGCTTCACTGATGTTTTTCATTTACAAAGCAGGATTGCACACAGAGGTTTCTTAACAGTTAAGGCAAAGCTAATCCCTGTGACTAGATCCTGAGTGTTGACTCTTGCTTAAGAACACGAGATGTATATTGCTGGATCAGTCCAAGGTTCACCTAGTTGAGCATTTTTCTGTCCACCCTGGCTTATAGTAACTGTGCATAAATGGAATAAGTATTTCTATTTTTGTTTACACATTTTCTAGAAACCAGTAGTTTGTTGGTCTATGCTGGTGTATTTGTAGTTCGAGTACTTCTCTCAGGTCTTATTTAACCTATGTAACAGGCAAAACAAGAGTTGCTTATTGATAATAAGCGTAAGGGATTTCAGGCAATGAAGAGCTCCAGTCTGTTGGAATTCTGAGGGACTTAAAAATGTACCTCTTTATAGATTGTAATAAGTTGATGCAATAAGCGATCTATGAATATATATTTTACTCACTTCTCTGAAAGTAGGATATGAGTACCTCTACAATATCCCAAAAGAGGCTACTTGAAGATAACCTGGAACCCATACATAGAAGGACTCAGGTGACCTGCATTCAAAAGGGCCCTTCCAGGAGCAGGAGGCACTTCTGCTCTCACAAAGTGACTTTTCCACTCTCCACTTCTCTCCTGCTTTGCTCTGCCAAATCCTGTGCAGCTCTAGGGAGTGCTTGAACCATTGGGATATGCTGGGGCACAGATGCTGCAGTGGGGAGGAGGGGTCAGAAAATAATATGTAGGAGCAGAATACTGTCATGTGGTTTTGGACCTCCACTTGTTTAAAACCACTTCTGGTTAACCAATAAGCTATGTAGATTTAATGATACGTAGATTTAAGCCATTGTCTTCCTTTCTGAAGTTTAATTTGTTTCTGATCTTTTCACTTGGATTTCTGGTGTTAATGATAGACAAATTGGCACTTTTCAATCTTCTCTGCAGAAATGAATGGATTCAGCTGAAGAAAGAGTATTTGGCCTTACAGAAAGCCAGCATGTCAGCCTTGAAAAAAGAAATGGCCCAAATGAAAAATACAACTGTTGAGGAAATGGAAACACCAAATCAGCTAGCAACAAAAAATGACAAATGTAAATATTATAGTGAAGTTTTTTATTCTTCTTGTCTTTAAAAGCGCACTTTTCAGCCCTTTGAATTTTTTTAAATTCAAAAAGTTTAACATTCATTTAGAACATAAATGAATATTCTATATATTTATATCTATTCTATCTATTTATATTCTAGAATATAAATGGAGTATGAACCTCCTAACATTTGTTATTTATATTCATGCCCCCAGGGCTTTACTGCAACAAAATATTTTAAAGGTAGACTTCACATTTTGTAATCCTAAGGGCACAACCCTAACCAACTTCCGAGCACTGACATAGCTGTTCCAGTGGGGCATGTTCTGCATTCTGCAGTGCAGTAGTAGTCATGGAAGGCTCCTCACGGTAAGGGAATGTTTGTTCCTTTACTGTGGAGCTGCTTTGCCCTTACCCCAGTGCTGGAAAGTTGGCTAGGATTGCGCCCTGAAACACCCTGGTTAAGGGAAATTAAAAGAAGGATTTTAAGTCTGCTGCAAATCTGAAGTGTTTAAAAACTGAATGTGTGATGTTCAACTGCTCCAGAAATATGTTGTTGTGACTGAAGTGTTTAACATCATGCACTGGCCATTGATTTAGAAGTGTCAGATTGTCTAACTTCAGTAAGTATTTGGAAAGATGAAAAAAATGTCTTTTTCTAGAAATGCCAGCATGGGATTGCTGGGGCTCCAGCAAAGCCTTGCACTAGACCTCTCATGGCACCCTTTTTCTTCCCCTTCATGGTGCATCAGGGATTGCCAGTGTTACTGTCCATCTGTCATTCTTTTCCAGCCAGAGCAAATCAAGCAGAGTAGGCATGATACCCTTAGTGCACCCACTGAAGCGCTTAGAAACTTGGGCGTATGCTTTGTAAGCAGGAGCAAGAAATCAAGCAGACTGTAAACTGCTGTGGTACTTTCTTTATTTAAATGTCTTCAAAAATGTATGGGACTCTGCGTGTGCCATTTTGAAGGTTTCTATGTGTTAGTGGCACACGCGCCTCAGGTTGGCCACCCCGCCATAAACTGACAGTTTACTCAGAAGTAAGTCTCATTGGCTTCAATGGAACTTTTCTCCTAGGGATTACATCCTACATTCAACAATCCTGGATTATTTTTGTTTTGTTAAGGCCAACTATGTTTTGGACCTATATTTTTTTTCACCTGCCACATTGGGTTCTCTGTCTCTCTGCTACTGGTAGTGAACTGTATATTCCTGTAGATTAAGAGAATCACATTGGTTTCTAACAGTGCTTTACTTATTCCCAGTGCAACAAATATTTACACAATTGAAAATTGATCTAATTTTCTAATTAATAGCTCAGAATGATGGTTCAGCTCCTGCTGAGAACGTTCACACAATGGGGCCCCAGTTTGAGAGTGGAGTAATTGTGAAGATCGTTAGTGCAGAGCCTCTGCCAAGCAGGAAGCACATCAAGGTAATGTGTTTTATAACTCAGGGTAGTTGTTACCCTTTTCTTGGAAACTTTTGCATGCGAACTACCCATTCGGAAAGACAATTCTGTAATTACTTGATGTGTGAATGTCCTAGTTAGTACTTCTTGTTGATAGATGCTTTTGTTGGAGAACCAGGCTAAGAGAATCTATTTGAAAACAAAAATTATTCCATACTATTTGGGCACAAGAAAGAGCTTTTCCCTGCCCTCTCCCCAACACTTTTCTTTTCTGCAGCACTATATAAATACTAAGTAGTTTGATGACTAAATGACTGAGAACATACATTGTTACGTCTTAAAGAAACATTCACCCCCTTATCTGACCACATTGTTATACCTTGGGTTTATCATGAGTATTTAGAAAGTAACCTTCAACTTGGCATCTAAATATTGAACTTTTGATTGAGACTGCTCCTGACAGCAATGTGGTAAGAGCTAGAGAAGGAAGGTAGATAAGGTGATACTCTTTTATTGTATCAGCTTTTATTGATGAATTATAGTAGTCTTTTGAGGCTCTGAACTTCAAACTAGTCTGTATGGAGTTCAGGGATTTGGTTGGCAGAAGATATTTAGGTTCAGTTGTTTGCAGTGGACTAGCAGATAACATGCTTGTAGCAGTACAAACACGTTATCTCATGATCTCAGCACTCGTCAGCACGCTGCAGTGGCCAAAGTGTTAGCTTTGGGAAACAGGAAATGTAGGTTCAAATCTGCGTCTGCGATTTCATTGGTGCAAATCTGAGTGGCCTGTGTAGCATTGGTAGAGATGGGTAGGATCTGGCCTAGGTCACCCAAGCCGGTCGCACCCTCCTCCCAGGCCCAGTCCACCTCTCAGACCACCTCCCCCCAAAAAACTCTCCATCTCACCCTCCCACAACCCTCTCCAGCTCCCAGCACAAACCTACCTGCTCTAGGTGCTGCTCAGGCAGCACACAACCATGTACTGTCTCAGCTTTCTTCCAAACAGCTGTGAAGCACATGCGTTTTGGCATGTTCACTACACTCGGTAGCTGGCACAAGGGACTTGTGCCATCTTGGGGAGGAGGGATTTGGATTGCGCTGTTAGGCTCTTTTGAGGCAGGACAAAACACAAATACATATAAGTTTAAAAAGTTACTTATATGTATTTGTGTTTTGTCCTGCCTCAAAAGAGCCTAACAGCGCAATCCAAATCCCTCCTCCCCAAGATGGCACAAGTTTAAAAAATTTAAAAAATTTGCATTGTGTTTTCCAAATAAATGCAGGGAGTTGATGCAAGCCTGAACCAAAAACTAGTTCAGATAGGGTTTTTTGTTTTCAAACCAGACTGAATCTAAATCTCTTGGTTACCTCAGATGTGAACTGGAATTGAACTCTTAAGCATCGGAAGTGGAAACCAATTCAGAATAATTGTCAGTAATTAGACACACACAACTTTCAGTTGTGTATTTTGTCTATTTTGCTTTCCTTTTGTGTGTTGTATTGTTAAATTTAAACAGTGATTTTTTTTAAATATAGATTTTTTTTCTCAAGACTTTATTTTATAGATTTACTTTGCAAGCAGAAGAGTTTGATATTTTGTTTGAAGTATCTAAGTCACTGCAAAATGTCTGAACTGGGTGCTTACTCACTTTTTAAAGTTGCTATCTGAATTCCAACTAAATCAGACTGATAACCTTGAAGTGAAATGGAGCCTAAATCTTTTTTTATCACAGGACTTACTGGCTACACTTGCTGATGTTGCTTATGTTGACCTGCTACAAGGAGATACAGAATGTCATGTACGACTTAAAACAACTGAAGATGCACAGACGATAATAAAGTCGCACAAAGAACTGCAGACCAAAAACAACTGGAAATTTGAGATCCTTTCAGGTTAGGTTTGTTTATTGTCGAGGTTGTTACATAAGAAAAATCTAAGTGGACTGTATGTATTGCATCTCAGTACCTACCCAAATTGTAACTTGTCATGTCCTGAAAAATGTCCCAAAAGTTTTCCCAATCTAGCTAGTGCCATTTGTGCTAATAAAAACATACTTTTATATCCCTTTCCCTGGTTACATGAAGCATCATGTGTTTGAAAAACTCACCTAGGAAGTGGGGCTGTCCATCAAATAATTGTCAGGAGTCACAAGCTTGTAATCCCAACCCCTAGATAGGGTTTTCTGCTTTGGGACGTACATACAACCATCTTACAATACATACAATCCACTATTATGTCTTTGTCTTTTATTCAGATTAAAAGGAAGGAGTAGATTTGGTGCTCTTCTTTTTCATTACATTTTAACATCACACCAAATATGTATATGTATTAAAGAGGGCTTATTGAAATAAAGCCATAATAGCCAGGATATGAGAACTAATTCTTGTTCACATTCCTGCTGATTATTTTTCAGCTTTAGTATTAGTAAATTTAGTATTTTTTTAGTATTTTTTTTAAAATAAGGGGAGTAAACATTGGGACAGGAATTTATTTTACATCTTGTGAAAATATTTCAAACTGATGCAAAGGGTCTAATGGCAGTTTCCTGCCCTATTGTCTTTTACGGACAGTGAGTTTAGGAGCAGGTCTTCATACTTCCCTCTTGCCATTCCTCTGTTCCCTTTCCCTTTCCTGGACTGGATAATGCCCACCTTGAGATCCTATCATTAACTGAACATAGATTCTCCTTTACCCTGTGATGCAAAATAAGCTTAAAAAAAGCAGAAAATACAAAGAAAAGAAACCAGAAATGGAAAAATGCATATATGTTAACACTTCCATAAACATTTTTCTTTGTATAAAAGTTCTTTCATTTATATTAAGAAATAAACTGCAAAATTGTTATATTTGTTGCAATGATATAGTCTTGATATAACTATGGCAGGCAAATTTTGTGTATGTATACTCTGCAATACAGATCTGGTGGTAAACTGACAATACATTCTTGCATTAAGGTGATCATGAGCAACGATACTGGCAGAAGATTTTGGTGGACCGACAGGTTAAACTTAATCAGCCCAGGGAAAAGAAACGAGGCACAAAGAAGGTAAGGTAAACACAGAGAGAGGGTAAGCGTGATTGACTTGCTTAGCATCTTGAGCCAGCTGAATTTTCCTGATTTCAAAAGTGCTGACCAAAAGCACTTTCCCTGTCAGCAGAGTATGGTATAAATATTTTTCATATGAAGAAACGTTTAAAAGCATATTTCCAGCACCTGTTAGCAAAATTTGTCAATTTTAGATCTAAAGATTTGCTGTGATCAAAAAACAAATTTAATCAAGAGACTTATTTTAACTTATGACACAGTCCTACGCATGTCTATTCATAAATCAGTGCTGTTGAGTTGCATATCACACCTTACATCCAGATAAATGTTCATAATGTTGCTATGAATGGGCAAGGCTGTATTTGCAGCTTCCATCACTGCTTCAATGGATCAGGAAGATGTAACAATTTTGAAAAGTAGCAACAAAGCCAACATAGAATATTTTTTTAAGTGAGCAGACTACCAGATCATACTAGTAGTGATCATTGATCTAGTTACTGTTTATTGCATGACACTTACATAGAATTGGGGAGGGGGGGGGAGATAAAGACCCTATTCCATAGAGCCCACAGTTCTCTAGCTAGCAGCTCATATCAGAGCAATGCATTAAAAAGAAACCCTGTACGATCCACTTTGGTTGCCACTTCACAAAATTATTCCGGAAATGTTCAGCTTAATAAGAGGGAGCAAAAAACAGGAAGGTGATTGATGTGCTTTGTGAGTGACATCATAGGTTTGTAACAACACCCACATTAAAGCTTCAGTCTGTTTTCAACATACCAACTGAATGTTAAAATATGTGATGCCATTATAATCCTGCTTCTGAGAGATGCAGAGAGCTTTCCTCTATACTGGCCAACCACAAGTTCTCCCTGTCAACTCTGGATCAATGAACAGGCAAAGTGATCATGATCATTCTGGTTGTATGTGGCAGCTGTAACCAAGCCTGGAGTCTGCAAACCGTCGCCTATCCACTAGCCAAAGTCACTCTTAACTCCTGCTCAGTATCTGCATTCCTACCTTGATATCTTCCCACCGAATTTGGTAACTTGGATTGGTCAAGCCCTGAGCTAAATACTCCTGGTCGACTTTGGCGAAGTAGGAGGGGTCTAGTTCTTTGACAGAGTCCATGTTTCAGTCTCTTGAAACTTGCAATGGTGGGATCTCCTGGATTGCTGCGCTCAGGCTGCAGGCACTACTGGGCTAGATGAATACGTGGTTCGATTGGGCATAAGGTAGCTTCATATGTTCAAGTTGGAAGAACTCCAACTGGCAAGGTCTAGTAGTAGTTTAGATAGGCCATTGAACTTACCTAGTGTGAGCTATCTTTTTATATTCATGTAGTTTTTATGCATTACTCTTTGCAACAAAAGACAGAAGCTCAACTGTAACATTTTAAAAAAAACCCTTGTGTTTTATCCGAACCTGCTAAATTCAGATTAATTTCTGTGTAAGCACTAGCATTTCTCATACAGATGGATTCTCAAGTTAGTCTGCTTCTTTGTTTCAGGACTTGCTCATTTAAATCCACAGAATGTTCTCTGTTAGTTTGATCCCAGGTGCTGTCCTGAAAAATTAATATTTGTGACTCTTTTCAAGAACTCAAAGCCACAATGAATGTCTACAAAATTGGCTCATCTCTTATCTAATATGCTTGGCAGTTCATAAATTATGATTTCAGAAAGCTTTGACTTCAAAATGTTTGCATGATTTTGCATTTGAAAGTGGAGTTGGTACATTTCATAAGGATTTTCAAAGCTATTCATGATCTCATAAAACCTTAAGGTGTGAATCTTGCCTGCTGACTTCTCTTCCTGACTTATCAGAATATATGCAGCTAACATCCTGCAGGGATTGGAACTTTATGGGCACTCTTTTTATGATGTTAATTCACCTAAGTGCTTTTTGCATAGCCATGAACCATTTCACTGGTAATGGTTTGTAAAAGTCATGTAAATGATTTTCCACCTGAATTTAGCAAGTCAGGCACAATCCTTACTCCAGGCTGGAATAGGCAGGGTAGCATGCAGTGGCCAAAATCAGCAGCGCAACTTCAAGTGGCCAGATAGGGGCTGCCCAAGCTGCTGACGGGATTTAGGATCTGGCCCAAATCCTGGCTCCTGCTTCTGGGCCAGGCTGCCCACAGGCCCACTTATGTCTCCTGCTGCCCTCCCCTAGTCCCTGTGCTGGTCTAAGCAGGCCAGCCTTACATTCTGGCCTCCACGCCTGGCCAGCAAGACCAGCACACATCTGTGCACTGGCCTAACTTGTTTTAGGCTGGCTCAAACTTGCATTATAGTACATTTACGACAGCCGGAGGCCGACACAAGAGACTTGTGACAACTTATCAGCCAGTTTGAGAAATCTCAAGTAGGGACTGTGCTTCAGGAAGACTGAGCCTTTGTTGCAGTTGCTACATTCAGTAATGGCAGACAGATTCTGCCTGTTACTGTCTCCTCCCTGAATTCAGCAGCTATGCAAGCCTTAAACTCTCACCAGGCTAAGTAGAAACTCTGGTGCATGTTTTCTAGCCAGAACATTTCAACATTTTCATCAGGAATAAGAAATGGAAACACCAGAAATGGAGTTTAGCTGCAAGTGCAGTGTAATATCACTTCTATAAATGTAACTCTACAGAAATTATGCTTATTGTCTCAAATTTGCACATATGCATCTTACTACAGTGAATTGTAATATGTCTTAGTTAGGGTGTAGTGGTAATTACCACATTTAGGTAGACACTTATAGAACTTAAATCAACCTATATTATATATGTCATTAGCATTTGATCCATTCTGATTGGTTACCTTCAATGTTTTTCTCAGAACTTGATGGTGGCCATTTTTAAGGGAAGCTACAGAGTGAGTAATTTTAGTTCCCTTTCTTTACCCAACCACAACAAATAGATGATCAGCACACCTGAAGTTTATTTGACAATGTAGCTTTGGCTGCTGCATTGCATATTCAGGTGGATCAGGGCTAGGAGCATTGGGTGCTCCCATATAACTGCGTTGCTTTCTTTTCCTACACAATCTTGTCAGGTGCTCTGGATTTTGTTTGATGTCTTTTCATCCAGTTGTAAGTGTATTGATGTAACCAGCATTTATTCAAGCCTTTTGTGATAGGAGTAGAGTGTGTCAATGACAATGGGAGTATGCACAGTTAGACTACTAATATTCCATTACTTCAGATGAATGCAGTCTCCTCCATATTGCAATATACAGTAGTTTGCCATTTATTTCCCTGTAGAATGTAATAAACCTAATTTGGGAACAGATTACAATTTCCATTTATTTCAAAATGAGAAATCAACAATATTGTGTATTCTTTCTCCTAATTTTGCTTTTTGCTTCCAGGAGAAATGAAGCTAGTACTAATTAGTAAAAGCATAAGAGCAGCTCTAGTGGATCAGGCCAAGGGCCCATCTAGTCCAGCTTCCTGTATTTCACAGTAACCCACCGGATGCCTTAAGGAGTACGAAAGACAAGATAGCTTTATACTGTTGCCATTCACTTGTATCTGGTATTTAGAGAAAGGTTAACCTGGAGGTTGCATACAGTTGTCATAGCTTGGAGGATGAGGGCCCAAATCTTTACAACTTTCCAGCTCCAATGCAGTCACAAAACAGCCCTGAAGTAAGGAAGCAAACGTTTGCTTACCTTGCGGAGGCCCCTGCAACTGCCCCATCAGCACAGAATGCGGTGCACATCCCATTGGCATGGCTGCATCAGTTCTGGAAAGCAGGGTAGGATTTGTCCCTACCAATCGCAAGGGTTATCAATGATTAAGTTTCAGATTATTTTTGGTGGCATAACACTGTGTTCTATGTTGATTCTAAAAAAGACATCTATTTTATTTAAACTTTTTATCTTTAATTTTCTCCTGCTTCAGCTGGCTGCAATTTGATGTTTTAAAAAAACCAGTCCTTGTCGCGGGGAAACAGAACTGTAGAATTTCTGACCAAAGCTTTCTAAAACATTCAAATCTAACATTAACAAATCTAACATACCCTGAGAAGATCCGGGAATGAATGGTTGAGTAGCTCTGCTTCTAGGGATTAGGGACATTCCTTGTTAATTAGGTGTTACAGTTCTGACAAGAGACAATGGGTAGGATCTGGTCAAAGTTAAGTGATGAAATTCTGTGGATTTCAGTGATATAAATCTTTTCAAGTGATGTTAATGGAACTTCTTTAACATTTTAAAGAGATCCTGCCCAGGGCCCATGAGAATGGAGGCTATGGGGGGTAAATTGTACTCTTGCCCTGGAGCTAAAGGAGGGGGGCCCAAAAATGTCCTGGGATCTTACATTTTTTTGATCTCACCGGGACCCATGAGGGGAATACATCATATCTGAGCCCAGGATCAAAAAGGGACCTCAAAGCCAACAAGGGGAGCTATAAATTTCCAAGTATCGCAGAAAACATTTGTATATATTGTGTGAAGACTAGCGTTCACATTTTGTCAGCCTGCATAGTTTTATATACAATAATTTGTATAAAATTATGATTCAGTGGAGAAGGAAAAGGAAATTTCTTAAAAGAAATTTTGTAAACCCTGATAACATTCTTTTTGGAGTCCTTGATCTTGCCCAATATCAGTAGGGTTTTGTGAATGCTTTAGTTGCAGAGGCTGGTCTACCTTCTGATACCTGATGAATTGAAATGATGATGCAGTGTAATTAAAAGGTGTTTCTTTAAACTGTTTTCTCCTTCCATAGTTAATTGAAAAAGCTGAAAAAATGAGACTGGCCAAGACACAAGAAATGAGCAAACACATATGGTTCTCTGAAGATGAATGAACAAACTTTTTAAAATGAAGAAATAATCTGCTTGCTTTATAATTGTGTGAGGTACTGATAGATTGCTCAGAATCCAGTTTTAATTCAACAGAAGTTCTACTTGGACCTGTTTTGGAAGAATTTATTAAACATGCTCTTATGTATTTGTCTCAGGTGCTTTTTTTAATATGCATTTTAATAAACTGAGTTATGGGCAACACCTGTGCTGCTTGGCACCCCCGCGTCCACACTAATGACGTCGGCGCTAAAGCTCTCAAGTAGGCACTACGAGTAGCATCAGCTGGAGAGTGCTGACACTATGAGTAGCGTCGGCTTGAGCGTACCGACAGGGAGCCTCCCTTGCGCCAACCAAAGCTGGTCGGCATGAGGGAGGCTCCGTCCCGTTTTGGGACGGGGATTGGCGGGGGAGGAGGTTGGCAGCGGGATGTAGGCGGGTCCACGATTTGGCCAATCCCATACCTATACAAATCGAGAGTAAGGCCACATCTAAAGTGTTGCATACAGTTCTGGTCACCGCATCTCAAAAAGGACATCGTGGAGCTGGAAAAGGTTCAGAAGAGAGCGACAAAAATGATTACGGGGCTGGGGCACCTCCCTTACGAAGAAAGATTGCAGTGTTTGGGGCTCTTCAGTCTGGAAAAACGGTGGCTGAGAGGCGACATGATTGAAACATACAAAATTATGCATGGGAGGGGTAGAGTCGATAGAGGGGTGTTCTTTTCTCTCTTCCATAATACCGAACCAGAGGATATCCACTGAAATTGAGTGTTGGGTGAGTTAAAACTGATAAAAGGAAATTACCCAGTGCATAATTAAGCTATGGAACTCTTTGCCACAGGAGGTGGTCATGGCATCTGGCCTAGATGCCTTTAAAAGGGGACTGGACAGATTTCTGCAGGCAAAGTCCATTGTGGGCTGTATGCCATGATGGGTGGTGCCACCTCCTTACATTAATAGTAGGCTACTTCAGAATGCCAGGTGCAAGGGAATGGCAACAGGATGCAAGCATCTTGTTGTCTAGTGAACTCCCTTAGGCACCAGGTGGGCCACTGTGAGATACAGGAAGCTGGACTAGATGGGCCTTTGGCCTGATTCAGCAGGGCTCTTCTTATGTTCTTATACCTGCTCGGAAGGCCGCATGGCCCCAATTCGGGCCTTGCAGTCTCCTCTCACCTGTGCCTGCTGTTTAGGCTAGAGCCTCCGCTACGGTAAGGGAGCTAATTGCCAGGGGGATGCTCCAGCCTCCACTATGCTGCGATGGATTAGCTTCCTCTTTGTAGGTTCTTCTTTAGTCAGACTTGTTTTGTACAAGAAATGAAGCAACTCGGTGTAGACATGTACAGTACATTGCCAAGATGCAATAAAGGAGTTCCTGGATAAAGGAGTTCCTGGAAAGCCACCATTTTTTCCAGCTGGCAAGTAATAAGCCAAGCTACTTGGCTCCTTCAAATTTCTAAAGTGTCTGCTGGGATACTGCTTACTGCACAGGCTCTCCAAGGTTGGATGGGAAATAAATATAGGTGATGGCTAGAGAGAAAAAACTATAGGAGTCATGTGGGCACACATCCCATGTGATGGCCAAGTTGGAGCAGAGACACAAACTCCAAGGAAATTTTGGAATGGCGCATGCTGTCTATGTAGATTGAAAATGTTCCATGTTTCTACTCCAACTGTGAATGGAAATGTTCATGATCCAAATTACAATATTGTTTTTATCCTTAAATATTTGATTCAACATACAGAGGGAATTTTTGGAAATGGGATCTCAGTGCATCAAATTTATGACACACATGGAGCTGCAGCTGTTTTTGCTTTGCTCCCTAATGACTGAAATTATTTTGTTTTGAGGACCCACCAGAATTTAAATCTGAGTATTTTGCACAAGAATGTTTTTTGGGTGGTTAATTTGCCCTGGATCATTAGTTGGTGGTTTTCTTCATCTTGTGATTTGGGGATGGTCTTTATCTCTTTCGTTTTAATAGATTTTAATAAATTTTAACTCTAGATAACTTGGTTGTAATATTTTTTTAATTGATCCAGTCATGTTGGGGCTTCAATATAGGATGGGATAAAAGCCCAAATGAATGAACAAATGCTTGTGTGATAGCTGACCCAGTTCAGATATAACACAAGAACTGTTTTCTCCCTGCCATTTCATGTAGCGCCCCCCCCCCCGCTTTTGCCCATGAAAAGATAGAAAGTTCTTTGCTAAACCATGTAGTTTTAACTAAACCATGATTTTACAGTATTCAAACCACACTTGGGAAACACTGAGCTCTGAAAACATGGCTTGATCCCCGTGTGTTTTACCTGCCTTTTGTACGGACAGTTCCCTCAATCCATACATAGCACATAATTCCAGATTAGTTAAAAAAGAGCAGAGGGATAGTGTGTGATCCCATGACTTGTAGAAGCCTATTCTCATATTTAGAAGCTGTTTTCCTGTTTCACGTGGGGCTGCACGAGTCACTGATACGTTATGGCATGTGAGATAATTTTACATTTTGTCCTTAAGATGTAGTTCAGGCTAGATATTGCTGTTTCTTCAGCCTCATAAGTCCTTCCACCTGCTAGAAATAGTTCCTGCTAGTGCCCTTTTAGAGACAGATACATGCCATTGTCAGGCAATGGAGTGGCTGGGACTCTGCTGCTGCTGCTGACTCATTTGGGTCTGAAATATGCCAGAATGATGCATTGCAAGGCCAGTTGCTCCAGTGAATGCTGCAGAGCTGTCTTGCAGAGAAAAGAAAAATAAATTAGCTGAGATCTAGTCCTCTGAGCTGAATTCCCCCATAGCTAGACCTTTGGAACTGGCAAAGAGAAAAATGAGCTTAGTGCCAATCTTCAATTAAAGTGACAAAGCATGGAAACGTGATGGTTTCTTTAGCTCCTACTGTATACCACAGGCTCACAGTAGATAACAGTGTTATTAAAAAATAAAGTACTGTGCACAGAAACACACACATCCCTCTCCTGAGTTGGGTATTTTTCAAAGCTGCATCAAAAAGGAGTCATTTGGGGCAATCAATATGTCTGGCTCATGCCTGTTTCCTCCTGAAGTGCAAAAGAAAAAGTGACTGCTAAAAATCCTTTGCTCAGTGAATTAAACTCTTCCCCTATTTCTTCCACAATTGAGAACTAAGAGCATAATTGTTCCATTGATGCCACAACTCAAAAAAAACCAAGGCCATTCACTAAATCAAAGATATTCCTAGGAGCCAAGGAGAAGATATGACATTGAAGAAGAGTTCACCTTCAGTGAATTACCAGCAGTGTTGCATTGGATTCTCTCTCTTCCCTCCCCCCAATAGAATTTAAGTACAGAGGTGAGAGAGATTTATTGTCTGTGTGTGCGTGCGTGCACACGCATGTACTTAGATTCAGGGGCACACAATCCTGAGTCACAGCTACTGAGTAAAACACCCCATGAATGTGTTTGTTCAGTGTTGCCTGAGAGATGCAAAATAAAGTAAGTTTCCTTTTATTACTATTACAGCTTGTAGTGTTTTCCAATGCTTAACTTAAACCATGGATCCCAGTAAGAGAAACTTGTTCGTAGAGAGTAAGACATAAAGGGTCTTCCAGGTGCTGCCAGGGGCGGTTCTAATTAGAACCGCGCCCATGGCAGGGGCTGAAAGGGTGCCCCCCGCGACATCATGACGTCACAACGTCATGACACTGTGGGGGTGTGGCTTCCCTCCTGGCTCGGAGGGCAGGGAGTAGCCGCCCTCCAAGCCAGGAGGGAAGCTGTTGAGGCGCGCTCTCCGGGGCGGGGGTTTAA
>JAJKFI010000003.1:43256044-43304751 GCA_029204185.1 Lerista edwardsae | reverse complement strand
TGCCCCATTGGCACAGCTATGTCAGTGTCGGGAAGTTGGTTAGGATTTGGGCATCAATCTCTTAGCTACTATGCTCTCTAGTTATAGCTCTCTCTGCAAGCTCTCTCTGAGAACACCATAGTAGACAGACCTTAACTAGAATCTATAAAGCAGGTCAAGATCTGCAATAAATTCACAATATGGTTAAAAGATGCTCAAGTCCTGTTGAGAAAAGTGAAATTTTAAGAAATAAATATAAACAGTTGGAACCCAGCCATCCAGTCCACTGGCCAATTGCATCTTAATTCTAATACCACATTTATCCATTACTTATTAATTGAAACAGATCTGAGGACCTGTACCTCAAGATCTGTAACAGGGCCCAATCCTATCCAGCTTTCCAGTGCTGATGCAGCTGCTATGCAACCCCAAGGTAAGGGAACAAATGTCCCCTTACCATGAAGAGGCCTCCAAGACTGCCCCACCTCCACATAGTGCAGTGATTGCCCTATTGGCATGGCTGCATCAGTGCTGAAAAGGATTGGGCCCTCAGTCTCACTTTAGAACAGTTACAGGCACATTCATTTTAAAGGCTATTATACTCCCCAAACAAATCAGATTTCAGGTTTTTCTGAAAGCGTGCCTAGGAGCGAAAATATATGAATTTCTAAAGCAACACAGCATAGAAGTCAGAGCCCAGACCCCTACGATTTCCATCAACAAAAGTTATGCTGGAAGTAGCCCTAAGGCTTTTCTACATGAAGGCATAAAAGCCAAGTAAAATCGACTGTGAAAATAAAGCACCAGTAAGAGTATTTAAATCAAAGTGGAGCAGCAAGGGTACCCCAGGGTGAATGTATAACACATGATTGTCTCAATATTCTATCTCAAGTTGAAGTTTGTTTTCATGTCAGGTTTACTTTGAGAATAGCTCATAATTAGTACCACAAAGCAAAACACTACATATAACTTGACTGTTCCTAGCAAAGGTCTTTAAAGCAAAGACAGATAATCTTTAAAACAACTCCAGTATACAGGCATGCCCCGGTATCCACGGTTTCAGTTATCCACGGACACCATGGATACTGGGACACCTATTAAAAAGATAGAGAAACATTAAACAAATCTCTTGTTTTTTACCTTGTTGCAGCAAAACCACTGATGTTCCTCTATCTTTAAAAAGGCGTCCCCAGTATCTACGGTTTCAGGTATCCACAGTGGGCTCCGGAACAGAACCTCAACGGATAATGGGGCATGCCTGTATTTCAACGTCAATTGTTTGAAAGGGCAGCAGCACAAAAACTAAAAGCCCAATCCTGTCCTTCCCCCTCACTGGTGCAGCCATGTGAAAAAGATGCAAACTGTATACAGTGTGTGTGTGTGTGTGTGTGTGTGTGTGAGTGAGTGAGTGAGAGAGAGAGATTTAAATCCCCTTAACCTTCTGTAAGCCTCCCAATACACAATGGGTCTCCTCAGACGTGCTCCTGCTATTTAGCTGGTACAAGTCTGAAGAGAGAAAGGGGCGGGGAGCAGCGATGGGATCTGGGAATAAGGAAGCGGAACGCTGGGCGGGACTTATGCGTGATTGGCTGCCCTGGCCTGGGGGGACCCTGCTTGCCGGGGGGGACGGGTGGGGGCGCGCCGGGTGCCTGGGCGAGCAGCGGTGGGGCGCGCCAACCGGGCACAGCCCCCCGAGACCAGGGCAGCCGTGGAATGGAACGGACGGGCTGCCAATCACGCGTAAGTCCCGTCCAGCGTTCCGCTTCCTTATTCCCAGATCCCACCGCTGGTGGGGAGGCTGCAAAAAAGGGATAGGATCTGACATGCACCATTGCTGCCAGATCCATGCCTTCCCACAGGTTCTCTGCTTCCAAAATATGATTGGGGCGATATGTATGTCAATACACAGCAGCAGGCAGGGACAGCCCAACCACGTACATTGCCACTGTCTTGCTATTGCTGCCTGTGCATAGTTCCCAACTTCCTTTAGCCTTACAACGACTTCTGAGGTGTATCAGACTGAGAAAGTGGCATACCCCAGTTCACCAAATGAGCTTCATCACTGCTCAGGAATGTGAACCTGGGTTTTGCAGGTACTCTTCCAGCATTCTAAACACTACACTATATTTACTCATTTTTCACTCAAGAGAACCCAGTAACCACATATTGTTCCACTGCAATTTGCCATTGCACTGGCAGATGCTTCTTTCTGCTTGGGGAGCCAAAAGGCTCCTGCTGGTTCTCTTCTTGTTTTCTGGCTGAATAATACGCTGCCACATGGTAGATTGTTCTTTTAACCAGACCTACAGGAAGTACAAAGTCAGTACTTTGCAATGACATTACTGTCAAAAAGTTTTGCTGGCATTTATCAGCTAGACACAAATATAAACTTGGGTTTTATGAGTTGTCCCCTAGGGGGAGTCTTAGAAACTTGGTTCTCTACAGTTGTCCCCTAGGGGGAGTCATATCCAGCTGTATCCATTCAAGGTACAAGGGGCTTTGATTCTTCTAATGTAGCATTCTCATGAGTACCAAGTGGCCAGAGGTAGGTATGAAACCAAAAAGGAAAACTAAAACTAGGTCTCTATGGATAACTTTTTAACCTATGAATTCCAATAGGGAGAAGGCAGATCCCACTGAACTCAATAAGTCTTTTTTCTGCATAAACATGTGTAAGATCACACTGATAGATCTGGCAGAGTGCTCTATAACTTCAGTATGAAAACTTAGCATTTCAGAGCATAATCCTAAACTAGAGTTAGGCCGGCCTAAACTGGAGTTAGGTCGGCATTAACTAAGCCAGCAAAGCAAAATGGCTCACATCTGTGTGCTGCCCTCTCTGACTCTGAGAGTGGTCCAAACATACTTTATGGTGTCTCTTGTGCTGGCCAAACTTTGCTGGTTTAGCTTATGCTGGCCTAACTCAGTTTAGGATTGCGCCCTCAACCTCTCAACAGAGTTGTAGACAGAAGAGGCTGACAAAAATGACAGGCCTAACGTTGTTACTTTATTTTGTCTTCTAGTATAGAGCAACAGTTGGGAAAGGTCTGTCTGTCTTCATTTCCAGGTTGCATAAAGTAGCTCTGTTCATACAGGGTGTTTCTCCTGCAGGCTCTTTCAGAGGTGACTATTGTTTTGTGGAACTGTTGCACTAGTGCAGAGGCGGATCTAAGGGGGGGCAAAGCTCTAAGTTTTGCAAGAAGCCTTACCTTGCAGTGGAAAACACTCCTCTCCTGCACTGTTCTAGCCAATCCTCACAGGGAACAGCAACATCTTGGCGTTGCTTACTGGCTACAGCAGCAAGGGAGAGGAGGGATTTACGTAACAGGGTAAGGCTTCTTGCAAAATTTACAGATTTGCCCCCCCTTAGGTCCGCCTCTGCACTAGTGTCAGAAAGATTGTCAAGTTGATGCTAGGTTTGCCAGGAAAGTTGGGTATAGATTCTGGAAGACCACCAATCTCTGGCAGGCTTGGCCCTTGGGTCTATGTTAGGAATAGGTCACATCCACATTGGCCTATACACATGAACCTAGAACAGTGGTTCTCAAATGTTTTAGAACCGGACCCAACTTGTATTGGGGACCCACTGGAAGTGATGTCATAGCCAGAAGTAACATCATCAAGCAGGAAGTGCTGTCAGTGTGACATAATCAAATGACACTCTTCGGATGCAAACTGGCATTCTGGAACTGAAGCAATTTACAACCATGAAACATCTCTGACAGAAAGCAAGATTAGATCAAAATATTATGTAAAAGCATTGAACTAAAAACCATTTAAAAAAACTCTCACTTGAAAATTCAAACTGATAACACAACAGGAATATAGCAAGAGTACTGTAAGGTCTGCAGCTTTCAAGATGGCTGCTCCCAGCTTTCTGTGACCCACCTGACATCAGGTTGCGACTCGACCCACAGTTTGAATAATGCTGACTTAGAGAAACTACATGTTGAAACTAAGCCTTAATTTGAAGAGATGGGCTAAGACAGCAACAAGGAATTCTTTTAGTAGAAATCAACATTTTTAACAGAGGTATTACAAATAGCAAGGTATAAGTTTATAAACACAGCTCATTTCCTGTGCAAACTTTGATGGTGCACCTGGAATTTTCATCATGTGGAATTTTGAGATCTATTGACATTTTCTTCATAGTCAGTTTAGAACAAGGGGACTCATTGGCTAACGTTGACAATGAAACAAATCCAAACCAAACTGAAAAACAGGTTTGAGTCTCACCCTCAATGCATCAAGTGCATTGTCTGTGGAATGGAAGACATTTATATCCCAACATACCCAACAGTCCTGTAATGACTATTGATTTTTAGAAACAGGATAATGCGATCTTTAAAAATATCTTGATCTAAGTGGTTCTGGGAACCCTCTCTGCTGAGCCAAGCAGAGGCTGCCAACACCTCCCTGTTGCCTGCCTCTCTTTTTACACTTTCTTACAATATGAAGCTGCAAACCTAAGCACATCTACTTAAGTGTATGTTCTGTTGAAATCAGTATGGCTCCATTCCTACTACATATACCTGATGTTTAATGGATAAATACCAGGCCTGAATATGCTTTTCGTAGAAAAATAGTCTACAAGTGTAATGGGAAATTTTAAAAAAAATATTTAGGTGACAGTTGAGAGCGAGGGGAGTTTAGAGTGAGGTGACAGTTTATTCCAGAGCCCTGGAATACAAATTTACAAATACCCCCAATTCATGTTTAACACCTGTCTGTATTTCCATCGACTCTCTGCTATACTGTTTCTTAGTTATATTCCTGCTCTAACCTGCCTTTCATCATTTATAAATCAGAAATATTAATTTATGCCTACTCTGGAGGTTGAGCCACAGCATTACAGTGGGAGTGAATAAGGACGCAATCCAAGATGCTTGTAGGACCCACACAAGCTGCTTGTGTTGGCCCAGTGCTGTTGCGAATGTGCCGTAAGGCACTTTTGTACCAGTGCTGCCGCCACAGGGCTGATGCAGGCAGCAGTGTCAGCCCCATGGCGCCAGCAGAAGCTGCTGGTGTGCTGCTCCTACAACAGCTGAGTTTGGCTGGTGCAGGGGCGGTTCTGGGCTGTGGAGGGTGGGAGAGAGGACACTGGGTGTGGGGAGGGAGGACAGGGAGGCGGTCTGCCTAGGGAGGATGTGGAGGATGGATGCAGCAGTTAGGCCATGGCACCAATTTGGGCCACACCTGCTACTGTATATAGTGGGCGCTGATCCGAGTGGCCCATAGGCGTGACTGGCGCCTACTCTGGGGCAAGGGGACAAAAGTGCCCATGTGCCATGGAGGCTCTAGGCCATGCCCAAGCTGCACTGTGTATGGTGCCGGTCCGCTGTCCCGTGCTATTCTAGCGTAGTTTAGGATTGCACCCTTAGAAAACTACCATTTTTGTGCATTAGAAGCACAAATGATCCGAGGAAGTATGTCAGGCATCGGTCCCTTCATAACTGACACTCAAATGCAGCATCTTTTGTAGGTGGAAAAAATGATTGTTTTTCTTTAGCTCTGCTGTACACCAGCACATATCTATAAGACATCGTAGCTTTAGTTATCTCCACCCATTGAACTGTTTTAACACATAGGATTCACAAAACCCCGAGAAAAGCGGACATTGTAGCATACAGGACTTCTAACATATAAAGCTGTTATATGTTATATATAAAGCTGTTATATGTCCTGACAGCCAGGATGATGTAGTGGTTCTAGAGTTAGGCTTACAACTGGAAGATCCAGGTCCAGCTTAGCCATCAATTTTCCTGGATGACATTGGGCTAGTCACTATCAGCCAAATAACAGCCTATCAGCACTATCACAGTATTGTTTTGAGGACAAGGAAGGAACCATGTACAGGCATGCCCAGGTATCTGCTGGGGTTCTGTTCTGAACCCACCATGGATACACAAAACCGTGGATACTGGGGATGCCATTTTAAAGATAGGGGAACATCAGCATTATTACCGCAACAAGGTTAAAAAAGAGTTTGTTTCATGTTCCCCTATCTTTTTAACAGGAGTCCCAATATCCATGGTATCCGTGGAGAACTGAAACTGTGGATACTGGCTACCGGGGCATGCCTGTACCCCATCCTGAGCTAGAAAAATGTGAAAAATAAAATAACGTCCCAATCCTATCCACATTCACCTGGGAGTAAGTCCCATTGACTATAATGGGACTTGACTTACTTCTGAGTAGATATGCATAGGATTGGGCTCTTAATGCCATTAAAAACACAAAAGACCTAGAGCAGTGATGGCGAACCTATGACACATGTGTCAAAGGTGACACACCGCAACATTTGGGGTGACACACCAGCAATCACCACTACCTGACAAAAACTAAGTTTGTTTTTCTTATTTTTCAATTTGTAATTATTTTATGTTTCATTATATAATACGTAGCACCACACATGACTGGACTGTATTTTTTGTTTAAATAAATGAATATAAAGAATTGTTTCTCTTTTATTTGGGAGGGGGGTTGACACACCAGCAGAGTCAAGTTAAGCATTTTTCTAAGTTTTGACACACTGAGCCCAAAAGGGTTGCCATCACTGACCTAGAGGGACTTTGCCTGACAACCTTCATTATACTCACAGGGGTATAATTGTTGCACCTGAAAGATACCAAATTTATTTTAGCATAGGCAGTGCTAAACTAGAGCCCACTTCATCTGAGGATACCAACACAAATTGGGTACTCTTTAAGGGCCAAATCCCATCCAACTTTCTAGCAGTGATGCAGCTGCAATGCAGCCCCGAGGAAAGGGGCCAACCTTCCCTTATCTTGAGGACCCCTCCGTGACTCCTCCACCCTCCAGGATGTGGTGCATGCTCCATTGGCATGGTGGCCGCATCCTGCAAAGTTGGGATAGGACTGGGCACTAAGATGCCTCTAAGGCTTTTTTTTGTGGTTTTCTGTTGCAACAGCTCAAGGATTCCCCTTTGGAAGGTATACTGCTCCTGTTTAAGGAGGTTCCATTTAGCGACCCAGCCTAACAGCCCTTGGTAAGATTTATGGTCTTCCATGGAACTGGCTTTAAGGGTCCTTCAATGCGGGCTCTCTCTTCTTTTGCACTATCGCGCCACTGAACACGAGCCCCGCCTGGGCCTCCGCCCCGCCGCCTTGCGCTTCGGGGAGCCTCCAGCGAGCAGCAGAGCGACCTGCTTTTAAGTGAAAGCCCCGAAGCGCAGGACTCCTTCCCGGTGCGTCCTCCCGAGCGCTGGCGGCTGGCAGCGGCCCCGCGATGTGCTGGGAAAGAAGCAGACACAGAATGAATGATACAGGGCTTTTCTTTTTCTTTTTTATTATTCATTTCCACCCTGCCCCGTCTTTGCACCAGCCATTAAGCCCGGCCAGCAGCGAGCAGTATTTCAAGGAGCTGTCCATGACCTCATCCCAAGCAGCTCAGCGCCTGCCCGCTTTCCTCACACTCTGTTTTCTGTGGGTGTGTGTGAGAGTGAGCGGGAGGGAGCGGGAGAAGCGGCTATAATAATCCCAGCAGTAGCTCTCTTCTCTCCCCCCCCCCGCGCGCCCCGCGCGCAGCTCTCCGCTCCCGACGCCCCACACAGCCGCGCGCGCGCAAAACACACACGCGCGCACACACACCCGGGCGGCTGGAAGCGGCCGCTGCACCAAGCCGGGCAGGAGCACTGAGGGAGCCGCCACAGCCCGAGGCAGGGCGTCGGTAGCAGCCGCAGCGGCAGCGCCTCCGACTTTCCCGGGGAAGGTCATTCCTCGACCAGCCGCGCGCCCTTCCCACCCACCCCCACCACCACCCCCCATTGCAGGTTCGGGGGCGGGAAGCAGCTGAGCATTCCGGAGCGCTCGGGCCGCCTGCGAGCCCGCTCTCCGCTCGCCCCTGGAAGGAGGGCGGCGGGCGGCGCGAAGGTGACAGAGGAAAGGAGCCCGGCGGCGCCTGCCTCTCGGTGGCGCTGGCCGGCTTGAGGCCGGCAGAAGGAGGCGGCGGCGGCGGCGGCGGCGGCAACAGCGGCTACCAGACAGGGCGCAGCAGGAAGACCGGCGAGAGGAGACCGAGCGGCGGGCAGAGGACGGCGGCGAGGCGCGGAAGATGGCTTCCCCCACCTCCCCCGGGCCCCCCGGAGGCGGGACCTCGCCCCAAGGCAGCCAGACACGCCTTCGGCAGGTGGGTGAGCTCTCACGGCCTCGCGGGGGAGGCTCAGGCCGAGGGGAAACGCCCTCTACCTCCCCTCCCTCCCTCCGCGGGGCACATTCACGTTTCCCTCAGGCTGCCGCAGCTGGAGGCACCTGGCCCGCGCCGCCGCCCTCCCCCCCCCACGCTGTGCCAGGCGAAAGCAGCAGCCCTGCAGGCAGCGGGGCTGGCGCCAAACGCGGGCTCTCTGGGCACGCACGGCTTGCCCCCTCGCAAGGCTGGCATACGTGAGGCTGCCCGGGCTGAGTCCAGCCGTTGGTCCGTCTAGCTCAGTCCTGGCTGCAGGGCTGGGAGCAGCAGCGCCCCAGCATTGCTGCATGCACTTGCAAAGCATGTTCTCCAACACTAACCTGCTGCCAGAATGCTCTGTCATCTTTCTCAGGGTGACACAGATGAAGGCTCCCCTCATCCTCCACATCTTCATCTTGCCATGCTGTCCTGCAAAAGCCATAACATTATCACACATTGCTTTGCGCTCCATGGTTTGTCTGTGCTAATAAGAGTTATGCCTACCCTTTTACGCACAACTGCATTTTTGCCACCAAGTCTTGCTAAGGGCATAATCCTCACCAGCTTTCCAGCACCAGGGTAAGGGCAATGCAGCTCGGAGGTAAGGAAGCAAACATTCCCTTGAGGAGGCTTCCATGACTTCTATTCCTCTGCAGAATGCAGCACATGCCCCATGGCACAGCTATGGCAGTGCTGGAAAGTTGGTTAGGATTGCACTTTAATTGTATGCTGCTACTCAGCTTGGCACAAATATTTTCCAGACAGCAACAGATAAGTCTTCCATCACTGTTAAGAGCTACACATTTCGTATACTCACAAACTTTGATATAACCACAATGACTCATCCACTCTGACACACAATCACATAATGCAAACCAGTAGCCAAATGCTGAATGGACCACCATTTGTCTCTCTACACTTTCTGTGCAGACACACATGATACTGATACTCCTCCTCCCAACTACCCAACACAGAACTATATGCAGCGTCGCACAACATCACGGAGTCCCACAATACCACTTCTTTCCAAATGACTCTGTGTCTTGTACACAATATGCATACATATTGCATGGCCCAAAGATCACACCATCTGTACAATGGCACACATGTATTTGGAACACTGTCTGGCACACACCAAATTCTGCATTCTCTCTCTAAAAACACATGCTTCATTCTAATATCATAAACATCTAATATCCCATCCACCTGCCAGCCAACTCCATATTGCCAGGACCAACCACTGGAACGAATTAATCATCTGATAGGTAAGAGGGCAACATGGAAAGCAGCACAGATATTAGTGGGGAGCAGAGAACTCCTACAGTTAGCATACTTCTGCATGGCTCAAGTGGAGAGGACCATCTGACAGATATCAGCACCACCTGACATGCACACCACATTCTCTAATCATTGTATGATTTCTGTGGGGAATGCAGATTGCAGTTTGCACTGTGTAAAACAGCTGTGTTTTGTCACATGCTGCAATTTGGGTAGCCAAGACTATTGTATTGAGGTGGGTGAAAATGGAGGAGTGTCGCCAAAAAACAACAGTACATTACTAATGGTTGTCTTTTTGTTGTTATTATCATGCACATCTGTGATACAAAGATCATGAGGGTGACTCTTGTACAGGAAACCTAGTAAAGTACTTAGCTTGGTTAAAAACTCTGCCTGAATTTGGTCTTCAGTAAGCAGTGTTCAGTTAGCAACATTAAGTCAGTAACGGCGTTCTGTGTGCCTTGGCGTATAGTCATGCTGACCACATGACCACAGAAACTTGTCCTTGGACAAACACCGGCTCTTTGGCTTAGAAACAGAGATGAGCACTGCCCCCTACAGTCGGTCACAACTAGACTATTTGGTTGTGGGGAAACCTTACCTTTTACCTTTTAAGCAATGTTAGGGGGGTTAAGAGAAATGAAATGTCGTTTTTTTTCCTCTGCAAGTGGTGAACTGTGATGCCACAGCAAAAGAGACCATGGGGAACTTTCAGTGACAGTGTGGACAAGTTTATAGTGATTATCACACAGGCTATCAGATGTGGCCTTGCCCTTGCCACTTAAAGCTTAAAAAGCGAATCTGCGCTTCTGTGTACTATCATTTAGGGACAGTGTTGTGAATACACTTTACATAGGCAACTCATCTGAATTATTCTCACATTAATATTGCCCTTTTTAATTCTGTTTCATAACTAAATCCTGAGTCTACATTTCTTTTCCTTTACTTTCTTTGGAGCTTTCTTTTTTGTTAATAGGCCGTGTCATAGGTAAAGGTAATGTCTAGCTATGTGATCTAATGAATGTGATTTCCAGTGACATCCATTAAATTGTCTAAAATGAATTTGTCTGTTGCAGAGACAGAACTCTGCAGAATTGGATTACAATTCTGAGAGTAAGCACATGAGTTTGGCATATGTATGCTGTGGAATAGAAATGTGTAATTTGAAATTATATCTAATCAGCTTTTGAAATCAGTCATAGACTGATAAACAGATTGACTGATAGCCAGGGCAGGATTTCATCCTTATATCCAAATATGTTTACTCATTTGAAAACAATTTGAAAAACAGCGGTGATATGTTCTCAGGTTTTGTGGGTGGGCTAGAACTAGGTAAAGATACAACTTTTAGATTAATAATGCTATATATTTAAAAGCACCTTCACTCTTATGCTATTCTTCTGCAGATATCTCTTTGCAAAAAAAAAAAGAAAAAGAAAAAAAAGATAAGGAAAAGGCTATACCTTGCAGGGTTTGGTGCATTAATTTACATATATATTCAGAGATTGGCTTAGAATAGTTTGTCATTCTCCACTTTGTTAGATTTTTATCCAGTCTGGACCAAAAGAAATGTTGCCAACTGCTAGAAAAGTATTTACCTATATATACACATACTTTAAAAGTATTTTGGAAGACGCTGAAAAGGTACAGGTTGCGGATAGAGCCCTGCTACATTCACAACAGAGAATTACTGTCTGCTTGAGAAGTTCAGAGATGTTATGGACAGTTGGTGTATGGAAGAAAAAAATCTGTATTGATATAAGATATATATCTTCTCATTTGTTAAGTGTGATATAATCTAATATATATTAGCAAATATGTTTAATAAACAGAGAATACAGGAGTTGGAATTTAGATAACCATTAACAGCCCAATCCTAACCCATGCTGGAATAACCTAACCCAGTCGGCCTGTCCTGTATCCAGGGTTGGGGCTGGCTGCAGCAGAACCCAGAGTAAGGGGAATTAATTGCCCTGTGTTGTGTAGCAGCCTCCCCAATAAGGCTAGTCGGATGTGCACCAGTGAAATTGCTAGCACAGATCCAGGCGGCCCATGAAGGCAGATTGGGCCTGGGATGGGGGCTAGGATCCGGCCTAAGCACCAGAGGGTGGTTCCACCCCCTGTTTGGGCCAGACCACCCACGGCCCCCCCTCCCTTCTTCTTCCCCCTCTCCCAATCCAACCTTCCTCTACCTTCTCCAACCTCCTGCACCAGCTGCCCTTGGCTGGTGCAATCTTACTTTTCTGGGGCGGGAAAAAGTCTGGATTCGGCTTCTCTGACTCTGAGAATCATAACATACTTTATGGTGTCCCTTGTGCCAGCCTAACTGTGCTGGCCCAACTCCAGGTTAAGATTGCACCCTAAAAGTAAAATAGCAATTCAGTGTTAATACACTGTGGCATGTTGTATCCCTCAGAATGAGAAAATACGTTTGTAAGGGCAAAAACCTGAGGCCTCGGCCAACAGAAAAAGGCTGGATAGCAGTAGAAATTATCTTTTTTTCTGGTTCTTCAGTTAATTCTCAGGCCCTGATTGGCTTTCAGCCCAGCGTTTTAATTGGCTAGGATCCCTGTACAAACATTCTTGGATCAGACTACTCCAGTCCTAGACAATCTTCTGGTGACCTGATGCTGGCAAGTGTTTCAGTTCAGGCTCATTTGATCATGCTGTGTTTGACATCTGCCTTTCTGTCTCTGATTCTCCTTCCTCTGCTATGCTTCTGTAGATGCTGTGAAGCCAGCCCACAACTACTCAACAATAGCATTTGCTTCATTCTGGAAATTGGTGAACAGCACAAGCTTGGCCAGCCACCAAAGCCATCTCCATAATCTGGGTGGGAACTGATTGTAGGCTTGGTTCCTAGCATTTATTTATAATGTGTAATGACAGCAACACAAGTTAAGGTATAAGTAACAACCTTGCTTTTCTGTCAGTGAAATGGTTGCATCTGGTGGTATGTCACACTATGGCAGGTGATCTTTGGCCTGATTGCAGACGTGCACTATCCTCCCTGACTCTGAGAGTGGTCGAAACATGCTTTACGGTGGCCCTTGTGCCGACCAAACTTTGCTGGCCTAACTGTGCCAGCCTAACTCCAGGTTAGGATTGCACTCTGTGTCAGTCACAAAATCACCTCTATTTGGCTGCTGAGTGTGCTGATTGGCTAGCTCTTGTGACAACCATGAAACATTTTTCCCTCATCTGCTCAGAGCAGACTTTCAAATAGAAGAAAAAACAAATGCCTTTTAAAGACACAAAATAAGCATTTCAGTGGATAAATGTTTGCGTAAACACCACGATAAAAGTGGATAAACATCAGGCACATTTGTTTTTCTGTTTTTAAATCAGCCCAAGTCTACCTGTATCAGACCTGGATTCAGATGCTGGTATGTGTGCTATTAGTTATAGGCATTGGAGGAACAGGAAAGCATTGCTCACGCTGTAGTTGAAAAACCTGCATTGGTTCTTTTCTGTATGAACTCGTATTAGCATCGTGAGACTCAAGATGAAGTTATATTTTTAAACAGGGAACAACATTTTGGGAAAACAACACTATCAAATACTCCTGTAGTATGCCTTAAGGAGCCAGCAACTGAAGGCCTCTTGGCTACATCTGGTCCACAGAGGGATGCAACGTGGAGTCTCCCCTCCACATCCCCAGTTGCTAAGCGGTTGTGTGGAAAAGGCAAGGGCTTTATGGCATTAGGTTCTGTCTGCAGGCCATTTTGGAGATTGACAGTATAGACAGTCCAGCAAAGCTAGTTGCCTATTTGGACCTGAAATAATCCAGATTTCTGAAAGGAAAGAATGCAAAGTAAAAGCTTCTGTAATTTGGGAATAGATTTTCTCAGTTGTAAAACATAGGTCAGATGCAGTGAGCTCTTTCTTACCAGGCATTAAAAATAAACTTGTTCTTGCAAGATGTAGACTTGATAATTTATTACCTATACAAGAAATATATTCACAGGGCAATTGAATATTAAGGGGAATTGGTGTGTTGCTCTGGTTTGAGATGACTCAGCAATTTTAAAGAAACACTAACTTGCAAATACATGGATATTAAAATTGTGCCCATAACCTGTTCTGTTGAGAAGTGCTATTTTGGGTTAAGTGTTAGAAGCAGGACTAGGGACAAGCTAGATGTGGCACAGAGTGTTTGACTTTTCTTTTTCTTCCTTTCCTTGTTTACATGTTTTGTAAAATGAAAAGCAGCTTTGCCAGGCTGAACAGTGGCAGGTGGAAGGGCTGCTAAATCCTTTTCCGTGTTTTATTCACTAAAAAATGATGGCAGTGCTATGGAAAAATACAGAGTTCCTGTATCTTTCTTACTGCAGATGAAAAGGCATCTTTTTTTGGTGAGGTAATGGCCTCTAGCTTGGAGGGTTTGAAGGGGATTGGACAGATTCACCAGGGGTAGATTCACCAGGAATCAATGGCTCCTAGTCATGGTGACTATAAACTGGCTCCAGGTTCAGTTACTGTATGCCTCTGAATTCTAGTTGCAGGAGAAGAAAAATACTGTATGCATTTTCCCTTCCTTTGGTCTTTTCAAAAACAGCTGATGGTCCGCTGTGGGAAACAGGATGCTGGATTGGATGAGCCTTTGATCTGATCCAGAAGGTTATGAGGATTTCAAGCTGAAAACAGCTGGATGGGAATGAGTTCATCATGCTTTCTCTGCCTGCTTTCTCCTGTCATACTGACAGCCTGTTGAGACTGCTTTTAGTCAGTGGCGTACCTGGTGGTGGGGAAGTCCAGGGGACTATGTGGTCCCAGGTGGCAGAGTGGCAGGAGCAGCATTCTAACCCCCCTGCCCTTGAGTGAGCACCCCCCATGGCCACATTCACCTAGTTTTTTAAAACGCAAATGAAGCTGGCTGTGGGGTTGGGCAGGCAGAGCCTCTCTAGCCTCCACCTGCCCTCCCCTTAAATGCAAATGAAGCCTGCTGCTGACTTCCTTCATGTTAAAAAGAAAACAAGCAAGCAAGCAGGAGTCAGGGCAGTCAGGCAGAGCATGCACATACACCCAGCAGTGGCAGGGGGTGCAAAGTACTTGTGGTGACGTGATGACATAACCGCAATTACTTTTGGGTGGGGGTGGCAGCTGGCTAGATGTGCCCCTAGTGGCACATCGTTAAGGACCGCCCCTGCTTTTAGTTACAAAAATAATGGATGAAAGTAGCCTAGAACTTTATGTCATCTTTGGTTTGACCCTGAGCAGCCTCTGATACAAGCGGCTGAGCATTCTCAGTCTTAACCATAACTGAAGAGTCCCTGGAATACTGAATTTAGCCGGTGACTTTGTTCTTTTCCGGAGGTGGAGCTGAAAATGAAACCGTGAAGAATGAAACAAGGGTGTTGGGAAGTATTATCCAGTGTCAAGTCATCCAGTCAGCATTGTGGGAGAGTCAGAAATAACAACATGAGCAGTAATATCGGTACCTACTCAATCTAAATATATCATCTGAATTTTCACTCAGAAAAAAAATCTCTCCCCATATTGTTATTTTTTGAAGTTTTTTTTTTTAATTTTCTTATGACCGCTTTCAAAAACATATTTTTGTTTTGATGTAATGCTAGTAAGGTTTTGACTGTCTATTATGCAATGTTGAGGCTGGTAGATTGAGTGGATAAACTTGGAGCCAGGAGATTCATAGAACAAGCCTATGCATGTCTACTCAGTAGTAAGGCCTATTGTGTTCAATTAGGTTTATTCCCAGGAAAGTGTGCATAGGATTGCAGCCCCAACCTCAACTTGCTGCTTAATAATTGTCTTCAGCCGACCTGCCCTTCTTCTGGTATGACCAACAGCCATACCAGTTGCATTCTGCCTAGTATTTTTTTACACCCCCCCCCCGTTTTTGCATTTTCAGGCATGCAGTAAAACCAAGGTGTATTTTTTTTCCAAATTCTAGAGGACATATGCCACAGTCAGTTTTTTTTTAAATCTTTCGGGTATCACACAAATCTTCAGATTGGATCCTGCTTGCTTGAGTGGAAGGCACTTCCACACATGCAAGGGGAGCACCCAGTTTTTGCTACTGGGTTTGCTCCACCTCCAACCCAACTGCATTGCCCTTGTAGCACATCTCATGCTGTTCCTGGAGGTCCTCTGCAGTGGAGAAGAGGTAGAGAGAAAGACTCATTACACAAGTAGAACTACATGTGTGGTTCTTAGGATCTAGCCCATTTATTATTTAACAAGTTTATTGTAAACATATGAATCAGTGGTGTTATGCTGCCGGAACGCTGGGCGGGACATCTGGGTGATCGACAGCCTGCCCGTCGTGTTCCGCAGCGTTACACAGTTTGCGTAACGTACGCAAGCGATGCAATTGGTTACGCAAACGGCGTAACGCTGCGGAACGCGACAGGCAGGCTGTCGATCACCCGGATGTCCCGCCCAGCGTTCTGGCAGCATAACACCACTGATATGAATTTGTCTGATACCAAGTCCCTGGTGGGCTGATGAATTATATTAAACTTCGTGTTTTTTGGGCAGCCCAATCCCAAGATGCTCTGTAACATCCAGTGTAACTCAGGAGGTGGCTGGAGGTCTCCACAGTTTAAGGGGATATAAGCTGATATTCCCCTTACCCTGAATAAATATTGCTTTTCAACAAAAAAAGTCCACAAAGCGGTTTATAGACAAAATCAAATTGGTAAATGGCTCCCTGTTCCCAAAGGTCTCACAATCTAAAAAGTTGCAGAAGGAACACCAGCAAACAGCCACTAGAAAATACTTTGTCCCAGGGTGAAAAGGGACAATTAGAGCCCAATCCTAAATTTTCTTAGTTCCCAGGGCTACAGCAGCACCAAAATGGCCACAGCTATATCCTATGGGGCCAGGGAAGCAGCTGCAGGTCTCCTTAGGATAAAGGAACCTTTACCTCATGTCGAACTACAGCGGCCCAGTGTGTCTACTAGGATCTGCACCCACATTTGAGCAGGTGCAGAATTGAGGAGACCCATATTGGGTCTCCTGGATTGGGAGGGTGTGTAAGATTTGGTGGCAAAGTCTGCTGCTGTCATCCCTGAGGCCTGGCATGTCTCCTGATTCTCCCCCAGGAGGCACAGTTGCACTCCCTCTCTGCCTCTCCTCATGGCTGAAACTGCTCTGATCTGTCATTTTTGTGGCACTGAGGCTGTGCCAGCCCCACACTGCTACCACTGGCACAAGAGTGCCTTATGGCACTGTTTGCAATACTCAGAGCCGGTGGTAAGCATAAAGTATGCAGGGTGTGAGGGGTTAGCCTCAGCGATGGAATCTGTTAAGCAGGAGCTGGAACGCTGGGCGGGACTTATGTGTGATTGGCAGCCCGCCCGTTCCGCTGCCTACCCGCCCGCCATGCGGGCTGCCTCTGGTTGGCACGCCCCACCGCTGCTCGCCCAGGCACCCGGCGCGCCCCCCACCCATCCCCCCCGGTGAGCAGGCGCCCCCTCCGAGGCCAGGGCAGCCTGCACAGCGGGCAGGCAGGTGGTGGAACGGAACGGGCATGCTGCCAATCGCACGTAAGTCCCGCCCAGCATTCCGGCTCCTGCTTAACAGATTCCATTGCTGGTTAGCCTGCCAAGATTGGGATGTAATCAATTAAGAGCAGAATCCTAAATTGTTCTGGAATGGCAAGGCCAGCGGGCCTGTGCCATATCCAGAGCACCTTAGGTGTTCTGGGGAGCCTGTCTGGGGCAGGGGCATGTTCGCGCCCTTGACCGAAGGGAGTCTCCAACTTCTCCATGTATTTCCTCAGGTCTGCGCCTGCTAAATAGCAGGCGCAGTGCTGAGACGGCACAGCAGCCCAAATCGGGGCCATGCAGCCTGGGGGTGGAGCCTTGGATGTGGCCCCGATTCACGCAACATCACTCCCAGGATTGCACCCTAAATGTTGCAGAAGTAAATTTTGCTCCCAAGTCAGTGTGCTAAATATAGCAGCCTTAGCTTTAAAATGTAATTAAATGGAATATATTATTTCACAGACAAAATATAATATATGCTGCATATTATATTATAATATATATAATTATATAATATAATATAATATAATAATATATTATATATGATAATATAATTATATTATATATAATATGCTGTAATATATAAAACATAAATTTGATGGTATTTCATCAGTCCTTCCTCTGAACTACATATGAAATCCATCGTTACCAAAGCCTTAGTGGGCATTCAGTGGTTCTGATGCAGAGGTGTCACATTAAACAGCCTTGTATCACAAGAATCAGCCTTTGAGGTATGCACTGTTTAGAAGACCCAGTCTTGGGGTTAATGTTTGAAGATAGATTTTCAAAAAATCGTGTGATAATTCTATGATATAATAGTTGTGTTTGTTTTTTTCCTTCCAACTTCTGGGACCAATTATGTATGAATGTTCCACATTTTTTTACTGGTAATCAAATCACAGTCACGGGTGAGTCATACATCACAGCTGAGATTCCCAGTATGGGACAAAATCCCTGACCACTCAGACACTGTTGGAACTTTAGAAAGTAACTTTTATTGCATCCACTTGTACAGTTCATTTAAAACAAAAACACACACACATCCCCAGAAAAAATCCTGCGTGGTTGTAAAGTATTTGGGCTTATCTGCAGGCTTTAATTGCTCCCATAGTGTTTGAGGAATACAGTGGAGCAAGGACTTGAGACTTCCAAATACTAAAGGAATCTTTGTTTATGCAACAAAAGATTCATTCTTCAAAAAAGTCTGCAAAACATCTGAGAGGAGTGTTGGCTGTGTTAACCCTTTGAATTCAGTTGGTGCTTCTGAATCTGCAGTCAACACTTCTGTTGTCCTTTGTATATCTGAGTTCGTTTCACGGAGTGACTCCTTGACCACTGCTGATCAAGAGAGTATTTATGGATTATCTGTAAAAAGTTGTCTCTTAGCTCTTATTTTGCATATTAAGCATTATTAATAATTCCAACATGAACAGCTGCATTACTGAGTGCTTTGATGTGCAGATTGTTCCTGGATTTTCTTTCCCCCTGTTCTCCCTTTCTATCATATGGCTTAGTTAATTTCACAAGCCATCTTGACTGGCTTACTGGAAGATGTTTTAACTTCTTTGCCCACAACTCTGATGTGGTGCAAAATGTTAACTTGTGTCTCCGGCACACAATCTGGAAGCTGAGCATTTAATCCCTAAGGGCAGAATCCAAACCTGGAGTTTGGCCAGGACTAGTCACTTGTGCTGGCCCAGGAGTGTTTGCAAATGCACCGTAAAGTGCATTCGCACCACTCTCTGCATTAGGGAGGCTGGCATACTGACGTTTGCCAATCTTCCTGACTCCAAGAGTGGTCCAAACATGATTTACAGCACATTTGCAACACTCCTGGGCCAGCACAACTTCAGGTTAGGATTGCATCCTAAGGAGGTTAGTATGTGAATATGTGTCTCAAGGCAGAGGACTAGGATAGGTAAACTTTTTCAGCGCTTTGATCAGTTCTTGTGCTGGGGCTGATTCACAGAGTACACCTTATTGTTTGAGCGTAGGACTACTGTCTTCCTGGGCCAGCCCCCCCCTCATGTATTATTTATAGATTTGTAGCTACAACAAATCCTCTGGAAAGCCAGATTGATTTTTGTTTGCCTCCTCCTCAACATTTAACACATTTGTTTTCTTTTTGACTATGCAAAGGAAAGCCTTGTTGAAACTGGACTGGCCCCTGCTTTGTTCAGAATTCCTGTTTTGTTGCAGTATTATACTTCAAGTGAATAAGCACCCACTTTCCGACTTTTGTGTGTACATATGTCTTGAGAGAGTATACAGCAGGGGAAAACTGTGGAAATGTTGTCATTTGTGGAAAAGCTCTCTCTTTCTCCACCTCTCTCAATCTTTCTCTTTTGGTTAAGAACTATTCCTTAATAGCTTAATATTAGCTTAGGAGGAACAAACATCCATACACATATATGTCCCCAGTCAAAAGGAAATAAAAGGCTTTGCGGATGTCTGATAAAACTTGCAAAACTTATGAGTTATGAGACTAAACCTGCCTAAGTTTCTGTGGTTGAGAAAAAAAACATGTTCTGTGGGAGAAAAATAGGGAGAGTATAAGCCTGTTGACTGAAGCTCAAGTACTTTGGCTACCTCATGAGAAGAGAGGACTCTTTAGAAAAGACCCTCATGCTGGGAACGATAAAAGGCAAAAGGAGAAGGGGCAGTGTTGTCACCCTACCGGTTCGCTGGGCGGAGTTCCGTCCGTTGTGGGGAGGGCTTCCGCGTTGATCGGCAGCGTGATCGCTGCCTCCGGTAGCGTTATGGCGAAAGCACGCCCGCTACAGCGGGCGGGCTTCCGCCATTACGCAATGGAATGCAGCGATCACGCTGCCGATCAACGCGGAAGCCCTCCCCGCAACGGACGGAACTCCGCCCAGCGAACCGGTAGGGTGACAACACTGAGAAGGGGGCGGCAGAGCATGAGATGGTTAGATAGTGTCACCAAAGCAATGAGCATGAAATTGGGCGAACTCCGGAAGCTAGTGGAGGACAGGGAGGCCTGGCGTGCTGTGGTCCATGGGGTCGCGAAGAGTCGGACACAACTTAGCCTGTTGATTTTTCTGGATGTCTTGCTTTTTGATACCACCAGCTGTGGTGTCCTTCTGGACTGTCTGCCTGGATTGAGGGCACCATCCTCTGGTACGACACTCAGAGTGCAATCCTAACCTGGAGTTAGGCTGGCACAGATAGGCCAGCCAAGTTTGGCTGGCACAAGGGCCACTGTTAAGTGCGTTTAGACCACTCTTGGAGTCAGGGAGGATGGCGCACATCTGTGTGCTGGCTTCACTGACTTCGAGAGTGGTCCAAACGCATTTTACAGTAGCCCTTGTGCCGGCCAAACTTTGCTGGCCTAACTGTGCCGGCCTAACTCCAGGTTAGGATTGCGCCCTCAACTATATTTTTCATTTCATTTTATCCAGATATCTCAAACAGCTGCTTGAAGTCAGTAATGGGTTGTATAAGGACTAATAGACTGACAGGGCAATCCACCCCCCCCCCTTCGGTCGACATAAGCTACTTGCGCCAGTTGAGCGCTGTTGCACACATGCTGTAAAGCACATGTGTTCCAGCGCAAGGTGCACTGTGTCAACACCCCGAATTCGGTTAGCGCAGGGGCTTTTCTGGGTCCGGGGGAAGGTGAGTGGGGGTGTGTGGAACAGGGTGGGGGAGAGTGTTCTGGTGGGTGAGGTGGAACAGGGAGGGGGTGGGGCTTGGATGCAGCCATTAGGCCACATCCAACCCCCCATCCCTGGGCTCCGATTCAGACCGCACTGCATGCTTGGATTTGCGCCTCCTAAACAGCAGGCGCAGATCTAAGCAGGCCCATCAGGGTGGCTGGTGCCTACCCGGATATGAGGGAACTCATTTGCCTTTGCCCCATGGAGGCTCCAGCCTGCCTGTTCCAGCACAGGTTAGGATTGCTGTTCGTGTGGGGGTTGATGAATTAGATCTGATCAATCTACTTGGTATGGGCTGGCACTCCACTTTAAGCAACTGATTGGCAACTTTGGTACTCTTACGTCCATCCTGATCTCTCCCCCCACCCCCGTGACTCCTGTAGCATAAAATACCTTTCAGCACCTTTGGCTGCTGCATCACCCATGGATCTTCTTGGAAACTGATGCCCACACTACAGAGACCCATGCTCTGGTAACATCCACATTAGATAGCTTTTTGTCATAACATCTTGTATATTTAATAATAATAATAATAATAATAATAATAATAATACATGTATTATTTTTCTTAAGATCACTCGATTTCTCTAATGACTGTAACTCAAGGCGGTTTACATAGGCAGACTTTTATTCACAAACCCGAAGGTTTTTACAATTTACAGAAATGTTCTATCTTTCAAGAACTACACACATACAGATCTTTCTTTCTGGATTTAGCCTTCTTTCTTAGCCACCCGTCTGAGTTCTGCTGGCTGATAAGAGGCTTCCCTGCTCCCACCAGAGACGCAGCTGACTTCAGCACACTCCTCCTCCCACGAGGCAGCTGGAACTCAGCTTTTAATCAGCCGCAGTTTGAAAGGTCTGCTGCTCACAGAGACTTCCAGTAGTCTCGAGCTCACAACCTTCAGATCTTCAGCTGTTATCTTCGGGCAAACGGAGGCATTAACCCTCTCGGCTAAATCTTCTGCCCAAGAAGAAATCTTCAGGCCTTTCCCTGCAATCTCCTTCTTTTGTAGTAAGCCAATTGGCAAGACAGGCTTTTCTGTAGTGCCTGTGGTGTGCTGTTCTAAAAGAGGTTTTTTCTGGTTCCAACAATGAGATCATTTTAGATACTAAGTGAAGATAATTTTATCTTCTCAAGTCTTTGGATCAAGTCTTTGATGATTTTACTGGTTCGGTTGTGATCATTTTGTTGCTTAGTATTGCTGTTTGCTCCAATATTGCATCAATATTTTTAAACTGATTGTTGTATAAAATTTATTTATTAGTTTTTATGCATTGTAAGCTATTTTGGACACTGTTAACTAGAATAGTAAGTAGATAGTAAATAGTAATAGTAAATAGAAGTATTTGCACCCATGCCTTCTGAAGACACATGGTGAACTCACCTAAATAAATTGTCAGGTATTGGACTGTACAAGTGGGTCCCTCCTGAGCACTCTAAAGGTGACTGGTGTACAGCCTTGCTCAGGCGACAGGATGCCTTAGAAGGCATAAAAATGTCACTTCTAGTTTCCCGGGATACCGGAAGTTGCATCTTTTTGGCCGAAACAGCCATTCTGAGCAGGCAGTCATGATCACTCAGTGATTGATTACTTAAGTTGAATATGTAATATGATGCTAATAAAGGCACAATCCTAACCTGGATCTAGGCCGGCACAGTTAGGCCAGCGACGGGATCTACAAACGACCTGGGGGAACGCTGGGCGGGACTTACGCGGGGCTTCCGCGTGATTGGCTGCCCATCCACAGTGTTCTGCAGCTGTCCTGGCCTGGGGGGGCTGCCCCCAGTTAGGGCGCCCCACCGCTGCTCGCCCAGGCACCCAGCGCGACCCTCATCCGTCTTCTGCAGCGAGCAGGAGCCCCCCGAGGCCAGGGCAGCTGCGGATCGCCGCGGATGGGCTGCCAATCACCCGGATGTCCCGCCTATGTCCTGCCCAGCGTTCCCCCAGGTCGTTTGTAGATCCCGTCGCTGAGTTAGGCCCACATAGCTTGGCCGGCACAAGGGCCATTGTAAAGCTCTTTTTGACCACTCTCAAAGTCAGGGAGGATGATGCACATCCATGTTATGGCCTATCTGACTCTAAGAGTGGTCCAAACACATTTTACTGTGACCCTTGTGCCAGCCAAACTTTGCTGGCATAACTGCGCTGGCCAAACTCCAGGTTAAGATTGTGCTGTAAGCGTAGATGGAGGGTTATGGAGCAGAGTTCTTAATGGTTATCAGTTGGCACCCTACTCCCTATTTCATTCTTTTTCCTGGTAAATTGGAATTAGACTGGAGAAAGGTAGTTACTAACACCAACCACTGCTAGAAAGCCCAAACAGAAGGAAGTTGCCTTGGGGAAAACTCCCTCTCTGTTTACTGGGAGTTTTTCTGGTTTCTCACTAGTTAATTAATCAAAATCCAGGAGATCCCTTTTAAACCAACCAGTGGCAAAATGTGGGTAGTCAGGAAGATAGAACAACCCATTCTGAGTGAATTGATACCAGAAAAATACAGATAAAAGTAAAATAAACTCAGTAAAAAAAATTGAAGGGCGCAATCCTAACCTGGAGCTAGGCCGTCACAGTTAGGCCAGCAAAATTAGGCTGGCACACAAGGGCCACCGTAAAGTGTGTTTGGACCACTCTTGGAGTCAGGGAGGATGGCGCATGTCTATGAACTGGCCTCTCTGACTCCAAGAGTGGTCCAAACATACTTTACCATGTCCCTTGTGCCGGCCAACTATGGCCTAACTATGCTGGGCTAACTTCAGGTTAGGATTGTGCCCAAAAACACAAATGGAGAAAAAATGCAAGGGATAGAAACAAAGTACAAAGCAAGTAACAATAGAGGGCAGGGGCAAAGATTGACAAGCAAGCTTAAAGACAAGTAAAGTGGAAAATGAAACAAAAACCCAGATGCATCTTCTCCGGGTCCTTTTGCTACCTTATTTATTTACGCTGTCCAGGGTCCTGGTCCTGGCACCCACACTTGTAGCAAGGTAAATAAGTGAAGCATCAGATGCTTCTGGTGTTGGACTGGGCAGATGTCCAAAGGGTATGTGCGCGCGTGTGTGCACGTGTGTGTGTGTGTGTGTGTACATTTCATGACAACATGTACATATTAAACCCTTCTTTACCTGTGGGATTAAGAAAAGTTATCAGCATTCTTGATTTCCCAGTCTTGGAAATCAGGTTGGTTTCACAGTTTAACTGGCTAGTTGAGGAAAACAATGCTTGACAATAAACAACAACAAGGATATAGGCTACTGCATCTGAATGACTCAGCAGTCACTTCAAGACGCTGAGGCATCACAAAAGCTTATAAACGGTTCAAGAAAAAAAAGGTGAGGAAAAATAGGGGAAAAGTAAAGCTTTTCGGCACAGCATGTTTGAGATGGTGTTTGGTGATATGGAAGTTCTGTTCGTGATGTTTGATCTGTGATGGTACATACATACATAGAAGTTACTGGTTCAACATGTGCTGTCATTATGCAATGAGCATGCATATGTGAATGGGCCTATTTTGGAAGAAGATCTAGGGAAAAGTAATACTACACTGTTATAAGAATAAACAAATGTAAACTGCAGCTTCAGTGTTAACATGTATGTACAATATCAAATGAAAATAGTGAATCTTATGGAAAAGATTCAGAAAAGTGAAAAATGAACAAGGAAATAACCTCTATCCTTTTCTATTGCTTCTGCGTTTTTCTGAGGGTGCAGTCCTAACCTGCACAGGAACAGGAAGGCCAGCTGGCCTAGGGGGTAGAAATCATGTTGCAGTCCAGAGCATACTTACAGGCATGCAAGTCCAAGTAATCCTGAGTAACGTGCATGGCTGTAAGTGTGCTGCTGAGCCCTTGGCTTGTGACTAAGTGCCAATACTAACCCAAGCTCACCTAGTGGGGGTAATCTGTATTTAAGGATTACCTTCTCCCATGTGAACCTGCTTGTTAAATATATTCTTCAAGGCTGTTCTCCAAGTGTTCCTACCTGCTGAGGTTAGATGGGTGGCTACTGGAGAGAGGTGTTTTTTTTTTCTGGACAGATGCGCAAAGTATGGAAGTCTAGTTATATTCACCTGGTGCAATCTTTTTGACTTCTAGGGCAAAGTCTGTTTCCCATATTTTTAATTGTATTTGAAACCGTATAAAAATGTTTTTGCAGGGATGGGAATTTGGCCCCATTGTGAATCTCGCGTTTCAACCCCCACGGCTCAACTCATGCACTAGTCCTAGAGGGCACCCTTTGCTGACTCACCTAGAGCTGTGACTTGAATCATTTTGACATGAGTTTTTTGTGAAGCAGACATGCCACAGCACAGAACAAAAGGAACTGGGCAAAGGAGGAGGGGGTGGGAAGGGGCAAGGGAGCAGCGTCTCATGCAGCAGCTGAGCTGGGTGGCTTACCAGCACAACCCAATTCTTTGCAGTTCTACTCAGTAGTAGTCCTATTTGTGCCATGAGGCTTCTTCCGCCCACAGGAAGCCCACAGGAGCCATGAAGCGGGAAAGTGATGCATGATCGCTAGGAACTGCCTCCGCAGCTGCCCCGGGCTTCTCCGATTCCAGCCATTCCTTGGGTTCCTCTTTCTGCCAATGATCATTGGCAGTGGTGTTATCCTACCGGTACGCTGGGCGGGACATCCGGGTGATTGGCAGCCCGCCCGTTGCGTACTGCAGCATTACGCTGTTTGCGTAACCAATTACGCTGCTTGCATACGTTACGCAAATGGCGTAACGCTGCGGTATGCGACGGGTGGGCTGCCGATCACCCGGACGTCCCGCCCAGCGTACCGGTAGGATAACATCACTGATCATTGGTTCCTTCAGAGGTGGACAAGAGAAGCTGCTCCTGCCTCCCCACTACCCCCTGCTCAATGCAAAACATTAACCCTTCCCTAACTCCTGACTGGAACTGTCAGCTTTCTTATGGCTTCTCTATGGCTCCATGCTGCAAAAGAAAACATAAGGAATCACACTCAGACTCACTGGCTTTTAGACTCAGGGTTTTCAGGTTCATACTTGAGTCAGTGTCCAAGGCCCTTTAACATGTGTAACTTGAGTCTGCAATGAGTCAGCAAAAAAGTGTTTTTTGGCATGAGTCCAAGTCACCTATTTGAGTTTCCATATAATACCTTTTTTTAATTGGCTTTGTAACTGCTGACTATGCTTCTTTTATGTTCTTGCTTTATTGCTGCTTCATACTGTATAATGGTGGCAAACTTTGCTTGCAGCAAAAGGCATGATGGACATTCTGTGAATAAATGCACCTGTGTCATCTATACTACAATTGGTCTTTGCTGTGTAGATGATGCTAAAAACATTAACTAAATAAATGTGGACAACTTAACAGTAAACCTACCAGTATGGGTAATTCGGCTCATTAATGTGGAATTGAATAAAAAGACTTATTTCGCTCATTGCTAACACTAGTAGAGATAACATGGTGATGGGTTATGTCAGAGGTTTTCAAACTGGGGTGTCGGGACACCCTAGCTGGAGAAACTCTGGCCCTGTGCCGTTAAGGGGTGGGAAGGAGAGAAGGCTGCTGCCTGGGGCAACTGCAAAACTTTATTTTTTTAGTTTTTTGAGACTTGGGGAGCCCTGCAGATGCTCCCTGCATCCCCAGGATGACAGTACTTTGATAGGTAAGTAGATCCTGGGGATTGGTAAGTAGATCCTGGGGGTCATACTACTGCCTTAACTCTTCCTCCACAAGCACAGTGCTTTTCAAACTCCGGGGGAGTTTGAAAACCACTTGCTTATGTGTTTAAAATAATAATAAAACATACCTACTAGCAGAATCTTACTTAACATTTATAATAGCCTTTACCGATCACTTAAACTTGTTTTTTTAAAAAAATATGTTGGTCATACTGATTTGAAAAAAAGCTTTGCATGTGTGTTGCTCTTTAGCCCAAATTCAGTGTTTGACAATTAGCAGTACAGGTGGACAGAAGGATAATGTTTGGATGAGTAGATCTGTTTGTCATGCCTCATTTGAATTATTGGTTGCTTGTGAACAGCGAATGCAGAAATACATGGAATAGATGGCTTTGAAGTCATCCTCAGAGGAGAAATCATTCAGACAGTCCTACTGTACATTGCTGAGACTGTTTGTGTTTTAAAAGCATTTGAAGTATTTCTACATATGTGCAATATCAGCATGTATCGACACATAATGTTATGTATCTTGTGCTTTTTCAGACATTTTGAGTGAAGTCATACAGGTTCCTTAGCTAAGGAAACTGCCTGAGGAGGAACACTTTGGACATGTGTTTAATATTAGATCTATTCATCCTTGCAGGTTGTCTCATTGTTTACACTTCTCTGAAGAGATGACTCAGGCAGGGGGAAAAATGTATCCAGCTCCCAGTCTGTGGAGCAAATGCACCTGCTCCTAAGTGCTTTCTAATCACATTTACTTGGTGTTTGCTATAGTGCATGCTTTGCAGGAAAGCAAATTTTGTGGTGATTCAAGCTTCACAAGCCCTACCTGTTTGACTCTACCAAGATACTTTATGCTCCTAAGTTTTAATTTTTTTTACTAAGATTTTTAATCTAACTATTCAGTATAAAGTTTTTCTTTGTTAAAAAAAATATTCCAAACACCACAATCTGATAAAAAAAAACTTGGTTAGGATCAACCAAATAATTGTGAAATTATGCAAGATCTCTTGTTTTTAGCCATCACAGTTAAAATACCTTGGATATTCTTTTATGTTAGGAGTCATTGTATGAACATTTGTTTCACAATTCCCTCTATTCCTGAAATTGTCCTGAAATTGTTCTTCTACTTATAGGTGGGCCCTCATATTGTTTCACAGTTTCAGTTGTTCACAGATCAGAGCCCTCCCTTACTTTCCTTCCTTTTAAGTGACTTAGAGAGCGCAATCCTAACATGGAGTTAGGCTGGCACAGTTAGGCCAGCAAAGTTTGGCCGGCACAAGGACACTGTAAAGTATTTTGGACCACTCTTGGAGTCAGAGAGGCCAGCACATACGCCATCCTCTTTTGTCTATGAGAATTGTCCAAATGCGCTTTATGGTGGCCCTTGTGCCGGCCAAACTTTGTTGGTCTAACTGTGCCAGCCTAACTCCATGTTAGGATTATGCCCTGAGTTGCTAAAAATCCTTCTTGCTTGGGGGAGGAGGGGAGAACCCTAAACTTAACATAGGATCCCCTCTTTTCAGTGGATGCAGGTATCCATGGGGAGGGGAAATGGGGGATGGGAACCTATTCCCCCATGGACAGTGGGCCATTTCCTTTTAAACATCTGATGTGCAGTCAGCCTGGACCAGTGGCATAAGAGAGGGGTAACCCAATCCTATCCAGCACTGGCAGAGTGTGTCGACACATCTTATGCTGTATCCAGCACTGGTTAGAAGCAGGCTGGAGGTCCCATTGAGGTAAGGGAACATTTGTTCTCCTACCCCTTGTCAAGCAGTAGCCTTCCCAATGGGACTACTCAACTCTGTGCCAGTGAAAGAGCTGGTGCAAGTCCGAGAAATCCCATGTAGGACTTCCAGGTTTGGAATGGGGGTTAGAATATGAAGTAGACATCTTCTGTTGATCCTGCACCCCTCCCGGGCTTAATCTGTCCCCATTCAATTACACCCTTCCCCTGCCCCTGCGCTGGTGGCCACAGCTCCTTACTCAGCACTGGTGGGATGGCACAGGCTTTCCCACCAGCTCTCCTTACTCACATAGCGCAATCCTAAACTGGAGTTAGGCCAGTATAAGCTAAGCCAGCAAAGTTTAGCCAGCACAAGGCCCACCATAAAACGCATTTGGAGCGTTCTTTGAGTCAGGGAGGATGGCTCATGTCTGTGTGCTGGCCTCTCTGACTCCGAGAGTGGTCCAAACATACTTTGTGGTGGCTCTTGTGCTGGCCAAACTTTGCTAGCTTAGCTTATGCCAGCCTAACTCCAGTTTACGATTGCTCCCACAGTAATGCAAATGTGTTTTAAGTCATATTTGCAACACCCTATTCCAGCGCATAGATTGGGCCAGCGGTGCGGTATGGTGGATGGGCTGTGGAGGCCTGTGTTCATATATCCACTCAACCATCAAGCTTAATGCTTGTCTGATTTTCCACTGTGTGAGCCTAACATACCTCATAGGGTTATACTGAAGATATAACGGGAAGGGGGCATCCCATATATGCCTTGAAAGAAAAATAAATCATCCCTTTACAGGAAATGCATATAATTGGACAAAAAAGATCTTATTGAACCATGGAATTATGAGTGTATATTTGAGAGGATAGAAATTCCAGTACTAATATTAAATGTCTTCTCTTGGATTATCCAGAAATATTGTGGTTACTTACAAAAAAAATTTTTTTTTATGTAGGCCAGAGTTAGCATGGCACTCATACTATTACCTAATTTGGATTCTGAAGCTGTAGATATTCCTCTTGACTCTATTTTCTTACATACACATTCTGGAGCTAAACAGAAAAGCAATAGCAGCATAGTTACCTCTTAGAGGAGCCACCAGAGGGCATCTATATATGTGAGAACATCATTCAGGTTCATTAGCAGGACACAAAGCAGGTTGTGGTTTACTTTTTTCCAATTTTATTTTATTTTAATTACAACAACTAAAACAAACAACCTCACAACTATAAACAAACAAAAACTAAATTCAGAATATGTATATCAAGCAAGCGTGGAGCAATACATCTAAATTATTTACATCCTCTACAAAATGTTGATAATGTTGATAATGTTACTCAATGTTTACCCAAATTAAAGATTGTCTCTCTTAGTCAGCCTCTTTTCTTTAATAGTTCTTTTTTAAAATCTCCTTATCATTTATTTTAATCTCCTGCAAAATATTTTGTCTAAATCATCCACTTATTCATCAAGTCCATAATTCGTTACACCATTATTTCCCTTCTAACACAGGAAGCCAATGAATGGTTTTCAGTTATTCATAAATGACTTTACTGACTTCTCTTTAAGTAAAGCTGTAAGGTTGTCCATTTTCATTAAGTCCAGAATTTTTATCCACCAATCTTCAATTGAAGGTACCTCTGAAATTTTCCAGTGCTGTGCATACAATATCCTTGCTGAAGTTGTGATATAAAAATAAAATTTCAAAGTCTTTTGGTAACTGATCATCAAGTATACCCAGCAAGAAGGCTTCTTCTGGTTTCATTCATAAAGATTGTGGTTTACTTTTAGTTTACATTCTCCGTGAACCAAAGGAAACATGGAGATAAAAGACCAGTGGTGCTGGTACTTTCAGCTTTACTTTCAACATTGCCCCTTTCACTTGGAAAGCTGCCAGTGTTGTCAGTTTCACTTCCAACTTGTCAGATTCACTTGAACATTCCTAAGTAGGGGAGCTTCTGTCATATAATCTGGCATCCATATGAATCAGGCCAGGGTCTATGAGAGGGGGGTGCAGGGAGTAAATTGCACCTGCACCCAGGGTCAAAAAGGGGGCCCTGGAGCCAGGGAGTTTCCTGGTATCTTACATTTTCCTATCTCATCCAGACTGACTAACTGACTGACTGCTGTGGCACTGCAGCTGCTGCAGTAGTAAGTTTTGGTACCTAGAAGTTTCCTGGTATCTCAGCTTGCATCGTGGAAAGTGAAAGATGGAGGCCTGGGTGACTTGAGATACCAGGTCTACCACACCTGGGCTCTGGAGACTTTTTTGGCTGTTTCCACCCTTACTAGCCTTGTTTTGCCCCTCTCCACCCTGTTCCACCCTCCGCCAGCCTTGTTTGGCCCCTTCCCTCCTTCTTTGGGAAAGGGCCCAACTTTGACACCCCTGTTAAAATTACTCTCGGAGGCCCTGTTCCAGGCTTCCCATTCGGGCACTCCCATTTGGCCACTGGCCAAACACAGATCGGCTTCGTTTCAGAAACCTTGCTGGATCATGTACTTTCTGACTTTGCCCTGAAACCTAGAATAGAAAGGTAGAAGTAGAGGCCCAGAGAAATTCACTGCTGATGCTAGGTGCAACCTATGGACTGTCAGTTCACCACACCTGCTTTGGGCATTTGATACATCCCATTTTAACCTTTGCAGACTATTCTCAGATTATGATGTACCTTATAAGCTGAGAGAGTGCCCTTGGCATCAATTACTGTAAACCTTGTTTGTTTTAATTCAGAGCGCAATCCTATACTGCGTTGGATTGGCAAGGCCGGCTGGCCAGCCGTTCATGCCCTTTACCATTGGGGAGGCTCCAGTTTCCCCTCTGTGCTCCTCGGAACTGCTAAACAGCAGGTGCAGATCTAAGGGGGGGGCGCGGCCTCCTGGATGGGCTTAGGATTTGGCCTTATGGCTGAACCTGGAGCCCGCCCATGGTCTGCCCTCCCCCCGCCCACAATCTACCTCCCTCCACCAATCCCGCACCTGCCCCAACATGGAGCCTTCCTTGCGCCAGCCGGCTTCAACTGATGCAGGAGTGGCTCGGCGTGGGTGCAACGGGACTGGTGCTGCCTGTAGCGTTGGTTCTGTTGCTCTAGCACCAACGCAGGGGTGCCACCCAGCACCCCCATGTCGGCGCTATCAGAATTGTGCCAATGCTATGACGTAGCGTCGGTGCGACAAGCACCTTAGAATGGCGCCCTCAGTCATCACAATTTAAACACTTCTAATTACATGTAGGCCATGGAAAAAATAAATGTGTGGCTAAAAATCCAGATTTTATTAAATGTTTCTCTATTAATATTTTAAAACATGTTTATCAGAAATTTGACTATTTATTCCTCTTCTTTAATTGCATGCTCTGTGGTTCTTCTGTTCTGTCTCGCAGTATTTCCAATCGTGTTTTCTGTATTTGCTCTTTTTATTACATTCTTATGGTTAGCTACATGAAGCTCAAAGTGAATCTCACTATGCTAATTCATTTGCACAATTACAATCAGAGAGACTGTTTTGTATGCACAGAGGTATACAGCTGCAGTGTACTTCTTCAGCAGTTCTCACTGTATATTTCCCATTATTGACCAACCAGTGGAATGGACCTGTAAGAAGGATGCACTTGCAAAATTTCATCTTACATGCTTAATTTTGTGAGCATTTGTATATCAACTTGCTGCACTACACGCTTGTGAACCCATTCAGGGTGAATTCATCCACTCAAGTGAGCTTGCTCTTCCAATCCAGTACTGTGCGTTCTCTTTGCCTGCTTTATTTCAGTTCTTTGAACAATCACAATCCAACATTGTGTGTGTGGAAAAAGAAAACCCCCTCAAGATTTATTGTGTGGCTGTTGGAGTTTCTGTTTCCAAAGAAAAAGAGCTTTCTTTGAGCTGCATTCAGCAAACTCTTTCTCACCGGAATTCTGCCAGAAGATGGCATTGCTGTGTGCTGATCCTTCATCTCCATTGCAACAAGTCATTAAGAGCTAGTGGAAAGGCTGCACTCTGAAAGTCCATTAGCGTGAGTCAAACTAACAGGAAATGAATTTGCCTTCATATCTCTCATCAAGGACAGTCCCATTAAAGGCTCCAAGACCTGCAAGAGGTTGAATGTTTGTTTGTTTTTAATTCTTGGTACATGAATAAAAAGCTCATATTACAAGATGCAGTCGAGTCCTTAATAAGCTGCATTCTTTAAAAACTGAAAGTATGGAAATGAACGCAAGTGCAGATTCTGAGACATTTACTGCAAAACCTCATGACCCGTTTCCTCTTTCCCTCCCTGCCCCCACCAAAAAACCCTAAAAGAAAAATAACTATGAGATCATGGAGATTTGAGATAAACTCTTAAAGCTTATAGTTACGTGTGAGCTCTGGGAAAAAGGGAAAACTCAGAAAATTAGAAACCTTACTCAAATAGAATCTGTGTTCAGGTGTTATAATACAGCCTCTGTAATCCCAAGGGATGTTAATAAAAATTGGAATAGTGGAAATCCTAGAATAAAAGACTTGGCATAAAATTACATTCCTGTGTCTTGTCAGGGTTTGAGAAACTGGAAATGTTTTTTGTAGTAATTTCTATTGTTGTTGTGAGTGTGCTCTGGAACTTTTGGTTAGTGTGGTAAAGCAGAAGAAGCTGTATAGACCATGCCTGATTATTCATCTGTGCACAGATTTTTCATCGGTGGATTTGACTCAGTGCAGGTCCCCCAACACACATTGAGCCTGATCAGGCCTGGCCTGAACCCTCTGAACGTGACCAGAGCTGTGCTCCAGTCACATCAAACCACGTTTTAGCACCAGGACCCACTTTTTAGAATTACAATCTGTCTAGGTCCCACCGGAAGTGATACCATGGCCGGAAGTGCCGTCATTGTGATGCCAGAGCCTGCTGCTTTCCTGAGAATGCAGCAATAAGCTGGGTTATTTCTCAGCCATTTTACAATAGCAAAGTGAATAAGAAAGGGGGGGAAAACCCTATTTACAACTTTGACACAAGCAAAACAACCACACAGCCCCTTCCAGCATCCCATCTTCTCATATTTTCAATATGGCTGCTCTAGGTACTTCACGACCCACCTGAAATTGGCTTGCGACTCACTGGTGGGTCCTGACCCACAGTTTGAGAACCACTATTATAAACACTTAATACTCACTGATCTAATCTCTAAAGGAAGGTACTGTACATGGAAGAGAGTATATTCTCCAGATCTGATTTATGCCCATCTTCTGTTGATTTTATTTAACAGAAGGCTTCACCAAGAAAAATAACAAAACTCTTATAATAACTCTATAAATGTCAACACTCTCTAGTTATTTTTTTCTTTTGTGTGATTTAAAATAATTATAGCAAAGAGCCACACCCAAACACTAACAACTGACTGAGATTATGATTTTGTGTACAGAAAAAAAGCTTTTGTTTTTCACAGTTTGTTCTTAACACATTTCCTATTTTTCCAGCTGTCCTTGGGTATTGTAGGACAGCTCAAAATCCAGGTCTGACAGTCTTTTATTGCACTTACAGGGAATCCCAAACTTCTAAACCAGTGGTTCTCCAACTTTTTAACACTGGGACCCACATTTTAGAATTACAATCTGTCTGGGACTCACCAAAAGTGATGTCACGGCTGGAAGTGCCATCATTGTGACACCAGCAATAAATTGGGTTATTTCTCAGCCATTTTCCAATAGCAAAGTGAATCAGAAAGGAAAAAAAAAACCTATTTACAACCTTGACGCAAGCAAAACAACCACACGGCCCATCCCCTTTCCAGCATCTCCCTATATTTTCAATATGGCTGCTGTAGGTGCTTTGCAACCCACCTGAAATTGGCTTGTGACCCAATGGTGAGCAGTTTGGGAACCACTGTTGTACACTGAGTAGGAACTAGCCGTTTGAAAGCACGTAAAAATGTGAGTAGATAAATAGGTACCACTTTGGTGGGAAGGTAACGGCGTTCCATGCGCTACAGTGTATAGTCATGCTAGCCACATGACCATGGAAAATTGTCCTCAGGACAAACGTAGGCTCTTGGGGTTAGAATGGAGATGAGCACCGACCTCTATAGTCAGTCACGACTAGACCATTCGGTCGTGGGGAAACCTTTACCATTTATATTGAACTAGCTTGTCCTTACCCGGCGTTGCCCGGGTATTTATGTATCCCAAGCTTCTATTAGACAGGAAAAGGAATGAATTCTCTCTATAATGTAAAATTAAAGTAATTTTATGTACAGAAAATTGAAAGTATAAGTACAGTATACAAATTATAAAGTAAAATATTTTACAAATTCACTATATTATTAATGTAACTCAGAACTTGATTATAAACAACATTTTTAGTTTCACCTCCAGGAACAAGAATAAAGAAATTCTTGGGTGAACCTACCCTTGAGCAAGCAAAATAAAGTTGTCCGTGGGAGAAACATGGCGCACTCCGCAGTACTTAATAGACTGCCCCTGTGACTTGTTGATCGTGATCGAGAATGCAAGTCTCACTGGAAATTGCAATCTCTTAAAATTAAAAGGGAGATCCGTTGGAATGAATGGTATCCATGGGGAAAAAAACTGTTTCACCCTCTCCCTTTCTTGTTAAGATAGTCGCTTCAATTACAGTACCCAGCATCTTGACACACAGCCTTGTGCCGTTGCAAAGTTTTGGTGGGTCGAGGTTCCGTAGTAAAATAATTGGAGATCTCACTGTAAGTAAAAGACGATGTGGTGGCAATCCAGCTGGATCAAGTGAGTTTAGGAAGTCTGATGGGAAATTGACAACCTCATAGGCATCTACTATGGTATCGATAGACTTGTATTCAGTGACTATGCCTGGTAACATGGCAAGTATTTTATTAGAGTGCAAGACCTGGGCATAATGATTTCTAAAAATTTCCAGAAGGTTCTACAGAGTTCTATTCGTTCTATTTGCCTACACATAAATGTCATCGCGACTGTAACCAGTCAGCTTAGTGACCCCAAAAACTATGGATTTGACACTAAGGTCGGTCATTTTGGACATTGTATTGTTCACCCCTTCTCACTCCCCCATTCTGATGGGGGCTGAACATGGGCTTAAACGGCATCGGGAGTGTCACCATTCATCTCAGCGAACCTGAAAACTATGGATTTGACACTGTCGGCTGTTTTTGATTATTTTTACATGTGACCCCCTTTCCAACCCCACCCCTAGGGGTGCTAGGGTGTCTTACCCCTGCAGTATTTCTTTCCAGAGTCTAAGGCATAGGGGTGCTAGGGGTATCTTACCCCCACAGTATTTCTAGAAATGGGATGAGTTGTGAAATCTGAAATCAAATGGTGTCCTCTATGCCACCATCACGTGCTGCGGATATTCTATTTCCAAGCACTGTATCTTGCACCCCTTTTCACCCCCCCCCCACCATGCTGATGGGGGCTGAACTTGGACTTAAACGGCATTGGGAATGTCACCAATGCAATGTACCCTAATTATAAAATAGTATAATTTCAGTATTTTACTCGGTATACATATATTCAGGATCAATGTGTGCCTTGTGATTTGCCCTCCCCACAAAAAGCAATCACTGAAGAGGCACAGCCTACTTGCTTTTTCACTCAGAAGGGCTGTTGCATCCCAGCTGCCAAGTGCAAATGCATTTGATCAGAGCCAGACTGCCAGAAATTGGTGTGTTCTGGAGCCACTCCTGCATCTAAGAGGGAAACATGCAGTACTATGTGGCCAGCACAAGTTCATGGATTACAGTAAAAGAGCTGTACTAGGAAATATCTGTCATCGGTTTGCAAGAAAGCCTGGAGGCTTTTCTCTGCCAGGAGGTGTCACAGCATAGAGGGAAAGCAGCTGAAGCTGGCAGTGAGTAGCTGTATTTTATCTTAAGGGACTTGGTGGTTTGAAGACTGATTTAATATGTCTCATATAATGAGAAATAGCTTATCTGTCCTTTTTCTTCATGCATTTGGGGTCTTCAGGAGCTTCACCTTTAACTGATGCACTAGGTTCTTTTTCATGACTTTTTTAAGCAGAATATTTGGTGCTGCTCTAGCTGCTGAATATAGATATTCAGATGCTGTTTTTATTTTGCTGATTTCTAAATTTGCCTTGAGACCCCTCCGTTCTCTTTTAGGGATCTGTGCCTGGAATTTTATATTGGAGTTTATGCAGCAAAACAGGTGGGGTGAGGTGCTGAAGAGTTACAGTAGAGGCTGATGAGTTAGCTAAAGAAAGTTGCCAATAGGAAATTTGCAAGTATGAAGAAGGAGAAACTAATGTATATTCAGTGAAAGAGTTCCATTCCCAGAGGGCAATAGTACCAGCACCAATATTGTTGAATTGGGCAATATTTTGACATGGAAGAAATAGCATCAAGCTGTCTTAGGCTTACGAGTGACATACTGGTACTTGGATAGTTAGGTTTTTAAATAAATAGTAACCATATTAACCTGATTTGTCACATCCCATGATTTTTTTCTTTTGAGATGGCAGTAATGAATTGCTAGAATTTTATATTGTTGTGAATACATACACAACATTGTATGTTGTGCAGTCCTTATTTGTTCAGGGACAATGAAGGCTGATTAATGGGCAGTGAAGGTCAGCTAAGGAAGGAGGCCAAAACTACCTGCTAGTATTTGAGCTGAAACTAGCTTTCAGCCTGGGAGGGTACATACTAAGAAAGTAAGGGGAAACACTTTGGAAAAATAAATGTGAGATTTTGCAATTGTTTTGGCTAGAATTTGTGGGAAGAGGCTAGTGTTGCTTTTGGGAACAAGTGCTGTTTTAGGAACTAGCAGTGCCTGTATGCATGCTTGCCCCACCTGTATATTTGTTAATTAAATAATGTATCACAAAAGGCAGTGCAAGTGCCCAAAACTCTCTAGAGAACAGTTCCTGTAAATGTGTTTTTTTTGGAACATCCTGGGGCTTGTGGAACTTGGAAGACTGAATCAGTGTTGTCCTCAATGTAGGTGTCTGCCTTTTGTTTCTGTTAAATTTTGCTAATGTTGGTAACATCAATGTTTTTATTTTATTTTCTAATGATTTGTAGTGCATTGATACATGTCATAATTGAACTGAAGAATAAGCGGTTTGATGTTTTATTTGAATGAATTGGTCAGATAGCTGATTAGCTCGTGGCAGAAGTGAGACTTTTCTGCTTGGATGCTTTGGAAGAGCACATAGAAGTGATGTGTGGCACTAACCTCACTTCTGCCTTTGTATAGATGGTGATGTCATGCCAGCAGCAAGGCTAAGTACATGCTGGACCTTTTCTAGGGCAATCTTTACAACAGCTGATGTGCACAGGAAATTCTTGGAAACATCCTTTCCAAGGGATGTTTCCAAGGCATTGTATACCTCAGTTCTGTGCAGCCTTAAGGTCTTTTAAGCACCACCTTTGTAGAGCCTGAATCCAGTGAAGGTTCAACTGACAATACATCCTGCTTTTCCACCAAAAACTGCTGAAGATACTTTACACACATAAGTAAAACTTGCCAACCCATTATCATTCAGCATCTGGCCAAAGTGTTATCGATGGACATACCTTACAGTGGCAATCCTATAAAATATTTATCAGAAGGAAGTCCCCCTGTGGTTATATTGATTACCCCCCAGGTAAGACTGTAAAACTGAGGTTCTCAGACTGGGGTGTCGCAATGCCCTAGCCTGAGAAGCCCTGCCTCTACCCCTCTGTTCCTTTAAGGGATGGGGGAAGGGAAGCTTATGGGGCCTTAAAACTTACCTGCAGCCAGCACCGGGGAGCGATGGGGAGGTCACCCTCAGCACAGCGTGACCAGATGTCCTCTTTTTCCAGGACATGTCCTACAGTTCAACCTTCTGTCCTGGTTACATTTCTAAATGTCCTACATTTAGACATGTAGGCAGACAGGGAGTGCCAGCATCAAGAGGGGCTGCCCACATCACTTGCTTGCACATTTGTCCTTGTTCCTTCGTTCACTGGTTTGTACTAAAGGATACCACAACCACCCCCCCCCCCCAAATAAATATATATGAGTGTTTTTATCTTTTGTCCTACATTTTTCTTGCATTTCCTACATTTTGGAGTGCTGTGTCCTCCTTTGTGGTTATGATATCTGGTCACCCTGCCACAGCAGGGCTCCTCAACCTTCTGTATGAATAAGAAAATGATTGGAAATCCCTTCCAGTTTTGCAATCCCCTAGAAGTCAGTGCTGGCTGCAGGTAAGATTTTTTTTTTTAAAAAAAAACCTTATCAGCCCCAACAGCATCATGATACTGGGGATCAATAACTGCCTTTGCCCCTCCTTTGCAACAACTTAGCCAGAACTGCTGGCATATAAGATTGTAGTCTAAAGCTGTAATCTTACACACATCTCGGAGTAAGACCCATTGAAACCGTTGAGAGTAACTTTTGAGTAAACATGCATAGAATTTTGCTGTTGGTGTCCCACTGAAATAAATATGACTTAATTATAGCCACAGAGGGTTGAGCATTTTTTAGGTGGATCCTGATGCTAAACAGTTTGAGAATTAAGTACTACAGTCAGTGACCCCCTAAGAGCCGTGAATAGTTATGCATGACTTCATGCAATCCCAGTCTCATCTTTTAAACATATAAATTAAGTGACACTGATATAGTACAATAAATTACTACTTGTAGACAATGCTTGAGTTTGTAAAGCATGTTATAATTACAGAGCTATTCTAAGCCTATCCCTATTTGCAGTGCAAAAAAAGCTGTTGCTTATTACTAGTGAGCCTGCCATCCGAGGTGCTTGCTTGCTTTTGATGTAAAAATAGCTAACTTAGCCATACACAGGTAAACAGGCTTACAGTAATACCTCTATAACATAGAGCATGCATTACAGAAAGTTGAGTGCTGTGATAAACAGTGCTATAGGAGAGATAGTTAAAGATAAGGCAGGAAATTGCACTGATTAGCCCTTCCCTTCCCAGAATGTAATGCTCCTATTGGCTAGAATAGATGTTAATCACGCCAGGACAAAAGGCACCATAATATATCCATGTGGAGAGAATCACTATTATGGGAGGCACAGTATTACTAAACTGAGTTTGAATCTCTTTGACTCTATGTGAGCCTTCCCTCCTCTATATTAAATTATTTGTGTTTAGTTTGGCTCTTGAACTGACAAGGCTCCCAGAATGGCTTTTATAGTTATAACATAAATCAATGGGAAAACCAGTCATTACAGCAGAAAAGGTGCCCGGGGGTTATGCCTCACTAACTCCTTATTCTTTTCCTCTTCCTTCTAAGGCAGTTGATGACTCTGTGGTTGCTATGAGGGCCGGGGGACCATTTAGCTTGAAATGTCTCAGCACCTGGATATGGTGCAGACTTGTTGTCTTTTTTGCTATTCCTGCTCTCTGGTTCGTTGTTCAAATCTCACAGAAGATTCTTCAGTATTAGATGAGAATTAGATTAGCAGGACTGGCGGAGGCCTCCTATGCTTTGGGCCTGAAGCCTGACACAGGGCTTCTCAAGGCAAAACAGATGGCAAAATAGCTGACACAGACTCGAATAGCCCCATTGTGGGGCTTGGGGCTTTACTTGGAGAAAGGGGACAAATGTCCCTTTCCCCAAGGAGACTCTGGCGGCTGCCGCAGCGCCCACAGAATGCAGCAGTAGCCATTTTGGCGCCTCAGATTCTCTGGGGCTGGGCAGTTTGGAATCGGGCTGTCGGTTATTCTTTTAATATAGGGCTATCAATGTAAAGAACACATAGGTTGAGAGTACAAGACTCTGCTCTGAGAGGCTTACAAGCTGGATAGACACAATGGAAACAGCAGATAGAAATGGAGACAGGATAAACTGGGGAAAATGTGCAATTGTTTCATTTTACATGTACCTAAGCTTAATTACAATAGCGAAGAAGGTCTGTATTTTCAAATTTATTTCTGGAAGTCTGATTGCGCAAGGAGTTGTTCTTGTTGTTATTATTATTACTATAAGTAGAGAAAGAAAACTGGGCCTCCTAGCATCCCAACAAGCACCATTGCTTGTAGAAAGAGCTCTAGTAGCAGTTATATTTCCCATTCTTGTTTTCTTAAAAAGAAATGGTGGGTTCAATATTTGGGTCTCCATTTGATAACATTTAGTACTAGGCAGGAGAGGGGAGAAGCACAGGCAGTTATCTCACGTAGTATAAACAAAGCAGCAGACAAGTTAAGCTAATGTGCACATTCTGAGCCAAAAGCTTTTTAGGGTTATTACAACACTCTGGGCATGAAGCCCATCCATCTAAATGTCTCCATGATTCTGAAGTTATGGATTGCCACGTTGTACTTATTGACAGACATGAGGGTGGATGCTACTTTTTTTTTTTTAGTTCAAAGAATATATCCAATATATGATCTGGTCTGGAATTCTGTGGATGAGGTGATATGATGTCAGAGCTCTGAATGTTTCACATATTCAGTTAAGTAATGATGTTCATACAGAAACCGGGTCCAGATTCTATGCTAATTTAAAGCAAAAAGTCTTCTTGAGCAGTGCTCAAGTTTGATAGAGAAGTTTAAGAAGTTTGATAGAACCTCATTGCTCTGTAACACATTCACAATATGCAGTTAATCAGACATTTGATAAACAGGAGTGTCACATGCTGAGAGCCCAATCCTATCCAACTTTTCAGCACTGCTGCTCTTGCACCAGCCGAACGCTGTCGCGAACGTGCCGTAAAGCGCGTCTGCGCGAGTGCTATGGTGCTCGGCTAGCGTCAGCATAAGCACTTTGGTGCTGGCGTGACTGTTGGCAGCGCTGGCCGTGCACCAGTCAAGCGTCAATGTTGCTCGGTTGGTGCAGGCCTCTGCGAGGGCGTTTCAGAGGCATTCCGGGGGCGTAACTGGGCGGCGCAGTGGGCAGAGACAGCGGTTATGACAAGGTTGTGACGCAGAACGGCCATAGTGCCATATCCTAACGCCGGTTCCAGCCATGGCGGCCCTGATTCTGGCCGCTCCCGTGCATGTTCCTCTGCGCCTGCTATTTTGTTGGCACAGATCCGAGCAGGCCCATAGGGGTGACTGGGGCTTACGCAGTCGCAAGGGGAAAACCTCCCCTTGTCCTGCACGTTGCTGCTCTTGCCTCTGAATGGGCCTTTGGATAGGGCCCAGCTATGTCGGCCTTACTAGGCTGGCATAAGGTAGGATTGCGCTCTCAGACACTGCAGCGTCTATAAAGTGCTTTGTAACCTATAAGCTGCTAAAATAAACATTTCAGTGATTCATTGCTCATAGATGTTATAATAAACACCTGATTTTAAAGTGATGCATATTTCAACTCAGTATAACAATTTTGCAGTTTTTATATTTTTACATTTTAGTTACAGTAATTTTTGTTGATAAGATCAACCAACATCACCAAGGTACTAATGCAAAACAGGAAATAAAGCCATCATTTATGTGCCATTCAGCTAAAACATGTTTTCTAATGGGCAGCTAATTTTCACAAGCAAGTGTAAGTTCATTTTCTCTTAGTTAATTCCAAGGTTGTTCTCAAGAATGAGACTTGTAGTGTTATAGATGAAGACCCATTCAGTCTTATGGCTGGGCAACGCAGTCCTGAGCCTGGAGTGCCCAGGGCTCCAGTGGAGCCGAAATGGTGACTGGATCCTGGTTCTGCTGGGATACCTTGCGAGGGCTCCTCAGGAGAGCATTTGTTCTCTTCCTCCGGGGAGACAGCTGCTGGGTTTCCTTGGCTCTGCCCCCGTATTTGAACAGGTGCAGAATTGAGGAGGCCCATGTTGGGCTGCATGGCTCTGGAGGGGGGTCAGAATGCGGTGGCAGAAGATGTCACCATCCCTGCCCCCTTGCAGGCTTTAACCTCCCTTCCCCCCTGCCCAGTTCCAGCCGCTCCGTGCTTTCCCCTGCCCCTAACCTTTGGCTGGTGCTGCTGGAGCACTTAGTGCTGAGACCACTTAGTGCTGAGACCAGGCGCTAATTAGTGCTGGCCTGGCGTGAGCAGTGCTTTCTCGCATGGTGTCATGACACTTCTGGCCATCAGTACGTGCATATTCTAGCAGTACAGCCATTAGGCTCGGGCCCTGTGTCTTTTGAATAGAACATAAGGGTCACCACAGAGCACATACTGAAAACAGGGGGCCAGTTTTCTTTTATGAAGATATTTATGAAGAATTGTCATGTTTTTCTTTTATGAAGATGGTGATAAACAGAGCAACAATGCACATTGCTAAGAATAAATCTGCATGCATAATTTGAAGAGGTATAAAGCTGATATGAATTTCTGTTTTAAAGTCTAAGGTTAGTATACTATACTTTCTTGGAAGCAAGCCTTATTGTGGGACTCACAGCTGAGTAAACACTCATTGAATTGGACAGCAAGCTGTAAAATATTCAGAGAATTTAAAAATATTGCACTGACTCTGCCGGATAATGTTGTCATGATGGATAATGGCCAAACAGATAACAGAAATGAAATGTATCTTCTTCTTTTTTTAAAAAGGCGCTTTTCCATAACTTTTAAACCTTCCCTTGGAAACCTTTGAAGCACACACTTTTAAAGTTTTCTTATTTTTGCTCTAATTATGATACATATTCCCATGTAAATTTTCTTCCCCTTAACATGATTATGTTATGATTTTTTCCCAATACGTAAGAAAATCCTAATGCATAAGGATTTCATCCCAAATTTTTTTTTCTCACTAAAATAAAATTCCAGGAAGCTGATATACAGCCAGTGTAATAACACATTAATGAACTGCATTGCAAAGCATGATACTGGCATTTGCCTTTAAAAATAAAGCAGTGACTTCCAGTGAAGAGAAAAGGTCATTCTCAATGAGTTTTATTATATTTCAGGTACTGGCAGTCTTAAAAGATTGCTATTTCTGCTCTTCGTAGTTGTTCTTAGTGAAGAGCCATAGCTCCTTGAAATGTGTAAGACTTTACTTATGACATAGTATAGCCCAAAGGATAATAGCCTCCTTCATCTGTAGAAATTCTAAGGATGCAGTTGTCTAAAGTGCCTTGTCTAGGGTGATGGGTAACTTAGATTTGTGTGTGTGCAATGTCTGGTGTGGAATGAATGCCCCTTTTTTGTTTAACACTTCTATTTCTGTCTCTTCTGCCACATATACTGTTAGTCAGTTGTATTCACTCCAGCAGCTTATGGAATAAGTAAATGAAACTGTCAGGACACATAGTGAATCCTGTGTTCGCTGCACAACCTGTTAAGCTGTATACCTATCCTCATCCTGTCCCATACTGGAAGCATAACTGGAAACAGCAAACAACAGTAGATGTAGAGGATTAAGTACTGAACTAGCTGCAGAGTGTATCAAATTCAGATTGCAGTTCTGGATGGTAGAATACAATTTCATAGGAAGACCTCTACCCCAGCCTAACCTAAGCAAAGATAGATATTCTATGTAGGGGCCTTCAGTCACAGCCTGATAATAAACAAACAAGGCATCATAATTTGCTAACATATTCACAGTGCAATTCTATGCATGTTTACTCAGAAGTAAGTCCCATTCTGTTCAGGGGGCCTTACTCTCAGGTAAGTGTACATAGGATTACAGCCTCAATTGCTATAGGTTATAACAAATCGCATAATACCCAATTGCAGCAGAAGAAATCCTGATACCTTGGCGTACGTGAAAGAGAAAATAGCATATTGGGTTTAGTCAAAATGTGTAAAAGTGACTTGACAATAGCAATGTCTTCCTTCTCCCCCTTTGGGGGCAATTTCACATGAAGGGGATTGGTGTTCACCTTATCCTGCACAAGCCAAAGACCAAAGATGTGGCCCATGTATTTTATTGTCCAAGGAGAGATGGAGTGCAATGAAACAGAAGACGGAGTGTCCTGGTGCACTCTGGTGGGTTTCTTCACCCTAGGTGCCAACCTGGCATTGTTCCTAGTGATTTGTTCCTGCTGGCCTGCCTATCCCTGGGAACATTTTGCATCAACAATAAAGTATAAAAATGAGTTTGCTGAGAAGAGATGTGTATGAGGAGACTGAGTTTTTGCACTTTCTTGGCAAGTGGAGACTTGAGCTGTAATTTCTGAAGCACTATGGTAAGCAGCTGCAGTCCAAAGTCTCAGTTGTTTTTAAGATGTTTTAAAGATTTATAAGGTATATTTGCAGAATCCTTTTAGAGGCACTTTGAGGAGAGAAACTCTTCAATATATATAAGAAACTTTGCTAGATTGCACACACCGCTATGAAGGATAATGAGATGCCCTTTAATTAATCAGCATTTTGGACCATTTTAAAAGCACCATCTTATTAAGCATTTAAACTGGATTAAAGAAGGCACATAAGGAGATTTTTTTTTTTTGCTGTCTAAGGCTTGCTTACTACATGAAAAGCCATTGCTGAATTAAACATCTGCTTCAAAAAGTTGGATCAAGAGATCATCCTACTTTGCTTCAGCCACACCTAGGACAATTTTGTACAACATTTCATGCTCAGCCTTTTAAGGTGACACTAATCTTTATTACCATGCATCACCCAATCATGACACAAGACACAGGAGTGTTGGAATAAAGGGCCGCTTTATTGAATACAATTAAATCTGCAACCGGAACAACTTCACCCAAGATAGCCATGCGGATCTGACAACAGGTGAGGTGGACTGCACATCTGCCTCACCTGTTAGGTAATGGGCGTGCCATCTGCCTCCAAGCCAACCAGACCAAAGCCCAGTCAGCCTGTCATAGACCACCCCCCAAATGAGGGGAGCTGAGGCTGCAGGATGACGCAGCCTCCCCGCACAAAGGGAGCCCCCGCCTCTTCTGAACAGGAGGTTTAGCCGTTCCCCTCATCAAGCTGGGTAAGCAAGCCTGAGGGTTCCAGCTCCACCAGGCTGCCCTTGCAAGCCTCCGATGGACCCCAAGCTGTTAACTACCTATCCCCCCCTGCACGACACCTGCCACTCGACAGGACAGCCTAGCGCTTGTCCCTGTCACCCCACCAGGACAAAACCTGCAGAACGCCCTGTTGCAGATCAAACAAGAACAAGTCGGCACCCGCGGCCGACAAATGAACCCCATTACTGTGATATAAGCTAGGACAATCAAATCTAATCCTGGGATGAGAGATGATTGCCCCCCCCAATCGCCACAACGAACCCCCCCCCCCGGTATGAGTTAAGCTTCTTCCGGGTGACTTCTATCTTTTTCACATCCCTTGTTGTTCTCCAAACCCTCCTTGGCAACATGTTGGACCAGAAACAATTTCTGGGATCCAGGCCTTGATGGTGAGCAAATCCCTGCAGACCTGTAGCCCCAAGGACAATGTTGTCCTCTGGCCCAGATCATTCTCCCCTACATGCAACAATAGTACCTGAAGCGGGGGTTAGCTTGCAGATACTCAAATGTCATTGGCAAAAGTTGCCCCCACCGCATGCCTCTTCTGGCCAACCAGCCCACGTGTAGCTCCAGCTGAGTGCCAAAGCCACTGGACACAGCCCCCTTCTTCGCCCAGAAGAAGACCTTCTTCAGGTCCGCATACCAGGACCTGAAGAGGAAGCGTCTGGCCACCTGCCAATAAAAGAAACAAGAGTGAAAAAACCCAACAGGTGCCCCAACAACTGCGGCAACTACCTACGGAATTGTAACCCCAAACTAACCGAAAGGCATCTACAATGTCCCAAACCATGGCATACCTCCGCCTCACTGGCCCGAGCCAGGAAAAGAAATGGCGTCCCACCGCCTCACTGGCAAGAGGCAGGAAAACAACAGCATCCCACTGTCTGCTGGCAAAAGCCAAGCAACCAATGGATATAATTTCCGAACATAATACCTATAGGCTTCCGACCGCCACCTGCCAATCCGTCTGATGGCAGCGGGAGGCAAACCCAACCCAGCCACCGTGATGGCGGCCCTGATGTGAAAAGAGTGAAGCCCATAGGTACCGTGCGTAATCCCAAGCTCCTCCAAACTATGTGCAAACACCGCCCTGAAGTGGTACAGTGTCAGGGGAGACCCATCTTCATGCCTAAACAACGGGCCTTCCCCCCCCCATGTACTGTACGTAGGCCATTAAAGCCCGAACAGGGCAAGTCAGGACAGACTGCCCACCCCAATTGTACCGTAATCCCCCTTTGACACTGGTCTGTTTTGGACATGTGCAATCTAATTGCCACGCCCCCAGTGTTAAAGGAAACATCGGAAAGGCCCACCACCCATCCTGACCGATCAAACCTGCTAACTGAAAGAGCCTCGCCAGGCGAAAAGCTCTGAAAAACAGTACTACCGCAGTAGTATGAAATAACTGGACCTCAAAACAGGAGGTACATGAACGCATAAAGCAATCACAAACCCTTTTTAGCAACTCTGGAGTAATTGGCTGCCATTGATCGGGAAGTGGAGGGCAAGATCTCCGAAAACCCTCCATAATTTTCTGCAGCCTAAAGTCGCCGCAGAAATCCAGCACCCCCGCCGCCCCTGAACAAAAGACCAGCGCAGCCAGGTAAACTCCGAGCCAATCAAAATAACCACACAGAAAAGAAACAAAAATTCAGAGAGCATAAAAAATCAGCTACCAAAATAAATACTGTAAATGAAAGCTTTGTTGAAACAAACATAACATGTAAAAGCCCCTTTAGAACATAAGCATGGGGGAGGCCATCTGTTATCTGATCTCTTATTTTCCTTTTTGTTATATTATTAATAGACATGCAGCTGATTCTTTGTAAGGTTTGTCTTGCAACAAGGTGATGTTTTGTAACATGCTGATTGATCTAACAAGCTCAGTTCTTGCAGAGCTAAGCCACTAATAATCATGATGCATTTGTATAGCACTTCCAAGTTTTCAAATAACTTTGCATGGATTATTTTTGTTATAATTGGAACAAAATCCAGTAAGTTAGTATTGTGGTTGATGAGAAGTTGAAAGGGAGTGATTTGCATAAAGCCATTTAGCAAAGTTATAGCAGCGTCGAGATTCAAACTAGGGCAGTCCTGATTTGCAATACATTACCAGCTCTTGTTGTAGTTTCCGTCATCTGAACTGACAATGACTTTATTTAGGACTTCTGCACCCAATTATGGGTGAGGTAGGGCACATCTCAGGGCATAGTGAGTTTTCAGTCCATGGTTGTGAAGTGATCACATGATCATTGCATATCAATCAATCAATCAATCAATCAATCAATCAATCAACCAACAGGTACTTATATACCGCTTTTCAACACGAAGTTCACAAAGCGGTTTACAGGCAAATAGTAATAATAAAGTTAAATGGCTCCCTGTCCCAAAAGGGCTCACAATCTAAAAAAAGGCAGACCGCCAGCAACAGCCACTAGAAAGACTGCGCAGGAGTGAAGACAGACAGTTACTCTCCCCCTGCTAAATATAAGAGGAACACCACTGGAAAAAGTGCCTCTTGTCCAGTTAGCAGGGGCTAACTGCTAACTGTTATCACCACACGTATTCCACTGGTGTAATCCTTCAATAGGATTGGGCCATCAATAGTATGTATTTTTAAATGCTTCTAAATTCACATACATTTCATGTTCAAATTTTTTTTAAAAAATTATATGGTTTACTTAAAAATCTTATTTGGAAAACAGAAGGGAAATTTTTGTAGGATTTTAAACAGAGGATAATTTAAAATTCAGAACAAATACATAAACAGGAAATAAATCTAAAGAGCTGTTTCGATAACAAACAATGTTGAATGACAATAACGTACTGGTTGATTACAAATATATTCTAAAATAATTAAGCAAAAAGCCCAACACATAACATTAAAGTGCTGTTTTAATTAGTTTATCTACTTGATATCTGCTATTAGTATGCTTTTTAATTGTTGGAATATTGTATGACAATTAGTGTGCTTGTAAAGGTTGGAATGATGGTGAAAGGTTAAATGGTTCACCCATTTACCATTAATAGAAAAGCATCCTGTTGGCTGCAGTGGGAATATCACGTCAAAGCTGCTAACTCATCCTTTGAATTCCCTGTTGTGCTGTCATTGTACAAGTTAGATTAAAGAACCACATGGCATAGTACATTTGAAGGCACAGCAGGTATGAGCTTTGTCATTGTGAATCTGAAGCATTTGGCTTCTGTACATGAATGGCCTGAATAAGCAAAGAATGTGAACTAATTCTACATTTCCACTTCCCCCCTATTTGAAAGTTTGTAGGTGATTCACAGTCCAATCCTATGCTGCCAGACCACCCAGGAGTGCAGGGGTAACCAGGCAGCTACCGCTGCAACCCAGGGTAGCCAGGCAGCTTTGGGAGTCTCTGTGGGGAAAGGGAATGTTTGTCCTCTTTTCCCATAAGAAGGGTGCAGGGTGGGCAATAGGTTTGCTTGCTTCTGCGCTGGCTAAACAGAAGCAAGGGCCTCCACCTGAAGCCACAAGGCCATACTTGGAGGTCGGGAATTGGCGGCAAGAATTGCTGCCAGACCTGCCCCCATTCGACCTCTACCCCTGCCTCTGCCCTGAAATCCCCTCCCACCCTGTCCTGAAAGACCACATCGCTGGCAAGCTGCAAGCTCATGGGTGAATGGTGGTCCCTCTGGCACACCCATGGCTGGCTTTGCCATGCTGCCATCCCAGTGCCGGCAGTACTTACCGCCGGCATTGGAGGTTCTTTAAGGCACTGTGTGCAACACTTGCCCAGGCAGTTAGGGTTCTCAGTCAGGCAGATTGATTGGTCCGGTTGTTAAATAGCTTTGGGTCCATTTATTATTATTATTATTATTATTATTATTATTATTATTATTATTATTATTATTATTATT
>JAJKFI010000003.1:43234157-43254457 GCA_029204185.1 Lerista edwardsae | reverse complement strand
ATGCCAGTTTCAACCAGTTCTGGAGTGTGTGGTGTGAAACTGCAACATCCGCTCCAGCCAACGGTCGTGTCGGAGCCCCCACATTTTTTTTTTATTATTATTTATTGTCATTGTGTTACACAACGAAATTCACTGACACCCGGAGACCAAACCAATACACACACTAAGTTCCCGACACTCCCCCCAACCCCCCATACCATCCACCCCTAAAATTCCTCTTCTAAACACAAACATCCACATAATAGACAATTGTACAGTCCGACTGCCCCTATCTACTGATACTTAAGTTCATTGTTCAATGCTGTCATGGCTCTAGGGTAAAAGCTGTTTATAAAACGTGTCGTCCGAGTCTTGATGTTCCTATATCTTCTTCCAGAAGGCAACAGTTCAAAAAAGTTGTAAGCAGGATGAGAAGAGTCTCTAAGGATATTATGTGATTTCTTTAAACAGCGGGTGGCGAAGATGTCATCAAGGGTGGGTAGCTGAAGCCCGATGGTATACTGGGCCACTTTAATAATTCTCTGTAGTGCCTTTTTATCCCCTACAGAGCAACTCCCATACCATACTAAGATATTATATGTCAGGACACTCTCGATGGTACTACGATAATAGGCCAGAAGTAGACGCTGAGAAAATTTGATCCTTCCAAGCACCCTAAGGAAGTACAACCTCTTCTGCGCCTTCTTCACCAGCATATCGACATTTAATGTCCATGTGAGGTCCAGTGAGATGTAGGTACCCAAGAATTTAAAACTGCTAACCCTTTCCACCTCCTCACCATTTATATACAGAGGCAAATACGCATCTCTTTTTCTCCTGAAATCAATTATGAGCTCTTTAGTTTTTTTGGCATTGAGTGTAAGATGATTTTCTTTACACCACGATATCAGCCCTTGTACTTCCTTCCTGTACGCAGTCTCATTATTCTCATTGATAAGCCCCACCACCATCGTATCATCTGCAAATTTAATAATAATATTGGTACTATCCAGTGCGGTGCAATCGTGTGTATACAGAGAATAGAGGAAGGGGCTCAGCACACAGCCTTGAGGGGCTCCTGTGCTTAATATTAAAGTAGAGGAGTAATGAGATCCCATCCTTACTGACTGTGGCCTGTTCGTCAAAAAATCCTTTATCCACATACAGATCTTCCGGTGTATGCCCACGTTACACATCTTAAGAAACAGCCTACTAGGTAGTATAGTGTTAAAAGCCGAGCTGTAGTCCACAAATAACAGCCTTGCATAAGTACCTTGTTGTTCCAAATGCCGCAGTACCGTATGAACAACAATAGACACAGCATCATCTGTAGATCTGTTGCTCCTATAGGCAAATTGATATGGATCCAAAGTAGATGGAAGACTAGCCTTAACATAATTCAACACCAGTCTCTCAAAACATTTCATGATAACAGGTGTTAGGGCCACAGGTCTATAATCGTTAAGAGATGCCACTACAGACTGCTTAGGGACTGGTACTATAATAGATGTTTTCAAACAAGTTGGAACAGAACACAACAGCAAAGATAGGTTGAAAATATCCGTAAATACTCCAGCCAACTCTGCGGCACAGTCCCTAACAACTCGTCCCATAATTCCATCTGGTCCAGCTGCTTTACGAATATTGACCTTCTGAAAGGCCTGTCTCACGTCAGAAGTTTGCAATAGGAGGGGTTGTATGTCAGTGACATACAATTGACCAGGGACAGCCAATTGCTGCCCCCAAAATTCCCGCCCCTAGCCCAGTGCAAGGGTGGGGGCCGTGCAAAAGGCGGCGAGACTCTAGGGAGCCCCACTGGCATTCTCTGAAATCCAGCTTTCCTCACCACTGATACAGTGTGGTCCCTTTTCCTTCACTGGAGTCAAAGGTAGTTCCTATACGCCTAGAAGCATTTTTTTTCCTTTTTGGAGCTAGGAAGTCTGCTTTCTTCCGATAAAGTGGTTATCTGTCATGCTGTTATAAAGAGGGCACATGCTGTTATAAAGAGGGCACAAAAGATCATTGGATGTCCTCTTCCCTCACTGGAGGATTTGTATAATATGGGATGTAGTAGGAAGATACAAAAAATCTTGAGAGATTCTTCACATCCGGGTCACTCGATGTTTGAGATCTTACCATCAGGAAAAAGATATAGAGTGTTGAAAGCTAGGACAAGTAGATTTAAATATAGTTTTTACCCAAGTGCGGTGATCAGGCTAAATGCAGAGTTTTGAATCTGGTGGTCTTAACAAATGTATACCTCATGGTTGTATGGTACCTATATCCATATTTTTTTAGTGTTGTTTTAATTGTTATTTGTATATGTTATTTGGTGTTGTCCAGTTGTATGATGTGAAGAGCACCTCATTTCATTGTTCTCATACCTTGAGTACAATGACAAATAAATTTCTATCTAATTTCTATCTATCTATCTGTTATTCTAATCCTATAGTCCAGCCCAATCCTATGATCTGGTGTTGTCATGAGGTACAGGAGCACCGAAATGGCTGCTGCTGTATCCTGCAGGGCTGGATCAGAACAAAGCGGGAGCAGAACCCACAGAACCAAGAAGGCTTGTGATGAGCAGAATTGCTCAGGAGGGGCACAGGATTTGGAGCAGCCTCTGTCCCTCACATTTCCTGCATGAAATGCAGTATTCGTCTAGTTAACGCCCATGAAAAAAACAAAACTCCCTTAGAAATGAATGCAGATACAGACATACACAAAATTTAATTTTCTGTTGTTCTGTAGGTTATTCTGTATTCTACTATTTAAAATTTCACATCTCTTGTGCATAAGTGGTTTTAATATTCAATCTAGTGGGTATATTAAGGTCTTTTGTTTGCCTCTGTCTGGAAGGATTAGGAACTTAGCCGTAGCTGGAAATAACAATTGTTTTATTACAGGAGAAGATATTACTATGGAAAGAGTCCACTCATAAGAGAACAGCCTTATGTCTTTTTTGCTTCAGTTAAATGCAAGGCAATTTGGCAATGAGCAAAAACTCTAATATTGGACCTCCTAATTAAAAGAACGAAGTGAGTTGGAAATTTTTGACCACAGTAGGAGGGAATGTTAGAATACTTCATGCATATTGCAGGAATCCTACAGCACAGAAAGAAATCAGATTCTTCGTGCCAAATAGCCCAGTGATCTTCAACCCTTTTTTGTGCTGTGACCGCAATAAATAGATGACCATTATGTGGGAGTGCTGTGCTTCTGGAGTGGGAGGAGGGTGGTGGCAAGGCAGGCTCACCTCTTGGAGGTTTTGGCCCACCTGCCCTCCCCTGCCCAGGCGCGTATCTTACCTGTGGCCCTGGATGGCGCGAGCCATGGGGTGCCGGGCAGCGGCGGGGCGCCATTGCGCACGGTCCGGGAGAGACCACGTGGTTTTTGGCCCTCCCGCCCGCCCACGTTTCCCTTACGCTCGGAAATGGAGCATTTCTGGGGCAAGGGAGGCATGTCTGAGCAATGCACGGGGGCGGGGTGAAGTGGGGGCGCGCGGTTTCAGCGCCAGCCATAGGGCGCGCTCAGGCCTCCATGTGCACCTGCCCCTGCCATCATATGGCTCTGAATGGAGCATGGTGAGGTGGAGCAGCACATGGCGGCGGAGAAACAGCAGAGGGGGCGGAGCTCCTCCTGTCCCTGGGTGGCTCATTGACTGGGTCCACAACTGAATGCTCTGATCCCTGGAAATAAATATTTAGAGAGAGTATAAATATTTAAGAAAATGAAAGATTTGTATTTAGTCACTATAGATAGTTTCTAATACAAATTGACAATTGTAAGGGAGGGAAAAAAAATCCCATGTCAGGGCTTAACTTCCTGGGGCTTAAATTTCCACAGCAAAGAACAAATGTTTAAAATGTAGCCTTCCATCTCATCTAAGCATCTGAATAATGATGAGATAAACATGCATGGAGAAGGAGAATGTCATATTTTTTCATGACAACAACAAAAACTCCTGATGTTTTCATTTGCTTTATTAATTGGAAAAAAAATTAATAGAACAAAAACATGGATGTAAATAGTAGTATGCGCTGGGAGGCTGGAGTTAGCCTGGCATAAGTCACTTGTGCTGGCCCAGGAATGTTGCAAATGCACCATAAAGTATGTTTGCACCACTCTCGGAATCAGGCGCAGGGATACACACTAGCCTTCCTGGCCCTGAAAGTGGTCCAAACACACTTTATGGTGTGTTTGCAGCACTCCTGGGACAGCACAAGTGGCTTATGCCAGCCTAACTCCAGGTTAGGATTGTGCATTCAGCCAGTTAAGCCACCTTGTGTTTGGACCACTTTCGGAGTCAGGGAGAATAGCGCACATCTGTGTGCTGGCCAACCTGACTCAGGGCGCAATCCTAAACTGAGTTAGGCCAGCATAAGCTAAGACAGCAGTTTGGCTGGCACAAGGGACACTGTAAAGTACGTATATTTGGACCACTCTCAGAGTCAGAGAGACCAGCACACAGATGTGAGCCATCCTCCCTGACTCAAGAGTAGTCCAAAAATGCTTTATGGTGGCCCTTGTGCTGGCCAAACTTTGCTGGCCAAATTATGCCGGACTAACTCCAGTTTAGGATTGCGCTCTCAGAGAGTGTTGCAAATGCGCTTTATGGCATGTTTGCGACACTCCTGGACCAGCACAGGCAGGGGCGTAGCTAATGAAAGCGTAGCCCAGTGCAGAGGGCAAAATGTTGCCCTGGAAGTGACGTCACAACAGGAAGTGATATCACAGTTGTATTTTCAGTTTATCTGGGGGTTTTTTTTTTGCCATAACTCTTGATACAGTAAGGATATTACACTCTGGTTTGTGTCATTGTATTCTGCATTAAAGTACCTTTCCAATGCTATATAACATGATGGTATTATTCATACATACCAAATTTTTCATAATTTTGTCCATTAATATCAAGCTTGGCTTGTTACCCTCCTAAAGCTTGTTGCCCGGTACAATTGCACCCCCCTTCACGTCTTTAGCTATGCTCCTGACTCCAGGTTAGGATTGCATCCCAAATAGTTTTAACTTCTTCATAAAAACATTTATGTTGATAAGCAAATTCTTCTTCTAGCATTACAGTACTGATTTCATTTGTCAATATTCATACTATATTTATTTTGGCAATATTGAAGTATTAAAGGCAAATTAGTCATGACATTGTTTGGCCCTTTGTGTTTTATTTGTTAAATCACAACAATGCGGAGCACAGCATGGAAGGGATATTTGACAGTTTATTCCTCTCCATCAAAGTAGCATCTAGAGCTACAGTCCTGATCTAAATTGGGTCCCATGGCTGCCATTTAACATATGAACAAAAAATTCCTAGGATCAAATGACATATTTAAAATAATATCTAGTTTGGCCCAACAGCACCAGTGGTTGATTCTAGGTGATGAAGAGAACGTTTTCACTGCAGTTTTATGTCTTATTTCAATGTTAACTGAATTAATAATAATAAAAATGCCAATCCCAAACAGGAGACTGTCATAAATTCATCTCGAGTTAAAGAATGGAACTGTGTTTTTCTCTTAATCAGGAATAAACCCTCTTTCTCTGGAGAACTAAGCAGATTAAAGTTCGGGATTAATTTTCTGTAGGCATCTTGGCATACAGATAATACAGACACTGGCACTAAAATTTAATCCAGGGTTACTGCTGTTGAAAGTATGACAAATATAGGGAGCGGTTATTTAAGATACTGTATCAGAGTAATACTTGAAAATTCTGGGTTTCTCTGTAAGGTAGAATTTACCACTTGTAATTTGTGAAGTCATCATATTAGGAGTATGCTGTAGGCCAGAAATTTTCAACCGGTAAGCTGCAACTGGCAGTGGCATTCCTAGAGTGGCAAAATGCTAAGTTTTGCAGGATCCTATGTAAAGCAGGCTTTCCCCCTCTCCTTCAGTGCCATTCCACAGCTTAGAGAGCTGACTTGGAAGCTTTGACTATTGAAGGGGGGGGTAGTAGAAGCCGGTGGGAGCCAAGTAGAGTAGTGCAGAAATGGATGATCACCAAAGTCCAGCCAGCCTGTCCTTGGGAAAATAATCCATAAGGAGATCCTGGCTGTCAAGAAGTTTTTTTTGTGGGTTCCTTTTGAGCAAGATGCTTACCACTCCCCTGACACCAGAATTTTTAAGGTAAAATTTTTTAAGGTTTTTAAGGTAAAAGAATTTTCAAGGTAAAAGAAAAGTTTATTAAGGAGTCATATTGACTATACAAAAAGATCAACATCTCACCATCAACAAATTTCATATTCTAAAGGAGACAGCATGCATATGTAACAAAAAATAAATGACCTCTCAGTACCTTACATCGACGTGGTGGCGCAGCGAGCTAATCCACTGTTGCTGGACTTTCAAGCGCAAGGTTGGGAGCAAGACTGCGCGACAGAGTGAGCTCCCGTTGCTTGTCCCAGCTCCTGCCAGCGTAGCAGTTCGAAAGCACCTAAATGCAAGTAGATAAATAGGGACCACTTCGGTGGGAAGGGAACGGCGTTCCGTGTGCTACAGTGTAGAGTCATGCTGGCCACATGAGCACGGAAGCTTGTCCTCAGACAAAAATGCCGGCTCTACAGGCTTTGAAATGGAGATGAGCACCGCCCCCTACAGTCGGTCACAACTAGACCATTCAGTTGTGGGGAAACCTTTACCTTTTACCTTACATCAGTAGCATGGCCAGTTGTTAAACTTCTCTCAGTAGTTCTGCTCCAAGATCAATACTTCTAACTGGATAACACCGTGTTGGCCTGCCCTTGATTGAACTCTCAGCCCATTTTATAAATGCCTTAGTCTCTACCCCTTTTCAACAGCCAATCATTGTCCTTCCTCTACACAGTAGATGCTGGTGATCATCCCTCTCCCAGGTGGCAATCAATTACTTTCATTCTCTTTAAAGACTCCCACATATAAAGGCCAAACTCCCAAATTATTGTAACATGTTATTTAACTGCTTCCTATCTATGACACTGGCTAAGGTCATTTTATGATGATGAGAATGTGGACAGGTAAAGGGAGGCTGAGCTGTGCAGAAGGCCAAGGAGTGGACTTTAAATGGACCTCAGAACAAGCCCTGCTGGGCTGGACTAAAGGTCCATCCAGCCAGTGGCATTATTCACCCGGTATGCTGGGCGGGACTTACCTTTGAACGGCAGTCTGCCTGTTGCGTCATGCCGCGTTCCGCCGCGTTCCCGCCCGCCAGAGCAGTGTGACGCAACGGGCGGCCTGCCGCTCAAAGGTAAGTCCCGCCCAGCGTACCGGGTGAATAACGCCACTGCATCCAGCCCACCATTGGGCCTAATCAGCAATCAGAGAGGTTACTTTGGAAAGCCCCAAATAGGTCACAGCACTTCCATATTTGTTGTTCTGTAACTTTTGGCACTGAAAGATATACTGCGCTTGGACTTGGAGGCTCTGTTTAGCTATCATAGTAAACATTAAACGTGATGTTAAGGCATAGTGACACGTTCAAGATTCTCTGTAATATAAAAAGTGACACGTGGTGTGCTGCGGGCTAGTCACCCTTGCACTAAATTCAAAGTAAATTAAAAGTTTTCCTTTTTTGTTTTTGTAATATATGTAATATTTGTATTCATGATTTTAAAAAGCTGTCCAGTTTTGAAAGCATTTGTCAGCATGAAAGCATTTCGCGGTCAGTATTTTAATATCGGGCGGATTGTGTAATTTACACTGCCTTAGAACTCTCTTGTATTTGTGAGTCAAACTTTAACTGTGTTCCAGGAAAACTGCACAAAGGCTGCATTTGTTCTTCTTATGTGACTCCACTGATTCAGTTCCAAGCAAGTTCACTGTAGCTATCCGACACAGAAAAGAGAAGTAGATTTTTTTATGAAGGCTAGTCAGATCAGCTGGCTTGCAAAACATGCAAAATAAGTACTGATGTACTTCTCAAACAGCTTAGCACCAGGATACACTTTTTAAAACAACAATCTAATGACCAGGGTTCTGTGTTCCTGAGGCTGCAAGAGACCTTACATATATTGTGTATAGATGGTTGGTAGACTCTCTCTTGAAATGGAGTTCAAGGACTGTTCCCCAAAATGTTTACAGTCGTTCTAGGGTACCCAGAAGACTGGAGAGCAAGTTGTGCAGTTAGGGACTTTCAGACAAAAGTCTGAAACTGGACTCACACGTGATCTATGGCATGCCAATTACGAGAAAAAGAAAAGAAAAAAATGATATTTTAATTTGAGGATATGGAGATTACCTCATACCACAGCATTCCAGCTAATAATTTTCTTTTGCAAGTGGACAATGGCATTTGCAAAGTTTTTTTTTTAAAAAAAAATGTTTTTCAAAAGCATTTTGTCATCCACCAAAAATTGGTGTGCGACCTACTACAGAGTCCCGACACACAGTTTGGGAAACACTGCCAATTAGTGTTGGATATGGCCATGTGACCTGGCTGCATCTGTACTAATCGGGATTGGGCTGTCAGTCTAATTCGTTTCTTAAAAATATTTTTTAAGAATATTTTTAAGAATATCCATGTCTTCGTAAGGTAGCATTTTTGAATCATTAGTACAATATGAAGGCCCTTTGCAGATACTTAATAATTAATTTTTGTCTTTTGTTTGGCTTCAAGGATATAGTGTTTTCTGCTTATTCAAGAAGCCATTCTATGTAAAAATTGAGATGTTCATTTGGTGACACTGCAGCTTGTTTAGTACCTATGTTTGTCATACTTTTAATAAATCACAATTTTACAGTGGATACTTTGACAACTCCAACTCATTTCATTGGTCTTCATCCTAGATTTTAATATTTTACTGTGGAATAGTTATGCTAGTGTTTGTAGCAAAACCTACAAAAAATCTTGCAATTCCTTAAAGACTAACCAGTGTATTTCAGCATAAGCTTTTGTTGACAACAGCCCATGTCATCAGATGCCAAGGTATTAACCAGGTTAGGTTTTAACATACAGTAATTCAGCCTAAGTACTTTTTCTGTGTCTGTCTCACAGGGCACAATCCTAAACTGAGTTAGGCCAGCGTAAGTTAAGGCAGCAAAGTTTGGCCAGCACAAGGGCCACCGTAAAGTATGTTTTGACCACTCTCGGCATCAGAGAAGCTGGCACACAGATGTAAGCCATCCTCCCTGGCTACAAGAGTGGTCCAAACGTGCTTTATGGTGGCCCTTAAGCTTTGCTGGCTTAGTTTATGACAGCCTAACTCCAGTTTAGGATTTCGCTCTAGAGATGCTTCCAGTAGCTAGCCACAAAAATTGTAGGTAGCCAAATTGGTCCATTAGAAAAATAAAATCCAAGAGCTGCATCTGGTCATACTTTATTCAGTTCAGTCAAAATGGCACAAATATTTTAAATAAGATTTTGACTATCTAGCAAATATTTCAGTATCTGTGACCATCCCCTGAACTTGTAATTGGAGCTCTGATTCAATTGCTGATGTTGGAAAATCCCCAGTAAAATGGACAAGGTTTAAAACTGTTTAGCACTAGTGGCTAGTGTTTGTTTTTGTTTTTAAATTACGTAATAGAACAAAATCAGTGGGTTTTGGATCTTTGTGAACTTTAAAGACATAATCAGTCATCTTCTGCAATAAAGTAGTTGTTTTGATAACCTAATTCTTTGGACAAGCTGCCTAAGCTACAGAGACAAAAAGTGTAAAGTGTAAACTTAAGTCAAATTTTCAAATGCCAACATACAAAATTCTGTATTTGAAACCAAGATCAAAGGGATGGTCCACTTGTGAGTTGAAAAAAATAGTACTTAAAATGTATAGAATTTTGTATGTTGGGATTTGAAAATTTCACTTAAGTTTACCCTTAACACACAGGTTCTATGCAGTTACAGAGGGGAAAAAAGGTCCTTTGTTGTAGAATTCTTGTAACCATCTGTGTGGCTCTTCTTGCCAACACATTCCCTTGTGTATGGGAAATGATATGCTTGAAATGTTATATTGATCAAAATGCTTCACACTCAGAATTGGCAAAGTTTATATGATCACTTTTCCAGAATATTCACATGGGAAAGTGAACCAGTATGTTTTCTCTGAACTCTTGAGGTCCCAAGGAAAAGCAAAATTGCTTCTGCTCCAGAAAAAACAAAGTTGTATGCCTCCCCTCATCCTAAAAAAGTTCAATTGCAACTAGAATACCAAGAATAAAAATGAGAAATAACATAAAATTATGATTCAGTGTGGTCTATGCATTGTTTTGAAGCTAGTCGAGTTCCATAGAATACAGGCATGCCCTCGAATCTTCTCGGGCTCCGTTCCAGACCCCACCGTGGATTCCTAAAACCATGGGGATTCCGGTTCCCCTATCTTTTTAATAGATGTCCCAGTATCCATGGATAACAGAAACCGTAGATACCGAACCAGTGGATACTGGGGAATGCCTGTTACATAATAATTAAAAAAAACCTAACTAGACCTGCTAAAGGATGACTGGACTGGAGACTTTGTACTTCATTCTTTACAATGGTACTTGCAAAGTGTTTTTTTAAAAATATATATTTCAAAAATACTTAGTGACGTACCAAAAATTGGCTAGTGACCCACTGTTCTGACTCTGAGAGTGGTCCAAATGAGCTTTACGGTGTCCCTTGTGCCAGCCAAACCTTGCTGGCCTCAGCGTGCTGGCCTAACTCCAGGTTAGGATTGCGCACTCAGTTCTTTTGATACCAAGAGGTCCTGGGGCTGAATATTAATTTGAGGCTTTTCTTCCTTCACTTCTCAGAGTGCTCCGTTAGTCATTGTTGATGTGGCCCCTCTCATACGTGAGGTCTGGAGTAGTTGTGCCCCCACTCCAAAGGCCTTGATGTTCGCATAAGCCAAATGCTAAGAGGGCATTTCATTTCACGGCTAGTATTGTAAACTGCAGCTAGTTTGAAGAGGAAACACAAAACATTACATTTTAATTCCCACTATGTGCATTGTGTAGCTAATGCACAACGAGTGTTATGAAGTGTAAAGCAGTTATAGCAAAGTTTGTGAACTGTAGTTGGCAGGAATAGCTTGTTTGGGACTAATCAAATGCAGCAGGCTGAAGTTTTATTTTTCAGAAGGAATAATGCAAGTTTAGATCATTCAAAGACCGAATAGGAGAATAGGAATAGAAGTTGCCACTTTTGTGCAGTAACTGTGAAATCTTGGCAGTGGCTTAAAGACTGGTCTGAATACTCTTGTGTGCTGGCAGTTTTACAGTTCAGTCTGTAAAATTTACTTGCCATATTTACAGAACCTTTTTCACACTTACTTTGCATTATGGGAGGTATTGGAGCTCTCCTCGTGGCACTGTTTTGTGGCACTTCACAAGAGCATACCGTTGCAAAAATCTTCTTAAATATTATTCTTAGGTAGTCTTTTTGCCAGTGTGGCGTTCCGCAAGGAGGGAAGAGCGCTAAGTTTTGCATGGCTCTGCAACTTGCTGTGAAAGTTGTCCCTCCTCCTCACTCTTGGGACCATTCCACAGGGAGAGGACAAAACCAAGGACATGCCTCCACATTGCTTTCAGCCCTTGAAATGGCCCCAAGAGCGAGGAGGGAGCAAGCAGGTTAGATTGACTGGAGTCGGCATGTTGTGATTTTCTTGAAGCTTCCGGGGCACACAAATATGGCTGACTCAGATCTTTCACGCCAATGAGGATTGCTGCGAATTCACGAATAAAAATCTTCCTGCACGTGTGTAAAAGTTAATATCAACTTTTTAAATCATGTCTGTGTGTTCTGCATACGGGTGTGCGAATTGCTTTACGAAAAATGGGATTTAATTTCCATGGAAAGGTTCATGTATTCACATTACATCGGTATGTAATATTTCCCCCCTCCTTTTTCCCCCCTTCCCATTTACACGTTTTTTCCCGCCTTCCATTTTCTACTATAATATTTTTGAAATTCTGAACATTAACAGAATTTGTTTTATGGGGGGGGGGTGAGTGTAGAAGTTAAAAAAAATACTCTTAATAGCCTAGAAGTAAAAAAGAATTACTCTCATATTGACAACTACCTGTGTTATGAAGAGATTTTAATGTAATTTTCCTGCATATTTATCTAATTTTCGCCCACCCTCCCCTTTTTTTCTTTCCTTCCCGTTCACACTTTATTTTTGGTTGTGTAGATTTCAAAAAATAAGTCTGTCAAAACAGTGTAATCCGAGTTTAAATAGACAACAAGTGGCATTTTGTCCGGTGTGTTCAGTAATATAATTATGCGGAATTAAACCTTGTAAGTGCATATTAAATCATAATATGGTTACCAATGATGTTTCTACACAATCACACGTTTTTATTTTGGTAAGTTTTTATTTCAGGAGTAAATTATTAAGTGCTAAACATCACGCGAAAAGCAATCTGAAATGCTTGGAATAAAGATTGTTTGGGGCACACAAACATGGCCGCTATGCCCGCCCCCTGGCTTCACTCGATTCCTATCAATTCAACAGGGATGCCGACTCCAGTCAATCTAACCTTTTTGGGAGGGAGGGACCCGCCCATCCTCACCATGTCACTGTTCTCTCCCCACCCCATTCCACCTTGGCTCTTCCCTCCTTCCTCCCCTGTGCTGCTCCAGCATGCATTATTCCCTGTGCTGATAGGACAGTGCACATCTTCCCACTGGCAGGCCTGGAACCTGTGCTGCCGCAACATGCTTTCCGTTTGTGACGGTCTGTGCCAGGGGGATAGGATTGAGCCATATGTTTTCTATATTAAACTAATGAGAGAAATGCCTACCCTGGCCTTAAGAACATGAGAAGAGCCCTGCTGGATCAGGCCAAAGTCCCATCTAGTCCACCTTATTGTATCTCACAGTGGCCCACCAAACGTCTCAGGGATCACATGAGACAACAAGAGGCTGCATCTTGTTGCCACTCTTCTTGCACCTGACATTCTGAAGTAGCCTACCACTAATGTAAGGAGGTTGCACCACCCATCATGGCCTATAGCCCACAATGGACTTTTCCTCCAGAAATCTGTCCAGTCCCCTTTTAAAGGCACCTAGACCCGATGCCATTACCAAAGAGTTCCACACATTAATTACCCGCTGGGTAAAAAAAGATTTTATCCATTGTAACTGTCCCAACACTCAATGTTAGTGGATGTCCCCTGGTTCTGGTATTGTGAGAGAGGGAAAAGAACCTTGCTCTATCCACTTTATCCATCCCATGTACCATTTTGTACGTCTCAATCAAGTCCCCCCTCAGGCATCTTTTTTTCTAGACCGAAGAGCCTCAAACGCTGCAGTCTTCAGCTTAGAGGTGCTCCTAGCATCTAACAATATTCTGTTCTTTGCTGCATCTGCAATTCTGTGCACAGGATATGCATGAGAAAGTCCCATTGGTTTGAAGTTTGATATATAACTTGATATGGGATTTCAGGCATTGAAACAGAAAAAAAGAATTCATTTCTAGTAGTAAAGTAAAACCTTTGTTGTGTATCCAGTGCTAAATGTTGAGAATGATATGAAGTTCAAGGCTGATGTGTGAATTTCTCTTTTTATCTGTTCTAGGTAAGTTCCTGAATGAGAATATGAAGAACTGACATTTCAACCTTATCACCATGTTGCAAAAGGTAGTCTGGTATTTCATGGGGCTGAAACAAGGGAGTCAGCCTCATAAATATGTGGCGAAAAATGCGGTTAACAACTTGCTTAAATTATTCTTAAGTCTGAGCAAACAAGCATAGTACAAAATTAAAAGGTCATGATTTCCTAGTTTACATGTCATTCTTAAAATTTTTTACTGTTACACTTCAATTCATGTGTGAGCAGGACTGGCCCAAGCAAATGCTGCCCCCCTTATCTGATAATGTGCCACTCTCAGCTCCGCACATTCCCCAATGTTTTAGCTCAGCATCCTTCTCCACATTTCTTCTTCTTCTCTGTCTCCCTCTTCCTTTTCCAATCCAGGCAGGAGGAGGAGCAGTGGAGATGAGTAGGTGGACAGAGATGAGTGTCCCCCATCAATCTTTTGCTTGAGGCTACCTCTTCAGGTGGCCTTACGAATTGGCAACCCTGTGTGTAAGTTTCCAGTAATAGACCAAAAGCAATTGCCCTCTTTCAGCTCTGATTCACGTACTGATAATGTGAATGTCTGTACAAACAGAATTGGGCCCTGGGAAACTTTTCAGAATGGCAGATTTCTGGAGATAGATGCAGTGTAATAAGGCAGGAGTCTCTGGTTAGATCAGGAACCTCCAAACTATGGCCTGGGGGCCACATCAGGACCACTACAAGATTTTATCTGGCCCACAGCAAGGTATTTTTTTTCCCAGCCACACAGTTGGACAGTTACCATGTGCAGTTCTGTTTGCCCCACTCCTTTCCCTATTGCCAGAGCGGCGTCAGCCTGGCTAACCCTCATTTTCAGTCACCTGGGCCGTATGCTATAAGACCCTGAAACCATAATTATTCAATTACTCTCAGTTTCAGCATGGCACTATTAATTTGTAATTGTCACATTTCTCTTTTGTTCAGAATCATATCATGCTGATTACGAAAAAGATCCAAGTAAAACTTGTTCATTCATAAAACTGATTTTTTTTTGTTCCATGAAAATGTGTAAACTGTACTATGTGGCCTTCATACTGAAAAGTTGGGTTTTCTGTAGAAGGAGCTGCTGTCCAGGACTCTATAAAGAATACTCAGTTTACCTGGGTGGAGGGGAATTTTTATTCTGCCTCCAGAATCTTCTGTTGAGTTCTTGTTTCCTTACTATTACTCATATGGCACTTTGTCTATAAAGCTTACTATAAAGTTGGCAGATTTACCATCCTATCTGAGTCCTTAAGAGATGACATCACTACATAACCTTGGAAGAACCAGTGTGTCATCTTCTGTACTCTTTAGACAAACAGTCTTTTGCCAGCCAGATGATTACTTAAGTATGTAAGTGCTTGCTGCGTGATGGAAGGATACAACTGAAGAAAAGCTGTTGATATAATGTAATGAGATTTGTGTCTGCAAATCAGAACATCATCTCCACTGTAATTTTGTTTTCAAAAATTACAAGAGTGGGCTTTTTTTTTGTTTTTTGCATTTTGAATATCCTTGGAAATAATATATACCCAACTGGAATTGTGCTCCAGATATTGGTTACAATGAACAGCCATTTCACCAGAAAAAAAGAGGAAAAAAGTAAATTGGCTTAAATCCAAATAGAATGTTTCATTGCCAGATCTATCAGGTAAAAATACTGTCTCTGTGTTGCTGGGTTTATTCAGCAGACATTAGCTATCCTCCCTTCATCTCAGCTTTTTAGATTAACGTAATAATTCAGCAGTGGACAATTAAGCACTGGTTCACTGCACTGGTTCACACATCATATTGGTGCCAGGACATGCCTAGCCACCACCAAGGCTATAAAGATGCTGTTTCTGTGAACTGGCTCAACATGAGCACTTTACACACATCTGCCACACTTCCTGTAATGGCAGAAATGCTTTTTGTAACTACTGTCATTGCAGAAACGTTGTTGAAAATTTGTTTAGAACTCATGTCATGGAGCTGGTTCACCCGCGTGACAGCCTCTTTACAAAACAAAGAAAGGGATGAGCTAGAGCTGCGCCTCATAAAATTCTCCAAAATATTGGCCCTTTAAAGTAGTACAGGTGTGCCTCAGTATCCACTGATTCAATATCCACGTTTGCAGCTATCCATGGATACCATGGATACTGGGACTCCTATTAAAAAGATAGGGGAACATTAAACAAGTCTCTTTTTTATCTTGTTGCAGCAAAACCACTTATGTTCCCCTTCTTTAAAAAGGCATCCCCAGTATCCACGGTTTCAAGTATCCATGGTGCGGTCTGGAACGGAACTCTAGAGGATACCAGGGCATACCTATACTAGAACTTGTCTTAGCTCACAGCATATACCTTTTAAAAGAATTAACAATACCAGGAAACTCAGTTATTCTCTTAACAACAGTTACCAGTATAACAAATTGTGATGCTTGGTATGTGTAAGAATGAATGTCTCTTCTTCGTTACATGGTCAAGACATGAAAGTGCTTCTGCGAGTCATGGCCCCAATCCTATCCAGCTTTCCAGCACCAATACAGCTACAATGCATTCCCACCCACCCCCTGCACAACAGGATGCAGTGCATGCCCTATTGGCACAGCTTAATCGGCACTGGAAAGTTGGATTGGATTGGGCCCCCTACTCTATTGGATAGGGTCACGCTGTTGTAGTGATGGTTGGCAAGAGAGTTTTATGGTCATAAATGGATTCTCCACTTGGTTTTGATCTTCACCAAAGGGAAAATAGTGGATCATACTGTGTGGTTAATAGTATAATATGGAAGCTCTAAATGTGTAGAAGAGACAAACATCAGTTGCGCTCCTAGCTAGCTGGCCTTAAGTGTCCCCCACAGCAATAGACCACAGCCATTCCCCCAGACATTGCACCCTTGTGAACAATAACAGTCTCCTCTTGGGCTATGATGATGGAGGTGACTAAGTTACCACTTCGCACTGAACGCACTCTTTGGACTCTGCCAGAGATTTCTTATCATATAAAAGAAGAATTTGATTCATGGAAGACCTGTTTTAAATATTGCTACCAAGTATGGGTTTCATATGTTGGTGTGCTTTATATATTGTCGTAGCTCTGATAAATATTCTAATCATAATATCTAAATTAATTTTGAAAATGTCTACAGTTACAGATTTCTAGATGAATTCACTTATTGTTAACATTCTTGCAGTACTTGAAATTGTGTTGTAGAGCTTTCCGGGAGCCGAGATAAATTCTCTGAAAACAGTGTGCACTAATTTTGGATTCTGCTTGGAATTTTGAGCTTCAACACAAGCATTTTATAGTATAAAACTTTCAATTTCTATATTTTTACTAAGAAGGGAATGTGAAGGATATTAACAGCACAATCCTACACGTCTTTTCAGAAATACATCATAGAGCCCAATTCTACCCATGTCTACTCAGGAGTAAGTCCCATTATAGTCAATGGGACTTACTCCCAGGTAAGAGTTGATAGGATTACAGCCTTACTGAATTCAATGGGATTTAGAGCACAATTCTAAACTGAGTTAGGCTGGCATAAACTAAGACAGCAAAGTTTGGCCAGCACAAGGGCCACCATAAAGTGTGTTTGGAGTACTCTCGGGGTCAGGGAGGATGGCTCACGTCTGTGTGCTGGCCTCTCTGACTCCAAGAGTGGTCCAAACATACTTTACAGTGGCCCTTGTGCTGGCCAAACTTTGCTGGTTTAACTTATGCCAGCCTAACTCAGTTTAGGATTGCGCCCTGTGTCCCAGCTAAGTCTTTATGGGATTGCAGCCTAAATGTTTTCAGATGCATGTTCTAATATCAGTGCATAGTTCAAAAAACAACATGCACAATCTTTCCATGAATAATAAATTTTCTGTGAATTTTGTTCATACAGTTTATCCTGAATTAAAATTTGTGGCTCATTTGGAAGGGCTGCAGGGAATTGCTCTAATGATAAAAAGATGAAATTATAGTGATCTGTTTCAGGCAATTTAATTTATTGCAACTGACGTACCGTTAGTACTCAGAAAGCTAAAAAGCTTCCTGTTGCAAATGCATCTTAACCTCTTTCTCCCATTGCTTTGCTATAATAATGTGAAGTCCATTTCCACTGACTGACTTCAGCTGAGCACATTAGCTTCAAAAGCTAATCTTCCTGCTGCTGAAGAAATGAAGATTATTTCAACATTGTTGAGCAAGGAAGACTAATGTTTTACAATACAGGTAGATTATCCCTTATCTGGACTGCTTGGGAAAGGAAGGTGTCTGGATTTTGGATTTTCCTGGATTTTGGAATAATTGCATAAATATAATGAGAAATGCTTCCACTTGCTCTTTTCACTGCTACCCACTGCTGGCCTCTTAGACATCACAGAACAGAAAATAGAATTTACAGCCTGTACGTGGGAATGAGCACTAGACCTTCTTTCTACAGAAAGTCTAAAAAACCTCTTGGACAAAGATGTATAGATTTCAGAATAGTCTGGATTTCAGATGTCCAGATAAGGGATAATCTACCTGTATACCTACTTACTTGGACCACTTCACTAGGAATAGACATGGATGGCTAAAGGTTCAGATTGATTTGAAAACTGTATAAAAATGAAAAAAATTTCCCATGCTAAAGCAATTGCCGACAGTGGCTTACAAAGCTCCATAATAAATGTTGTGATGAGGTAATATCTATTACCTGTGGTCCAAAGTAGTGCATCTGTCCTGTCCCCTCATTCTGTTGCGTATGTAGGCCCAGTCAGAATGTGGTTCTTTTCATGCTATTTTCCTTTCTTGTATGGTTTCTTCATTCCTGTGTTACAAGAAAGGCATGAAGTGCATCCAAGGATGGTCAGCAAAACAACAACTAGAGGTGTTTGAACATGGTGTTATTTCTTTTACTCAGATGTAAGCCCATTGTGTTCCATAAGACTTGGGCTGTAATTCTATCTTGCTGACCGGAAACAGACACCTCTTATAACTCAAAAATAGGCTTAAGAACATAAAAAGAGCCCTGCTGGATCAGGCCAATCTAGTCCAGCTTCCTGTATGTCACAGTGACCCACCAGTTGCGCACAAGTCAACAAGATTCCTGTATCCTGTTGCCACTCCCCTACATCTAGCATTCCCAGGTAGCCTACTTCTAATGTAAGGAGGTTGCACCACCCATCATGGCCTATCGCCCAGGATGGACTTTTCCTCCAGGAATCTGTCCAATCCCCTTTTAAAGGCACCTACACTAGATGCCACTGCCACCTCCTGTGACAAGGAGTTCCACAGTTTAATTACCTGCTGGGTAAAAAAGTATTTCCTTTTATCTGTTCTGATTCTTCCAACAGGCTTGAGGTCATAGCACTTGCAACACGAAAACTGGCCAGAACTATAATGCTGCTTACTCTTCAGATATACCAGTTTCTAAAGGTCATTGTAAAATGAGAGTTCTGTTTGTTGTTGTTGTTTGCTTGACTTTGAAATCTAAAGCGTGATGATGTAAGTGGGGATGGGGGCTGAGGCTTGATTGCATTAGTATATGATAGATGATTTGTGGTTACTGGTTGACATGACTTAGCTGGCTCAAGGCCATTACATAAACTCTCTGCCTTGTGACATCTACCTACCAGCAGCAAATAGGTTTATTTTGCTTTTTAAAGAGGTCATAAGGAATCTTATGTGTTCATAAGGACATAAGGAATCTTCATGTATTTTGTCAATATTGCTTTTCCATCCTCTCTTAATGGGTCAGAGTGTATATTTATTTATTTATTTATTTATTTATTTATTTATTTATTTATCTCATTGCATCTTTTTAAATTTTTTCCACCTTTCATAATAGTGATCACCCTATGTATTATACAAATTGCCAGTGATCAGGAAAAAAAAAAGACAAATGAGGAGTTGTCTGTTTCCTTCAGTTTGTTGCTGCACAGTGCTTTCAGAATTCTGTATACAAGGTCATGGCTATATATATATTTCATAAGATGCTAAATAAAAATAGGGGTAAAAATTTTCAGTTTATTAAATAAGCCTGGTGCTTCAGGCAGGCTTCAAACTCAGTATGCTGAATGCTGCCTGAAAGATAATATTTGCATGGCTTTCCACTGGATGTGCTTTTCTGGTAGAGGTAAAAAAAGAGTAAGAAAAATTAGGAGGGATGTGGAATCTTGCATGGTAGTTGACGAGTCACTAAAAATCCTCTCTCTTTTGTGAAGGTGAATTTAAGGACAGGGGAAGGCCTTGAAGTCAGTAGAGGCTGCTCTTAAGTTAGTGGACTCCATTTAAATCTAAGTGTTTCCATTTATGCTTGCTGTGTAGAAGTCTGATGGTCTTAAAATTGTTCATGAGTCTCCTTCCAAGTCTGCAAGTCAATTTACAGATTTGAAATATTAGCTGCTATAGCCTGACATGCTATTGCCAGATTCTCTTTTGCCCTTATATCTGCTTTAAAACATAAATCCTGCAGTAAGTGGCAACTAAATGGACACTGTTTTTTATTCCGAGTATGAGAATATGCAGGTTTTGCCAGTTGGATCACTCTTCAAAGAAAACAGGAGTTGGAGGAATACTTTCTTCCCCTGGCATTCTTCTTTTTAATATTTTTTTAATCATGCCAGAAGATGGATTCTATAAGTATGCTTCTTTTGATCCATTCAGTCTACAATTCTGCAAGAGAAATTACCGTTATTCCAATGTCATAGAGTTGGAGGCAGTGGTGTCATCTACTCTCTCGCAAGCCGGAACGCTGGGCGGGACTTGAGTGATTGACAGGCTGTCGTTTGACTTCCGGTTTCTTCGCGCGCCCCGCGCGGCTTTCCCTCGCCTCGGAGGGGGTGCCTGCTCGCCCAGGCACCC
>JAJKFI010000003.1:43203042-43232700 GCA_029204185.1 Lerista edwardsae | reverse complement strand
TATTATTATTATTATTATTATTATTATTATTATTATTATTATTATTATTATTATCCATTAGCATATGCACAGTCAAAATGATAAAAAGATCACAAATATCACAGACTGGTCATTTGTTGGCAATTCAAGCTCTAACTAATCTGCGTAAGATATATGATGTTCCCAACAACGTAGTTTTTTCTAGGTCAGATGTTCTTATATCATTAATCTTCAGAGTTTCTAGATGTTTTTGTAGATTTTTCGAAATAGATCCAAGTGCCCTGATGACAATTGGCACTACTTTGGATTATTATTATTATTATTATTATTATTATTATTATTATTATTATTATTATTATTATTATACACATCTAATCTGACCCTAAATAGAAACTGAGGTTGAGATAGTAATTTGAGATTTAGCCTTAGGCAATGTGTTCTCAAAATTTTTCTTTATTGCTCTATGGTGACTGAGTGGGCATAGCTGTCACCATCTGAAGCACTCGGAGATGGCATCAATATTGCCAAGCTCTGGAGTGCCAAGCAGTTGCAGACCCAGCCAATGGGCTGCCCAAGGACAGAAGAGGAGGCGGTCCACCCCTCCACTGTTTCCCTGCCCCTGTGCGCCTCTCCACTCCACCCCCATGCCACACCAGCCTCTATTTTGGGGCTGTACGATAGCAGGTGGGTCAAAACCATTCGCCCCTTGGCAAGGCAAGGTGCCTCATTGCCACCCGCATCCCGCTCCAGGAGCGTAGCACCCAGTGCTTTTGTCCCCACAGACAAAATGGTAAGTCTGCGACTGGTGCCAAGGGGGAATGTGAATGGACAGAGACTGGCTGTGGGATTCAGGGCCCAATCCTATCCAACTTTCTGATGCCGATGCAGCTGCAATGTAGCCTTGAGGAAGCCTCGCTGACTCCCTCTCCACCACACACTCATCAAACACATACCCATTGGGACGGATTCATTAAGATTGGGAAACTGGATCGGATTTGGCCCTCAGATGTTGCCAACATGGATCAGCCTGTCCAAGCCTGAGATCCATAACGTGGATCACGGTGTTGTGGCCACTGCACGGCAATCTTGTCCAGCAGGGGTTGTAAAGTATCCCTTTTTCTGTTTTGTGTTAAAACTGTTGGGAATAAAATCCTTTCCTGTTGCAAAACCCCTTGTCCATCCAGAACCAGGATGTGGGGTTAGTTCCTTGGGAGGAGAATGGGGAGATGACCAAATCTTATATTCTGCCAGATCTTGTTACTGTGTCTCATCGCCACAGCTTGGTGGATTCATCAACTGCATTTCAAGTTCTGGCTTGGAATACATTCAGATTAATATTTGTATTGGGGTGTGAATATGGTAATTTGATTTGCAGGGAAGAGAGAACTTATCTAAAGTCAGCTCCATAGATTTGACTAATGCTGGCTGTTTTTGCAAAATGGATTTTAAAGATATGATTCTCTAAAACAGGGGTCAGGGAACTTTTTTACCTTTTACCCCAAAATATATTTAGATATGCCAACGTTACCCCCTTGACGTTACCCCCCCCCCCGCCAGAACAAAAGAAAAAAAATTACATATTGGAACCCATTGCTTTTTATTTGATTAATTAATGAGCTTAATTAATGCTATGTAAATATGAAGTTGTAAAGAGTTTGGGTACACCTGCAGACCTTGAGAGAATAGAATTCAACCCTTCTGGGTTACAACTAGCTTAACTTTTTGACAACAGTTTTAGGTGCTTGGACTTAAGATTTCTCTCTATAATGAATTCAGATTGGGTCTGTCTGTCTGTCTCTCTCTCTCACTCTCACTCTCACTCTCACACACTCACTCACTCACACACTCACTCACACACACACAGGCCAGCAACAGCAGTTCTGATTTTGTTTTTGTTTTCTGCTGTTCGCCTTGCCTCGTTGCCTCCCGCCTCTCTTTGTGTCCCTGACTCCCTGCGCAGGCACAGGCACCCCAGCCCTCCCCCCGCTCGCCCAGCCGCCCGCCCCACTCCTTGGGACAGGAAGACAAGGCAAACCCAGGGAGAGCCCTAGTTGCTCACAAGCAAAGAGGCACGTCCACAGAAGTCCTCTCAACACACACACACACACACACACACACACACACACACACACACACGCATACGCACACCTCAGCCGCTCACCAGAGCCTCCCCCACGCCTGCACGTCTCACGTCCCTGCCGGGCTCCTGGGTGGCGGTGACGGCGGCAGCTCCTCGGCCTCCCCACCCGGAGCTGGTTCGGGCTCTTCCCTGGTGCCGAGCACCACCGACTCCACGGCTGCCTGAGTGCCAGTCGGGAGTGGGTCTGCACTGGCCTTGCTGCCCAGAATAGGCTTGGCCTCACCGGCTCCCCCATCACCCATCACCGCCGCAGTTGCAGCCACGGCCGCCATTTTCTCTGCTGTTGCTTCCTTCTCCCTCTACCAGCAGCGGGATCGATAACCACGGCCTTCTTCGCTGCCTGGGAAGGGAGGGGAACGCTGCCTATTGGGGGCCAAGTACCTTGCTGCTTCTAATCTCCTATTGGAAGCAAGGGAAATCCATCAAGCATGAGAGGAACTTCCCATTGGTCAGAAGAAAGAACGTTGATCATGAAGGAAGGATGAGGGAAAAGGGGGCGGGGCATACTCCTATCTGCCCATTACCCCCAGGAATTTCATTTTTACCCCATTTGGGGTAATTTACCCCACTGCTGACCTGACCACTGCTCTAAAATGTCCAACATTTGAATTCTATTTTTCATGGCAAAGTGGGAGACGAATTTGGGTTTTATTAAAGCAACAAATGGCCAGTATATATAGCACCTTCCAGCTTCAACTATGCAGTGCAGCTATGCCCTTCCAGGACTCTCCCCCCCCCCCCCAACACAACCAGAGCTGTGCATAATTTTTTTTTAAATTATGAGTTTCACTGAGATTGGTGTTTCCAAAATCCAATTCTTAGACCTCTCATTTATGTGCTCTGTCTCTAATAAAATATAACACTATAAAGCAATGCCCTTTAAAAGTCATCCATATCCATATTTTATATCAAGCTGCATATGTTTGTAATGCTGATGAGGAGGTTAATTTCCGCTGCTCATTTATTTATAAAATTCGGTGTCTATTTGGCACAAAGCATAGATGGTATTACAAGGTTAGAACGTTCTTAGAGGAACTCTGCAAGTATTTTGGACGCAATCATTCTACTTGTAAACCCAGAAATATGGGAAAGCTTATGGGGAAAGAGTTTTGATTCTGGACAGTCCTAGCTTCATTGAGAGCACAGTCCTAAAACAGCACTCGGACAGTGCAGCGCCTTTTGGGCTGGCCTAGAGTGATGCAGACGCGCCATAAACTGGGCAAGAGGCACTTTTTGAAGTGGTGTCCTCTTATATTTAGCAGGGGGAGAGCAATTGTCCCTCCTCACCCCAGCACAGTGTCTTTATCGTGGCTGTTGCTGGTGGTGTTCTTCATTCTTTTAGATTGTGAGTCCTTTTGGGACAGGGAGCCATTTAACGTTAATGTTATTATTTGCCTGTAAACCGCTTTGTGAACTTTGTGTTGTAAAGCGGTATATAAATACTAGTGATTGATTGATAAAGCACATTCCTGATGATTCAAGGGTCAGCAGTGCCAGTGGGGAGACTTGCACCACCACGCTAATGCTTCATCCCAGTGTTGGCGGAGGTAGGATTTGCACTAGTTGTTACAGGGGCATGGGGAGAGTGGTGGGGAGGAGCATTTCAGCATGGGGAGAATGGAACAAAGGGCAGATTGAACCTAAGCAGATGCCAGATGGGTGGAGGCCTCCTCCACTGTATCCTAACCCCCTTCCCTGGCCAGACAGCCCTACACAGGGCTGCTCAGACTTCCGTCAACTAAATGGCTGGTACAGATCTAAGTAGCCTCGTAGAGCTTGTCTGGGGCATTAATATCCCGCCAGATCTCAACTTGCATTGGATGCAATGCAGGTCATGCGGCCTGGTTGTGCTGCCATTAGTTAGGATTGGACTGATTTGGTACAACTGGTTATTCTACAATTACCTGTTGAATTTCCCCTGCAGTACTGTAGTACTGGTGTGTGTGTGTGTGTGTGTGTGTGTGTGAGTGAGTGAGTGAGTGAGTGAGTGTGTGTGTGAATGAGTGAGTGAGTGTGTGTGTGAGTGAGTGAGTGAGTGAGACCGACAGACCGACCGACCTCCAATGACCAGTGGTGTACCTGGGGAGGTCAGGGGCAAATACCCCGGGGCACCAGGCAGGAGGAGTGGAAAAATAACCCCTCCCACCCTCTGTTGCGTCCCCCACTTCGTCCTTTAAGTGGAGCAGGAGGAGCAAGAGGGCAACCCCTGGAGGGTGTTCTGAGAGCTGGGGAAGCCATGCACAGTCTCCCCGACCCTCAGAATGCACAGTCTCCCCGACCCTTCTGGAGACCACAAATTGTTGATTCCAGTTTTCAGCCAAAAAATGGAATTGATGGTTTTCGGCCTCCAGTAGGCCTCAGTCCTTCTGAAGGCTGGAGGCCTCTCTGGCCCTCAGAATGCCTCCAGGGGGAGGCAGCAGGTGCAGGGAGGCCACATCTCCATATTGGAGGCAGCACCCCTGGAGGTGTGCCCCTCGGCACACACACCCCCCCCCCAGGAATGGTACTGACCAAGATAACAGGACCTGTGAATCCCATGTCCTTTGGAGTGTGGTATAAATACACTCTTTAGTTAATCCAGTAATTGACTAAAGCAATAGATCCTAAATGGGCCTGCTGGGGACAGTGAGCAAAAGTTATTTAAAGCCTTAATTAAGAAGTTGGCAGGTGATGACTGATGAAAGAATGTCTCCTGAAACTGTGTTGTACTGACCTTCAGATGTTATATTAAAATAAACATTCTTTTGTGAGCAGGTTCTCCACATTGATTACATCTTTTCATGAATGAAGCTTCTTTTGCCAAATGATAATAGAAGATTACTGGCAGTGGACATGAATCAGATGTTTTTCATAAAAGAATTTGCTAATTTGTTTTTCTGCCTGCCTACTCGATGCCTGTTGTTCGCAACCCCTTTCAGTGAGGGATCATTTTAATCAGTTGAAAAGCATGACAAAGAAAAACCTGCCTTCGTCAAGAAAATTTTTTAGGCATAGACTAATTAACTGGATGTGCTCTTCAAAAGAATTCCAGCTTTATTTGGAATAAACAAATTAGTCATTTCTTATGACTCTGTTCTTTTTATGAAGAAAAACACACAAAGGAGCTACCAGATTAATGGCCCAAACATAACTAAGAGCTCAGTCCTAACCTGAAGTTAGGCGGGCACAGTTAGACCAGCAAAGTTTAAAGAATGTTTGGACCACTCTTGTGCACCATTCTCCCTGACTCTGAGATGCCAGAGCCTGCTACTTTCCTGATAATGCAGCAATAAGTTGGGTTATTTCTCAGCCATTTTCCAATAGCAAAGTGAATCAGAAAGAAAGAAAAAGCCTATTTACAAGCAAAACAAGCACACAACCCTCTCGCTTTCCAGCATCCCACCTCCCCATAGTTTTCAAAATGGCTGCCCTAGGTGCTTTGCGGCCCACTTGAAATTGGATCACAACCCACTCGTGGGTCCTGACACACCTTTTGGGAACCACTGATGTAGGATGTAAGCTGTACTAACACTGCACAGTACCAGGCACTGCAATGTGCCATGTAAGCGGCACCTCTTTCTCTCGCAGTGGGAGCCATTCCAGGCGGCAACAGTAATGACCAGGAGACACCATTTGGTTCAGCAAGCGCCTGTGTGTTGCTGCCGCTGCCCAGAATGGCTCTGAGTGCACGTGGGAGGGGCCACTTACACGGCACGTTGTGCTGCCTGCAGTATTTACTGTTTTGCTCTCCCTTTGGCTACGCTGCTGGAATGAAGGAGGAGAGTGTAGTGGGCTAGAGTGTTGGAGACACTCCAGCCTCTCACTTTTCTCTATGTGTCCACTTCCACTCCACCCCACTTTTTCTAGTTCAGGTAGTGGGAATAGGAGTAGGGGGAAAGGTGGGGGGTATACAAGCAGCCAAAAGTGGGTGAACCCACCTGAGATCATGGCATCAGTTAACCTTATGGATGGGCTGGCCCTGCTCCCCAGCACTCCTAGTCTCTAACAAAGTGTTCAATCCTGAATTTGAACTGCTGCCTTTGTTTGAGGCCCAGTATACTGATCTGTTGCATTTAGTGGAGTTCTGCCGTTAACTACAATATGCTGTTTTCTTGGCTGGTTGAGAGGTGCAAAGGGGTTATTTTTTTCACCACCATTTCCACTGACTGATACTATAAGTATAGTATAGACTGATAGTATAAAGGCATGCCCAGTGATGTCATCCGGGAGCGCCAGGAACCGGAACACCCGGATGATTGGCAGCCCTCTGCCCCTAAGGTGGAGGCCAGCCACGCCTCCCTGCGCCTGGAATCGCTCCATTTCAGAGCCATTCGGATGCATGGGAAGGCGGGCGGGCCCTGAAACAGCGCGCCCGTCCTTGGGAGAGGCGGCGCGGCCCGGGCCCGTCCATGGAACTAGCGGTACAGCGTACCGGCCCGTTCCACCAGGATGACACTGCTGGGCATGCCCCAGTGATGTCATGCACCCACTACGCACCACTACATGAGTACCGGTTCCTAGAAGTTGAGCTGGCCCCGCCCACTCGAAGCTGGCCCTGTCGGCTGGTTGGCTCAGCAGCTGCGTATGCATACTGCACGCCCGCAGCCGTTGCCTGCACTTTCTGTGAGGAGGCAGGCAGGCAGTGTGGTGGTGGCGGCAGCAGCGGCAGCAGCGGAGCGACAGGACCGGAGGTGGCAGCAGCGGCGGCAGCAGCAGCGAAGGAGATCCGGGAATAAGGCAGCAAGTGTGATAAGGTAGGCTGCCTGGGGCTCCCGCTCCCTCCAGCTGCGCAGATCCAGCGTCCCGGTTCCTCCTGCAGCCTCCTCCCAGCCCCAGCCCCCACGCGGTCTTTTTTTGGTCGCCCGTTCCCCCTCCTGCTCCTTGCCGGCTCCTTGCATTTAACATTAAAGTTAAATGGCTCCCTGTCCCAAAAGGGCTCACAATCTAGTACAGTCTAGCCTGCTATTTATCCAGGGAACAGTTGAAGCAAAATATGTCTATACACATCTCTAGAAAGCAAAGCAATAGAAGTTAAATCAACACTAACCACAAGCTGAAGTTATTACAAACATGATCACATCCATGGCAACAATCATGACATCACTTCCAGCTATGACCTCACTTCCTGCCACGACATCACTTCTGGCTTATGATGTCACTTCTGGTGGGCGGACCCCGACAAGTGCCAATCAAAAGTGAGTACCTGTTCCTAAATCATTTGGATGACACCACTGGCATGCCCCAATATCTACTGATTTGTAATCTAAGGTTTCAGTTATCCATGAATATCATGGATACTGGGATACCTATTTAAAAGATAGGGGAACATTAAACATTTTTTTTAAAACCTTGTAGCAAAACCACTGATTTCCCCCTATCTTTTAAAAGGCGCCCCCAGCATCCACGGTTTCAGGTATCTATGGTGGGGTCTGGAATGGAACCCCAGTGGATACCGGGGCATGCCTGTAATGGCACCCAGGGAAATTCTGATACAATATAGAACTTAACCAAGACCCTCTAATGTGCTTAATTTTAGTAATTCCCATACTATGCAGTTGCCTTTACTTGTTAGGTTTCAGACTTGCATGCTTGTTAACGTAGAAATAGCCCCATAAAACAGCACGTAAACACTCCGACCATATGGCTACAATAGCATTTAAATAGTGAGCAACGCATTTGTATTTCTTTTGTGTGTGTGTGTATCTGTGCCTTTAAAAAAGATTGATATAAGATTTTACTTCAAGAAAACAGAAACATGGCCCTGTTCCCAAGTTTATGAGCTGTGTGTTTTGTATTAAAAAGCAAAGAGTGCCACCTTGTGGAAGGATAAAGTGCTTACATCATTTGAAGCATTGGATCCAGCAGTTCAAGGCTGCAATTGTAGGCATAGTTGGGAATAAATACCATTGAATTCATTGAGATTTACATTTGAGTAAGCATGCATAGACTTGCCTTAGGATATACATAGGCTTGCCACGCCCTTTGTTCCCATCTTTTTATTATTTATTCCTACATTTTATTAAAACGTAGTGGTGAATTGTGAAGTGAAGAGCTTAACATGACACTCCGCATAGCCATGCCCCTCTCCCCAGTCCCCACAGTCATGTCCCAATATTCAATATATTAGGACTCAAATAAATCAATGTTACATTTCCTTATTGGAGCATTTTTGGGATTCAAATAAATCAATACTTCATTTCCTTATTGGAGTTTTTTTTTTCCTCCTGTTGTTTTCTTCTTTCCTGTTGCTTTCTGCTACTTCATTTAAAGTAAATTTCATCTCAGGCTCCTGGAAGAGGTTGCAATAATTTTAAATACATATATAAAAATTAAAAAATGATTAAAAATAGATGAATCTAAAAGTTATAGTAGTGCTAGATTATGCATGTTAATTCAGAAGTAAGTTCCACTGCCACTGTATTCAGAGCTTTCTCCCAGTTAAATTTGCATTATAGCCTTAATGATCTCCATGTTTAGCTGTCCCTAAGAAGGCTCAGTGGTCCTCAAAATGTGCTCCTAGGAGCCTCATGGCTCCTTGACAGTGCAGTCCTAACCTGCACTAGTACAGGCACACCAGCTGGCCTGTGCTGTATCCAGCGCAGGTTAAGAGGCAGCTCAGGGTAAGCCCCAGCCACTCCTATGGGGCTTCTCAGATCTGTGCCAGCAAAACTGCTGGTGCAAATCCAAGCAACCCTAATTGGGGCCAACTGGGCTGGGAACAAGGGTGTGTGTGTGTGCTGGGAACAAGGAGCTTGCCAAATCTGCACTCCACCACCCTTCCCCAGGCTGGTCTGCCTTCAGGCCCCCCCACCCCCCTGCCCCATTCTGCCTTTCCTCCACCCTCCCTGAGCTCCTGTGATGACCTCCAGACCTTACCTTGTCTAGGCCACATCCATGTGCCGGCCTCCCTGCCTCCCAAAGTGGGCAAACATGCTTTACAGTGCGTTCGCGACACTTGAAGGGACTTGTGCCGGCCTAACGGCCAGTTTGGATTGCACTCTGAGGCTGCTTCAGGGGCTCCACAAGCACGTGCATTCTTCAAAATATCCACAAATATGTGGATTCTCCACAAGCACACCATAAGTAACCATCATCTGCTTGGTGTTGTGCCACTCCATGCACACAAGTGCCCTCTGGGGCTCCCCTTCATTTAGGAGTATAAAAGGCTCAGGACACAAGAATGTTTGAGAACCACAGGTCTAGACATTAACATATGCCTTTAGACAAAGTTACTTCCTACTGAGCCTGATGCTTCTTCTCTTCCTAAAGCCCTCTGAAAAAAAGTTTCAAAGGCAGTGTCTTTGTAGATGAAGTCCTGGAGTTTTGTTTCTACAACTACAGGCTTGCCCTGGTATCCACTGGGGTTCTGTTCCGGACTCCCCCCCCCCCCGGATACCTGAAACTGTGGATACTGGGGATGACTTTTAAAGATAGGGGCACATCAGTGGTTTTGCTGCAACAAGGAAAAAAAAGAGATTTGTTTCCCTGTCTTCTTAATAGGCGTTGCCTATTATCCAGTGTATCCGTGGATAACAGAAAATGTAGATACGTAGAATCAGTGGATACCGGCGCACACCTGTACATCCCTGTTTGTATCTGTGTATATTGATTTAGCAGTTATTCATGACACTGTGTAATATTAAATTGAATTACTGGTATGTACACATTTTACTGAAATTATGAGGAATGTGCTTGCTGCTGTGAGGCGTTATCTGCATGCCGATTTGACTGTTGATTTGTAGGCAATTACTTATTTTTTGTGCAAATATTAATGATATATGTCAAGTCCTAGCACAGGGGTGATCCTGGGGGACGGGGTTGGTGCCCGGGGGCCACACCTCCAGGGGTGTGCCCCCAAGAAGGTACCACCACATTTCCTCTCAACCTCACGGGGCTCTGAAGAGCTACTTACCCCTGCAAGAAAGACCTGGCGGCCCTTCGGAGAGTGCCTGGTCATTCGGAGAAGCGGCTGTGGAAGCTGCTTCTTGGAGTGACCCGGTGTGGCTCTGAGGACCAGACACAGCTCCTTCTCTGTGATGGTGGTGGGTGGGTGGAGAGTGACCAGCATCGCCGACCCCTCCAGCCCAGTGCCTGGGGCATTTGCACCCCTTGCCCCTCCTCAGCTCTGCCAGTGTCCCTATGCATCAAAATATGGTACAATTATTTTCCCCTAGGTTTTAGCGCACTTTTAATTCCAGCAGTGCTAGGCGCTTTCCAGCTGTCCCAAAAGGTGACAAGGTGGAATGCCTGGCCTGGCCGCCACCCCAAGTGGCATGTGGCCAGCTTCATTAGCCAGTTCATGTGGACGTGTGCCAGTGATATCACTGGCGCAGGTCCTAGTAGTCTAGGAGGGCTGGCAGGGGCTTACACTGGGGCAAGAGAACAAATATTCCCTTGCCTGAGGAGGCCACTGGAAGCCAAAATTCCCTCGTGAGCTGCAGCAAGCACCAAGTTGGAGACTTAGGATGGATTGGGATGTTATACAGTGGTGATAATCAGCATAGCAAAGAGGAAATGGTAAGGATTAATTTGCAGTGCTGTTGTGGCAGTACTAAGCAACACACACACAAGTCTACATAGGGACTATCAAAAGAAGCGTACTTACTAGAGAGTGAAGGAACACAAACACCACTGCTACCTAGAGCGAAGCAAAAAATCAGCAGTGGCAGAGCATGTTGTGAAAACTGGTCATTAAATAATTATAATCAAACTCATGATCTTTCAACAGTGCAACAATACAATACTAGAATCTATAGGGAGGCCATTGAAATTAAACACACACACACACAAACACAATATGAACAAAAAGGAAACGACTCTTAGTATAAGCAATGCCTGGCTTCTAATACTTAAACATACTAGAATAAAAAAAAAACTTTTAGGAGAAACCTGCATAAAAAATTGTAGTACTGCGGAATAATAGGCATAAAAGATGTGGGCATGCTTTTAAAATCCAAGCAGGAGCTGGCAAGTGAGCCTCTGGCCAGCTAGCTGGTGAGGCCAATTAGGCATCTACTTGAGCCACCTTAAAAAGGGATGGTATGCAGAACAGTGAACAGAGGATACAAAATTCTTTGTAGCCCCCTGAAGAGGTTTTCCACATTTGAAATAAAAGTAAAACGGTGGGACTACATCCTACAATGCATTTTAATCCGTGTTTTGAAGAATTGAGCAACACTTTATGTTTTAGAACAGTGTTTCCCAAACTGATGGTTGTGACTCACCAACCAGGGAATCATTTCTCCCTGTCCCTTTGAGGGGGGAAGGCAGCACCGGGATCCCTAGGATAGGGCTATTGCTGAGGATGGGAGGGGTTTTTTACATTTACCAACCTCAAGCGCTTGGGTCCTGGAGGGTCTTGGGGGTCTTGGGAGTGCTCTGCAGGGCTCCCCATGTCTCCAAACATGTTTAAAAAGGGAGCTTCCTGTTTTTGTCACAAAACCGGAAGTGCCCCCTTTTTTCTTTTTTTTAACATGTTTGGAGGCTTGGGGAGCCCTCCACAGAGCACTCCAGTGCCCAGGACCCTCCAGGACCCCAGCACTGGAGGCTGGTAAGTGTAAAAAAACCCTCCCATCCATGGCAGCTGCACGATCCTGGGAATTGTGTTGTTGCTGCAGCCCTGCCCCCACAGATACGTAAGTGGTTCCCTCCTACAACAAAGGTCTTTGGGAACCACTGTTTTAGATTACTTTTCCTTTATGAAAAGTAGAGTAGCACATAAGCAATGCTCACAAGTTTGAACGTGGGTTACAATATCCCTAGTTCCCGTTAGTATAAATGAGAATACGGTCATTTATTTATTTAAAATATTTATACTCTGCCTCTTAATCACAGGGATTCACAGTGTGCCTATCTTAACAAATACAGGCACAATAAATCAGTGTGGTTAGTTGCCATGGATTCTTATTCTTAGATATATTGTCACCTATCATGACTTATGCATTCTATGGGTTTGGGCATCACTGAGTGATATTTTGAGAGAGTGGGAGAAATTTGTGGTTATTGTTAATTAGCATCAAAATGAAGCGTTGTGGTATTCATGTGGGTACACTGAGTTAAGGAGCAGGTGTAAGTGATAAAATAAAAGTGGAAACAGTCCTTCTGCCAGGATGGAATTAATTAGAAATAATTCTTGATGGATGTTTCAAGAGAGCAGAAATAGCTTGGGGTTAGCGTCACTTTTATATTCTGATGGCATAATGTGCAGGTGTTGGTACAAGGCAACTATGATATACATTCTCACTGTTTATATAAAAATGAGTTAAAGGAAGGGCATTTTATGGTTTGATAACCACACGGTTTTTCCTTCCAACCTAGCAGTTGGAAAGCACCTAAATGCAAGTAGATAAATAGGGACCACTTCGGTGGGAAGATAAAGGTGTTCTGTGCGCTACAGCGTATAGTCATGCCGGCCACATGACCATGGAAGCTTTTCCTTGGACAAAACGCCGGCTCTACAGGCTTTGAAATGGAGATGAGCACTGCCCCCTACAGTCGGTCACGACTAGACCATTTGGTCGTGGGGAAACCTTTATCTTTTCCTTTTAACCACACGGTTTATGTAAATAACAAGTATTCATACATTCACTGACTATTGGGCATTGGCCATGGACTGTTGTATCCTAAACTATGCAGTCTTAAACTGGGTACAGCATTATGTTTAAACAGCATCTGTATTGAACAAGTTTGATTTCAGATAATTAAATACTGGATCAAAAATTCTTATTTCTATTGTTATCCCCCAAATAGTAGGCCTTATGTGATTATTCTGTATCTTTGTACATTTTTATGGGAACAGCATCGCTGTCCATTTTCAATTCTTGGAGCATATTGATTTGCAAATTCTCCTCTCTTGAATTTTCTGTGAAAACCTGCCAACAAATGATCAGCATATCAGGACTGATTACTTATTTATGAGACAAGCATCACATTCTGTGCTTGTAGTTCCAGTAGAAACTTTATATGCATCAGAGGTAGAGCCAGAACGTGTAATTTCCATTAACTTGCTGCAGTACATGCTGCACAGATACTGATAAATGCAGCTAATTTTATCATAGGGCTGGGTTTTGAATGGATAGAAAATAACCACTAGTGCTGCTCTGCAAATGCTTTCACAAGGAGTTCATGTAATGCCGCAGTAGTGTGGTGTGTACTCTGCCCACCCACTTTTCCCATGTCTTTGGGGCAAGTGAAGGACGTGGCCCCTTGAAAACAGAAGGCAAACGAATATGCTCAAAGCAGTTTTTCTTTTAATGCAAAACTCAAATGCAGCCCATCTGTGGAAAACACACAAGCAATGGGTAGGGTTACTTCACGATTCTTTACCCTTGGCTAGAGGTCCTTAGCAGCGATGGGATCTACAAACGACCTGAGGGAACGCTGGGCGGGACTTAGGCAGGACATCTGGGTGATTGGCAGCCAGAGGCGGATCTACAGGGAGGGCAAAGCTCTAAGTGTTGCAAGAAGCCTTACCCTGTCATGTAAATCCCTCCTCTCCCTTGCTGCTGTAGCCAGTAAGCAACACCAAGATGTTGCTTTTCCCTGTGAGGATTGGCTAAAACGGTGCAGGAGAGGAGTGATTTCCACTGCAAGGTAAGACTTCTTGCACAACTTAGAGCTTTGCCCTCCCTTAGATCTGCCTCTGTTGGCAGCCCGTCCGCAGTGATCCGCAGCTGCCTTGGCCTCGGGGGGGGGGGGGCTCCTGCTCGCTGCGGAGGACTGGTGAGGGTCATGCCAGGTGCCTGGGCGAGCAGCGGTGGGGCGCGCTAACCGGGGGCAGCCCCCCCCCAGGCCAGGACAGCTGCAGAACGCTGCGGATGGGCAGCCAATCACGTGGAAGCCCCGCGGAAGTCCCGCCCAGCGTTCCCTCAGGTCGTTTGTAGATCCCATCGCTGGTCCTCAGTCATGCCCTTCAGGCAGAAGTCCTGCAGGTGATAATGGCTTACCACTGATGCTGGAGAGGCCTAATGGCACTTTTTGTGGCAGAAGTTCAGGCGATATGCTTATACGGCCCGTGCTAAGGCCTGTAGGATTGGGCCCTACGTTATCCCTTAGTGACCTGTTTTTCAGTTTTATCACATTTGTTCATAAATCATAGTAATATTTGTTTGAATTCTAGAAGTATGAAACATTTTCCTTGGGTAATAATTAGAAATGTACTGTGACTGTCCTGGGACTACAGACTAATTACCAGTAACTAAAATCCTATACAAAAATTCATCAAAGAAAGTTGTTGTAAAAAAAATGTGAGACTTTTATTTTGGGTGAGAAGCCAGATACAACTTGACCTAGTAAACCGCTATGGCATCTTGGTTACTTTACTGTAGAATTTATAGTGCATTCACCCTTTGCCTAGGTCTTGGGAGGGAACCGTGGCTCTGCCATAAAGGAAGAGGAGCAAATCTGGCCAGAGAGGTCTGTAGCACCAGCTGCAGAAGTGTTGGATCTGGCCTCCAATAAGGAGTCCCAGCCTGTCAGCAAGGAACAGTTAAACAGGACTCTCATCTCCCTCACCTGATTTCTCTGAGAGACTGTCCCCCACTGCACAGGAACTCTCACACTCCCTGATGTCTCCTCAACACGCCTTTGTGGACAGGGAAGGGGTGTGGAAACATTCTTTGTACAAGACTAGATAGAGGTATCCAACTTAGATATCCACCCCTCCTTTTATCCTTGACCAATGCAAACAGGTGACAAGCAGCCCAATCCTAACTAAAACCCTGCACAGCAATGCAATGGTGCCAGCATGGCTTCTGCTGTATCCCATGGGGGATTTATGCTGGAGGTCTCCTCAGAGTAAGAGGACATCTGTCAATTGCTGGTGCAAGTCCAAGTTGATCTGAGAAGGCACTGCCACCAAACCTCCTTACATTAGAATTAGGCTAATTCAGAATGCCAAGTGCAAGGGAGTGGCAACAGGATGCAGGCATTTTGTTGTCTCGTGTGCCCCCTGAGGCACCTGGTGGGCCACTGTGTGATACAGGAAGCTGGACTAGATAGACCTATGGCCTGATCCAGCAGGTCTCTTCTTATGTTCTTAACCCACTTCTCTCCTGGGCCTGATTCACTTTCCTCCCTCCCCTGTCACTTTTCTGCCTGATGGACATATCTTTTAAATCTGCAAAATAACTTATTTTTCATCCCACAATAAAAAAAAATCCTTTCTTGAATGTAGAGGCTAGCAAAGTATTTAGTGCCATATAAACAATATTTAAGACCACAGAAGTTTCTGAGATTATATTCCACTGGCTGCTTCAGTGCTTTCAGTGAATTCATTATTTGTTTGGTTACAGCAGATTATAGATTTGTGTATATTAATTATGAAGCAATGTCATTATTCGTTTCCCCCATGGAATTCCCTTTTGAATTATATTCATATCCTATTTAGGAAATTAAACTTTTGGTGTTCTCCAGAGAGGAATTTTAATGGATTGATTTTGATTGCCTCTTCAGTTTTCTAGGCAACAGTCCGTTATTTATCACTGAATATGTACTGGTTAATTTTTATGCTGAATTGGACCATATGACTGTTGAATACCATGAGTATCATGATATCATGAGTACTTGAAACTTAATCATCCAAAATGATTTGTTTTGCGAAGTCTGGATTTAGTGGATAGATCTGGAAATAGTAGAAATATGCCTGCATCATGGATCCTCATTATCTGCAGGGCTTCTGTTCATGGAACCCTCATGGATGCTGAATTCCATGGGTATTCAAACTCACAGAATTCAGGGCCCACTCCAGCCCTCCAAACCTGTCCACGTGGGGGCGGGGAAGATGGCGAAACGGAGCGGAACACAACAGGGGGGCTGCCGCTCACCCGTTCCTCCCGCCCAGCGTTCCGGCTGCATGACGCCGCTGCTTGGGCCTCTGCAGACCTCAGAATGGCTTTTTCAGCCAGAAAAAGTCACTTCAAATTTTTGACGAAAATCGGAAGTGACATTTTTATGTCCTTGAAATGGCATTCTGAGGCATTCTGAGGAATCTCAGAAGACCCTCCCGACCCAACTGGAGCTCAGCTCTGGTCAGGTTCAGAGGGTTTAGGGGGAGCTGGGCAGGTGTTCCAGCATTGGCAGATTTTCAAATTCATGGATGTCGAACCAGCAGAAAATGTGGACCCACCCTTGGAAATGAGATTATGATGCTGGGCTTTCAATCCTGTATATCAGCATTCATTTATTGTTGTTGTGATCTTTTTTGGACACATACTGATATCTGAGGTTTGCAGCCTGGACAATGATCAAGGGACCATATTGATATTAGTTTAAAAGGTTGCCTTGCAAAGCAATCAAACGAAAACAAAACTAGCTAGAATGGGGTAGTGGTTTAAGTAATAGACTGGGGCTGAAGCAGCGTGGGTGGGGTAGTAGTGGTGGTTGCTGTTCTAGAACCAAAGCTTGACCTTTTCCCTAAAACCTGCAGAACTTGAACTTTCCTGCCATCAACCCAATTCAAAGTGCTACAGGACTGGCCTGGGTCATGCTCTCCTGATACGTGCATGTAAAGCAAGTACATGGCATACTTACACTTACATGTGTAAGGCAGTACATGGGACTACGAAGTCCCATATAACACATGGTAGCAATGTGTTCCTACAAGGTCTGAGGCTGCCATCAAACTAGAGCAGTGTAATTCACAGGCTCATATGCCCTATAACCAGCCCAGGGCCCATATGAGCTGTGAACTTTTAACAAAGTGTGTCCTTAAGCGCTTACAAGCCAAGGCAACAACATCCTCTGCTACCAGGCTGGGACCACAGCTAAGAGTTACAGCCTTAAACAGAGGAATGAACAGACTCTTAAATCTTAAAAGTCCACAGGCTAAACTAGCCCCAACTACAGGGACCTATCCCAAAGCTGTAAAGCTTAACTTAACTGATAAGCATGCCAAAGCAGCAAAACTGAATTTAGTCTGGTTCCAAATACTCACAAACAAAACTTTATATATTAAACTATGATTTATTAAGAAAACAAACAGTTACAAAACTAGGAAAGGCTTAAAAGAACCAACAGAGACTTAACTAAGATGCACTTCAAAATAACAAAAGAACTATATGCCTAACGCTAGACTAGGCCCAGCGGTGTCATCTGGCAATAAGCTGCCGGAACGCTAGGCGGGACTTACCGCCTGATTGGCTGCCCATCCGTAACGTGTCGCCACCTGCCCGCCCGCCATGCGGGCACCCCTGGCTTCAGAGGGGGTGCCCGCTTGCCTGGGGGGCATGCCGGGTGCCTGGGCAAGCAACGGAGGGGCGCGCCAACCGGAGGGAGCCCGCATGGCAGGCGGGCAGGCAGTGACATCAAATAGTTAAAAAATTTTTAAAAATTAACACAAACTCAGTTTTTGTCAGGTGTTGGTGAATGCTGGTGTGTCACCCCAAACGTTGTGGCGTGTAACCTTTGACCTGCATGTCATAGGTTCGCCATCACTGAACTAGAGGGATCACAAGCAAGAGAATAGGCCCCTTAACAACATTAACAACAGTAGATGTTGCTAATGACTTTGTAAAGTGTGAACTTTGAGGCAACTAATGGCACAATCCTACCCTGGAGTTAGGCCGGCACACTAAGGCCAGCAAAGTTTGGCTGGCACAAGGGACACCGTAAAGTGCGTTTGGACCACATCTGTGTACTGGCCTCTCTGACTAATGGTCCAAACATACTTTATGGTGTCCCTTGTACCAGTTATGCTGGCCTAACTGTGCTGGCCTAACTTCAGGGTAGGATTGTGCCCTAATTTAGATAATGGAAAGTGCTGATGCACATGTGGTGCAACAGCTTTGCCAAAAAAAGAACATCTAATATACTAGAACAGAGCTGATTTCAGTGCTTAATGCATACAGACAGTTTTATACTGTTATTAAGATAAAAGAGGAATATGTATTTTTTTTTCCTAATATAAGCAGGTCTCTGGGGTCATGCCTCTGCCTTCCTACTCTGGTCTTTGATGTTGAAGCTGTACTGTGATGCTCTCACATATTGAAATTTTCCCTTCCCAATTGAGAGTTCTGAAGACAAACTGCAATTCTTATGCAAATTGAATGCTGAATGTTTGATCATTTTCATTACACTGTTTTTCATTCAGCTTTTCCTATGTTTATCGTATTATTATAGCTATCTCTGCTACATTTATTTATTTATTTTCATTTGAAGCATTTTTTACCTTGCCCTTCAGCTAAGGCTTCTAGAAAGCTTACACTAAGTCAAACTATGAGAAATCACAGCAACAGGAAAAATAGAAAGTAGGTGTGGATACTCATCTTGCTTGCTTCTTTTCTGTTCCTCATCACAGGGTGGTTAATGGTTTGTAGCCACTGTGAGGGGTTGAGTGACACACAGTCTCTCACACAGTGTTGAGTCCAAGAAGAACTAGGGGGTGGAGGAGGTGATGATGATTCTTCACCTTATCTATATATGTAAAGAGAGATAGTCTGACTCATCGATGCACAGCCCAAAGTGCTGGACATGGGAAAACAAAATTTGAGGAGTACATTTCTTCCATGACTTAGGCACCGACTAAGAAGGGATTTTTAAAAATTGCCCCTCTACAGGGCAATTTTTAGTTCTCTGCTTTTACATGTTGTCCTAATCTTGCTTTTTGTCAGGGATGTATCATGGTTGTACAATTGTCCAAGAGTGCCAATTTGCATTTCAGGAGTATCATTTTATTATGTTACAATGGCAGCACTTCTTGCTTGATGATGTCATTTTCTGCCACAACATCACTTCCAGATTAATGACATCACTTCCAGTGGCTCCCGACACAAGTGCCATTCTAAAAAGTGAGTCCCAGTCTAAAAAGTTTGAATATTTTATTTTATTTTTATTTTGAAGAATTTATACCCCGCCTTTCCCATGCCGAAGCAAATGCCCAAGGCTGCTTACATGAGCAGGTTAGTCTAAACCACCATTTTTTCAATTGAGTTATTACAAATATATAGTATTCTTGTGATCCGCCAAATCCTTAGTCTCAGATGTCGCCTTCACAGTGTAGTTCTCTCCTTTGACCGCATGCCATCAAGCCTCCGCAGGCAATCACAAGTCAAGCCTGGACAGGTCCTCAAGGTCGTACTCCCTTCTTTGCCAGCTGACCTCCTCACATACTCCACCGCAACTCTCACTTGAGGTGAGCTAATCAGCTCCTCAGCGACTCTGTTCTGCCACCACAGGTGCTGCAGCTTGTCACAGCCTGGCATCCGTCTCCCATCCAAAAGCAAACTGCAGATTCTCCTGCTTAGCTTCAGGCAGTGCCAGCAGCTCAACCATCAGTCCACACCTCCTGCCCACTGTCCGTGTCCTAGGGGTTAAGAGCCCTAAAAAGTTCAACCCAAAATTTCATGTAAGGATTCAAAGGGAATTTCAACTTGAACATGAATGTGTTATTGGTATTAAAATGGATTTAAAATAGTTCCATGCCAAAACAAGTATGGCAAGAGGATGTAACAATGAGATAACAGAAAAATAACAGTCGAACCCTATCATTACTGAGGCATGACTGGCTTTTCCCCCTGTGCTACTGACTGAGAGAAGCCTATGGTCTCCGAAGGCATGTTTCTGATGGGGGGGCCTCTCCTCTCCAAACTCCCCTGTCCAGATTCTTCCCTTTCTCACACCTTCAGCACCCAGCACAAGGCAGGCTCTCTTAAAGACCAAAGGAGTGTCTCTGATGGGGGAAGGGTCTCTTCTAGCACATAGAGTTCAGATGCTTTAATAGTTGTACAGTGAAAGAAAGAAAAAAAGAAAGAAAGTCCTGTCTTAGTGCATAGCAGACAACTTCCTTCTGTCAAGATATTGTCCTCTGATTTATGTGTTTATACATAAACACAATATTCCTTTGCTGTGTTTTCTGACAGTGCAATCCAATGCTGTCCATCACGTTGATGCTATGTCGTAGCGTCGACGCAACGTTGTTAATGCTGATGTGGGGGCACAGATATCTGTGGGGGCACAGATTGGCACCTCCATGTCAGTGCTCGAGCAACGGGACCAGTGCTGTAGGCAGCGCCGGTCCCATTGTGCCTACACCGTGCCTCCCTTGTGTTGGCCAAAGCCAGCTGGCACGAAGGAGGCTCTGTGTTGGGCCGTGTGCAGGATTGGCGGGGAAAAGGAGGTTCTAGGCAGGACGTGGGCAGGCTCCAGGCTCGGCTATAAGGCCAAATCCTAAGCACGTCCAGGAGGCTGCACGGCCCTGATTTGGGCTGCGTAGTCTCCCCGGCTCTGTGTCTGCTAAACAGTAGACACAGAGCCAAGGAGTACATCGGGGAGACTCCAGCCTCCCTGACCCAGCGTTGGATTTGGCACTGGCCGGCCAGCCTTGCCAGTCTAGTGCTGGGTAGGATTGTGCTCTGATTGTGATTTTTTTAATCAGAGAAAGAGGATAAATACATGCACAAAAATGTAAATGTCTGCATTATAAGAAAACAATTCAACTAAACAACCGGTAATAAGGTAGGCTAAATATCAATTACTCAACGATTTGGTGAAATTTTATTTCCAAACTACTGTTAATAGAACTTCAGTAAGTTACTGGCACTGCTTAGTGCACTATAAACAAATCAGCCATTGTTTTTTCCTGAACCACATTCTGCAGTAACGTAATTAGGTAATACTCTTGTTTGCATCACAGTTGTGTGTGTATTCGTAGTATGTAGAATGGGTGTATTCTATATAGTTCCTTCTGACGTGGTTGTGCATTTATATGCTTTCATTCCAAGTTGTTTTCCCAATGTTTTCCTCTATTCCTTTGTGTTTTCCTGTTGTCACAGCCCCTTTGATTCCCCCCACTTCATTACAGGGTGGAATCAGAGGTATGATTGCTGTGGATCTTGGCTGCCCTCATGTCAGTTCCGTGGGAATAGTAAAGACAATTACCAGGTGCAATCTCTTTATCAGTGCTATGAACAGCATCGGGGGAGTGGGTCCCAAAGGTCCCTCTACCCAGGTCCCTCAACCAATAGCTTCTCATTGGGGTCCTTGTACACCTGTCAACAAGCCTCTTTTCACCTAAAACTGAATGGGGGTAATTGGCATTAATGTGCCATTAGGCAGGCCCACTTCCATGGAGCAAGAACCAGTTGTCCCCACCTACAGGGGGGTTCCGTTTCAAAGCCTGTAGAGCCGGTGTTTTATCTGAGGACAAGCTTCCGTGGTCATGTGGCCGGCATAACTATACGCCGTAGTGCACGGAATGCCGTTACACTACACAAGTGTGTACTGCATTTAGGTGCTTTCGAACTGCTAGGTTGGCAGGAGCTGGGACAAGCAACGGGAGCTCACTCCATCACGCAGTCTTGAACTACCAACCTTCCAGTTGGAAAGCCCAGCAATAGCGAATTAACTCGCTGCGCCACCACGACAGGGGGGTTTACTGGGAGGCTAATGGAGTAGATGTCTGAGTCCTTGGGATTGGCTGGTTGATGGGCCAGGTACCATTCCAAGTGGTCCAGGACCAGGATAGCCTGGGTCTCTCCACTGACAGAGGAGTCATCAGCAGAGCAGACCACAGCATCCCAGTGGAGGCCTCCCTCTAGGACTTCTTGACCCAGTACCATCTCCCTTTTAGCCTCCGCTGCCTCTTGGGCCTATTTCTGCTCAATGGGCTAAGCTGCTGGGTTTCCTGGTGGCTTTCTTTTTTGTGCTCAGCTGTGGCTACCTGTTATTCCAACTTGCTTTTAAGAGGTCAGGCCCAGCAGGCACATCCTGGAAGTCTTGAAGTGCCACTCCTCACACTTGTCAGTCAGCATTAGTTTTGTTTCATTTCTCTTTTCTTTCAGTGGGCATATCCCAATATCCTTTAGGGCTGATCATTTCTGCAACGTCTTTGAAACCTTGTGAGTAGACCAGTAGCAGCGGCATCTATCCCTGTACTCTATATAAGATTATTATCAATATGGTCATAGATCAGCATATGTTACAAAACAACAATGCACACAGTATTCCGCACATTATACTATACAGGGCACAATCCTAACCTGGAGCTAAACCGGCGGAGTTAGGCCAGCAAAGGTTGGCCGGCAAAAGGGCCACCATAAAACGCCTTTGGACCACTCTCAGAGTCAGGGAGGATGGTGCACATCTGTGTGCTGGCCTCTCTGACTCTGAGAGTGGTCCAAACACGCTTTATGGTGTCCCTTGTACCGACCAAACTTTGCGGGCCTACCTGTTCTGACCTAACTCCAGGTTAGGATTGCACTCACAGTCATAATAATAAAACTTAAAAGAAAAAATTAAAAACATTACTAAACAAACATTACTCCATTCTATTAGACGTCTAGAAAGGAAAGAAAAAAAATCCTAAAAATACTGCTCAGTGTGTAGGACTTTGCGGTGTATTTTGCAAGCAGCTGCAAAAAAAAACCCCCAAAAACACTTGCACTCATATAAGTGGTCTGGAAGACAGCACCCATCAGGGCCTCCTCAGAAATACCTGAATCAGAAAGACCAGAAATCCTTCTTGTCAAGGGAAGGATGAACTTAGTTCATTGTGTCATGATCGTTTTATGGATATTAGTCAGAAGAACTAATAGCAGCAGTTGGATAAGCAGCATCTTGCTTAAACGCTAAGAATTTATGTATGTATGTGAATTTACTTTTGTGTATGAAAGCTGGAAGGTTCAGATGGTGAAACTGACAAGGTCTTCCTTTCAGAGTGCAATTCGAATCTGGAGTTAGGCTGGCGGAATTAGGCCAGCAAAGTTTGGCCAGCACAAGGGCCACCGTAAAGTGTGTTTGGACCTCTCTCGAAGTCAGGGAGGATGGTGCACATCTGTGTGCTGGCCTCTCTGATTCCAAGAGTGGTCCAAACAAACCTTTCAGGCCTAACTGTGCCGGCCTAACTCCAGGTTAGGATTGCACCCTCAGTTTTGGAAGCCCCTTTAAGTGCAGAGGTGAATTTGCAATGAACCATCAATTTCAACTCTCAATTGAAATATGTCTCTTTCTTTATTTGCAGAGATGGTTGTGAGGAAATATCTTGCCAGTCTTAAAAGTCTGTGGTAACTTATTTCTTAAGCTCCCATATTTGGGTTGTAAAGTGTGTGTAGTGGCAGCAGCAGGAGAGGGAACTGAATTTTTTTCCCATCACTGCAATGAAACCTATTTCACATCAGCTATGAAGGGGCTTTGTAGACTGGCATAGGTGGCTGTGCATTTTTCTAAATTGCAACAAATCCACATTTATTGATTTTTTTTATTATGTCAATGATCTATGAAAGCAATTCTAAAAATATTTATTTAGGAAGGCTCACTATGACAAGGAGTCGGAAAACACTTTCCGCTAACTTGCATGACCTTTGAGTTGGGCTGTATTTTGCATCCCAGCAAAATGTGCAATAAAAGGCATTGTTAACACTATTTGGAGCCTGGCACAGAGCAGCACTGCTGCTTTTCATTCTTGGCACAGATATTCCCTCTGGCTGCCTGTTATGTCCCAGACTGTATAACTGACAAAAGTCTCCTGAGGTTAGCTTTTCCTCCCTATTTCAAAGCCAAGAAGTTCCCTTTAACATCAAGTGGAAAAAAAGTTTTATTAATCATTCCACGGGCTTTAATTTTAACAATCCTTAAATTGTTCCTTCCATGACAACTTATGCTCCATAAGCCAAGGACATTCTTTTCTAGGAAGAGTATTGACTTTATATTATATGAGCCCATGACTTCTGCCAGCAGTCAGGCAGTCTCAGGAATCCAATGAAACTGTGGCTTTCACAAGTGAAAAAAAAATCTTTGCAAATGACATGGAATCTCACTGCATTCCTATAAACATATCAGATCTCGTACTAGTACAAGTCTGGATTCTTTGTGCATGGTGTTTTTTTTTTTTTTTGCTTTAAAAACCAGTAGAACCACAGAGAGGATTCATTTTCTTTAATAACACTGTTTTAATCATGTGCAAGGTAAGAGCTAATGCTGCTTTGTGCTACAAGTTATCAAGAAGAATTGTGACTCTTTGGGATCCTTGATAAATTTTGTTGTTATCATGTGCATTATTGAATGGGTAGAAACATTACTTGGCTGGAAAATTATGTGCACTATAGCATGGCTTTTCAACCTTTTCAAATAACAGTTTTGTTGCTACCTCTTTGGAAAGTACCAGTGCCATCAGAGATGCTAACTGGGCACAGAAGTACTTGCTGTACTGTTGTCAGAGGCGGAGGGCAAAGCTCTAAGTGTTGCAAGAAACCTTACCCTGTCATGTAAATCCCTCCTCTCCCTTGCTGCTGTAGCCAGTAAGCAACGCCAAGATGTTGCTTTTCCCTGTGAGGATTGGCTAAAACGGTGCAGGAGAGGAGTGATTTCCACTGCAAGGTAAGGCTTCTTGCAAAACTTAGAGCTTTGCCCTCCCTTAGATCTGCCTCTGACTGTTGTCTCTGAAGTGAGGGAGAGGTTGCTGTTTTTCAGTTGCTATTGTCCTGATTTATCTTTCACTCTGTACCTCCTTTGAAAGACCAGGCTGCTGCACATCAACACCTTGGTATTAATGCATTAGCACCATAGCCACACACCCTACCATTGGGGTCAGGCAGGTTAGAGCAGCCATGCAATCACCATGGAACTAGAGTCTCAGAGTGCAATCCTAACCTGAAGTTAGGCTGGCACAGTTAGGCCAGCAAAATTTAGCCCGCATAAGGGACACCATAAAGTATGTTTGGACCACTCTCGGAGTCAGAGAGGCTAGCACGCAGACATATGCCATCCTCCCTGACTCTGAGAATGGTCCAAATGCACTTTGCAGTGGCCCTTGTGCCATCCAAACTTTGCTGGCCTAACTGTGCCGGCCTAACTCCAGGTTAGGACTGCACTCTCAGTCAAATGCCGTTTGTTGAAAGCTCTGCCTTTATGGAGGGACGTGGTGGTATTGCGGGTTAAACTGCTGAGTTGAGCTTGTGGACCAGAAGGTTGGCAGTTCGAGACTGCGTGATGGAGTGAGCTCCCATTGCTTGTCCCAGCTCCTGCCACCTAGCAGTTCGAAAGCACATAAAAATGCAAGTAGATAAATAGGTACCACTTTGGTGGGAAGGTAATGGTGTTCTGTGCGCCTTGGCGTAGAGTCATGCTGGCCACATGACCACGGAAGCTTGTCCTTGGACAAATGTTGGCTCTACAGGCTTAGAAATAGAGATGAGCACCACCCCCTACAGTCGGTCACGACTAGAATAGACAAGTGCAGAATAATTAATAATAGCAATTATTTGTGTAGTACATTATTATCATTATTTTTCTATTCCCCATATAAGAGATGACATCCACTTGCTGAGGACGTCTAGGGATTTCACAGCTAACATGAATTTTGAACCTGGGATGTTTTCTGTCTCACACAGTTCACACTCTTAGCCACTTAGACATGTACATATACATATACATACATGTACATATAGCCATGACAATATTATTTTGTTAGTATTTCATCATCATTATTTCTGGTCATATTGTTTTGTACGTACTGTTTCTAATGCACATTCATGATGTACACGTCTTATGGTTCATAAGAAGGTTTATACTGTTTGATAACTAGCTGCTGTATTTTTCGTTTCAGTTCCATTCAGACAGCTTTTCTTGCAAACATTTTGCTGTAGGAGGTGGGAAGAGGAAGAGGCAATAGCACATTTATTTTGCTGCTAAATTTAACTGTTGTTCTATCTTTTCTCTCAATGTGTGCAATGCAAACAAAGAGAACCTGTGGGTAATTAGGGGACAAGTGTTCCTCACCAAGATAACAAATTCATCGAAATTATGTTAATAAATTATTGTGTCCTTGATATTTGAATTTCAATTAATTCCTCAAGTACCACTCTCTGGCCATGTTTAAGCAAGAGGTTCCTCCACAGAACACAAAATCAATTTCAGGGCAGCCGAATGAGCCATGAAAACATTTCATCTTTGACAAACGCCATGCAATTTCCTAATAGGATATAGAAAGGTTTGTATAAGTGGTGTGTAAAATCAAGGGGTGATGGATGGGCTGAATAGTAGCAATCCTGCTTGAACCTGACTATGCCTCTGTATTCATTCTGCTGGATCAGTCTTGCTGCTGCTCTGAGCCTTAGATAGCAACAGAGTTCCTATAACAGAGTCGACAACAACTCTGGTCTGACCTGCGCTTGTGCAAAGCTCTAGGTTTTGCAAGAAGCCTTACCCTGTCATGTAAATCCCTCCTCTCCCTTGCTGCTGTAGCCAGTAAGCAACGCCAAGATGCAGTGGTGTTATCCTATTGGTACACTGGGCGGGACATCCGGGTGATTGGCAGCCCGCCTGTCGCGTACCACAGTGTTACGCCGTTTGCGTAACCAATTATGCCGCTTGCATACGTTATGCAAACGGCACGCAACGGGCGGGCTGCCGATCACCCGGATGTCCCGCCCAGCGTACCGGTAGGATAACACCACTTCCAAGATGTTGCTGTTCCCTGTGAGGATTGACTAAAACAGTGCAGGAGAGGAGTGATTTCCACTGCAAGGTAAGGCTTCTTGCAAAACTTAGAGCTTTGCCCTCACTGTAGAAACGCCACTGGTTGGCAGATCAGGCCTAGGAGTGAGATGGGATATAGCACACATTGATGCTGCCAGTCCCTTCCTTCTCTTGGGCCCAATCTGCCCAATCCCTGCCACTGTCACCACACCCTCCCGGTTCTTCCCCTTCCCTGCCCTCCCTCGCATTTCTCCCATCCCTGCATTGTTCAGTAAGAAAATAACCACATCCTGCGCATACTGCTCCTTCTGCTGGCACGCATGGGCCTTCCCACTGTTGCCGGCAACTGCTATGCCGTCACAGAGTGTTTTATGACAGTTTTGCAAAAGTTAGCACCAGTGCAACGATGCTCTTAAACTGCAATCATTAAACATTTGTGTTATTTTTATTTGTCTTTTTATTTCTGAATTTTGGTTATAGAAATCTGTACAGTCGTTAGGATTTTAAAATCATCCCTATAGCAATGAAAAGTGCAAGTTTTCTATAAATATAGCTTGATGGTTTTCACCACTTTATTGTTTTACCACAGCAGACCTTCTGAAAAATGTGTGGATTGCTGAGCTCATAACGAGATTCATGCGAATTGCTTATTCTGCTTACATTGTTCCCCGAATGAAATTGTTGTTCCACTAAAATCCTAACTGCAAAAGAGAATTATAATTCCATATTGAGGATGCTCAGTACAGCGTACTTAAGTGTTCAGTGCTTTTGTTCTTCCACGAATGTAGGTGGGAGTACAAGTAAAACAAATGGAAGAATGAAGAAGAAATATCCAGAATGGTGCAGAACAATGTTTATTGAAAATGCCGAAATGTATTTAAGAAAAAACACCACCACTCTTCACTTTTCCTCAAGTTTATTTTCTCTGCATGTGGAACTTACGAGAGAATATGTGTTTGCTGTGCTTCCTAAATCTTGATCAGATGCCATTTAGCACCATCATGCTGGAATATAAAATCTATAGATTGGAAAGATTCCAGAGCCCCATCTGTGAAAAGAGAGAATTGTCTTTCTAATTACAGTCTAGTGAGCACAGCCTGGGGATAATGACACACCTTTCCTCCTCAGAATATTTTTATGACTCTTGGATGGTCTCAAGAGGCTCCACTAGTTCTGTTAAATTGGGTCATTCATGTGTAATTCAAAGGAAAGGACAAAAGATGGCTGTGCCTACCACCCAGTTTTACCATAGAAATCTTCTAATCAGTTTTTGCTGGGGGAGGGAGTCTTTAGCAAAATAACCTTTGTAATCATTTTTTAAAAAACATGCTTTCATTTCAATGGAATATTTAAGCGAATTAATTCTAAAAATATACATTGGTTGAAAAGTGTCATTTTATAGCTTATTTGCTTGTTTTAAAACAGGCACATTAATTTACAAAAACCCTTTAAAATCTATTTGAATCTCCTATTCCCTCCCACCATCAAGGACTGTCTTTCTGCTTATATTCTCTTTTCTAATTAAGATCGTACTTCATGCTATTTCAATTACCTTTAAGCCTAATGCAAGTTCAGTGTTGCATTTCATTTATATCTGAGTAATTTAACCCTTCTATAAATTGGGTTACTGGTCAATATTAGAAGGATAAGCAACAATTTAAAAGGTTTGCCAAGCATTTTGAAATCCCCTTTTCCAACATTTTACATTAGTCTATTTTTTGTGTCTTGACATAACCTAAATGCTATCTTCTAAGCAATATAAATGAAGAAATTAGATCAGCTTTAGACTTGGTGACCTCTGCATTTTGAATAATCGCCACCTCCCTAATTCCCAGCACTCATAAATATTGTACTGGAGAAGTAGTAGCAGGCAACCTCCCTCTAGCATTTTAAACAAAGCTTATATCTTATTCATTCTGCACAAATACATTTACAAAATATATGCGAATCAAAATACAGTTGTCCCCCAAAAGTACTTATTTCTGGAGAAAGCAAATGGGTTTCAAAAAAGTAACACAATTTAGTAGTTAAAGAATAAGTCTTCAGCTAGAATGAGTGGTAGAATGAGTCTACAAAGTTATGCCTTTATTTCTCTTCCCCTATAGTTCAATTTTAGTTCATCTTGACAGTCCAGGAATGATTTTAGCGCAATTTTGCTTAATTTTTTAAAAAGCCTAAGTTATATTATAACCACACAACTATACCACGTAATGGAGTGAGCTCCCGTTGCTTGTCCCAGCTCCTGCCAACATAGCAGTTTCAAGCACATTAAAATGTGTAATTAGGTACCACTTCAGTGGGAAGGTAACGGAGTTCCGAGCGCCTTGGTGTATAGTCATGAAGAATGTAATTAATAATTGCCTATCTTATAAGATGGTTGTGAAGATGAATAAGATAAGACAAAGCATGTTCCCAAACATTTTAGCTCAAAGACCCACTTTTTAAAAGGACAGTCTATCAGTACCAACCTAGAATTACGAACCTAAAAAACGTGTTTCACTTTACCAGCTGCTTGAGTCTGGTTTTTTTATCCTTTTTACTATAGTGGGGGGGGGGAACCCACCTTCTGGGCTGCCTGATTTATCTTTCTGTGTCTTATATGTGGTCAAATGGATGACATGCTTAGGGCCTCTATAATTCCCCCCCTCTCTCTGTGTGTGTGATTGTAAGATTTCTCCCTATGATTGTAAGATTTATTTTTCACTTGGGGGGGTGGGGAATCTTGGGACCGGACCACAGCTTCTGTGGTAGTCAGACACCTATAAGAGTCACACCAGCTCTCAAACACTTGAGCTACCCATAATGGGCTTCGTTTGAGCAGCTACTGTGCCAAATAAGTAGGGTTATTTGGTGGGAGAGATTAGCTCTATTGTTCATCGCATCATTGTTCATCTTAGACGTTGCAAAGTTACAGAGGCCTGCCTGGAATGAGTAGGTCTGTAACTCCCCAGAGGAACAGCTTGGATCACCCTGGTCACTGCTGCCAAGCATGCTGGGCTTCGCTTCTTATCTACATCACATGGCATATGGAGCGTCCTGTGGCCTTTTCCACTGTTGGAAAGCTGCCTGTGGAGAGCCAAGAGAAACAGAGAGAGAGAAAGAGAAAGAGAGAGAGAGAGAGAGAGAGAGAGAGAGAGAGAGAGAGAGAGAGA
>JAJKFI010000003.1:43133708-43203032 GCA_029204185.1 Lerista edwardsae | reverse complement strand
AGAGAGAGAGAGAGAGAGAGAGAGAGAGAGAGAGAGAGAGAGAGAGAGAAGCTCAGCAAAACCAGCAACATACACGGTGTTTGTGAGAAAAGGTGGTGCTACCTGGATGCTTATGCATATGTGCATTCTTTCAAATGTGCATTCTTCAGAAGTTATAGCGATGACGCCTCAAAGGCAAAGCAGAAAACTGTTCAGTTAACAACAGCAGATATAATAATAGTAATGCTTTATTTTATTTGTATCTAGAATTCAGTGAAATTGTCCCACATTTGAATGCTCCCTGAAAATGTCTTTAATGTGAGTCAGATTGCTTCTCTTACTGGACTATGAACCTACGGAAAGCACCCAAAAGAAAGGTACAGGTGTGTCCTGGTATCCACTGATTCCGTATCCACGGTTTTAGTTATCCATGGATAGTGGGACTCCTATTAAAAAGATAAGGAAACATCAAACAAATCTCTTTTCTGTACATCGTTGCAGCAAAACCACTGATGTTCTCCTATCTTTAAAAAGTTTCTCCAGTATCCACGGTGGGGTTTGGAACTGAACCCCAGCAGTCTAAAATCCTGTGTTGCAGAACCCTTTGGGGTGGGAGTAGCAATGCAGTGACACACAATAGCTAAATAATTTCATTCACCATGGTAACCAGTGCATCACTTTCCACTTTACTTCATAAACCTCTTGAATTGCAGCAAAATATTCAGTTTTGAGAGAACTGCCATGACTTGACTGAGGTGGATAAATTATGATCTAGCATTCCAGAGATATTTTCTATCAGTACAGTACTATGTTTCTGCAAAATGTGAGTAATCTTGTTCTTATCCAAGGGTTGAACGAGACATTCAGAAGCAAATGCGTGTTCGTAACATAGGTGCTTACCCTGTATGCTGTGGGAAGGTAGGTTGGTTTTTATATCAAAAGGAACATGTGGAGGAGAGGGGAAAGGAAAGGAGAAAAACAGCTGACAAAAAAAATGCTATTTAAACAGTTTTCTCCCTGTCCAGTTAATTTCTGTGTTGGGGCCAAGCGGGGAAAGAACTGCTTTAAAGTATCAAAGCAATGAGGTCAGATGGATTAAAGAAGTGGGTTTTACTTCCTTCCCATCATGCAAATTTTTGTCTATAAAAATAGAACCTTCCCACCCAACTCTATGTGAATGAAAACTTCACATGTTTATCAAGCACATTGTTTTCCTGAACATTCAGTTTGGTCCTGAAATATCAAAGCAGACACAGTCCACAATTGTAATCAATAAGCAAAGGGAATTAAAGTTTATCGATAAACTTTTCCCCACTGAAAAGCATTTATATTTCCTTGGAATGGAAGGAACCTTTCTCGGGTCAAGAGTTCTGTATTTGGGATGGCTTGTTCCATATCTAGGTACAGCAGAGGAAAATCAACACATTTGACCAATTCAGAGAATCCAAGTCTCTCTAAAAGTTACTTTGCTACATGTAGTGGCTATGAGCCAAAATTTCTCTTCAAGTTTGAGATTTGTGTGGACATCCAGCAACCCCAAGATGAGAGTGACGCATTTCATGGGGCTGCATGATAAACCCGCACAATAATGTTTTTTCATTCTGGGTTTGTGAAGAATCACAAACGAGAGAATCAGTGGCATTCTTAGCGGGGCACAAAACACTTTGCTTTTGCAGCTGTGAATGGCTCTGAAAGCGAAGGGGAGGGGCCACTTTACAAAGGTGTTCAGGAGCCTGAAAACCTTAGCATTTCCCCCCCCCCCAAAAAAAAACCACCACTGCACAGAATAGATGAAGACCACTTGCTAGATAAAAAAGGCCGTTGGTGGCTTTTTAAAGGAGGAAAGAAATAGATTTTTTCTTTGCTTCCATAGAAAAGTCTTTCTATTTAAATTAGCATTTGATTTAGCTAATGGATGACAGAAAACTGAACATGGTGTAAATTAAAGAGGCAACATTGTGCTTGTGCTTTATTTGCTACTGAATTTGTTACCTTCTGGAGAAGATTTGTCTTCTTGGGAAACATTTTTTGGTGGGAAAGTTTGAACAAACAAAAGCAAATATTTATTTACCCACAGTAGTGTATATTAATCTGTGGAACTCCTTGCCACACGTTGTTGTGTTGGCACCTGGCCTGTACGTCTTTAAGAAAGAACGGGACAGGTTCATGGAATGAAACTCCATTTACTGTTTATTTGCTATGACGACTATATGCAACCTCCAGGTTGTAGAGGTAGCCTATCTCTGAATGCCAGATGCAAGGGAGTGGCAATAGGATACAGCTAATATGTTGTCTTGAGTGCTCCCGGAGGCATCTGGTGGGTCATTGTGAAATGCAGGAACCTGGACTAGGTGGGCCTTTGGCCTAATCTAGCAGGACTGATGTTTTTTCAGGCTGCAGACAGGTATCCCTGCAGTTTTATCTGCAAATAAAAAAAAAGTATATAACAAGAAACTGAAGATCTTGTTCACCAGATATCCTGTCCAGCCAGGGCCAGCCTTAAGCCAATGTGACCAATGTCGTCACATTGGGCCCCGCACGTTGGGGGACCCCACACCAGGGCAGCAAGCAGATGGCCTTCTGCTACAGACAGGATTTATATGGGCTGTAGTCAGTGGACCAAGCAGAATAGTTTCCTTTGGGCCCTCCCACCTGCCCCTGCCTCCAAATGACTCAAAATGGGACTCCTGGGAAAAGGTTGGTGGTGATGTCATCATGCCACTACCAAGTACTTCCAGGTGCCTCATGCAGCATCACAAGCATTTTCTTGGTGAGTGGAGGCCCCACGGGGAGAGTGAGGGGCCCTGTGGGGAGGGTAAGGGGCCCTGCAAGAATGCCTGGCATTGGGCCCCACCCCTCCTAGAGCCAGACATATGTCTAGTTTATCATTTACTTTCTGGGGTTTCACTGTATTTGCTCATACATTTGCCAGCCCACTTTTTCAGCGTTTGAGGGTTAGAAAATTGCTTTAAAAAAGAAAGTGGAGGCTGTAATGATGTTGGAAAGTGTGACTGATAATCTGTTTCTGCAACTGTATGAGCTGATCACATAATAATAGGATACATGTGGCTTTGAACATAGGTTAGAGAGGAGGCACAGATCCATGGTAGAGCATTTGCTTTGCATGCTGAAGGTATCAGATTGAATGCTTGACATTGCCTGCTATGAAAGTATTTCCAGTAGTATTTCCTGAGTCCTTGGAGAGCCAGTTCCCTTCAGAGTAGGCAATACTGGGCTAGATGGACCAATGGTTTGACTCCAATGATTTCTTTACATCTTGGTAAAGAAAGGATTGTAATATAATTAAAAAGTAAGAAATGTAAAAGACTGTGACATATTCCTTGTGATACATTCTTCTTATACTGCAACTCTAATTTATTGGAGACTTAAGTCACAAAGATCATATTTTTAGGTCATGGCTAGAGGTGTTTATTTTTGTTAAAAATGTATAAATACACAAAAAAACGCATTTAGGTGTTTAAGATATTTTCCAAAAATTAAAATAGATTACTTTTCCAAATATAAATAATATTGTGGTTGCGTCAGAGGATGCTATATCACTTACCTAATAGACTTTAAAAGCATTAAAAATGAAAACTTGGAATGAGAGAATAAAAACTCATGCTTTCTGCTTTTTAAATAATGAAATTGTCGAAAAGAAACCAACAACCCACCATTTTCAAATATCCCGAGTTATGGTATACTCCATATACAGGGGAAAAAAAAGATTCACCATATGTAAAAACATATAATTGCAGAGCATTGAAAATAGTAAGGTCATTACAAAGAGATCATGCTAATTTTCTTTCATAAATTATACTCAATACATGCTTTGTAAAATTATCTAATTTATTTAGCCTGTGAAAAATAGTATTAATTGAGAAAATTAAATTGTAGTTGTAATATGTTTATTCATTGTATCACTCAAATTGGTGCAGTGAGAAAAATTTTCATGTGTAGAAACGAGAGTGTCTCAATGACTGGGTTATACTTTAATAAGGTTCTGTTTTATAAATGCAGCTTTTTGAGGATTTGTGGCTAAGCTTGAGTACCCATTCACAACCAGCCAGAAACAATACTCGGGTGACAGTATTATTAATTCAAGGTTGGAAGAGAATGCAAAAACTGCATGGTATTAAGAATGTTTCAGCTCTAATCATGTAAATGGAAATTAATATCAAGGCTTCATGTATTATGCCATACATACACCAAGCTTGTCTGGCTCTCATTTTAGACTATTTCCATAGTCTGGTGAATTCCTTAAGAATATAGCAGTCTTTTAAAAACTGGTTTTAATTTGTAGCCATGGTTGCTTAGGATTTTAAAGAATCTGAAAAATAATGAACATCGTTTTATATCAATAGATATGTAACTGGAGATTTCACCATAATACTTAGTAATCATTCACCTTTTTCTATTGTAAATTGTTGTCATAGGAAGCAGTGCAACTCTCATAAATGAACAGAACTGGCAGCTTTGTTCATAACCTTTCAGTTTTTTATTGCCCAGTCCTTTTTAGATGCTACACTAATACCAGTGCAATGGCTGACATGTGCTGAGCTCATTCAGCACAAGGAAACACCAGAGGCCAGACTTTGCTACAGTGGGGTGGGGATGGGCCCTCCCAGTAACATCCACAATACCCTTGCAATCCCAACACTGCTTGTCGTCCATGGAGTGGGAGCCATGATGTCAGAATATCATTGCATTGTCAGGTGATGTTGATGAATTATCAGTGCAACATCCGGGGAGCCAATCACTGCATCCACCCAGTCTTAGGGCGCAATCCTAAACTGAGTTAGGCCAGCATAAGCTGAGCCAGCAAAGTCTGGCCAGCACAAGGGCCACCGTAAAGTATGTTTGGATCACTCTCAGAGTCAGAGAGGCCAGCACACAGACGTGAGCCATCCTCCCTGACTCCGAGAGAAGTCCAAACATGCTTCATGGTGGCCCTTGTGCTGGCCAAACTTTGCTGGCTTAGTTTATGCCGGCCTAATTCTAGTTTAGGATTGCACTCTTAATGTCAGTGGCCAGAGTTGCGCTGCCAGGATGAACTGAGCAGGGTGTAGGTGCAGGGTTGATGACCAGCCACTGCTGGGGTGATGCCTCCCCTCAGCAGCCCCTAGGGACAAGCAACACAGCAACAGTCACCACCACAAGCCATAGGGAGATACTACAAAGACACCAGAACTATGTGACACAAGAATTCTAACACATCCACCACCCTGTACAGGAGCCACTGTGGTGCAAGCAGCCAAGTGGTAGAAACAGAACTCCTAGGAATACCAATGAGTTCCGCTTTTCTGAAAACGAGATTCCTTTGTAAATCAAAAAGGCATTTATATCTTTTGTATTTGAAGTCACATTTTGCTATGTTTTACAAAACTAATTTGAATCAGCTGGGGCCTTTTCCCCAAGCCCCAGTAGACCTGGGCAATGAGCAATGTCCTTGCTGATTGCCTCTTTGCTGTCCAGCAGCTACAGTATCCATCAGTCTTAATGACCTTCCCATAACACTTCAGGGCTGTCCTTTATGCCCTGGCAGACTCTCTGGGGACATTAGGCTGCATACATTAAGTTGGAAAAGCTTTGTTTGGCTCTCGCTCTCTTAACTACCCGTACAAATTGTTCAAGCGAATATAATTGTAGGGTTCAGATGTGTAGTACAAAAGGCTAGCCCAGTATCTGACATGGCTCCCATATACAGAACTCTAATGTGCTAATTTATTAATTTTAGCACAGAATAGATGAAAAAATGCATAGATATTTTTCTTGTTTTTGTCTGTAAACAGTGACTCCTTATTGGATACAAAGTATGCATGGCTGGTTGATTGACAGGCAGAGAAAGGCAGCCCTTCTCTCCTGTAATCATAGTCTGGTACGATTATAAAAGTTCATTTTTCATAACATTTATGTACTATTTGTCAAGGTGTATTTTCTGTAGAGAACATACGTCATCTGCAAAATTTGCCAAGAATTGGAAAGGGATTATAATAACTGTTGTCAAAGAGAAGTATATGGCAACTGGTTGTTCGGTTTTTGTTGTTTTCACAGGCAGCAGTAATAAAAGTAGAACTTTTCTATCTGTTATCAATAAGCAGGCACTCTGTCCAAAGATAAATGTTTGAGAGACTAGTGCTATTAGCACCAGAAAATGTGCTCTGGCAACAATATGATTCCCTGTGTTTCTCTCACTCCCTCAAAGATCTGTGTAAATAAAGAAATCTGTGTCTAGAAAATGAGGCAAAGACTGGATAAAATTACGCTTCCTGACAGTTCTGATCTGCATAGTTTCTAATGCAGAGAATTGCTCATCAGATATAGTAAGAACATAAGAACATAAGAAGAGCCCTGCTGGATCAGGCCAAAGGCCCATCTAGTCCAGCTTCCTGTATCTCACAGCGGCCCACCAGGTGCCCCAGGGAGGCATGAGACAACAAGATGCTTGCATCCTGTTGCCACTCCCCTGCACCCAGTACCAGTAGCCCACCACTTTTGTAAGGAGGTTGCACAATCCATCATTGCCTATAGCCCACGATGGACCTTTCCTCCAGAAATCTGTCCAATCCCCTCTTAAAGGCATCAAGACCAGATGCCATCACCACCTCCTGTGGCAAAGAGTTCCACAGATTAACTACCCGCTGGGTAAAAAAGTACTTCCTTTTATCTGTTTTAACTCTCCCAGCCCTCAGTCCTTTGTGTCTGATTAGTAGCTTTATGTCTGTTTTTATTATAATGCTTTATATCCAAAACATGTACCAGTTTTAGGGGGAGTTGACACACAGCTCCATCTTTTCAACTAGAGTTGAGATATAATATCTCAGAGGAGTGGGAGATACTATATCTCAACTTTAGTTGAGAGTTGGTGGCAGGTTTGCTAAATGGGACCGTGGCACCCCCTCTGGTGAGCCTTGGCTGACAGTAGTTCTCTAGTGTATGTCTATCAAGACTCTCTGACTATTTGGTTCAGAGGCAGCATGACCGGAACACTGTTCGATGCTGCCTCAAGTCCACCGCTTATTTAAAAGGACTGCGCAGATGAAGGATCTGCTTCATTTGTGTGAACCCTGTAAGTAAAACTGGAAATCCTGCATTTCTGCATTAGGAGAAACCATACAAGGAGCATAAGTGGATGGTTTTCTTATCTGCTCATTTTTAGCAGGCAGAAAGAGGATCAGTGTGGCAATGGTGAGCTAGAGGGAGGCGTCAGGGGAATGAAGGGCATCCCAAATCTGCCACCCTCTCATCCCCCTCTCAGAATTTGAGCTGATTCAGTCCACATCATCTCACTTTGTGGATAGTCTGTCCCTGATTTAGAGCACAATCCTATGCATGTCTACTTGGAAGTAAGTGCCGTAGTGTCCAGTGGGGCTCGTTCCCAGGAAAGTGTGTATGGGATTGCAGCCTTAAATAAAATGAATACTCAGATGAGAGAAAAAAATTGCCCCTATTTGCGCTAGCTATTGCTGAAGTACCTCTTGTGTCTTTTTCATTTAAAAAAAAAGACAGGATGGATGAAGATCTTAGCTTCAGGCGTACCTCCTATTTCTGCACTTATTATAGAGTTCAAAGAGCATCACATTCTTTCAGTCCTCTGCCTAGCTTCCTGTGAGTGTTTCCTGCTTCCATTTTGTAGTCAGCAAACAGCCGGTGAGATCTAGGAAGGCTGGAAACACCAGCAGATAAGTAACTTTCCAATTAGGGTTGCCGGGGATTTTTGAACCTTTTTATAGGGTTCCCCTATATCCACAGTTTCAGTATCCATTTTGGGGACATATTCCCCACAGATACAGAGGGATGCCTGCAGTGGGCTTCCACTTGTCAGAGGTTTGCAAGCATTGACTGGAGAGCCATTTGTCTGGAAAGCTACAGCAACTGCATGCACTGGGCAAGGAGTTGGATTCGGTGACCTCCAAGGCACAACCCACCCATAATATTGCATGGTTCAACCCAGCCTTTTGCTCTCTTCATTGGCTCTTTCATGCTTCTTTGTTCTTTCTCTTGAATTCTGTACCTTCTAACATCCATACCTTTCTCTTTTGCAATGGTTTCAACAGTATTTGAAGACGTACCCTTTTTTCTGAGCCTTTGACTTTTAAATCTTATCTCACCTTGCATCCATCTCATTCTTCTTTCACCTTCCTTTTCAATGACCACTAGCTTTTTTTTTTTTTTAAAAAGAAGATTATAGGAGTTCAAGGACTTGATGATTAGGGGTTGTGTTGGGGATGGTAGGAGAAAGAATACTGCTCTGAATTTTGTCAATTTTTCCAGTCCTATTGTACTGCATTATTTTTAATGTTGAATGTAGGCCAACATTCTTTGGAGCCTGGCGCAGCGACAAGTAAGGCACTTGCAGCCCGGTAACCCCAGGCAGTGATGCAATCCTGGGGATCACATTGCTGCCTTCACCCTGTCCCTTAAAGGCAGAGGGGCAGAGGCTTTCAGGCTGGGATGTAGTTATGCCTCATTTTGAAAACCTCTGGTGTATGGTGTTATGCCATCCTAGAAGAATGAAACATTAATTTTAATTCCCAGCACACCTAGTTCATGCGATATCTGATGCCACCTGTCTGCTCCTGTTGCAGGCAATTCTGCAGTCTGCTCCTGTTGCAAGCCATGTAATTTTTATTGTCCTTAAATCAAAATTCTGACTGATGTAAGTTTACTGCAACATTATTTTTCTCCTTTTTCAGAGTTTGCTGTGTGGCAGAAAATTGTTGTCTGCATTTTTCACTTCTTGCAACTTTACATTACTTCTTGCAACATGCAACTCAGATAGCACATTACATACCACTTAAGAAAGCATGATGTTGTGTTTAGGACATAAAACACAGCAGATGGAATGCCTGTGTGCTCTAATAGTATGGATTTGGGGCAGAGAGATCAGATTCAATTTCCCATTTAGCCACAACATTCATTGGGTGCCCTTGAACAATAATTCTTTCTTAGCTTGATTTACCAAACAAGGTTATTGTGAGGATTGAATATGAAGGGATTAATAAAAAGGGATTACTAATGAGAAGGGTGGTGTACAAAATGAAGTGTACAATAAGTGTTTTGCCCATCATTAAAAATTCCACAGTAAAAAAAACTCAATGCACAGTTTAATTAATGCCCTCCGTATCCTTATCCACAGGCAATGCCTCCACAGATTTCACAGTATATGGGAGGGAGTGTTTCGGGGCACGGAGGGTGGAAAAGCACTGGATTGGGTCTGGGAGGGGTTGGGGATTGGCATATGCCTTCTCTTTTATATCCTAGCCCCCTTCCTGGATCGCTGGGCTTCTTGGATTTGCACCAGCGCAGATCCAGGAAGCCCCATATAGCAAGCTGGGGCTCAACATGGGGTAAGGAAAAATATCCCCTTACTCTGAGGAGACCTCCAGCCACCTCCTAATTTGCGCTGGATACAGTGCAGGCCTTGTGCCTGTGTAGGTTAGGATTGAGCTGCCCAACAGAAGTTTGATGTTGGTCACCCTAAATTAATTAATTTAAAAACTAATAAATTAAAATATTTTGGTCTCTATCTTCAACTAATTCAGTAGAAGTCTGCTTTATATTTATATATTTTTCTTTTTTTTTTTGAAACATTTTTTTTCTATCCTGACATCTGATGCAAGTAGCATTGGCAGCTCTGTTTGATCTCAGTCTTATCTGTGATCATCACATTGATCCAAATATATCTTAAGCCATGGGACCTGAGGAAACAAACGCGAACGTTGTGTTTGGGGAACTTCTATTTAGAATAGTAAATATTTAATTTACTCCATATTTTTGCCATAATTGTGGAGTTGCTTTAGAAACCAGGCAACTAAATTTATCTTATTCTGCTTTTAAACATAATGTAGGACATATCCCAGTAGGCTCCTAAAAAATCTGTTCATGCAATGTGAAAAAGAAGGACAAATCACAAGCTTGAGGCAAAATAATTCATTCTAATGAAGAAGCTTTAAAAAGTAAAAAAAAGCCACAATGAAATTGCAACTGCCTATCTTGTCATTTCTCATTTGTGTCTTTTCTCCCAGTATTAACATACTGAATGCAAAATATTACCCAAGCATTGATAAAAAAACAAACAAACCAGGAACAGTAATTCTGAAGGGATCATAATCTTTTTCTGCGATTGTGATTTTTAAAAGTTATAATAATAATATATGCGCTGATGATCATTATATACGAACATGGCACTTTACACAGAATGAGACAACAGGACCTTGCCTTCCGAACAGGACCCACTAGTGGGTTGTGAGCAGACATGTCAAGTAGCGGGTATGTGAGGGTACGTGTGTACCCGTTCCTAGGATTAGGGCTGGCCCCACCCATTCGCCCGCCCACTCGTCGACTCCGTCGGCGCTCTGCTCCGCCCCCCTGCAACGTTTGAGTTGCCTGCATGTTCTCAGAGCCAGGCAGGCAGGCAGCGGAGCGAGGGAGACCGACGGCAGCATCAGCGTGAGCAGGTAGGCTGCCTGAGGCTCCCTCCCGAGCCTTCCTGGGGGCGGTTCCTGGGTTCCGGCTATGACCTCACTTCCAGTGGGCGGGCCCCGACACAAGTGCCAATCAAAAGTGAGTACCTGTTGCTAAATCATTTAGATGCCATTACTGGTTGTGAGACAGTTTCAGGTGGGTTGCTTAGCATTGTATCCACTGTGGCTTAGGAGGCAGCTGTAGGCCACCTCGGAATAAAGGGATATTGTCCAGTCACAGACCTACCATTATGTCCAGGGGATGCAGGGAAAGGCCATGGGCATGGCACACCTGGGCTGGGAGGAGGGTGGTGACAAGTCACCTTGCCTTGCTGAGAGGTGAGCAGTTTCAGTCTTCCCGCCCATTCTTGCCATCTTACGGCTCCGAAATGAAGCCTGGCATGGCGTGGGAGCCATGCAGAGTGGAGCGGCACATGGGGGCAGAGAAACAGCAGCAGGGGAGGACCGCCTCCTCCTCTGTCCCTGGGGGGCCCATTAACTGGATCCACAACTGATATTTTCCCATTGCCCAGGATAAGTTTCAGCAGTTCCAGTGGGGCTACTTGGAGCTGTGCAAGCAACATTGCTCCAAGCATCCAGATGGGGACTGACTGGGTTGAGGATGGAGGTTAGGATCCAGCCTCAGTGCCAGATCCTGTCTCTAACCCCCTCACCTGCCCGCGGGTCCTCCCTCTCTATGCCCTCCATCCATCCCATTCTGCCGCCCCCCTGCCCTTTGCAGGGCCTTGTGCAAGCCTAGATTGGCCGGCCTTACCTGGGTCCGCCCGTGGCACAGCATGGCCAGTGCAGGTCCTTGCACCAGCCTCCCGCTTGTCAAAAGTGATGCAAACCCATTTTACAGCCCATTTGTGACACTTGCAGGCCTCTGGCATCCTTGGGATTGGGCTGCCAGTCACACATACCTCTGCTTGATTGTAATAGCTAAAGATGACTATCAGCCCAATCCTACAAATGTCTCCTCAGAAGTAAGTCCCATTCAATGAGGGCACAATCCTAACCGATTTTCTAGCACCCAGGTAATGGCAGTGCAGCTGCCAACATTCCCTTGCCTTGAGGGGGGCCTCTGTGACTTCCCTCCAACTGCAGTATGCAGCACATGCCCCATTGGCAGAGCTATGCCAGTGCTAGAAAGTTGGTTAGGATTGTGCCCTGAAAGTGGGTACAGCTGTGGTTCCCAAACTGGTGGCTCGTGACCCACCAAGGGAACAGAAAAAGGGCGACTCCCCCTTAAGGGGAATGGCCCAGCATTCAGCAGCAGCACAATCTTCACGTTCATTCTGCTGCTAGGCAGGGAGGGGATTTTTCAGCTTACCTGGGGTTGGTATGGTTTTCTGGAGGGTCTGGGGAACCTGAGACCCCACCTCTGAAGCCTTCCCTGGGGCTTGGAAATCTTCTAAAAAAACAACAACACCTCACATACTTCTGGTTTTTGGCTCAAACCAGGAAGTTTGTTTTTACTTATTATAAGATTCCTAAGCCTCTGAGAGGACTGCAGAGCTAGCAGTCCTCAGGTAAGGTGAAAAATCCCCTCCCTGCCCAGCAGCAAAATGATCATAGAAGGTGTCCTGCTGCTCTTCTACCGTCAAACCCCCGCACCCCCAGAAGTTTGGAAACCACTGGTGTACAGCTTAAAGTGTTGTTAACAAAACTTTTATGGAAAATGTGGGTTTTAAGAAGGAATTTAAAAGAAGGAAGAGAAAATATCACAAAATGTTATTTTTAGTGGTATAGTACATTACAGGCCATACATTATAATTTGCTTGTGTACAGGTCTATTTCTGTTACGTTGTTATTCATTTCTTACTCTTATTTGTTTCTTATTCTTTTTGTAACTTGTGCAAAATAACAATGCTTTAAAAGAAAAAAATAGGTTTTTAAAACTGTAGATCAACTGGGGGAAGTAATGGACATGGGCCTAAAGAGATAGTCACAACTGTCAATATTGCAGTTTTATGCTTTAATCTATGACGTCTATTATGCTTGCTTCCCAAATCATTTTAGAATACATTTTAACCAACTATCGGTACTTCATCTTTCAGCATTTTTAAATCATCGGTGATTATGCTTTTTGTAAGCAGATCCTTGGTTCATTTTGGGAGAAAGAGTCCTAAAACCTGTTTAGTACTGCAGTTTATCCATGAAGGAAAATCATGCTCATTCAGAGAATATGAGTTGTATAATGCTTGTGAAAGTGTTTTGATTTTCACCTGATTTTATAAGCTGAATAAACCATATGTAACTTGGCAATATATTGCATTTGGCACACAGCTGCAGCATTAGCTGTTAAGTCTCCATGCCGTCATCCTACAGTTTTAAAACTTAATAAAGAGTTCCATGTGTCCTTCATTATTGACACTATACAGTGGGGAACACCAGCATCTGCGGATCTAACTCACCTCTAATGCTGGGGTCCCAGTTTACATGTCAGTTAACATTTTTAAAAGCGTGCAAAAATTGGATTTCCTACTTTTGTGAAGCAAAAGCTGTTTCCAAGCCACTTGGGGCTAACAATAGGTCTAAAGAACCAGCCCAGTATGGAGTGATACTGCATTCAGCCACTAGATGGGGCTGAATGGAATGGAAGTTAATGGAATAAAATTACTCTATTAATGTACATTACATTCAGTGGCTGAATGAGGTATAGCTCTGTACTGAGCTATAGTGAGCCCTGGAGTGACCCAGAAGTGGGTCTTTAGACCTATTTCTAGCCTTGAGAGGCTTGGAAACAGTGCGGTTTTGCTGCATGAAGGAAGGAAAACTGGTTTTTGCGCATTTTTTAATTTAAAGGACATTTGAACTGGGACCCTGGTGTCCATGGATTTTGGTATCTGCTGGAAGTTTCAGAATGGAACCCCTGTGGATACTGGCATTGGACCTGTAAAATAATAACATTATATAGTGCATTGTAGGATACTTTTGAGTTCATGTACTAAAAAAACTGGAGGTAGTCTGAAGCATTGAAACACTAATTTTAAGTATCTTCTTTAATAAAAAATACTATTTGGCATGAGGAGCAATTAAGTCAGGATCCGCTTTTTTTTTTCTCCTATGTGATAATGCCCTTGGTTACATGCATAAAAATGAATATCATCCTGATGTTACAGTGACAGCTATAATGATTTTTATTATCACCTTGGCTGTAAAATGTGTTTTATCATTTATGGAATGATTCATGGTAACTTTCGCCATGCAATTTACACACATGCTGAGGGGGAAAAAAGCATGACTTGTGGGTATTACCTGGCAAGACGCTGAGACATTTCAGATGAAGCAGGTTAGCAAATCATCTACGTAGATGGTGTCTTTTTAGGGGAGAGTTCTCAGGATACAAATTGCTGTTGAGGGGAAGTTATATTTCTTGTGATACGCCTTTTATGACATCAAAAAATAAAACAAATATTTATATATTATTAACAATATTTATATACATGCCACTTTATTGACTGATATTTACAAGCAGGAGAAATGAAATCTTGAGATCTGCAGCTCTTGCAGCTTCATGATGCCGCAAAGTAAACATATTGTGGCAACCAGGTATACAAGGGGCACCAGGATGCTTGGCCCCCCAACAGGGCATTAAATCACCTGGCTCTAAGCCATGCCATCTTATCTCTGCCAACCCCGCTAGGGGGGCGAGGTAGCCGAACTGCAGAAGGCCACTCCGATATCACTTTTCAACAACAACAAAAAATTCACAAAGCCATTTACAGAAAAAAACACCCAAATAATTAAATGACTCTCTGTCCCCAAAGAGTTTGCAATCTAAAAATATGTAGAAGAATACCAGCAAACAGCCACTAGAACAGACAGTGAGCTGGGATGAAAAGGGATAGTTACTCTCTCCCTGCTAAATATAAGAGGAGCACCAATTTTAAAAATGGCCTCTTGCCCAGTTAGCCAGGGGTACTACTGGAAATTTAGAAGAAATACTTGAGAATACAGAGAGATTGTAACCAGTTTCCTTGTAGCTACAGTCCTTTTATCATTGACTTGCTCTAGTTTGTATACAACAAAGCTTTCTCCAAAAAATGCACAGGTAGCAAGCCCCCCCCCCCCAACATTGTATGTTATGCATGTATCTGACATTGCAAATCAGAAATGTCTAGGAAAATCCCAAATATACACTACTAGGAATAGGATGTTGATGGTGAAACATGTGGCAGAGTCAAATCATTATTGTTGATGTAATGTTGAAATGGATAATATAATATTTATCTTCTGTAAATGATCTACTTTGGTTCATGGACTTGCTGTATTATGTTTGAAACCGAATATCTATATATGTAGAAATGAGAATTTAGGTTTATTCTATTTGGAATAAGCTTCAGACATTAGGAGTTGGAGAAATTTGTCAGGTTGCTAAGATTATGGGATCATATTTTATTACTATAGCAACAATGTTGCCAAGATTTATTGCAGTCTGCTGAAATGCACTAGTAACCATCTTTATTGCATCAACATTTGACAATGTGTACTGATTGTGCCCACAGTAGGGAAAAGTAATGGGCAACAAATGATAGATTTTCATACTGAACTAGGTACAAATAGGTTGCGACTTTATCAGCTACTGACTTTATTTGCTACTATATTAGCTACAAATCGAACCCGGCCCATCTGCTGGGGGATAATAGGAAGGTTAGGGTTAGCAGCTCTCCAGGGTTTCAGACAAGCAGTTAAACCTGTGACTTTCAGCACAAAAAACAAATGCTCAACCAGTCTGCTCCTGACATTGGGAATGGGGAAGTTTGGACATTAAATCTCTTTAAAAGCATCAGACTCTACAATCTAACACACATTCTCTTGTGAATAAGCCTTGGTCTGGTGTTTTGGGTTCAACAGACCTTGAATTCCAGACTTCAAAAGTGAGAAAGAAAAAAAACAATATTATCAGAGCACTGTTTAACCATAATGCAAGTTGGAAATACATATTTCTATAGATATGCCTATGCATCCCATCTCCAATCTTCTATTGTCCCTGTGTCTGAAACAGTCTTCTCTCCTTTTTGAAGTCCCATCATGAACCACCATTACAGTTATTTATCAAGGCTCAGCAAAGACATAAGATGCCTTAGCCTCACCTTACCTAGACCTTCATTGTCATTTAAGACTTCCTGTCCTGAACCCAGTATTGTACCAATCAATCTTTTTCTCTCCTGGTCCTTCCTTTTTAAAGACTTTTGTTCTGCATTTGCTCCATGTGTGGGATTGATGTGAATGACATGTTGAAACTATCCATCAAAACCTGATGTGGCATTCAGATTGTCACTGTGATAACTATGTTTGTATCTCTTCTATATTTCTGTGAATCATTCTGGCTTCTAACAGGGAAAACCAGAACTCTTAAGCCACATGTAACACCTTTAACTATAAAGGTAAGGAATGTCATCAGCTTTGCATAATAAATACCCAATTCTGTGAAACGCCAGGTGGTTTTGTGGCCTTTGAAGGGGAAACATTCACATAACTGTTCAGTGTAAGAAGCTAAATAGAAAACACAACAAGCCAAGTATGTACTGAAACAAAAACTCCACTAAACTTAGGATCTTGTGGACTGACTGGCAATCTTGAGAAACATTTGGATTTGTTCGGTAACAGTTAATTTAAATTAACAACTGAGGTAGTAAAGGTACAGTAGCCTTCAAAATGCCCAACTGTTGGTAAAAAGCATAGCAAAATCAATAATATGACCCATTACATTCTGTAGTGGGCTAAAATGTCCAGGCTGTGTTGAGACTGAATGTCATGATGTCAATTTTGCTAAGGAACTGCAATCTGATGACATTATTTGGAAGCCTCTCTTTGAAAACCTTTTCTAGACTATTGTCACTTTAAAATCTGCTGCAGAATGTCTCAGGAGACAGAAATGCTTCTCCACCGAATTCTGAGCATTATCATTTTGACGTTCGATTTGTGCCTTTTAAATCTCTTGCATATAGCTATTAACCCATTGGGCCTATGTAAATGGTACAAGGGCATTTTTGGCAGATCATTTTATATATATATATATATATATATATATATATATATATATATACTATATAGCAGCGGTTCCTGAAGTCCTACTCGGATGTTGGGCATGTGCTAAGTAGTTGCAGGGGCAGGGCCTGGGGCTGCAAGGGTGTCCTAATGGTGCTACTACAATCGCTGCACCATGGGACACCCAGGGGCTTCAGCCCTTATCTGGGAGTCACGCTGAGGTCAGAGAGGGTTTGGGAGGCCCACAGCCTCCTCTACAGGCCTCCGTGATTTAGAATAAATCACTCACAGGGCTGCTCCCTAATGTCCCCAGTGGCCTTTCCTGCTTGTTCTCCTGGGTGCTGCCATCTTGGATCTCACAAAGTCTCGCAATATTGGGGTGTTTGAGGTCCAACATGGCGGCAATTGGCTGAACTGGGAAGGATATGGGGGTACTGTGGTAAATTTGCAACCACTGCTTTAAGGTGGCCTAAGCAATATAAGTCATGAATCAAGGTCAGAGGTCAGACTGAAAAGAGTCAAAATTATTGAAGCAGAAGGTTGAAACCAGAATTTATGGTTGGAGCTGAGCTGATGATTGATTGAAGGAGGCCTGGCATGGCAAGTCTGCATAGCTACTCAACGTAACCATTTTCTCAGGCTGAATGTCGGATTTGGTTTCATGAGACTTGATGCATTCTCATTGACTTGTGGGGTTGACGACCCTAATCTGCCTAGGAGTCAGCTGACAGTGCTAAGCCCATCATTGCAGACTAAAAGTCAACTTGCTTTAATCAGCCTGCCTTGCTGATTAAAGTGCCTGGATGCGGGTGGTCTGGCATGGAAGACGAGCTGCTGGGAGTCCCAGCTCAAGAGACATATCCTTAGTATATTACACATGACAAAATAAGCAACTGACATAAAATCACAATATAAGTGAATAAATAACAAAGACCGTAACAAATAAAGCATAATCAAATCTGTGTTGTAGAGGAGCAGAATTAAGTTAGATAAGGTCGAAACAGTATTAAATCTTGTTGAAACAGATAGGTCTTGACCTGGTGCTGAAAGATCACTGAAGATAGGGCCAGCAAAACTTCCTTGGGTAAAAGGAGTTTGCCCTCAGGGGTTTCTCCATAGTTTAATGTTCTCCTTATGTATGAGAAGCTTTGCTGTTCCATAACCATAACATGCATTTGGGGCTTTATTTGGGGAGCTTATTGTGTCTTCAGTGCCAGCCTCATGCCTTATGTAGATGCATTTGTTCATTTGTGCATCTTAAGTGCAACTTACGTATGCACAGAGAAAATATCTTGTACTTAACTCTCTTTCATTATATTTTTCAAACATGTACGTGGGTGCTGGACAGCTTGCCCACCCTGATAGTCACTCATTGGAAGACGAATTCCAAATCGCTTTTAACACGACCTTTGCTTTCTTTCTTTTTCTCAAATGAGCCTTTATTAGAAGGCTTCATAACACCATTTAATAATGGTGAATGCAGATAAAACACTTCTAGGAACTCGGAGTTCACAGCCATTTGACCAGGGTAGCAAATGCTTGTTTCCTCAGTGCCCTTGCCCTGCTGTGATTCCATCAAAGTCAGGAGAATAAAAGGCTTTTTTACCCCATTTCCTAATAGAAAGAGCTTTTGTTAGTGAAGAGAGTATTCAGAATGTCCTGCAGTGTCCAAGAACATATCATTCCTTCCCTTTACTTATATTGTCTATGGGGCTTAGTTTTTCTCAGTTACTTTAGCAACTAGTTTTTTGGTAGAGTTTCCATGTTTATATGTTTTCTGAGAACAGAAAAAGGCTTCTACCCAGTCAAGAAAAACAGCATTGTTGGAATGAGATATTTTCAGTGGGCATATTCCTATATGGATCCAAGAAATAAAAAGTAGTCTTGGTTTACAAGCAGTCTTGCTTCTAGAATGTCAAGTCAGTGGGGTCAATGGTCAAATAGAGTCCCTGCTGCCCCTCCTGCAACTTGCTCACCTGACCTTCACCAGATCATTGTTAAAAACTGCAGGTTATAGTCAAAGAGTGTTGTTCATAACTGGGCCTAATTAAAATTGATGGGACTAGAGGCCCAATCTTGCCCTTGAGATATTCCAGTGTACAGTATCTCCATGTAAGCCAGCACAATTACAGCACCATGTATATAAGTCTGCCCAGTGTGCCATGGACACTGGTGCAGCTATTGCACTAACATAGCTCAGACATCACTGGAGCACAGCAGTGCAATTCCACTGGTGGAGAGGCCAAAATAGGAAGGAAATTGGGGCATGACATGACTGGGGGAGGGATGAAGCAGAGTTGACACAAACCATATCCTGACCTCCCCTTCAGACAGTCGACACACACACACACACACACACACACACACACACACCCATATCAGAAACACTGTATTCGAATCACAGAGCTGATGTAGATAGGAATAACCCCATAAGGAACAATGGGAGAGGGGGAAATGGCAAAAAAATTGCATGTCCTGCCACCTCTGTTCCTTTCCCACTTTGCCGTGATGGCGTATAGGATACAGATTACATTTAGCAGCCAATCACACCACACCCATCTCAATACTGGGGACGCTGCATCTAAGATGAGGAGACATCTAATCTGACAGCTGACATCTGAGAGGTCTCTGCTTTCTCAAAGACAAAGAGTGGGTGGTATGGAGCATGCAAATGCCACTGAGATCCTCCACCTTCCTGTCCCCTGCCCTCCCCAATCCTCCCTGAAATTCCCTCTGCCCTCTACCTCCCTGCCCACAACATGGTATTGCCACCAATTTACCAGTGCAAACAGAAACTTTTGCAGCTGCTGCTGCACACCCCTGCCTCAACCCGCCTATTGCAGCAACCTGGAAGCACACCCAACTTTCATGCTGCCATAAAGGACCTTGTACTGCTGGAATCCTAGAATTGGGACTGATTGATGCAGGAACACAGTTAGCCTTGTTGGAATTAGGATGAGCAAAATATTCAGTTGTTCTCCATTCTATGTGTGAAAAAGCAGCACGGTACTATGGGAAGGAGTCCTATGCAACTGTCTGTGGTCATAGCAACCACTGGATAAAGTTAGCACAGCTTCAATGCAGCACACAACTGTTTACAACTGGGAGTTTTTTTCCATCTGTGCTGTTTGTTTCATATATATGAATTCGACATTCTGCTTTAAGTAATCTCTGCTAAAAACTTTGAGAACCACTACTCTAATCAATCTGAACATTAGGGTTGCATCTGAAAAGGGGAATAATGGTATAAGCCAGTGGTTCACAAAATCATGGGTTGCGACCCAGACCTTGGCCATTTCCCCGTTAAGAGGACTGGTCCAGTAATGGGGGTCCTGAGAGCACCATTTTGCAATTGGAGCACACTTCCGGTTTTTGCCTGAAAACCAGAAGTTCACTTCTGTAGCAAATTGTGGTAATTTGGAACATCAGGGAGCCCTGAAAGGGGACTGTGTGTCTCCCTGACCATGCAGGAGGCTAACGTGACCCCCACCAGTATGTGTACCAGCCCCTGGGTGACCACGGTGCTGCACTCACTGCAGTGCTATTGGGACACCCCCCATCCCCCACCCCTGCGTACACTTACCTGCGGTCCCAAAGTCTGAGTAGGACTTTGGGAACCTCTCCTATAAGCTATTCTTATTGTTCAAGAACAAATAAGAAAAGGATCCTCATATCATCGTCCAAATCCATAATTTCATTAAGTACTGTCTGTAAAGGGTGGTCTCTTGGAGTGTCCGCCTGGTGTTGTACCCCATAATCCATGAAGGTGGGTCATGAGCATACCTGCAATTGTGGTTCTGACAAGGCTTCTATGATACGTTTATACCTCGTATAATATTTATGAGAGAAGTAGACTAAAAATCTTAGCTTTGTTCTTCACCAAAAGAAGACTCTTCACCAAGCCTTCCTGAAGAGTCCATCTCTCTCCTTCAAGGCCAGGATCTTCTCACCCTTCATTCCTGGCATGGATTTTAAAGGGTTGTTGGCAGTTCACACATGCTCGGTAGGAACATGACATTATTGAATTGCTTGCATGTAGCACCCCTGTTGCCTTGGAGTCAGCCCTGGTTGTTCGGAGCCTTATAAAATATTTTCTTGCAGTGTTTACAACTCTGCTCAGGTTTTGAATCATTGGTATCTGACTTGGGTTAGATAGTGAGCCAAGCTGTTCAGCGTGGGCATTCAGGATGCCTGGGCAGTCAGGGAGTGATGGCCATCCTCTGTGATGGCCATCCTCTGACACTGTCAGAGCATAAGGTATAGGCTTCTTAAGCTTATGTAAATCAGATGACCTCAGACATCATATCCCATAGTCCGAATTCTACATTTTTCTTCTGAGATATTGGTGCAAAATAACCAATCTGAGATTTTGCTTCTGATAATATTTATCGCTGCAAGCAAAGAGAAATAGTTCCCCTTACCTTAAAATTAGAAAGAAGCAAAGCAGGAAGGGAGAGTGGAATCAAGAGCACATTCAGGAATGCTCCTTCTAGCCAGGAAGTATCCAACCAGGTGTCTGGTTACTATAGCAATCACCACACAACAGTTGGACAGAAGCCCATTCCTTTTTATTTCTAAATAGATGGGAATGTTTGTTGTTGTTGATATATTATACCCATGTAAATTCAAATACAGTTACCTCTTCAACAGATGTTTAAGTCAAACAATTATCCCGTATGATAGCAGATAGTGATGTGTTCAGTTTATAGGTCATGTTTTAGCATTCCAAACTCTGCAAGCTATTTCATTTCCAAATACAGTACACATATCATGTTTGTTATTTACATCTGCATTTGAATGACAGCGATGTGATTTTCTGTAGCATATATAAAATATAAATTTTCATCCCATGGACATTTTTTATGTATTGAGTAATGTATATAATTCTGAACTGTTTTGCAAGCAATACAGTTAAATACTTACAAGGTGTTGTATCTGCTTCATGATAAACAGGAATGATGATACTTCTCTTTTCAGCTTCATATTACCCAGTCTACTTACGTGAGTTAAGATAGATTGCATTAGCTGATGTATCTTGTTGGCTGACAAATCTTTTTATTTTAAACCACTGTGCGTGCACACACACGCACAACACACAGAGCATAACCCAGTGCAGTAATGTAGTTTCAGTAGCATAACTGATTGCAAGATATCCACTGAGGAAGGCCACACTTTTTTATTTTCAACGCAATTGACACCCCCCTTCCCAGTCACAATCAAGCTGGCAGCCCATGTGCCTTTGTTCCTCATTCCTCCTCTTTCCGTGTTGCAATAATTTTGTTGTGACTAACTGATGCAGCATTAAGCCAATCCTATTTCCGTCACAATCCATTGTTTCCCATTTGTGTCTCCAAAGTGTTCCCCTCCTTCTCGCCCTTAGTGCAATTGAAACTACTGTACCAGTGGCTGGATAGTCATTCTTTGTGGGCTGCCTTGTAGCACATGCCATTTCCCTCGATAAGTAACTTCAGGTCTCTTGCCCTCCTCCCTTCCCTTGAGCCAGTTAAGGCCACTACCTAGCTCTTGGGGCTCTTTCTGCCTTCCTAACCCCACTTTAAACACTGGAGAATCACCTGGGGTGGCACTCTCAGCTTGTGACTCCTGCAATGCTTCTCCCACCCATCCCCATCCACACCCTGTATGTGGCTGCAGACAGGTAGAAACATTGGGCTGAACAATGGGGTCAAGAGCTGATAAATCATATTTCTACATGTTTGCATGCCTTAAGATGTATTCAGCTACCACTTGGCTCTTGGTCACCTGAATTTGCCCTTCCTTTTAACTTTGGAATATGAGTTTAGCTATCATTAATAATGATACGCAGAAGGTAAAGCAAAGGATCCTGGATACATTAAGAAGACTAATGCTGGATCCGCCAAGGACCTATCTAGTCCAGCTTTCTGTATCTCACAGTGATCCACCAAATGCTTCAGGGAGCACTCAAGACAACAAGATACCTGCATCCTGTTGCCACTCCCTCTAAACCCCAAAGGTTGCAGTTGCCATTGTTACTGGTGAACAATGTTGGCTTGCTAGCATGACTGAAAGCATGAAACAACCAAATGCTCTGTTCCTTGGCATAATTCTTATGAAATTATTTTATCTAAGGAAAAATATATGCAAAAACTTTCGTAATGCTGTCCAGTGCTTTGGTGCTGATACATAAATAAACTTCAAAAATAAAAGCAAAAAAACTTCAAAAAAAAAAAAAAGCAGAAAAATTCAAAAAAGCAATGAAACTTGTTTTATCATAACAGAACAATCCTATCCTCCTCCCCACTGCCAGAATTAGCTTTTAAACCAAAGATAAATTTGCTTTATGGCAGTTGTAAATAATCTTAAGGAAGCACATAGAATCAAGAGATTCCATCCTGCCACTGGGAAGGCATCGTTTTTAGTGGTGAGTTCAGGAGCAGCTCCCAATGTCTGTAGGTGTGGCAGGGAAGGGATGAAACTGGGCGGGGAGGGGGAGGAATGAGGTAGGAAGGCAAAGGGAGGAGGTTGATCCATCAGCGATGGCACACACAGGATCCTGTCCTTTTTGGTGTGGCTGCATTGCCAGGACTGGGGTGGAGAAGGATAGGTTTGGGCCCTAACTTAAAAGCAGAAAACATGTAAACTATATTGAATGGCATGAACACCAAAGAAAATGATTACATACCAAGCTCTTTAGATGCAAATTATTTGTGTGAGCACACACTTGTGTGTGGGTGAAAGCACACACATACTCTGAATTTGATGTGTGTCTTTCAAATGAAGGTGAAAACCCATCTTTTATTTTCCTTTTTTCCTGAGTCGTTCTTTTAGAGTTGCTTTAGACATGTTTAGTTTTAGTGGGTCAATTTGCTTAAGTGGAATGAAGGTGAAAATGAGAGGTTAATTTGATGGTGCAAACCTAACCAACTTTTCACATTGACATAGCTGTGCCAATGGGGCATGTGCTGCATCCTGCAGTTGGGGGGGCAGTCACAGAGGCCTCCTCTAGGTACGGGAATGTTTGTTCCTTTATCTCAGAGCTACATTGCCCTTACCCTGGTGCTGGAAAGTTGGTTAGGATTGCACCCTGAGTCATTTCTTCAAATATAAATTAAGAATTTGGCTTGGCACTTCGTGTTAGTTTCAGAGGAGCCAGAATAATACTTATGATATGCTTTTTTCCCCTTTAGAATCTTTAGGATCCAGATGTATCAGCAATACGTGCTGAATTTAAAATGTATTTGACTGATACCATTCCGGACATGTTGAACCGTCTATAAAACATTTAAACCAAAGATCTTGAAATCTTGCTAGAAGGCAAGTTTAGCTTGTTTTGGGAGCCTGAACATTTGGCCCAATTGTGGCATTTGGCCCAATTGAGGGTTAATGTGGTATTCTGCTCAGCTGAGTGATGGGACATTGAGGATTCAGTGGTTGTTGTCTCAAGGGCTGCTAATTAACCTATTACCAACTGGGCTGTTGTTTTTTATTCTGGCTGTTCAGTGAAGAACGTGGATTTTTTTTCCTATTGCCTGCAATTTTTTTTTCTCAGTGCTAAATATACTGATAAAATGGTCTTATCCTACTTAACTTGCTTTCCTCCTGCCTCACTTGGCCTGATTATTTCTTTGATAAATTTGCTGATAAAGTCAGTCTCTGATAATCCATGATTTTTGCACTATTCAGTTGTTCTTTTCTTATCAGTGGTGGACAGATGCAACCTCAAGGTTTGGTTCAAAGTAATCAGCAAAAGGCTCATATTCAGAGAAGGTCATGGAAATCCCAATTGATCATAATTTCAAACTATTCATTAGCTAGTGAAGAATTAGTTAATAATGATTATACTTTGCAATACCAAGTGCAAAGTAATTAAGAAAATAGAAGGCACGTGAGTTTTGAAGAGCATAAATGTATATTTATTCCATTCTTTTCATGATGACATCTATTAAAAAAAGAGTTTTATACATAAAAACTTCACACATTGGACTTTGGGTTCAGTGGAACAGTGGCAGATGTTTGATGTTTTCAGAATGTAAATGTTTTCCTTCTAAAGTTAAATAAAATAGAATTTGAAAGGAGTATGAAATAAAGGTTTGCTTACCATCCAGCAGTATTTTCCATAGGGATGTCAGCCTATTTAATTATGAAGTCAACATCATTGGATAGCTTGTATTGATGATTAAAGGACAGGATTTAACCTAAAGGCAAACCAGGGAAGGCCAGTTAAAAGTAACTTTCATTATTCAAGCATGTGCTGATTAATGGACATAAAAATAGCTCATTTGTCTAACACAGCTCAACTATTATTTTGTTTCAAAGAATCCTGTTCGTGGCTAAAAAAAGATGCGACTTGGGGGAAGGATGAGATTAAATAGGAGAAGGAGGTCATTTTACTGTGCAGACTACCACTATTGACCACTTTTGCCATTTTCTGAAGTATAATCCTTACTGATTTCATTGCCCCGTCATAGAAAGACACTAGAAATACATGACTCATAGACCTGTCTTTTGCTGATGCCACAATGTAAGGCACCATTTAAGATGCTATATAAATAACAGAAGAAAGTGGGAGAGTGAACTCTTTTAGAACAAAAAGCTGAAAATGTTTGCAAATCTCCAGTATTAAATTTTTTTTTTTACTATATAAAGCTTTTTTTTGGGGGAGGGGGTTCAACAGAAGATTTTTGTCTTCTGGAGAAGGAATTATAAATGGGAGTCACAATTCAACATAGCAGTTAGCAAGTTTTGTAGCTGAATCCTATATATGTTGACTCAGATATTATTCTGCAGTGTTCACTGAGGCTTCGGCCAACTTTACTGTGCAGTGGATTGCAGCCTAAAGGCACAATCCTATCCCCACCAGCCCATAGCACGTAGTGGTGCTGATGGCACATGCTCTACACATTATTGGGGGGGGGTGACAAATGCAGCCCAGGAGAAATAAATAAAAATCTGTTATACCTACCTCCGTATAGGTCATCTGGCCTCCAATTGGTCTCCTTGGATCTGTGCCAGCTGTTTAGCTGGCATAAGTCTAAGGAGTCTCAGGGGGTGGTTCAGGGTAGTGAAAAGGGGATAGTATCTTGGTGTGCACAGATGCCACTGACATTCTCGCCCTCCTGCCCATGAACTGTCCCCTTCTGAACTCGCTGTCTGCTGCGAAACCGCCTGCATTGCTGACCTGCCTACTCCAGTGGTGCACACCTGTGACATGTGCGTGGCTTTCAGCCATTTGAAATGGCAGCCCTGGATCACATGACAGCAGCATGACTTTTGGTCTATTAGCCTGGGATTTAGGGTGGCAGACTGAGAGCCACCCTAAATCCACCACCCTGAACCCATAACAGGATTGGGCTATCTCTTGTTTTTCAGTGTGCGTAAGCATGTTGGATTGTGCATCTATATTGGATTGTGACCGAAAAGCATAGGTGGGAATAGGAGTGTCCTTGAGGCAAAATCAGTAAAACAATTCTGTTGCTTTAACATTGATTGAATAGATAGTAAACTATCATGGCAGTTTGTTTTTCACATGCGTTTCAACTCTTCAAGTCGAACTTGACTGAAATAAGTTTGAATAAGGGATATAAAGTCATTTTAACAAAAACTCTGTCAGTTTGGGAATTGTAAGGCAACGAACTACATGTGGAACAACCTCTTCTAGAACGCAATCCTAACTTGGAGTTAGGTCATCACAGTTAGGCCAGCAAAGTTTGGCCGGCACCAGGGCCACCATAAACTATGTTTGGACCACTCTCTGAGTCAGAGAGGCCAATACACAGATATGCACCATCCTTCCTGACTCCAAGAATGATCCAAACGCGTTTTACGGTGTCCCTTGTGCCGGTCAAACTTTGCTGGCCTAACTGTGCTGGCCTAACTCCAGGTTAGGATTGTGCCCCTAGACCAGTCTTTCCAAGAGTCACATTTACAATACAAAGAAATTGGAAGAAAATAAATTAGGAATTAAATGATGAGAATTAAGTATGACAAGAGCTTTTGCTCTGTTTCACTTGAAGAAAATGTATTGATCTCGTCTACTGTAGTTGTTCTGTGAACTGACATATTAGTGGAAGATGATGAGAGTCTGATGAATAAAAAGAACAGAGAATTGTGCCATTAGCAAGTTAACAGCTTGATCTCTGTACCCAGCCTTTTCTGATGGCCTCTGGTGCATGAAGTATGACAGCTTGTACAGCGATTTGCCAGAAAATGCTTTGTGCTCAGTGACATGGACAGCAGTCCACTAACTGAAACCAGTGAATTAATTGTATTAATGTTCTTTTAAAATTCGATTTCCCTTAACAAACAATACATAGGGACCACCAAATCTCTCCCACTTAGGGACCCACAGCCATCTGCTCACTGTAATCATCTTGGGCGGACTGGCAGCTGAAGACAAATGAGAGATAATTGAGACATTCATCATATTGCACTTTTATCTTAGGTTACCTGGATTGAATAATGCTGCATAGTTGGCTGTTGTTTTAGGTCCACAAGTGTAGCACAGCCATTAAATGCTTGATTGTCCATTTACCTTGATTTCACACTATTGCTGTTTTACAGCATGTTAGAAATAAAGAACTTAGATAGCTGCTGTTTTGGCTTGGGCAAAACAGAAACAGCAGTGAAGGTTAATGAGGATATCGCCCTTCAGTGAGTTTCCATATTGTAAAGGTTGTTCAGAGCATATTAAATGTAAGATAATCTAGTCATGGAATAAGCCCACTTCTTCCAATCATGATGCTATCAAGCCATCAGCCAGAATGAACAGTATATGTACAGTTGCACCGCATAAAGAGACCATTGTGGATTTTCAGGAGAACTGTACCATTCCTGTTAACCTTACATTACACAATGCTGTATGAAGTTGAAAGCAGATTTTGATTTAGTCCTGATCCTAATCAGGGTCCCAAATCAACCAGCAATCCTACCAGCGCCAGTCGTATGCTTGTACTGCCAGCACCAGTGTTGCAAAAGTTCTGTAAGGCAATTCTAGCACTTGCAATATGGGCTTACCTCTGGCACTGGGCCAGCACCAGTAGGCATCCTGCCCCAGTGCCAGGAGGACCCAGCACTTCTTTGCTCAAAACAAAATAAACAAAAAAGAAGCTAATGTTGGCATGCTTTATTTGCTCCATGTCCATAGGCTGTTTCATTGCCCAGTATGGCATTGGACATGTATTCTTTGGGCTCTGGAGTAACTGCAGCAATCTAGAGCTGTGGTTCCCAAGCTTTCTACACTTGTGCACTGGTGCCCACTTTTTAAAATGATGCTCCAACAGGACCCACCTAGTTTTACAAGTCTTTAAAAAACTGGTTTCACTTGACCTAATGCAGCCTGATTTATGAATGCCAGGGGTGTGGATTGGGCAGTAGTGCTTCCCGCAAGTAGCAGCTTGTTTAACCCTTGATGCACATAGCCTAATCTGCCTTGTCAACTTTGCGACCTACTGAAAATTGGGTCGCAACCCACTGGTAGGTCCTGACCCACAATTTGGGAACCGCTGATCCAGAGGAAGCCTGAAGAGAACCCAAGAGCTATATACTAGAGAAGACCTTTTGGGATTGGCAAATGAATGATGTTGACCAGTCATTACTGAATAAACTTCAAACCAGTTGGAGCTAGGCAAGGAATAAATGACATCATGCACTAGAGCTGGATAAAATCCCTCTGGCAACAAGTCTAATTAGCATTTCAGTTGGGAATTTTAGGATAAAGAAAAGGAGTCCTTTCCACAGCATTCACAGATATTTAAGCTTAATAGGGCAATATAGAGAAGGAGCAGGGGAAGAGTTAGTTTCTTGTTGTCATGGTGATAGATCAGAAATAAGCCTCTCTTTTCCTGGTTACTAAAATCAAGACTTTTCATTTTAAATGGTTTGCCCTTTTTAAAAATGGAAGTCGGTACAGGTAGATTATCCCTTATCTGGGCATCCGAAATCCAGACTGTTTCAAAATCCAACCCCCTTTGTCCAAGACTTTAAAAAACATTTTGTAGAAAGGTCTTGTGCTCATTTAGCAATGTATGGCTGTGCGAGCTAGACCATAAGAAAGGCAGAGCACCGAAGAATAGATGCTTTTGAATTATGGTGTTGGAGAAGACTCTTGAGAGTCCCCTGGACTGCAAGGAGATCCAATCGGTCAATCCTCCAGGAAGTCAAGCCTGATTGCTCCCTGGAAGGACAAATCCTGAAGCTGAAGCTCAAGTACTTTGGCCACCTCATGAGAAGAGAGGACTCTTTAGAAAAGACCCTCATGCTGGGAAAGATGGAAGGCAAAAGGAGAAGGGGGCAGCAGAGGATGAGATGGTTAGACAGTGTCACCGAAGCGATGAACATGAAATTGGGCGAACTCCGGAAGCTAGTGGAGGACAGAGAGGCCTGGCGCGCTGTGGTCCATGGGGTCGCAAAGAGTCGGACACGACTTAGCGACTGAACAACAACTTGTGCTCATTTCCACATACAGGCCATAAGTTGTATTCTCTGCTCTGTGTTGTGTGCCTATATAGACATTGTTGGAAAGTGTCAAAGAGGCCAGCAGGCACCCATGAGTAACTGCGAAAAGAGCAAACATTTCTCATTACATTTATGCAATTATTCTGAAATCCAGATACCTTCCCGTCCCAAGCAGTCTGGATAAGGGATAACCAACCTGAAATATCAAACAGGCCAAAATGTTTAGAAATCATAAACAATATAGTTTAGGTGGGAACATCTGGGGACTGTATTTGAGACATGTACACAATATGCTGAAGTACCCCACATCTTTGGAATCAGATAACATTAGAGAACCAGTTCAGTCATAAAGCTCCCAATTTTGCTGCCCAGGTTACTTCAAACCTGCCTAACTATGAAAGGGCATCAGATTTCCCCCCTGACTTCCAGACTACTGGACTTTGATCTGACAGCTTTGATCATTTGTTCCTCTGCCAATTAACCCTGCTGTGCTCCCAAGGGTTTCCTTCCTGTTTAAATTTAACACAGTATGCATGTTTGTGCATACAGGTCAGAAACTTTACAGTGCATTTGTGGCACTCCTGGGCTGGCACAAGGGACTTGTGCTGGCCTAATTCCAAATTAAGATTATGCCCTTTAAGTAGCAATGCTGTGGTTTTAAAAAATAATGTTAATGTATGCAAGCAGAGTTGGTAACAGGAGTGGGAGTGAATGGGTACAGGTTCAAGCCATATTCCCAAGGAAACTGATTGATTGGGTCAATCAAAATCACCCAATCTTTTTTTTGGGGGGGGGGGAGGAATAAATATTTAGAATATTTATGGTGGGGAAAAAATCTTTCTTGTGTATTGTCTTTATTTTAAATTTTGAGAATTTTAAATATAGTGAATTTTACTAGTCCCCTAGCAGTTAGTCTTGGATGCTTGCATCACCCATGTCCTGGCCCATCAGCAAGCCAGAGGGATTAGAACCTCTTGGATTAAGTGTGCCCTCTGGGGTATATTGAATGAGGACTGTCCGAAGATACCAGACTAGCTCTGATCAACCTATCCCCTTGCTAGGCCAGCCTAGCAGTCTGACAGCCCAGTCCTGAGCTGCCTGGCTGTTGTGGGTACAGCGATAGCCAGCCAGCCAGCCACCGGAGGCTCCTTGAGGGTCCCCTTCCCCAGGTAAGCCCAGAGACCAGCTAATAGTTCTTCTGAAGTCTGAGCCAGTTATACACGGAGGTCTGGATCCGGCCGCAAAGGTCACTGATGGTCCCGCCCCTCCCCTGCGGAAGAGTGCCCTCCCTGACTGGCCAAAAGGAGCACGATACCTTCAGCGGTAGAATTTACCACTAACTGGCATCACTTTGCTGCCTCAAGGCATGCAGGGATAGCACTGGACCAATGCAGCCGGTAACCCTCATGGCACGTGCCTTACAGAACTTTTGTGCTGCAGGCAGTATACTTGTACTGCCCACGCTGGAGGGTTCTGGATATGTCCAGTGATGTCATTCAGGGGGAACGGACCAGAACGGGCGTTCCGGATCCTAACGGGCTCCGTGGCTGGTTCCGGGTTCCCGACAAGTGCCAATCAAAAGTGAGTTCCTGTTCCTAAATCATTTGAATGACACCACTGGATATGTCCCTGAGAAACTCAACACAATAGCAGTAGCACAGTGGCCCTATGATGGAGTGATTCTGGCCCATTTTCAATTCCTTCAGTGCTTCTTGCCCAGTCAGGCCTCAGCTGAATCTCCCAAATACGGCTGGTCTTGGCCCCTAATCTAGCCATGGCAGAATCTGTTATTGTGGTATTTTTAAAAGGGCAAAACAAAATAATTATTCTAATTATTAATTTTTCTATATCTGTACTTCACATTAAAGGTTTTTCAAGTCAAATTAGTAAGATACATCAAATTCATGTGTGTAATCTACCTTGCAGGAAAGACTGAGAAGTTGCTACAGTGGCCTGATTAACATTGTAACAAATTTGCATAAAGGGACTTATAAGCAGTTTTGATACTGTTTTTTAAATGCACTAAATAGGTCATTTTATTTGTTCCCCAGTTTTGTACTGGATGCAAAACATTCAGTTCTAGCGGTTTTTCTGCAGGGAAAGAACCAAGTTCCTGTGATAATTTGTTAAATCAGATTTAACAATGCAGCCAGATAAACAGTTGTGGTATCTGCTGCCATAGCAACATCATCATGCTCACTCTCTCCCTTTGCGTCTTCTTCCCCTCCTTTCTTCCCTCCCCTTCTCTGCATACACACCCCTCCTCCTCTCCTGCAAGTGACACACTCAGTAATGGTCTGTATGTTTGAGAGGGTTTAATGGCAGCACTCTTTGCTTTGAAAACTATTCAAAATGATGAATGAGGAAGCAGCTCAGAAGAGTGATGGTGGAGAGAAGTATAATGGCAGTAATCAGAGAAAGAAAAGACCCAAGAAGGTAATGTAAACAGACTCAGCAAAATGAGTGTATGGCTCAGTGAGATAGTAGTAGTGGTTTGGAGTCTAAGAATGAAGGTGTGTGGAGCTCCTTTAACATCAATACCTTTGTGTCTATAGTCTGTTTTCGAACTATAGCTAACAGATTATATGCCATATGCACAGTATCATGTTGCCTGTTGTTAATGATATTGTTTGATATTTTATAAACATTAAGAGGTTGTGATTGTTTGGTTGCTCAACAATATGGCATGTACAAGCTCAGTTTCTGATGTGTGGTGCTGTAGTAGAAATTTATTGTCACTGCTAATAAATAGCTAATAATTTAGAGAACAATAAACCTTAGGATTTTGAGGTGTTTTACTGAGGGAGTGTCTTTGAATGTAGGCAATGGTAATATTAATCCAAATGAACAATGGACTGACTCATTATTTTTCAAAGCACCCAGCTGTCTGTTTTGTTGAATTATTAGTGACTTTATTATGCCTTGCAGTATTATATCAGTTTCATTGTCCGGTGTGCCTCTTTTTAAAAGACAAAAGAGTGTGTTTTAGAAGTGAGGATAGTGTGCGGAGACATGGCACTGATTTTATTTATTGTGGGTTTGTGAATTGGGGTTTGCTCATCTTTCATTTGACTTGAGAATTCTCACACATTAATTCAATCAAAGACTTAAAACTACAAAAAATATTAAATCCTCTGTTTTGTAGATGCCTGTGGTAGCCAGGTACTATGGTGTTAGTGTGAAAGGGCTTAAAGGAATTGTAAAATATACAGCCACACCCAGTCTCTCTAAAGGGAGGGATTCATTTATTAAAGGTTCTACGGTATATGAAAATTCATACTTGAAATAATTTCCTCTTCATTGCTTATGGTGAAACCTGTCTCCTATTTATTATGCTGTTACATGGATCCTGTTAGAATGTTTAGGAAGTATGCAGATGCAAGGGCAAAATTAATGTATATCATCAGACTTCATGCTTCTATCACTTTTTACTTCCTTACTACAAGAGTTGCTCCAGAACAAAATCCACAGAGATTCCTCACTGAACAAGATGCTATGCTTTGTAAGAGGCAGGGCAGCCCAAGGGGGAAAATGCAGCAAATGTTCAGTGAGGCATCTTGCAGTCATCTGGTGTAAACTTCCGTAGAATGTTCACAATGCTGTAACATAGCTTTCCAAAAGATAACCCTCTGTATTTTTAGAAAGTTGAGAATGTGTGCTGCCTACAAGAGAGAGTGAAGAAATGTGTAGTGACAAACACCTTTGAAAAGGAGAGGAAGAAAAATTGGTTGCACATGTATGTTCAAATATAGTTTGATGTGTGCACCTTTCTAACGGACACCTGAATTTCAATACATTTCAATTAAGGCAATGTTTTAAAAAGTCGGACTTAATGCTTCTGAGTCTAAAACATTACCGTAGAACAGTGGTTCCCAAACTGTGGGTTGGGACCCACCAGTGGGTTGCGAGCCAATTTCAGGTGGGTCGCAAAGCAGCCATATTGAAAATATGGGAAGATGGGATGCTGGAAAGGGGGAGGGGCTGTGTGATTGTTTTGCTTACATAAAGGTTGTAAATAGGCCTTTTCTCTTCTGATTCACTTTGCTATTGGAAAATGACTGAGAAATAATCCGATTTATTGCTGCATTCTCAGGAAATTTATTGCTGCATTCTTGGGGTGCTGGTGGACAATTCAATGAAGGTGTCAACCCAGTGTGCAGCAGCAATTAAGAAAGCCAATTCCATGCTTGGGGTAATTAAAAAAGGGGTTGAGAATAAAACAGCCAATATTATCATGCCATTGTACAAATCAATGGTAAGGCCGCACCTGGAATATTGTGTCCAGTTCTGGTCGCCGCATCTCAAAAAGGACATAGTGGAGCTGGAAAAGGTGCAGAAGAGAGCGACAAAAATGATTACGGGGCTGGGGCACCTCCCTTATGAAGAAAGACTGCAGCATTTGGGGCTCTTCAGCCTAGAAAAAAAGGCGCCTGAGGGGGGACATGATTGAGACATACAAAATTATGCATGGAAGGGATAGAGTCGATAAAGGGATGTTCTTTTCCCTCTCTCAAAACACCAGAACCAGGGGGCATCCGCTAAAACTGAGGGTTGGGAGAGTTAAAACAGATAAAAGGAAGTATTTTTTTACCCAGCGGGTAGTTAATCCGTGGAACTCTTTGCCACAGGAGGTGGTGATGGCATCTGGTCTTGATGCCTTTAAGAGGGGATTGGATGGATTTCTGGAGGAGAGGTCCATCGTGGGCTATAGGCTATGATGGATTGTGCAACCTCCTTACAAAGGTGGAGGGCTACTGGTACCGGGTGCAAGGGAATGGCAACAGGATGCAAGCATCTTGTAGTCTCATGCCTCCCTGGGGCACCTGGTGGGCCGCTGTGAGATACAGGAAGCTGGACTAGATGATCCAGCAGGGCTGTTCTTATGTTCTTATGGTTCTGGCGTCACAATGATGGCACTTACGGCCATGACATCACTTCTGGTGGTTCCAAACAGATTGTCATTCTAAAAAGTGGGTCCCAGTGCTAAAACCTTTGAGAACTGCTGCCTTAGAACTTCGCACACTGGATAATGTCTGGTTTCCACTGAGTTTCACATCAATTAATAAGAGAATAGCTCTTTACACTATCTAAGGACTGGAGGGTTATAATGGTTATAACCTTTTTTTTTTTTTTTTACAGAAGATTCTGTAAGTATGGAAGGTATATTCTATACTGGACCCAACCAGAGCGCAGATTCAGGGCCACCCCCACCCTCTATTCAAGTTTGGCGGGTGGGGTTGGTCCTGAATTAGCAGGATTTTGGTATCTGCGGAGGTTCCAGGAATGGAACCCTGTGGATATCAAGGGCCACCTGTATAAGCATCTATGCCTCAGTTCAGTTTCTGTTTACACTGCGAGCTAGTGTATTTCATTCTTTTGTCACCAAAGTGATTGATAAGAAGAATAACCGTGGTTGTATACAAATAGGCTGTCAAAACAACCTCTCAATGTCATATCAGATTTGTAACAGATTGTAATTATTGTAACAGCGGTTCCTAACATTTAATCAACAGAGAGGACCCTGAACAAAGAAGTGAGGTTACTCACATGGGCTCACAAATCTTGTTAAAATGAAGGAAACTGTTGTGACAATTCTTATTGATTGATTGATTGATTGATTGATTGATTGATTGAATTTATACTCCAGCTTTCTTCCCAACTAGGGGAACTCAAGGCGGTTTACAAATAAAACAATGCCAAAGTATTAGTACAGGGTGTTCGGAAAGTCATTGTGCACTTTTCATAAATAAATATACATAAGTGCACAGTGACTTTCCGAACACCCTGTATAATACAATTAAAACGATAAAACATAATAGATGGACCATGATTAAAATTGTTTTATAAAATTCTTGCAAGTGAGTTATTGTCCTTAGACACAAGAGTAAAGATGACGGCCATCTTGCTCTGGAAACATACAATCAAACGTTAGCCCATTAATTTCAATGATAATTACTTTTGAATCACCATCCCTGGCAAGGGTGCAATCCAAGAAATACGTTGTATGTATTGCTCAGAGAAGAATTGTATGTAACACTTGACATGGATGATGAAGCTTCTGCCAGAAGTGACAGTTTCATGACATGCTCCCTGCCTATCTTTGTAACATTAGTCAAGCTTAACTGTGTTGTGATGTCGTATTTATTCCATTGTTCCAATTCCATATTAATGACTGGCAGAGGTGCAGAAACAACACTAGTAACTTTTCTTAGCTATTTCAGAAGAAAATGCAGCACATTTTTATGGTAGATTGTACTGTCATGCCTAGTTATCTGAAGCCTGTTCTGTGTCCTTTTATACGGTTAGCAGTTACAGATGACTGCCCTTGGGTGTCCAATCATTGGATGAAAGAGCTACATTTAAAACTTTAAAACAAATTTCAAATGACTTGTAACACAATTTCAATTGTTAAAATTCTGACAATCTCCCAATCTCTGGTTGGTCATTATATCTGATATTGTGAATTCTGGTATATAGCTAAGACAGTGGTTTTGAAACTGTGACGGGGTGCCCAAGGGTGCCACAGTGAACTCGCAGAGCAATGGGATATCACCAGCATCCTTTTCTTACTGGCTCTCCCTGGTGCTGCCATTTTGAATTGCATGTGATTGCACGTAATGAGAGATGCAGTGCCTGGGAAAGCGGGGTGATGGTGCCACTGCAACAGGAGCCATGCCCTCAAGGTACCGTGACTGTGTCAAGTTTGGGAATGCCTTCCTAAACTTCAGTTTGTGACCCTGAGCCCTTAATCAGGATTAGCACACCAACTTCGGTTGTATCAACAGAGATACAGAGACATACTGGGGAAACTTGAATCAGAGCTTCCAGCACTCAATCTATGGAACCTTATCTCTGTGTAGGAGAACACCTTACAGAAGCAGGGATTGTCCTGAGCCTTCCTGCTCCACTGTACTCCTTTGACAATGTCAGGAAGAGAAACTGCAGCCAGACAACGTAAGGTGAGCTGGAAAGGCAGTAGGGCTTTCCAGTCCTTTATGTAAAACTCGTAGAGCTGACTTTGAGCAACTTGTCACGCCAAATAGCCATTCAGACTTCCTTGCTTCACTGTCTTGTCCTGCTTTTCCCAGTGCTATCAGTCCCCTCTCCATCTTCCTCATCTGGTACCTTTTATTACCCTGGCCCTTTTAATTTACCCACATGCCCTAATTTGTGCCCCAGCTATGGCCTGTCTCAGAGTTTGTTCAAGATCTGATAGGCTGCCAATAGCCAGATCAAATGGAGTAGAGGGAGAGAGAGGAATGTGCAGCCAAGGAGGACAGGAAGCATATTATCTACTGGTCTGAGCCACCATGATTCACCTGCACCTGCTGGTTGCTTATTATAAAAATAAAGTTAAATGACCTATTAAAAAAGGATTAATTATAACTGTTGGTTCACTGATCTCTGGATCTTGTCCAAAAAATACACCCTTCCCACGTAATATTAGATACACCTTTGAAATTACATCAATTTAATAGATGAAAGTTTTTGTTCAAATCTTTAGTTGGCGTATGAAATGAGGAGTGTGTCAATGTCGCTGAAAATAACGCTTTTTTACTTTGTAAGTGTTGAGAAAGTCTGTAGTTTTCCTAAAATATGGGGGGAAATTCTTATATAGTTTCCTGAATCAGGAAGCAACTGCACCATGTGGGCACTCATAGTAGGAGCTGGGTTGATTTTCCCAGCAGCAGCTGGGGTGAAATCACCCCACCACCACCACTAAGGGTGCAATCCTAAAATGAGTTAGGCAGGCATAAGCGAAGCCAGCAAAGTTTGGCCAGCACAAGAGCCACCGTGAAATACGTTTGGACCACTCTTGGAGTCAGAGAAGCCAGCACACAGACATGAGCCATCCTCCCTGACTCCTAGAGTAGTCCAAACATGCTTTATGACAGAATTCTAAGGCCCAGGGAAGACATATGCAGCCTCCCTGGGCCTCAAAACATCCTCCTGATATGACCAGATCTCAGCTCCAGTTCTGTTAGGAGGATTACAGGCATCGGCATAGTTGGAAAGAGTGTTGCCCCGTGGCACACCTTCTAGGGTCACTCCCTTACCCCTCCAGACATGACTTGAATTTTGATCAGTCACATCCAGAGGGTATTCTGAGAGTCAGGGAGGCTGTGTTCCCTGACCCTCAGAAGGCCTTCTAAGGCCTCTGGAAGGCTGAAAATAGTTACTAACCCTAACCCTTAATGCTTCCGGTCACTACTAGTTATCATGCACAGCTTCTCTGGCCCTCAGAACACCCTTTGGATGCAACCAGAGCTCAGGTTGCGTACACAGGAGGAGTGTGCCACTCCTCTATGAAGTGCCACCCGGGATCCTGTGACCCTCCTTCGGCTATGCAGCCGGGTACAGACCCACCCTCCACCACAGGTTCAGAACCTGCAGTTAGTTAAAAGCATGGGTCCTGAATCTGCAAAAACAGATTCTGATATAATACTTCGGGCTAGATGTGTCTCATCATCATATTTTATTTTAATACACATGTGCTCACATTCAATGTAGCGAATGCTTTAAGCACAGTGGTCACTCCTATTTTTGCATACAATTTACCAAAAACATTGCAGTAGCAAGGAATTATGATTGTAGCAGGAATGGCAGAAACTGGAAGTTCCAAAAAACAAAATCTGCCTTGGGAACAAGTTCAGGTACTGCGTTAACCATGGAGGTGCAATCTGAACTTTTCCTGAAGTACTATGCAGAGACCATTGGGTACAAGTTCATAAATATGTCAGAGACCACACAAGGTGCCTTTAACCCAAAGACCCCAGTTGTTTTAAAAAAAAAGCTAGTTATCAAGTCAGTGGTTCCCACATTGTGGGTCAGGACCCACCAGTGGGTCACAAGCCAATTTCAGATGGGTCACAAAGCAACTAAATCAGCCATATTGGAAATAAGGGCATATAGGATGCTGGAAAGGGGGAGGGCTATGTGATTGTTTTGCTTGTGTCAAGGTTGTAAATAGACTTTTTTCTTTCTGATTCACTTTGCTATTGGAAAATGGCTGAGAAATTACCCAACGTATTGCTGCATTCTCAAGAAAGCAGCAGGTGCTGGCATCACAATGGCAGTACTTCCAGCCATGACATCAGTTCTGGTCAGTCCAAGACAGACTGTCAATCTAAAAAGTGGGTCCTAGTGCTAAAACGTTTGAGAAGCAATGGTCCAAAACGATCACTTGAAAGTGAAACAGGAAACAAATAGCTAAGGTTGCCGAAGTTGTCAAGAGGTGAAACATGAATATTTACTATTAGCAATTTTCATTGTATTACCTTGATTAAAAAAGAGTAATAAATTGCTTTAGTACCATTGCTGTTACTGTACCTTTTACAAATAATCTCATTTAGCAAGCATATATTTCTAGCTCCCTGAACACCAGAACCCTCTTGAAGATCTTCTTGCCTTAGCTGCGGGGCCATGGGTCATTTTTTCCTCAGGAGCTCACTAATATTCTAACTTCTTCCTACTACCTCCCATTTTTCTAATGACTGGAAATGAAACTAGAAACTCAGTTTTGCTTTCTATGCGCCCTATAGAACACTATACTCCCTTTGGCACAGAAATTTCTCCACTGGGAACCCAATGAATTAGCAGAAGGGATAAAAGGGAAGACAACAGCCATTAAAGGATTTTGCTCAAGTGTCTTTACATGCTTGAATATCACTACTCTGAATATACAGCCTTATACTTTGATTAAGTTTTCTCTTTCCATAACTTTTGCAAAACAAAAACTCCTACAGCAAGATTTAATAGTATTCATTTATTTAGATTTATAGCCTGTCCGGTCTTTTACTGTTCCATATTATGCTTATTATGTTCTTGATTATGCTTTTTCTACTCCTTCACTCAGCAGGATATTGTGTCATTTATATTGCAATGCATTGAGCTTGCATTGCATTGAGTTGAGATCAGTGGAGATGACATACACAGAGCCCCTCTCAAACTGACCCTTGGAGTCAGGGCTGTCTGTTAAAGTAAATGTGGTCCAGGAAGCTACTCAAGCGAGGGACAGTGTTAATAGCTATTGTCTGGTTTGAAGAAACCTAGTGTTGTGGAAATTCTCTGAGGAAAGCTGGGTGGAGCAAAATTATAACAAAAATGAAGGTGATGATTCTACAGAACTAAATGAAGCAAAAGGAAGACTGAAACTTGGGGTTTAGCCATTATTTTGCAAATTGCTAAACTATTGCTTTAAAGTGGCATGCAAGAATATACCGTGTATATACACTATTTAACCAATACATATGCATTACTGTGCTTTTTTGTTTGTTAAAAAGATGTACAACACATGTTAGCATTAAAATGAATCTATAAAACTGCTGTATTGATCTGTTGACACTTAAAAGTGAAAAATGGTAAATGGTTATCCTTCTAAAGCATAAAAATGGCACTTCTGGTTTTTCACCAAAAAGCGATGTTTTTATACCTTTCGAAAGCACTCTGAGGCCTGGGGAAGTCATATGCAGCCTCTCCAGGCCTCAGAAAACCCTCTGGCCACATTCAGAGATCTGGTGACTTGCGGATCTCAGCATCCACGGGGGTTCCTGGACTGGAGCCCCAGCGTTTGCCAAGGCATGACTTTAGTTAGCTGTTGGGGTTGAATGCACCATCTTTTAATATTTATAAATACAGGTATAATTTAATTCCCACAATATAGTTTAATTTCTTTTCCAAACTAAAATTGTTATTTTGGAGACATGCCCTTTTCTTTTACACAGCAGATGATCTGAGCTGTGGAGTCTAGTATCCTCGCTTGTCCAGGGACGGGTGGGATTGTTTTCATGAATTAAATGACAAAATGTGGCTGCAGAGGTTGCCTGCCTTGTGCTTTTGAGAGGGGAGTTATGTTTAAATGAAAACCAAACAGTGGTAGACTAGTAAGGATTATTACTTGGGGCTTCAGATCTTTCATCTAATTATCTCATAAAAAGCTAAGGTTTCCCCACGACCGAATGGTCTAGTCGTGACCAACTATAGAGGGCAGTGCTCATCTCCATTTCTAAGCCGAAGAGCCGGCGCTTGTCCTGAGGACAAGCTTCCGTGGTCATGTGGCTGGCATGACTATACGCCAAGGTGCACGGAACGCCATTACCTTCCCACCGAAGTGGTATCTATTTATCTACTCGCATTTTTAGGTGCTTTCGAACTGCTAGGTTGGCAGGAGGTGGGACAAGCGATGGGAGCTCACTCTGTGGCGTAGTCTCGAACTGCCAACCTTAAGGTCAACAACCTCAGCAACAGCAGCGCCACCACATCCCTTAATTATCTCATAGTACTCTGCAATTAATGAAGCTTTCCACATTCAAAAACCTTTTATATTAAAACAGAAGCAATTGACATATACAGATGATTGATTGAACCATGTATGGTTATTTGAATGACTATTAAGTAGCATTCTGCTTGGAATGCTTCATTTTTGGGGTAATATCCTGACTCTTGCCTCAGTGCAGGATCATTTGATAATTCGAATTAGAGGAAGCCGGGCTCAAAACATAGTTGCAGAATGTAGCAGACTGGCAAAGTGGTCACACTGCTTTCTGCTTGTTTGTATACTCAGTGTGTGCTGCCTTGAGCTGCAAAATTACTGTGAAATTAAAGATTGTAATCACAGAACCACTGCCTATTGTGTATGAAAAACAACTGAGGAAAAATCTTGTGATCTCTGAAGGCTTCAAAAAGGCTAATATGATGCCTATCTCTTCCAAAAAGGACAAAAATCGAGAATGATAATCCCTGAACAAACAAAAAGAGAGAATCCTGATGGTTTAAGCTTCTATATCTGGGAAGAAACTAGAACAAATAATCAAACAATTATTTCGTAAGAAATAGAGGAAAAAATGTAATACAACAGGATCTGGCAATTGTCATTTCTCATCTCAAGTGCACACTAGGTAGGGCAGCCCCGAAGACTTCTCGGATACTACAACATGTGGCTGCCAGGATTCTGTCTGGATCAAATTAGGGTACCAACCTAACCGTAACACACCCTAAAGTGCATTTGGACCAGTCTTGGAGTCGGGGGGGCCAGTGCACGGATGAGAGTGGTCCAAATGTGCTTTACGGTGAGTTTGCAACACTCCTGGGCTTTGTGCCAGTCTAACTTCAGGTTGGGATTGCACCCTTAGTTACATGGCTGCCAAAGAAGTTTCAGTGGCTTTCTAAATCTGGGCACAATTCAATACCCTCAGTTTGATTTTTAAAACCGAACAGCCTTGAGTCCTGGAAGGCTTTGGAAATGTGTAATATAGAACGAATTACTCCATTCTTTCAAATATCTGAAAAGTCCTTGCTGCAATACCTTCTTTTATCTGTAGCCACCAGGTTGGAGATGACCATAGTGGGACCTGTTCTATGCTGATGTCACTCATCTCTTGTGTCAAATGTGTTTGTTCTTGTCAAGCATTTGACCAGTAAGTTTCAATTGGCTGGAGCCAACAACAATTTATATTGTTTTCTGCCCTTGACAGATGAATGTGACTTTATTACATATATTGCAATGTACATTTTAATGCATATATTGTAATTTAGTAGTAGTATTGTGAGTCACCTTTTTGGGAAAAAATGGTGGACATATTTTGTGTACGTATAAGAGGGGTGTGTGTGTGTGCGTGCGTGCGTGTGTGCATGCATGAGAGAGAGAGATTGAGAGAGAGAGAGAGAGAGAGAGCGCCAAGGGGGGTCCTTAAGGTCAATGGGTTTGTGCTGGTGATTGATGAGTTGTCATGAAGAACGATGTTTGCTCTGATACTTAGTTATTGAACTGTAAAAGAGGACGATGCAGGTATCAGATGTTCAGACAATTCAAATTTAATTCAGCTCAGTTCTGTGATTCTTCACCCTCTGAACCCAATACAAGGCTGACTGATTAATTAAGCTGTTGCAAACACGTGTTGTAAGCTGTTGTAACAGAGGAGGTACAGAGCAGAATCTCTCTCTAGGCTGGATGCTATGGGTTGCTGTTGCTGTATGTCTGTTTCTACCTTGTGGAAAGTAAGGTGGTGGTGGACATTGAGCATCTGGCCTCTAGGTTTTTTTTACACTGAGGGGAGGATGATGCAGGGCTGGTGGACACATACAAATGTATACAGAGGACCATAATTCTAGATGTTGCTAAGTTCCTTTCCCCCCTTTTTTCGTTCCTCCTGTTTTTTTCTGTGAACTTCGCAGTGCCTTCATAAAGACAACATGGGTTGGCCTTTTCAGTATTTTTAAACAATTTTTGTGAGTGGCTCAACATGTCTAACTTGTAACTTGCTGTTCTGAAAACCAGCACATATGAAACCACAACCTGGATATGTGGCTGTTGTTTTGTCATGACAAGTCCATTAGACACAAATCCATAGAGAAAAGTCAATGTGTGTTGGCTTCAGCACATACAGAATGGTGCAAGGACCTGCCCATGATGTATTTTCGTCACTTAGTGTAAAAATAAATCACTCTTAGGAGACTAATTTCATACAGTGCTTGGAACTTGTCTTCAGTGAATAATTACGAAGCGTGGTGATTACCGTATATATGTGGATAGCATGGCCTCGATTTAAAACTGACAGCGCAATCCTATTGTACCCCTTGCATCGAAGCTACGTCATAGCACCGACGCAAGGGGCAGAGGTGCTCGAGCAACAGGACTGGCGCTGCAGGCAGCGCTGGTCCTGTTGTGCCTGCGCTGAACCTCTCTTGCATTGGCTGAAGTCAGCCGGCATGAGGGAGGCTCCACGCGGAAGCGGAAGCACGATTGGCGGCGGGAGGGAGATTGTGGGCGGGGAGAGGGCGGGCTTGGGAAGCAGCCATATGGCCGCATCCTAAGCCTGTTTGGGAGGCTGCGCGGCCCTGATTCAGGCCATGCGGTTTCCTCAGATCTGTGCCTGCTATTTAGCAGGTGCAGATCCAAGGAGCGCATAGGGGAGGCTGGAGCCTCCCCTATGGTAAGGGAACACACGTTCTCTTGCTGCGGGGAGGCTCTAGCCTCTCCTAAGCAGCGCCGGATATGGCGCTGGCCCGTCAGCCTTGCAAGTCCAGCGCTGCTTAGGATTGCGCCCTCAGATATATCTGAGTCATGTGCATGGTAAGGCTCAATCAGTGGATCAGTGTCTAATGTACCACACAAGACAATATACTGTAATGACACATGGATGAAGAGCACAACCGAATAACATTGCATCATTTGTAACATTGTTGATAGCCGAAGCATAAATAGCAACAGAAATCAGGTGGAGGTATAATATTTCATAGAAGTAGGGTGCTAATGATCATGCAGAGTGAACCTTTTTTGGCTGGACTTGGGTGTACCTGCAGCTCATTAGCATTCACCTGGGATCTTAGGGTCTGTTGGGCTGGGATATACCTAATGTAATACCTAGTAGACCATGTTGTGTGCATCCTTCATTATTTAAATCATGACACTCGTGTTTTCTTTTACTCAGTCTTCTCCAGTCACCTATGCCTGTGCACCTCTGCATAGTTATATGCAGTAATTCTAGGCGGGTTTTTTTTTTAAATGGTGTATATGCCCTATAATGTTGATTGGTGGAAATCAATTCCTGCTGTTTCAGGTACTATGTGGGTCATAAAAACAACTGAAGAGATGTCCCCATTAAGACAAAATTTTATACATTATAACTTATTAAAATGTGATTGGTGACGGATTAAAAACAGAAGTATTGGAGTGATGACAACAGTCTTCAATACGGTTGTGATTCATATTAATTAACTATGAAACATTCCAGAAAAATGCTTTAGGACTTGGCATTTCCATTTAATTTTAATCAGTTTACTCCAGTTGATGAAACTGTGGTGTCTGCTGTCTCCCCAAGCTGAGCAAGAATACAAGCAAAGATAAAAAAAACACATTCTGTTCCTACTCTAAATGTCACTGCTTCATCAGAGACATAATGCTCCACTAAGAGAATACAGACCTCCTATTCAGCATCATGAATGCAAGAGCATCAGGATACTTGATGGGAAATGTTATGTCCACCCCTTCAATATAGGGTTGGATCGCACTTGGAACTGCTATAGGAAATTTCAGTGAAGTGCCAGAATTGTCTAAGGAAAAGTTTCCCATGCAAAAAAGTCAAAGGATAGCATTATTGCGAGTTTGCTGGCTACATCCAACATTGGACAGGTTCCTTCCTTGGAAGAAATTTGTGCTTTGAGTTGTTCACAATGACAGTCGCAGTGCCCTAGAGAAATTGTTTCTTGCCAGGCCTTTCTGTTTTTAGAGAGATGGAGATAACAAGTAGCACTAAATCCATGTATACCACCGGTATCCATGTATAGGACAGTGTTTCCAAAGAGGTGGGTCGCGACCCGGCCAATACCCCTTTAAGGGGCAGGGAGAGGGAGAAGGCAGCTAAACAATTCCCAGGATCGCAGTGCTGTCCAGGATGAAAGTAAAGGGCTTATTTTACACTTACCCCTTGTAGAGCTGGCCTCTGGAGTGCATGGGGACCCCTGGAGACACCCCTGCAGGGTTCCCCAAGCCTTGCAATGTGCTCAAAATGCTATCATGACCCATTCCAGGTTGTGATTGTGAAGCCAGAAGTGGGTCGTGATTGCATTTTTAACCCTTTGCGAGACTTGGGGACACCCTGTAAGGATATCCTCAGGGCTCCCCACACACACTGGAGGCCAGTGTAAAATAAGCCCCTTAGCCCAGGCCAGCAGCGCAATCCTGGGGATTGTGTTGCTGCCTTTGCTCCACCCCTGCCACTACTTACAAGGTCCCCAACTTCCTCGTAGGAATTTGGGAACCACTGTTATAAGACATTCCTAGATATAGTACTTTATCTGTTGTCCTTATCTATCTGGGAAAACCATCAACACCATAATAAAAGGATTCAGTACAAAACTGATATGGCAGTGTGAAGTAGAACAATTTTGTTAGTCATTATGCATACTATTTATATATGAATGGTATTTATAGATTGCTATGCCGGACACCTCTGGATGTTTTTGAAATAGACCTGTAACTCACTGCAGTGCCATGAGTCCTGGTCTCATTCTAGAAGTGCTTTCATCTATCAGTGTCTGGAGTTCCAATATGAGTGCAGCCTAGAGTAGAATTCACTTACCAATTTATTTAACTTTGTTGGTGTAATCTGCAGCTCAGTCCTATCCTCCACCGTAGCATGTCACTGTGATTGCCATACCATGTCTCCATGATGTCCATTAGTGGAAGGCCCAGCAACAGCATGCAGAACAGGGCCACCAGCACAAATGGCTGGAAATTGAATTGGCTGCTAATCAAAGACCCTGGGCTGTTAGTTGTTGCAAACTTCAAACACCATGTTTAAGGAAAAAATTGTAGTTTTATAATGGGGGAAATGTAATAATATTGTAACGTTTTCAAAATATACATTTGTCCTTGCAGATTTATCTTTATTAATGAAAATAATATATTATTTACTATTTGTGTTAGTTATACATTGCTGCAGAGCTTGCATTCTGAGATCACAAAGACATTCAAAGGTTATCTGCCTCACCCAATTCTAATTACCAGCAAAGGCAATTCCAAATCCTGGGTTATTGTTGCCATGGAAATTTGGCCCCTGGGCCTTGCTCTTTGCTTAACCCTTTTGTGTGCTTATTGTTTGCAAGAATTGTTGCTAATAATGAATTTCATGTATGAGCAATAGAAAATGTGATGTAATTTGTAAATAAATAATACTTACAAGTGTCACCAAAAACACAAATAACTTCAGCAACATACAGGTATCTATAACAATTTTTTAAAGTGATAACCATAGGTAAATACATGGATCTATTATGAAAAAGAATTCAGAAGCCAAAGTAGGTTAATACCTTTATTAGGACCAATTAATATGTAATGAAGTAATGAGCAAGAAATTTCTTTCTAGAAATTTTCTTTAGGCTGGATGTGAAGCAAAACAAAAATGGGTGGAGGGAGACAAGGTTTGATATGATAGACAAACTCCAAACAGTTTGTAATTTTAAAATGGAGTGCAGGAGATTTTATACAGATTTGATTAACCGCTCCTAGGTGTGTGACATATTTCAGATTGTACCAAGAGCTATTGGGACAAAGAAACAAAAATATTCTCCCTTAAAAAAAATTAGCAATTACTAGGATATTTCTCCAGTACTAACTGGAACAAAATTACTTTTTCTTGCAAGCCACAAAGCAGAAATGAATGTTTATATTAGCAAAGACATATTAACTTTAAGCGATGCATTAGGTAAAGAGTCAATAGAAGCCAGTTAGGTATAGTAGGATTGGACATCAGTTAGCCCAGTGATGTCATGCAGGGGGAACGCGGGGGAACTCAGTTCCATTGGTTAAAATTAGGGCTGACTCCGCCCACTTCACTCTCCCCCTCCCCCCTCCCAATTCCTCTGCAAAGAGCTTTTCTTCTTGGTTGGCCGGCACTCAGAGGGTTAAAGGGAGCGACTCCGGATTCCTAGGGGGGCGAAGGCTGTGATGTCATTCGGGGGAATGGACCAGAACGGGCGTTCCAGATCCTCCGTGGCTGGTTCCGGGTTCCCGACAAGTGCCAATCAAAAATATTGTCCAAAAATTCAATATTGTCCAAAATACACAAACATAATGGATAGCTATGTAGTTTTCTTATGATAACCCTATTTAGACATAAGAACATAAGAACATAAGAACATAAGAAGAGCCCTGCTGGATCAGGCCAAAGGCCCATCTAGTCCAGCTTCCTGTATCCCACAGCGGCCCACCAGGCGCCCCAGGGAGGCACGAAACAAGAAGATGCTTGCATCCCATTGCCACTCCCTTGCACCCGGTACCAGTAGCCCACCACCTTTGCAAGGAGGTTGCACAATCCATCATTGCCTATAGCCCACGATGGACCTTTCCTCCAGAAATCTGTCCAATCCCCTCTTAAAGGCATCAAGACCAGATGCCATCACCACTTCCTGTGGCAAGGAGTTCCACAGATTACCCGCTGGGTAAAAAAGTACTTCCTTTTATCTGTTTTAACTCTCCCAACCCTCAGCTTTAGTGGATGCCCCCTGGTTCTGGTGTTTTGAGAGAGGGAATAGAAAAGAACATCCCTCTATCGACTTTATCCCTTCCATGCATAATTTTGTATGTCTCAATCATGTCCCCCCTCAGGCGCCTTTTTTCTAGACTTTTTTCTAGACTTTTTTCTAGACTAATGACTGCAGGCAAGGTTCTTAATATTTCTAAGTATTCTGTATACTGCCCAGCAACTTTGGATATTACAGTAGATGAACAATGAATATTGGAAAAAATATTGAGAGTTCTTCTCATCCAGTAGAGATTGTATGCTAATACCTGCAACTTCTTGTACCATGTGAAAAGCTACTCATATAGTCACGTGACCTCCAGAACGGCATGAAAAATTGTAAGGTGTAAATTGGTGAAAATTAGCAGTATCTTCTGCTGCCACAAGACAGTTTTTGGATTGCAACCATTTATTTATATATTTACTTTTTAACATTAAGCACATTAACAGCACAATCTTATGCATGTGTACTCAGAAGTCCCCATTGTGTTCTATGAGTAGGGGTGTGGGGTTTTTTTTGGTAATATTTATCCCAAAATTTCTTGATTAAATTAGCAAATTGCAGTGTTACGTATTTTTATTCTACATTCTCATTCCAAGTTCTCAGTTTCATTAATTGTAAATTTTTTAAAAGTGTACTGGGTAGATGATATAAGTGATATAGTATCAGCAGATGCGGCTCAGTATTATTTCAACTTGGAAAAGTAGTTTATTTTAATTTCTGGAAAATATCTTAAACATCAAAATGCTGTGTTTTGTGTTTTTATTTGGATATTTTAACTGCCAAAAAGTGGTTTTCAACAACAACAACAACAACAACAACAACAATAACACCATCCCTTTCTATGAGGCTATGGAAAGCCCAGTCCTATCATGGGTTTATGATGGCGGATCTTGTGGCTCACTGCTGTACGTCCTTGTACAGTATTGTTGAAAGATGTGCCACAGTCATGTGCTGCGGGACTGCCAGTGCAAAAGGCAGAAGGCCCCAGTGGTATAGTATGCAAAAGCCCTGGTGGAGCAGGTAAGATGGCAGTGGGGGAAGATAGGGGAAGGAAGAGGAATAGGCAGGCAGTTGATCAGCATTGGGAGGAGAAGGATCTTGGTTGACTGCAGCATACACCAAGATCCCTTTTCCTGGCCTGACTCACCCAATGAATCTCCTTTCTGGTGTAGCTGGTGTAGGTCTGAGAAAACCCATTAGCGACCAGGTGGCCTACAGAGAAGAAAGTAAAAAAATATTGTTACCTCTCCTGTCTTTCTGGTAACCCACACACTCAACCCAGGATACAGCGCAGGTATTGCATAACTTGGTGGAGGGGTAGGATTGGGGCATTCATCTCTTATTGCTAAATGACATTAAAAAAGAGATTGACAACAGTTGCTTCTTTATGTGCTGATAAGCAATAGTAGTCCTTTACTTGGGTAACTGCATTGCTTAAACATGTCTCTTGAACTAAGAGTAGCAGGGATAAGTGGCCTCCTAGATTTACCTCAATTTCTGTGAGAACAATAAAGAAGCAATTAAGAGTTAACTGCCTCATTTAAATATTCAACTGAGCAAGGCCTATGGCACAATTAACTATCAAAGTGTTAAGGGAAGAATCATTGCATTTTGTGTGTGCTTTCTGAAGGTGAAGATGATGAATAATTTATGGTGAACACCATTAAGTCAAGTTCTTCTGGGAAGGCTTGTTTCTTCTCATTGATTTCTTTAGGAGAACTGGCTACTTCTCTTTCAGCAGTTCTAGCTGTTGTGGAAAGTTTATTTGCTATTTCATTTTGTGCCAGTGTCATGAATGCACTGCAGTAGCTAATTTTTCCTGTTTCAAATTTAACCTCTTTTAAAGTCAAAACTTTAGATTATTGGCTGATGAATGATGGCTGGGTGGGGTGGAGGATGCAGGATGCAATGATTTCACAATAATGTTTTTCCTCAATAAAACATGATGGGAAGTGGAAGGTGAATGTAAAATGTGGCTGTCGTATTCAGGAGCAACCCTGTGATCCGTATCACAATTATTCCTGTGATCAGTAGCACCTCATACCTGTCTCATACCAAAGTCTACCTCACAGCTTATGGGAATAGCAGGTATACTGCATGCACCTGGACACATCCCTTAGGCTGTAATCCTATGCACACTTTCTATTGAACACAATCATTGAATACAGTCATAAATTTATTGAACACAATCATGCTTACTTCTGAGTAGACATTCATAGGATTGTGCTGTTAATGTGCGAGAGATATTTGCATTTTTAAATGTGCTAATAAAAGCAAACATGTGTTAGAGACATATCAACTAATTCCTACAATATTAGGGTATTAGTACCTCTAATACAGGGACGTGGTGGCGCAGTGGGTTAAACCGCTGTTGCTGGGCTTTCCGACCGGAAGGTTGGGAGTTCAAGACTGCGCGACAGAGTGAGCTCCCGTTGCTTGTCCCAGCTCCTGCCAACCTAGCAGTTCGAAAGCACCTAAATGCAAGTAGATAAATAGGGACCACTTCGGTGGGAAGATAACGGCGTTCCGTGCGCTACAGCGTATAGTCATGCCGGCCACATGACCATGGAAGCTTACCCTCGGACAAAACACCAGCTCTACAGGCTTTGAAACGGAGATGAGCACCGCCCCCTATAGTCGGTCACGACTAGACCATTCAGTTGTGGGGAAACCTTTACCTTTTTACCCCTAATACAGGTGTATGCGGCATGCCCCCCCGTATCCACAGGGGTTCCATTCTGCCTCCCAGTGGATACAGAAATCATGGAAACAGGAAACCCTATTCAAATAGCAGCCCCTGTACACCTTCGCACCATTACCTTAATTTTTCATTAGTAGTGCCTGGAAGCACTGCTTAACAAAGCAATGTTCTTGCTTCACTTAAGAGCAATGTGCCGGTAACCAGCTTGCATGCTACAGGCAAGAGACTAACTGAACATAAGTAGGAAGCACTTCCTGTTATGTTTGGGTAGTCTCCCTCTAGCGTGCAGGCTTGATGCCTGCACGCCATGTTCTTCGGTGCAGCAAGAATGGTGTGTTGTTAAAGCAGGAAACACAGGCATTTGCAGCTCTACAAAACAAAAACTAATGGGCGCCAGTTTATTCCCCCCCCCCACCAGATTCACACATAACTGAATCTGCAGATATCAGATCCACAGATAAAGTGGGTGGTGGTGGTGCATGTGCTGCAACCTCTTTTTGAAATATCCAAAAGGCAGATCAGAAAAAAAGACCTTGAGATGTCCCCAGATGATGTTCAAACTCTGGCAAGCTTTTAAAGATAAGAAAAATGTTGGCGCTATCTTGTATGATCAAACACATTTTGCAGATAATGAACAGTGTAGTGGTGTCGGTACAGAATGTCATATTGTATCACTTTTCAGATTATAATCCTAAACATGTTTATTTAAAAGGAATATAACATTGAAATACATTGAATTTTTCTGCAAACAAATACCAGTTTGTGATAACAGTAACTTTTAAACAATTTATGCCCTGAATTAATTGTTCCAGACTTTTGTGCTTAAGTGTGTGGTATGGGTTTTTTCTCTCTCCATACTTTCTAAATAATGAGAATTTGCTTTTGTTATTTAAGGTGCATTTTTAACTGTGTGAAAAGGTCTCTAATTCTATAGTGATTAGGGTTTGTGAAGTTACTTAGCCAATAAAACAAAAATTTAAGAATAAAAGGCCTTGGGTGGGTTTTGGCAGAAAGGCAAACCATCATTTTAAATCATGCACATTTGAACCCAAATCATGTTGCACTTAACTTTAAACCTACATCAGGAGTTTTGATGCTGAGCATATTCTGATTGTAGTGCGATAATTTCAAACTGATATTCAAGGACATTAGACAACACCTTAACGGTTTGGAGCTTTTAAAGCAGGCTCATTTATCATAACAGGCTCTCCTGCCATAGCAACCAACAAAGAAATATTCTCTAAGTGCAGGGCCATTATTAAGAGATATATCTAGTTTTTTCTCTCCATAAGGCTTCTTTTAGAAATGTTGTTAACAACAACAACAACAACAACAACAACAACAACAACAACAACAACAATACTTGTATTTATAGGCGGTAGCCTTTCTTAGGTCACCAGATTTCTCTAATGACTATAACTCAAGGCAGTTTACATAGGCAGATGTTTATTCAGAAACCCGAAGGTTTTTACAATTTTTACAGAAACGTTCTGTCTTGCAAGAACTACACACATACAGATGGATCTTTCTGGATTTAGTCCTTCTTTCTGGCCACCCGTTTGTCTTCTTGCTGGCTGATAAGCGGCTTCCCTGCTCCCACCAGTACAGAGAAGCAGCTGACTTCGGCACAACTCCCCCTCACACAAGGCAGATGGAGACAGCTCAGCCGTTAATCAGTCGCAATTTACAGGTCTGCCGCTCACAGAGACTTCCGGTAGTCCTGAACTGGCGACCTTTAGATCTTCAGCATTTAACTTCAGGCAAACGGAGGCATTAACCCTCTCGACTAAAATTTAAATAAGTAATTATTATAATTTATTTATAATTTATTTATATTTTATATAAAATATATTTATATTTTTATCTATATTTTATTGAACATAATTTAAAAATCGGCATCTTCTTGGTGTACCAGAAATGAAAGTGATTTGAAGACGTCCTATTTTACCTGCTTGCAATACCTAAGACCCAAGCTATGATGCAGTATATGATGAAGCTGTGATGCAATGTGACAGGGTTCCAAGGCAGCCAGCTTTTCTTTTCCTAAGGCATTTTTTCAACAGTCTGCCATCAAATCTGTTGCTCCTTCTGTCCAATTTGGAGCAGGGAGGGAGCACAGCTTCCAGTGGAAAAGCTTTGGGTGGGGAACGCAAACATTTCCTTGCTATTTCCGTCTACATTTTCTCCCTACCACGTGTCCCCTCCCCTGAGCAGATTTCCTTTTGCTCTGGAAGACTCAACGCTTCAGAGTGGGGTCAAAGCAAACTGGGTAACAAAAATCAAATATCAGCTATTAAATCCAAATGAGCCCCAATCCTTTCTACAACATTCTAGCACTGATGCAGATGTTCTCCTTATCTTGGATGCAGGATGCAGTGCATGCCCAGTTTACATGGCTGCAAAAGTGCTGGAAAGTTGGATAAGATTGGGCTCTTAATGATGCTTCCAGAAAATGCTTGAGCTTGGACTTTTTGATGAGAGAAAAAGGATGCTGAGAATACTTTTAAAATATATTTTCCATGTCCTCACTGCGAGAGGTGGTCGTAGACCAGGTGCATCATTTAGTCAAAGACATGCTCAGTTTATCTATCAGACTGCAATACATTTTGAGTCAGTTTGTGTGTGTGTGTGTGTGTGTGTGTGTGTGTGTGTGTGTGATGAAAATTATCCCATCAAAAGAACTATTATTAATATGTGTTAGATATCATTTTGATGGTGACCATTCCACTGTTTCAGATCACTTTTTGATTCTTTTAAGGAGATGAGCTAAATTGGGCAGGGAATTACAGGAGTATTTTGTTCAATATCTATTATGGGCTTCCAACACTGCTATCAATCACATGTCCCTTCTGCAAGTGTGGGGCTTCCTGGGAGCGCTCAGAACAGCAGGCGGTGGCAGTCTGGACTTTGACAGCCATCCCCGTCAGGATTAATGAAGAGTGTCTCAGCCAGCTGACAGCAGCAGCATCCCATTTACCTTTTGTTTTCTCTGTGACAGAGCTTCCCCTTTCCTATTGTGACAAGCCTAGGATGCAAACCTATAAGATTTTTCAGATGTATAGGTTGGTTGATTTCCTACTTATTTGTGCTAAAGACCCTGAGGTATATGCCCATTTTTCTATGCACATTAACAGCTTAATTAGATATATGTACAATACATGGGGTGGAAGGTTTCATTCTAATCTCGGAATAATAAATGTTAGCTTCTGTATTATTTTCATGCTAGCTTTTCTTTAATGGCATGAAGAAAGGCATAGTGGTACAGCATTAAGAGCAATAAGCCATGTCTTTTGTATTATTACGGCGTCTGTTGTGACCCTTGACAAGACTGCATTGTGGTTTTCATGTGAAGCAGGAGTTATATCATGCTTCTGATTATACTAATAATGTTGACATTTCTGAAAAGCACAACAACATGAGAATTATGTTATTCAATGCCTCTCTGCCTGCAAATAAAGGACTGGTGCAGAGAGCTTCTTAACAGATATATAACCCAGTGACTACTGTGGCAGTGGAGCTCAGATCCCCTTGCTGTTGGAATTGTTTCATCTTATTTGCCTGCAAAATACAGAAAATAGTTTTAGGCAAAACACTGACTGTAGGACCAGCCATGTATATATTGCTCCATTGTGCTTTTAAAGAAATAGTGGACCTTATTAGTGTAGAAGGGGTGACAGTGGAATTTGCAATTTAAGATCTAAAATAACATACAGTAAATGAATGCATAAGTGCACTCTCTCCCGCTCTCTCTCTCTGTGTGTGTGTGTGTGTTTGAGAGAGAGAGAGAGAGAGAGAGTATATACCAATGCCTGGGACCCACCACCAGTGGGTCACGAGCCAGTTTCAGGTTGGTTGCGAAGCAGCTAGTGCAGCCATATTGAAAGTATGGGAAGATGGGATGCTGTAAATGGGGAGGTCTGTGTGGCTGTTGTGCTTGTGTCAATGTTGTAAATAGGTTTTCTTTCTTTCTGATTCTCTTTGCTATTGGAAAATGACTGGGAAATTACCCAACTTATTGCTGCATTCTCAGGAAAGCAGCAGGCTCTGGCGTCACAATGACGGCACTTCAGGCCATGACATCACTTCCTGTGGGTCCTGGACAGACTGTCATTCTAAAAAGTGGGTCTTGGTGTTAAAAAGTTTGAGAACCACTGCTATATTCCAAATCTTTTCCAGACAAGAAAAAGCAAGATTCCTCTTTTCAAAGCAACTGCAATTTCCTTTGTGAGGTGAATTGTTTGAAAAAGCATGTGCAAGATTCCAGGAGATTTGTGATCTGCAGAGACCCCACAAAGCACAGGGACAGCATAGAAAACTTAGTTTTTGTGGCCAGCCTCTATCCACTTCATATATTATTTCATTGCAAATGTATCATGGTTTGTCTTCACTCACCACTTCATCACTTCCAGGAATGCAGGAAAAGACAAGAGTCCTGGAAATCTCAACAGCCTTATTCTTGTATTGACTACTGAAGTAGGGGTGTGTTTGTTTCCCTCTACAAAATTCCAGAACAAATGAAGGGGAACTAATTTGCTCACTCATTAGAGCACATCAGTACTAACTGTGTTTGTCTGTTGGTTGAAAGCATATGTTCAGAGCTAGCATAGTCACAAAAATACTGTGGTTTAATTAATGTGCTTAGTTAGATTCAGACTGTTGCACAAACATTCTTAAGTTAATTGTAACCACAGTTCATGTCTGAATTAAATTGCTTAGCAGAACACTTCAGTAGATTAATGAAAGTCCATACAAGGATATGTACAGTATAGGCATAAACACGTCAAATGAAAATATATATGTAACAAAACCAACACAGTTGTTTATTGTTTCCTGTCTGATCCTCAAGCTATATGGTTTTAAATTGTTTATATTGAACAGCCCACTAATTTCTAAATCTGAGTACTATTCAAATGTGTGGTTAAATTCACAAAATTCACCTGGGAGTAGATCACATATTTTGCATGCAGAAGACCCCAGGTCCAGTCCCTTATTGTCTCCAGCTAAAAAGATTAAATGACAGATAATAGACAATTCCCTGTGTGAGACATTGGAGAACAGATCTGCCTGTCAGAGTAGAAAATTCTTCGCTAGATGGACAAATGGCCAGTCTCTGTATAAGGCAGCTTCCAATGATCTTAATATATTTTTGTTTTCCAATTTAGATCTATCCTCAATTTATGGGGAAAAAAAAAGAAAAGAAAGCAAAAAAGGGAATGGTACATAGATGATGACAAAGGATAAGCCACTGCTGGGGGTGCAGACTTGACCTGAAAATTAGATATCCAGAATTACATACAGAAGCAGTCAAACTTATGATTTTTTTTCAGAATACTTATGCAAATAGAATTTTTAGTAATAGCAGTGACTGAAACCTAAATAAAGGAGCCATTGGTATATATTAACCTGCCATAACTTAGTACCCATCCATCACAGCGATGGACAAATCAATTAAGGTTTTTGTTTTGAATTTGATTTGTTGCATCTAACCAAATATTGGATCACCACCCTAGAACTCCAGTAGTCAGCGAAGCACTGTTGTATTATGTGTATAATATACTTGTGTATGCAGTGGAATCCACTCATTGTCTAATCCTCTGAGCCAAGTGTATAATAAGGGGTGCAAAAAGTGTTTAGCACTTTATTATTAATAATAAAATATTAACACCGACAGCTGTGCATAGTATTAAGCAGATGGCTAGCACTCTATGCTGTTTGCTGTCTGCTTTTAAGAAATGGTCTACGTTGGCAGATGCAGCCAACTCTTCTGAACTACAGACAAATATATTTCTTTTGTATTTGAATAATTGTAAGGTTATGTGTAGGAGGCCATGTGGGCATGCAATGTCATTCAATGCTGATTTCTCTATTAATTTATCAAGACTATGTGATTTAAAGCATCTTCTTCCTACTTTATCACAAAGGATTTCAGCCTTAAGTGGCATGGAAAGGTAGACACCACTTGATTACTATTACAGGCATGTTTCGGGTACAAGAAGAAAATGGTAGCATAGCAGAAAAAAACCTTCAAAGGTCCAGTTAAATTGCAATGTGATTTGTTACTGCATTCAATGGGTGTTTTGTTGTGGAATGAGGAATCATTAATTCCTTCATTAACATTGCAGTGTAACTAGTGAAGTAATAAATTTGACATTGTGACTGGGTACAAAGACTCTTGTTTTATCAGCCCAGGTTCCTAAAGGTGCCCAGGTTAGAGTCTGACCACCAGCCGAACTATTTTATGTGTCAGACTTCTGGAGATACACCAGTAAGGCCAGGTAGATGTTTGGTTTTTTTTAAAAAATGTTTGAATTGCCTTCTTTGCAGATTTTAGCAAATTGAAAGTATGTTTCAATTAAAAGCACTCTTTTTGAAATCTAATTAATCAAAAAGATAAAGTTGAAGGAATTGATACTCTTTGATCTGGAGGCATGCAAGTGCATACCAGCCAGGTAGCCAAACTAGCTGGGTACACAAATAAGGATAATCTGTGAGCAACTGAGTGTACATTTGAGTAAAAGGTATCATGGCACACAAGTCTTGCTCCTTTCATGGCCAGAGGAGAGATCTGCACTCGCAGAGAATGGGGAAGACCTGGGAAAGAAATCATTGTATTGTGCGAAAAGGCTTCAAAAAGCCTGCCCCACTGAAGACTCCCATGAGATGAGTCAGTGATGACTCATATAAGCTTGAAGAAGGAGCCTGGTACTGATGATGGTCTTCTTTGAAATCCTCCACAGTGTAGAATACCTTCCTACTTCCACCCCACCACCTGGGGGAGCAGCTTTGCCAGAGCATTTGAAAAATAAGGTGTAGTCCCATTAAGCACCAACAATTTCCGCAAAGCAAGTGGGCCACCAAACTGACAAGAGGATTACTTAAACCCTTCAGTTGGCTCAAATGGAGCAGCATTCTAGCTTGTTGCTCTTTGGTGCTTGTATCTACAGTACCTAGCTCCATTGTAAGCTTTCTGTGGTCTGCTCTCCTCCTTATATTCCTGTGAGCATCCTGAATCCCCCCTCAGTCCCCAAATTCACGGGCACTAGCCTGAAACAGAATAGCAAATTGTTCAAACTAAGCAACCAGGTTAGAAGAAGAAACTTCATGGAATTTTATTGGTCTCTTGAGTTGCTTGCACCTTACTGAGCCAATAGTTGCAATACTGTTCTTCTGCAGTGGGGGTTCAAATTCCTGCAGAGATCAGGTTAATAGCTGATCAGGTTCCTTTGATAAGTTGTTGTGGTGATAGTGAGAGCAATGCACCTAGGTCCTGCTGCCTGAGGGCCCAATCCTGTCCAACTTTCCAGCCTCAATGCAGCTGCAATGAAGCCCCAAGGTAAGGGAGCAAACATTCTGTTACTGTGAGGAGACATCTGTGACTGCCCCCTGACCACAGGATGCAGTACATGCCCTGTTGGCATGCTTGCATCAGCTCTGGTAATTTGGATAGGATTGGGACCCGAGTCTCTTTGTGAATCCTGGTGTCGTACTGATACATACTAAAGTGCCTGATGGAGATATTTAATATACAAGATTGTTGGAAAATTTTTGACTTCAGCATACTGCCACCTTCTCTACTTGTGCCCAATAGCCTAAAACGTCCTGGCAATTAATAAATACATGGACAATGCGAGTCATCTTCCAGTATCATAAAAAAAAAAAGATTAATTCTGGCAAAAAGCACTGTTCAGGTTAATCATCAGGCTAATCAAATTTGTCATGAGTCAGATAGTTAATAATGAATGTACAGTATGAATCAGATTATATCAGATTAAAAATGTGACTTTTAATATAAATTGTTCCCTGAGACATTATTGAAAAGGTACAATAGATGTGAGGGGCGCATAGTTTTGTTAGTGTTAGTTGTTTGGTCATACAGTTTCCATGTCCACATCTGTTTGATGAGGTTTTGGTCTTACACAGTTGGCATCAAAATGCCATATATTAAATGCCCTGATAAAATGTTTCATTCACTTCCTTTGTGGATGTCTCCTTATTTTTACCCTCGCAGCCCTGAAATAAGCACTCCAGACACATGTTTTACTTATTGTGGTTATATTGTTCTTTTTTGTTCTCTGTAAGCCGCCTTGGGCATTTGCTTCGGCATGGGAAGGGCGGGGTATAAATTTGTCAAATAAATAAACTAACAAAATTGAAACTAACAAAATCTACAGCGGGGAAAATACATCAACCCCATGTGCGGGCTACCAATTTGGAGGAAACAGTGCTAGTCATCTACCTCCCCTGTGCTACATGGGCATGATAGCCTGGCTCAAAAAAAAAACTCCCTCGTTCTTGTACCTGAGAGAGTTCCTCAACGTTCTGCTTTGTGTGAGTGTTTCATTATTCTTTTGCTATATGAAAAATACTTCCATCCGTATGTGAAACCTTCAGGCAGCCTATTACTTGTAACTTCCTGTTGAAAAAAGTATGATATGTGAAGCTGCTCTCACTATATCATAATGAAGACAAACATGAACCCCAAATCATGGTACGGTACATTTAGAAACCTCATTTTCCACCTAATATATTGTTGTTGTTGTTGTTCAGTCGCTAAGTCGTGTCCAACTCTTCATGACCCCATGGACCACAGCACGCCAGGCCTCCCTGTCCTCCACTAGCTTCCGGAGTTCGCCCAATTTCATGTTCATTGCTTCAGTGACACTATCTAACCATCTCATCCTCTGCCGCCCGCTTCTCCTTTTACCTTCGATCTTTCCCAGCATGAGGGTCTTTTCTAAAGAGTCCTCTCTTCTCATCAGGTGGCCAAAGTATTTGAGCTTCAGCTTCAGGATTTGTCCTTCCAGGGAGCAATCAGGCTTGACTTCCTATAGGATTGCCCAATTTGATTTCCTTGCTGTCCAGGGGACTCTCAAGAGTCTTCTCCAACACCATAATTCAAAAGCCTAATATATTAGGCTGCTCTAACAAAGGGGAGCTTCATCAAAGCATGATGTTGTTAATAAAGAAAAATGTTACCCCCCCCCCTAATTGATAGGCTGACCATGTACATATCACTGTCTGTGTTGCATACCTATTTGTTAGCTTCTTGTTCTTTGTGTGAAAGATTGAATTTTTTTCTGCAAAATATCAAACAGACTGTAAACGATAGCTCCAGGCCCTGCTCTATCTAGGGACGATGTTTGTTAATTCAGAGAAATGCTGTCCCCAGAATCTGTAGTCTCACCATGGGACAGTATTTGTCTCTGTAAATACTGGGAGGGTGGACCTGTCAAATATGTTGGCAGCAACTGCAGATACATACTTGTTCCCTTGTAGCCATGGACAGTGTCTATGTGTAGAATCCCATGTGAAAGAGGGTCAATCATTGCAATTTCTTTGGCTCCGGTTCAGAGTTTTCATAAGGATGTGTTTCAACAATAAGAAATCCTTTTCACTGCCATGTAGTACAATCTCCCCACCACCACCCCTGCCTGGTATTTTACACAGATAGTATTTGTTTTGCTTGTATAATGTATTTCAATATGGTAACATTGCAGAATTGCATGCTGATTAGAAGATCAAACACCTCAGTTACTATGGAAACTGTGACTTGCTGCAAGGATAATTAGGAGTAAGAGGCAACAATGAACACATTTTTATCAGCAGGAATGGCAAGCAGGTCCAAAATCCTAGTGAAGTCACTGATCTGAATCAAATCCATCTGGTTAAATCAATACAGATAAGTGATATATGCATTGCTTGTATCTTCCCTTGGCCAATCAGTTTTATTTTTGTGGTCTAACACCTGTGACAATCTCTCTGGTGCTCTCCTGGGGCTCTGACTGGAAATCTTGTGTGTTTTGAAGCACAGAGCCCTGGTGAATTGTCTCTTAGGATTTGATCAGACAACTTGGTAATTTAATTCATGGAAGACAAGGTTATGTAGGGAGCATGCTGCAACCACTGGGTACAGAGGTGTTTTACCAAAGATATGTGATACTTAGCAATCTGCAAGTTGGTAACCTAAATGATAACTTTGATGAAGTCTTTCAGCACGGTGGAAGATGCATCTAGTGATACCAGGTAGAGCGTAATAGCAGTCACTGAGCAACAAGCTCCTGGCAGAGAGGAGCTCAGGTCCCTACACTGAGAAGCATTGAAACCAGTGGCGTCATCCAAATGATTTAGGAACAGGTGCTCACTTTTGATTGGTACTTGTCGGGGTCCGTCCACCGGAAGTGATGTCATAAGCCAGAAGTGATGTTGTGGCAGGAAGTGAGGTCATAGCCGGAAGTGATGTCATGACAGGAAGTGAGGTCATAGCCAGAAGTGAGGTCATAATTGTTGCCATGGATGGGATCATGTTTGTAATAACTTCAGCTTGTGGTTAGTGTTGATTTAATTTCTATTGCTTTGCTTTCTAGAGATGTGTATATACATATTTGGCTTCAACTGTTCCCTGGTTAAATAGCAGGCTAGACTGTACTAGATTGTGAGCCCTTTTGGGACAGGGAGCCATTTAACTTTAATGTTAAATGCAAGGAGCCAACAAGGAGCAGGAGGGGGAACGGGCGCCCACCGGGCCGCGCGACCACGTGGGCGCCCGCCTGAGCGCCCGGCCGGCCGGCAAGGAGCAGGAGGAGGAACGGGCGACCCAAAAAAGACCGCGTGGGAGCTGGGGCTGGGGGGAGGCTGCAGGAGGAACCGGGACGCTGGATCTGCGCAGCTGGAGGGAGCGGGAGCCCCAGGCAGCCTACCTTCTCACGCTTGCTGCCTTATTCCTGGGTTTCCCTTGCTGCTGCTGCTGCTGCCGCCTCCAGTCCTCTCGCTCCAGTGCTGCCGCTGCTGCCGCTGCTGCCACCACCACCACGCTGCCTGCCTGCCTCCTCCTCACAGAAAGTGCAGGCAATGGCTGCGGGCGTGCAGTACGCATGCGCAGCTGCTGAGCCAACCAGCCGACGGGGCCAGCTTCGAGTGGGTGGGGCCAGCTCAACTTCTAGGAACCGGTACTTGCGTAGTGGTGCATAGTGGGTGCATGACATCACTGATTGAAACTAGGAAAATTGTATATGGATTGCAATTAAAAATTATTGCAAGAAAAGCAGAATAAAATTATTTGCTCCATGTCATCTATTCCATGTTGTGGCACACTGACAAGTTTCTAAAAATGTCAAGGCACACTATCAGTTTTTTGACAATTGACAAGGCACACTACACTACTGGGGGTGGGGTGGGCTCACATCCCCCAATGGCCCTACTAATAAATGACCCTCCACCAAACTTCCATGACATGCCTACAGACCATTTGTGGAACAACAGCGTGCCGCAGCACAGTGGTTGAAAATCACTGTTCTAGTAGTATTCCTTGTAATATGAGGAATGCAAGAACATAAATGGTATTTGGGCCTGCAATTTCTGCTTGAGAGTATAATCTCATTACAGCTGGGGTGGGTTAATGCCCTTTGCTCCTAAGTACTCTGCTCTTTTATTACTTTAAATGTGGAAAGTCTGAGCTTTAGCATTCAAAGCAAGTTCTAGGGGACTAACCCCTGGTTCAAATTAAATCCCAGGGGGATTTTCTTTATTGTTAATCACTTCGGTTAACTTCCTCTGTACTGTCCATCTGCTGCCTGTTCCTTTTTTTATGAGACTTTATATACTATTCTATCTCTAGGATAGCAATGTAGACAAACGTAGTTCTTTTTGTCAACAGGTATAAATGAATATTAGACCATGATGCTTAAAACTTAATTAGGAACTTATGTCTTGGGATTATTTATGTACAGGAGCATGAATGGTGTCCATTCCATGGTTTTTTCAGAGTGCAATCCTGACCTGGAGTTAGGCCAGCACAGTTAGGCCAGCAAAGTTTGGCTGGCAAAAGGGCCACCGTAAAGAGCATTTGGACCACTCTTGTAGTCAGGGAGGATGGCGCACATCTGTCACGCACGCTTAATTTATGCCATCCTAACTCCAGGGACGTGGTGGCACAGCGAGTTAAACCGCTGCTGCTGGGCTTTCTGACCGGAAGGTTGGGAGTTCAAGACTGCACGATGGAGTGAGCTCCCGTTGCTTGTCCCAGCTCCTGCCAACCTAGCAGTTCGAAAGCACCTAAAAATGCAAGGAGATAAATAGGGACCACTTCAGTGGGAAGGTAACAGTGTTCCGTGCGCTACGGTGTAGAGTCATGCTGGCCACATGACCATGGTAGCTTGTCCTCGGACAAATGCTGGCTCTACAGGCTTAGAAAACGGAGTTGAGCACCGCCCCCTACAGTCGGTCACGACTAGACCATTTGGTCGTGGGGAAACCTTTACCTTTTAACTCTAGGACTACAAAAGAACGTTTTCTAGGCTTCTTAATTACATTTTATTGCTACAGATCAGGAGCATCTTATTTTTCTTTATCAGACATATATAATTTTCCCATATAGAAATAAATATAGAGGTGCAGTATGCATTATGGTTATGAAAAGAATTACAAAAGCCTGCTGCAGAGCACAGTCTTAAGGCACAATCCTAAGTGCTGTCGTAAGGCATGTTTGTGCCAACTCGGGAGTTGGCTGGGCTGGTGCAAGAATGTGCACTGGCCCAAAGGGCAAATCCAGCCTCTGAGCTGTCTCAGTTAGGTTGGTTTGTGCTGGCCAGGTTTAGGCTGGCATGGGGAGGGCAGATTGGGGTGGGGGAAGGCAGGTATTACACCAGGCTGCTCGGATCTGCGCCAATGATTTCCCCTTATATTACGTCCCCTTATTCTGAGTTCCCATAGCTGCCTCCTAACCGGGGATGGATATGCTGCAGGCCAGTCAGCCAGCCTACTCCAGCCCAGGTTAGGATTGGGCTGCTTGTCTAGTCTGGTGCCCTGTTCCCATCCACCTAGTCTGGTGCACTGTTCCCCACCAGGTCTTATCCAATCATACTCAGGTATGCCAAGAATTGAGAACTTTTGCATGCAAAGCACCTGCTCTCCCAGTGAGCTATCATCCCTCTCTGCAGTTATCCCAGCATCTATCCCATTGCCACTGCACCCTGTGATGCCACTTCCATTGTTAAAGGCTGCATGGTATTCCAAGCAATAAATGATTACAGTTAAAAAACCAAAAAGTTAACCCAGTGGTTTTGTACTTGCAGCAGCAAAAGCTGCAGTCCTGTGCAGACCTACCTGGTAATAAGCTCCATTGAGTACAGTGGAACTTGGTTCTGAGTAATCATGCATAGGATTGCACTGCCCTGTCTTTTCTGATAAGCACATTATGTTTAAATACCAAAAGACAAGGAGTTAATTGCTTCCTTTGCAAATTTGAAAATTTCCTTTTACATCACTTCTCCTTTTACATTATTACTCTCTTTACAGTATTGCACTTAAAAGTCTGCATTCATGCAGTCTATTCCTATTCACTGCAATTCAGAAATTATAAAATATTTAGCCCATCTTTGTTTCAAACTGGGGAAATAGAGAAGGCATGTCCAAAGACTTGTCTTCATTCATACTCATTCTTGGATAGTAAGAACCCCTTAACATGTACCTTTCCTGTACAAAGCAGCTGAAAAACTTTATCTTTCTTGTCTGCCTGGCAATTCCTGACTATTTTGTTTTTGTAGAGGCAGATTTTTAGGTGTGGTCAGGAGTCATGGGTATAGGCAGAGTGACATCTTGTGGTGACTGAAGGGAAGTGTCTTAATATGCAACTGCTGTTTAATTTTGAGAACCGTGTCAACAACCTAGGCATCTTACAGTGCAAACCTAGGCATGCTTTTTCAGAAGCAAATTTCGCTGTGCTGTATGGGGCATATGCCCAGGTAGTGTGTATACGATTCCCCCCTTAGCCTGCTCCAGCAACAATAAGTAGTCTTGCAGCACCATAAAGGCTAGCAAGTTGATTATAGCACAGTATTCATGCCATGCATGTTACAGAAAAGCATATGCTACAATGAATATGTTAGACGTTAAGGTGTCGTAAAACTCTTGGAGGGTACTATCAAAATGATTGCAAAAAAATGTATGCTTGGGCTTGTAAAGTAGACTTTGCTGTTATCTTCTCTGTGTGCTGCTGATCAGGACCATATCTGCATAACTTTGGTAATGCTACAGCATTCCCAGCATTTCCCAGACTATTCAGGAGACTCCATATAATTAGGCTTGAATGAAAATAGAGATCCTTACATGTACTCTCAAAGCATAATAATAATTTTCCCCCCTCCATGAGTTATTTTGCATTTTGGGAATGGAACGTTATGCAGAACTCCACCATCGGAGTCCTTTGAAAAGTGCCACTACCATCACTCTAGCTGCTCAGAGCCCGTGGGTTGTGTTTGCAGGATACAGCAGTGGTGGCACTTTTCAAAGAACTCCAGTAGGATGGTTTTGCCTTACCTTCTACACCTGTACCACGTGTCACTGCAGGCACATTTTTGTGCAGAGGCAGGCACGTTTTTTCATTCCAGGTGGTAACACAAAAATGAAATACTGATAAAATTCTGTGTAACGAGAAACTCATAATCATTCTGATTGGAACTGTCAGGACAGACTTCAGTGGCATATGTTCTTTTTCAGAAAAATGTTGATTGAAGGAATGAACAGTGTCATTTAGTTCCTGGCAAACTCAAAGAGAGTGTCATTTGATGTTGAATTTGAAGGTAGAATAACTTGAAATTGAGACGATGCAGTCTGAACAAAATAGTCTTGGTATGGAATTGTTGATATTCATGGAGTTTTTCAAGTGAGAGTACATCAGGAAACTCTGTGATATTCAGAGGCAGATCTAAGGGAGGGCAAAGCTCTAAGTTTTGCAAGAAGCCTTACCTTGCAGTGGAAATCACTCCTCTTCTGCACCGTTTTAGCCAATCCTCACAGGGAACAGCAACATCTTGGCGTTGCTTACTGGCTACAGCAGCAAGGGAGAGGAGGGATTTACATGACAGGGTAAGGCTTCTTGCAACACTTAGAGCTCTGCCCTCCCTGTAGATCCGCCTCTGGTGATATTGGAGATTAAAGAGACAGCATGAGTGAAAAGTTGAAGCTAGCGGTTTTTTTATGGAGTTCAACAAGGGTGGGAGAGAAATTGAAGTTCACTGTGCAACTGTTGCCTAATATTGAGATTTTGAGCATTGTTTTAAATGAGGAAAAAAGTAATGCTGAAGTTGAGTATGCATATACGAATGTGAATATATGAATTGCATGTACCTTACATATATAAGGCAAATGCAAGAACAATAAAGTAGTAATGGGTAAGTGGTTGACATTGTAGTGATGGAAGTCATGGCATCCTGAAGTTTAGCAGTGGGTTCCAGGTTTGTTAGATCAGAATATTGAGCAGGTACCATATCAGGGACGTGGTGGCGCAGCGAGTTAATCCGCTGTCGCTGGGCTTTCAACCGCAAGGTTGGGAGTTTGAGACTGCGTGACGGAGTGAGCTCCCGTTGCTTGTCCCAGCTCCTGCCAACCTAGCAGTTCGAAAGCACCTAAAATGCAAGTAGATAAATAGGGACCACCTTGGTGGGAAGGTAACGGTGTTCCGTGCGCTACGGCGTAGAATCATGCTGGCCACCATGATCGGACAAAAACGCCGGCTCACAGGCTTTGAAACGGAGATGAGCACCGCCCCCTACAGTCGGTCACGACTAGACCATTCGGTCGTGGGGAAACCTTTACCTTTTTTTTACCATATTGGGCAGGTATTTCTAGACTTTGGGCTTTTTCAATAACTGGAAGATGTTGCTATACAGTTCTATATGGAAGGAATCTCTCTGTTCCCCCCTTTTCTTTTCTCTCATTTTATTCTCATTGTTTTCCAACATTTTTGGCTTTCATAGGATTGTGTTGGTGGGATTGTCCCTTTTCATCCCTGTGCAGTGTCTTTTCTAGTGGCTGTTGCTCATAGTGTTCTGCATTTTTTTAGATTGTGAGCCCTTTGGGGACAGGGAGCCATTTAATTTCATTATTATTTGCCTTTAAACCGCGTAGTGAACTTCGTGTTGAAAAGTGGTATATAAATACTGTCGGATGATTGATTGAAAGTGAAAGGGGAAACTGAGCTCGCACTTGAGGGGGGACTTGATTGAGACATACAACATTATGCATGGGATGGATAAAGTGAATAGAGGGAGGTTCTTTTTCTGCTCTGACAATACCAGAACCAGGGGACATCCACTAAAATTGAGTGTTGGGAGAGTGAGAACAGATAAAAGGAAATACTTTTTTACCTAGCAAGTAATTAATTTGTGGAACTCCTTGCCACAGGAGGTGATGATGGCATCTGGCCTAGATGCCTTTAAAAGGGGACTGGAAAGATTTCTGGAGGAAAAATCCACTGCAGGCTACAGTCCATGATAGTTAGTGCAACCTCCCTATTTTAGAGGTAGGCTACCTCGGAGTGCCAATTGGTCAATCCTCCAGGAAGTCAAGCCTGATTGCTCTCTGGAAGGACAAATCTTGAAGCTGAAGCTCAAATACTTTGGCCACCTGATGAGAAGAGAGGACTCTTTAGAAAAGACCCTCATGCTGGGAAAGATTGAAGGCAAAAGGAGAAGGGGGCGGCAGAGGATGAGATGGTTAGATACTGTCACCGAAACGATGATCATGAAATTGGGTGAACTCCGGAAGCTAGTGGAGGACAGGCAGGCCTGGCGTGCTGTGGTCCATGGGGTTGCGAAGAGTCGGACACGACTTAGCAACTGAACAACAACAACAACCTCGGAGTGCCGGATGCAGGGGAATGGCAACGAGATGCATATAACTAGTTGTCTTGTGTAATCCCTGAGGCATCTGGTGGGCCACTCTGAGATGCAGGAAGCTGGACTAGATGGGCCTTTGGCCTGATCTAGTGGGGCTCTTCTTATGTGCTTACATAAGGGGGGGGGGGTTAGGTAATGCAGTTTGACAGACTGTTCTCTGGTTGTATTCAAAATAAAAACTCTTCTTAACAGAAACAAAGATGCTCAATCTGCGCTGTATTTGTTGTGGTGGCATGACCTTTCAAAACTAAAAGATATTTAGACACATAGACTGTGCAGTTATGTGCACTCTTAGATTGTAACATTTTTCTCTATCCTGTCTTAATATCCATTTTCTTTAGTAAGTGTGTCCTCTAGTGGTGTCTCGGGGCAATAACTTTTAAACCATGCAGGGAAGAACTGATGAAGTGAGAGAAAAGACTTGTTCATGCCTTATCACTCCAGATGATCCATATGTTATAGTCACATAAAATAAGCACTGCTAGTTTGTCTCTGCTGAATAATTATAGCTGTAGACAAAAAAGGCAACAGTAGTTTCTAAATATGAACATAACAGATGCTACAAAACCGATAATAATGTGAGAACAGGATAGCAGTGGAACTGTGGGATTCAACATAATCCAGATAATTGGATAAATTAATCAGCCTGTAGCAGGAAATTCCTTTTCTTCCTGGGCAGCTTGAGAAGTTATAATGCTTGTTACATGAAAATCCTGGAAAGGGAAATAACTAGAATTCCCCTCAAATCCCACCTTTCCTGAATACCCATTGATTTATCCTCGTAATCCTGCTTCCCAGGTTTAACCAAGCCTTAAGTACATGTAAAAGCATTTGTCCAAATTCTTACCCTCTTACCGCTGTTTCTTCCTGCCTCCCTCTTGTTTTCTCAACTGTTTTAGGTTATAAGCTCCTTGGAAACGGGTCTGTCCATGTTGCATGATTCTGTAAGGCACCATCAACACAGATGGCAGAATATTATAATAGGCATTTTTGTTATTGTTGTTGTTTTTATAATTCTGCATAATTCAGCCTAGTTATGAAGTATGCTCACCACCTTTAAAAAAAAATCACAACCCTTTTCTCTCCTTTTTTTTTTGTACTTTGCAGGAAATAAATCTATTTGCCTTCTAAAAATTCTTTCACTTCTGATGTGGATCATCCCACGGTGGGATAAATGCGCATCTTTTTAAGGTACCATGGATAGCCCTGGGAAAAGGGTCTTGCTTTCCCCGTGCATACAGCTAGCTAGCTTTTCTAGCAGATATTCATAAATGATTCCATGTTGGAGTCATCTGCAGAGGCGTTTCTACAGGGATGGCAAAGCTCTAAGTTTTGCAAGAAGCCTTACCCTGTCATGTAAATCCCTCCTCTCCCTTGCTGCTGTAGCCAGTAAGCAACGCAAAGATTGGCTAAAACGGTGCAGAAGAGGAGTGATTTCCACTGCAAGGTAAGGCTTCTTGCAAAACTTAGAGCTTTGCCATCCCTGTAGAAACGCCACTGGTCATCTGTGAGCTGCTGGTGGAAAGATCATTCTGCTGCCAAGCATGCACAAGGGCAACAGGGCAACTGCTGCAGGACTGTAGCACTAGCTAGACTGACGAGTCCTGTTCAGATGCACACTTGTTCATCCTGGAGGCTAAATTCTGTTTGTTTTAGGACCGTGTGCTACATCTGCCAAGAGAATGCAGCTGAAAATTAGTTGTATCATTCGTGGGTATTCATAACCTCTACACCTCCACACACTCACTTCTACAGTGCTGGTGGCTGATAACTGTACCCACATGATAAATACTTCTAAATGGTAGGCGGTTGTGAGAAACTTAGGGCGCAATCCTAACCTGGAGTTAGGCTGGCACAGTTAGGCCAGCAAAGTTTGGCTGGCACAAGGACCACCGTAAAGCGCCATCCTCCCTGATGTTTGCCATCCTCTATTACTCCAAGAGTAGTATAAACACACTTTATGGTTGCCCTTGTACCAGCCAAACTTTGCGGGCCTAACTGTACAACCTAACTTCAGGTTAGAATTTCACCCTACATTGCTTTTCCCATTAGAAAATTTAGAGGTATGTCAAACACAAGTTACAAAGAATTTAATTGACAAATTAAAAAATAGTAAGCTGACGAGGCAAAATGGACTCAAGTGTGAATTTTTCAATCATTCATGCCAATACAAGTTAGAAGTTAGAATAAAAAAAATATTTTCTCTACATGTATGTTGATGAAGGCTGGTTGTGACTAATGAAGGATCTGAGGTCATGCATAGCTTACTGTCAGCTGGTGTCCTGCAATAATGAAAATGAAATATCTTTATGTTAAAAATAAATTAAGAAGCTGGTCCTTTTTAATTGGTGGCAAAAAATGATACCGGGGTGTTAAATATGCTTCATCTCCCATTTCCCCCAGAATCTCTCATTCTTGTTCTCATTAGTTTAGTTTCAAGCATTGACCATATGTAAACAGAGTTTGGTCTGCATTAAAAATAGCTGGAAAACTTTTTTAGAACCATGGGGTAACTTACACATGTCAACAGTCAACCTGACCCGTGTGCCGGCCAAGTGTAGTGAATGCACAGTAAAGCACATTTGGAGCACTCGGTATTAACCCAATATGGCCAACATGGCTCCAGAGTGTGGGAAAGAGCTGAAACTACATGCCTATCACCTTTGTGTTTGCAAAAGGTGTGAGGTCATAGCTGGGGTCAGGAATGCAAATCTAATCAAGGTTCCATTCAGCTAGTAATGCAATCAGGAGAAACCAACCTTTATCTTGATAGAATAATTAATTGTGCCAGAGGGGTATAAAAATACCCAGGTTTGGGGGATATAACAGCACATGCAGCATGGAGACCATCCTGGTTAATACCCGTCAAGACCATGAACCCCCTTGGTTGCTCCAAATGTTTCCAACCCTGTAAGACAGCAATAGGTCATCTTTGATCATACTTTACGTATTTTTGATGTCAGATGTAAAAATGTGTTTCAGTGCATTAATAAAGTAGGATATAAAGAGAGAGAGAGAGAGAGAGAGAGAGAGAGAGAGAGAGAGAGAGAGA
>JAJKFI010000003.1:43110450-43133698 GCA_029204185.1 Lerista edwardsae | reverse complement strand
AGAGAGAGAGAGAGAGAGAGAGAGAGAGAGAGAGAGAGAGAGAGAGAAGTGGGTGTGTATGTGTGTTTCAGTGCATTAATAAAGTAGGATGTAAAGAAAGAGAATCAATGTTAGAACCAGGCGGATACATGCATTAATAAAGTAGGATGTAAGGTGGATACATACTGGAGTAGGCGAGTGCGTCTCCAGCGAAGGCGGATACATACCGGGTTAATACCGGAGCACTCTTGGTGTCATGGAGGACAGCTCACATCTGTGAACCAGCCTCTCTGACGCCTAGAGTGATGCAAATATGCTTTACAGTGCATTTGCAACACTCTTAGGTTAGATTAGAATTGTGCCCTAACTCTGTGCAACCTGGTAAGGTCAAATATGATTTTAGAACCTTACCATATGCCGTTTTGAGCCTTGTTATTTAAACAAAATACAAAAAAGCTTGGTTTCATTCCATTGGACGGGGGCGGGAGAAGACCCTCACATTTCTGCAAACAGTTTTTGCCTAGGTCTTATTTTTGACAGATGATCGATATTGCAGGGAAATCGCCTCAAAAATTTTGTTAAATGGGATGATCAGCATGACACAGAGAACAAACTTTTGGAATTATTTTTCCAGTCACTAGACTTGGATACTTTGCAAACCCAACCTACAAGACCTTTATTTGTTTTCATTTTCCTCCTTTTCTATTGCTGAAGCCTTCCAAATGTTGTCTAGGTTGTACGTCTCTGGATTGATAGCACCATCTGTAATGTGCAGTACAATCCTGTGCATGTTTACAGAGAAAGAGCCTGACTGACTTGGATGAGGCTCATTGCTAAATAAGCATTCATAGAATTTCAGCTTAAGACTACAATTTTGTGCACTTTTTTTTTAAGGAATGTTCCATTTAGTTCTGAGTAGATATATTATATATAGTATCAGACAGCATCAGTTTTCAAAATGCATCAGGAAAGCATATTTGCGCATATGAATGCAACTGCAGGCTCTCCTTTCAATGTGAGCTAGGCTGGAGAATAACTTTTTCTTCCCAATGACCCTATATAATGTATATGTCTAAAAAATTGTGCCTGAAAATTGACCCTGAAAACATGGATCAACTTATCCATAGGTCAATACAATTAATGAGAGCACAGTCCTAAACTGGAGTTAGGCCAGCATAAGCTAAGCCAGCAAAGTTTGGCCGGCACAAAGGCCACCATAAAGCATGCTTGGACTCCTCTTGGAGTCAGGGAGAATGGCTCATGTCTGTGTGCTGGCCTCTCTGACTCCAAGCGTGGTCCAAACAACCGTGGCCCTTATGATGGCCAAACTTTGCTGGCTTAGTTTATGCCAGCCTAACTCAGAGCCCAAGCCTATGCTTGTCTACTGAGATGTAAATCCTATTATAGTCAATGGGGCTTACTCCCAGGAAAGTGGGTATAGGATTGCAGCCTAAAGCTTCTAACAGCAGTGTTTGGGGGGGGGGCTGGGCTAAAAAGCAGAAAGCAGGGGGTAGAGAAAAACAGCAATTTTAATGACCAGTGATTGTTTTCAGGCACCAACAGGCAATAAGCAAAAAAAAGTAGCTATTTTCCTTCTTCTCCAAACAGGCAGATAAGTGAAGGTGCTTAGATGGATTTGTAGTTGTTATGAGGGCTACTGCTATGGAAGTACTGTACTATATTCCTCAGGAAGCCTACAACTCCATAAGTACCGTCATCTCTCTTCCTTCTTGTTTGGAGAATAGCTCCATTTCTGTGCTGCCTCAGAACAATTACCGGTAAGACATTTTTTCAAAGAATTTCTACCCACCCCCCTGAGTTTTACCCTCAACTTATCCACAGGTCATAGCAAATCCTGTGATTTTTGGCTTAAAACTTGCCCTCAGCTTATCCATGAGATCAACGTCTACACTAGTATACATAGGTGAATCACTGCTTAACTTTACCTTTCATAGTTTAACTACTAAAATGTATCTGTAAATCTTAATTCTTGAAGTTTTTTTTGTGATCCCCACAATGTACATCTAATAGTATGGCTCCTCAGTGCATACGTTGTAGGTATTTGCCACTTTGTTCAATAGGATCTATTAATTTCAAGCTTATTCATTTTGTGCCAAGGAAATACAGAGATGCTTTGGGAACATTCTTCCTATGCTATCTGATTTTCCCTAGTGATAAATTTCTTCTTGGCCTAGGGGCAGCGGCGTCACGCAGCCGGAACGCTGGGAGGGACGAACTGGTGAGCGGCAGCCCGCCCGTTGCGTCACGCTCCGTTTCCCCTCAGGGGTGGGGAAGCCGGCGAAACGGAGTGTGACGCTACGGGTGGGCTGCCGCTCACCCGTTCATCCCTCCCAGCGTTCCGGCTGCATGACGCCGCTGCCTAGGGGTACAGTACAGGTAGAAAAGATTTGCTTTATAATACAGAAGACATTGAAGTTAGTTCTCCAGCATTGCTCATATCTGACATTTCTATACTGCTTTGAAAATGCAACTTCTTTTGTTGGTTTTTTAGGATCCATTCATAACCACTGGTTTCTTATCCAGTTGATTTGGGGTTGAGGTAGATTCCATGTTTGTTTCCATGATTCATCTAAAGTCCAGATACATGGTCAATTATTAAGAGGACTTAGAATGAAGTACTTGACAAGCTTTGCATCTGAGAAGAAAATCAATTTAATTGCTTTCCCCTCCTGTCCTGTCCCCCCGCACTCATGACCAGCTAAATTGTGAAATATCTAAACATATAGTGACAGTCAAGAGAGAACATGTTGTTCATTTGGCTGGGTTACAGTAGTGTTCCCAATTATTTCAAGCATGTCGCATACAATAGCCTCTTGAAAATTCACATTGCTTTTTGTAAGTGATCTTTGTTGTATACTTTTAAATATCCATACTCAAGAGAAGTTGCTTAGGCACTCCCTGAGGAGTGGAGGTTTTTTTTTCTTCCTCTTCCTACAATTTTTATTCTGATTTTGCAAGAAATATTATTCCTTTCATTCAGGTTTGATTTTAAGATGATTAGTGCAGCAGTGGCATTGTTTCCTTGGAGTTCTTTCTCATCCCCTTCTGAAGGAGCTATCCTGGAGGCGGGCTGGATAGCTTTCATATGCTTACATATGGCATAATTAAGAAACAAGTTGTGTAAGCCATAGCAGATATAATTGATAGCCTGACATACAGGTGGAATGATGTGGTAAGCCTTTTCCTCACCCCTTTCCCTGGAATTGCTATAGTATTTTACTGAAACCTGAGTCAGTTGGAAGGGAATATGCATTGTCAACTCCCTCTCAAGTAAATGGAAATTAATGGATCATAGCATGTTGTAGGATTACTGATTTGTCAGGTAGGAACACATACACACAAAAACTTTCTAACAAGCAGTTAGCAGGTTTTCTTAGGTTTGAGATGCTAATTTAATTCACTATTGGCTGTTTGGGTACTATCTGCTGGAACATTAATTTTATTGGGAACTCAGGACTGAGGGTTTTGAAAAGAAGGTAAGCTGGATGCTCATTCCATTTTGGAGGCATACTTCTCTTGTCTTACAATAATATTTAATAAAATTCCTTTTATCTTGTGCATATATCTTTATCCAGGACCTCATTATATAACCAAATATTTGGTGGTTATTTTCTTGCTCTTTGGTGCTCCGAGTCTAAAACCTGCAGCCTATCTACAATAATTTTTCCACAATTTGGAAACTATATAAAATTCATGCATGCTCAAAATCAGCAGCTTCCAACTATGTATAGCCAGTACTTTGTAACTTTGGTTTCAATATACAGTAGGCTCTCATTATCCGCCAGAGTTCCATTCCAGGACCCCCCGCAGATAATAAATTCTGCAGGTATTTAAACCTGCGGATTTCAAGGGCCACCCCCATCCTCTAAACTCAACTGGAGCTGAGCTCTGTGGGCTTCAAAATGCCTTATAAGGTCATAAAAAGTCACTTCCAGTTTTTGGCAAAAACCAAAAGTGACCTTTTTTTTCTAAATAGCCATTCCAAGATCTGCAAATGTTATATGTGGTCATGGGTGGACTCTGCAGGCCTCCGAAAACCCTACAGACTCAACTAGAGCTCAGCTCCCTTTGGGGAGGTCAAGGTGGGTCCCGGGTGGGTGGAGATCTTCAAATCTGTGGATGTTGAACCTGTGGCTAATGCAGGCTTATCTGTATATTACAAGATGAGGAAGTCTTTTCAAATGATAGCATGAGCCCTTGAAAGATTTGCTTTTCAGTCACTTCATGCTGATGGCACACTAAGAATTCAGCTTGGGTTGGTTTTGGGGTGTGCCAATAGCCTCAATAGCTATAGCTGCAATAGTTTCAATAGCTGCAGTGGCATATGGAAAAAGTTACTTCTGCCTATAAATTACAACTGCCTCAGGCTGAGACAATTATATGAACTATTATATGAACTATATGAATTATATAGGGTCATTTCTGCTCATTTCTTATGAGTGCCCTTCCAGGATCCGTTCTGTGCAATTCTGATTATGTAGACTCAAAAAAAATGCTGCAACTGTACAATTCTTGTGTAAATACAGCACACCAAAGAGCAAGAAAATAATTTACTTAGGACTGCAATTATGCATCGGTTGTGGTACTGTGAAATTGATCATAAAAAGCCTTTTGGATAGGGAGCCAGGCTCTTTGCTGACCAGTGTCCTTCAAAATAATCTAAATTTAACTTTCTAAGTATAGTATTGTGCCTTGTGTCTTTCAGTAGTTTAAAGATATTAAAATCCTGCTTATCCGCAAAATCCAAATGTGAGGATTGTTTCTAAAGCTATGCAATGCACAAGTTATTGCAAAACATCAGTGTGCATTAGGCTGCATGTGCTTTGCAATTTATCTGCAGGATTGTTTTTGTTAAATTCAAGCAGTCTGATAGGTTTTGGAGTCCAGGTTTTGGAGTTAATGCTCTAATTCAGAGTTCTGGATATACTTCAATACATGTGCAGCAGGTACACAAAATGTTTTTCCCCATATGCTTTGGGTTAGCACTGAAACATATTGTGTTCTATCCAAAGAAAGTTAGTCATGACTAAGCACCATTGAAAAGCACCAACTTAGTTGTGGCTAACTTAAATCCCATTAATTTTAAATTATTTTATGTAGGAAAATTTAGAGCATTTGTTCTGTAAACATTGGAATTTAAAATAGTATTAAGTACAAAAAATGTCTCTTGCTAGCATGGATTCGTTATTTATAAAGTTTTAACTAAGATCGGACTGCTAGCAAATATTTTAATGTACAAACAGGTCCATCTTTGAAACTCAAATATCTGAAATAATCAGTGTTTGTGTCAACAGCCCACAAACTTCAAACCATTTTCTCTGGATTAGTGTAATTCATATCTGCAGAATTATTGAGAAGTAAATAGCTTAACATCTGCAGTCTTTTGTACTGGTAATTCTTGATATGACAAAATTATTGTGTCTTATTAGTCTATATTTTACTTTTAATTGCTTCTGTGATGTATACAAACAGTGCAACATGTGCCAGCAAAAAGAACTGTAAAGCCTGCAATTGAGAAATGTCATTTATGTCCAGTTACTTGTAAGCAAATTCCTATTAGTGGCTAAACAGCACTTCCCCAGCAGGGGGCTACAACTCACCATTCATTTTCTTGGACAGACACAAGAAAGGAAATACTGTAAGTATCTTCCTTAATCTGAAATAACTTTTCAGACAGACTGCTTAAGATACAGAATGTTGATCTACATTCCAAATTCTTGTAGTGTTGGTGCTCAGATTGATATTTATTTTCAAATATATTTTCCCATAATTAAAAATTGACAGAGTAATTCTTCTTCCACAGTGTGAGGAATGTAGTATGAGCCAGAATTATGGTCATTTTTGCAAAAGGGAACAGTGTGTGTCTTTCTGTTGCCAATTATGCTCTATTTTTCTGCCCTTAAGTCGAAATCCTATTGAAGGGCACAGCTAACACTTTTCAGTTTTTCCCCAATAGAGCCAGTTAAAATGCCACGTGAGCGCTGTCCTTGGTGCTAGCTTATTCAAAGGAGGTGGGAGCAAAGTGAGCAATTTCCATTCATCAAAGCTTGTAGGAGGCCTATGCTTGACAAAGCTGTTGGAATCCTCAGCGCCATTCTCCTTTGTCGGGAACCATTTCTAAAGTTCTTTGATATAGACTTTCCTCTATCTTTTTTTTGCTTTTCTCGAAAAAGAGCTCCCTTAAATGCCCCATTTTAGCAGTGTTACAGAGCAGTCCTACGTTTTTAGCAATTTTACAGTACAGTCCTATAGGTATACTCTGAAATAAGTCACAGCTTATTCACAGCTCAATCCTATACCCCTCTTAGCGCCGGCGCTGTGCTCTTTCGCCGTCCGAACGCTGTTGCGAACGTGCCATAAAGAGCGTCCGCATCGTGCTATAGCGCTCGGCCGGCGCAAGCAGCAGCGTCAACGCTTGTGCAACCATCAGCAGCGTGGGCCGTGCACCAGTCAAGCACCAGTGTTGCTTGGTCAGCGCAGGGCTTCCATGAGGGTGTTCCGGGGGGTTCCAGGGGTGTAACTGGGCAGCGCAGCAGGCGGAAATGGCGGTTATGACGCGGTTGTGACGCAGGACGACCATAGTGCCAGATTCTAATGCTGGTTTCCAACCATGGCGGCCCCAATTCGGGCTGCTCCCATGCACGTTCCTCTGCATCTGCTATTTTGCTAGCGCAGATCCGAGCAGGCCCATAGGGGTGACTGGGGCTTATGCGGGTGCAAGGGGCAAACCTCCCCTTTTCCTGTACGTGGCTGCTGCTGCCTCCAAATGGGCCTTTGGATATGGCCCTGCTATGTTGGCCTTACTAGGCCGGCATAAGGTAGGACTATGCTCTCAGTGAGATTGATGGCCCAGTCCTAGGCTGTGATTATAACAGCAGGAGTCGCTCTTTGCTGTTGTAAATGCAGGGCTGTTGCCAGGGCTGTATTAACCTGTGGCTGGGCCCCTTGGCTTTCATGTATTTTGCCCCCCCTTTGAAACTCTTCAGGGAAGATCCTGCCACACTAAATGGAAGCCCCTGGTAGACAGGTGGATGCACAAAGTTATCTTCCCATCATTTGCAAATAAGGCCCCTGCAGCTCACAGTGCAATCCTAAGGAGTGCGCAGCATCGACGCAACAGAGTTGCATCATCATTGCGCACTTAGTGCTGGTGTGGGGGCACCAAGCGGTACCCCTGCATCAGCGCTACAGCATGGTGCTTCCTTGCATGGAAGTTCACCAGCGATGCAACCTCCATGTGCAGCCTAGCTCAATCCCTGGGGTGGGGTTGTCTTGCATGGTTCTTGGAGAGTTCTGCAAAACTCACCTTTGCAAGGTCGGGCTTGCTGTAGTCTCTTGCCAACTGGAGGGCCTGATGGGGAGTCCCCAGGGGTTGGTTCTGGAGACCCATACATTAGGCTGACATTCAGACATGCCCCCCTTGATGGGCCCTAGTCCCAGCGGGGCCCCTAGGCTTCAGCCTACTCAGTCTAATGGATAATATGGTCCTGGCTGCTGCTATAAATGGTGTGCCACTGCCGGGTGATTCAGAGCTGCTGATGGAACCATTCGGCAGCTCCATGTGCTGCCACAGCAGAGACTGGTCCAAGCTGACCTGGCTCAGAGAATGTCAAGGGCAGGGGGGGAGGAGGTCATGGAATGGTGCAGTGAAAGGAGGGTGTGGATCCCAGTGGCATCCACTTGCTTCAGGGGTGTATCCTATCTAAACCTGTCAGTATTTCCCAGCCCACTCTGTCTTCTTTCTCTTTTTTGGACTTATGCTAGCTACATAGCTGCTATAAGTCCAAAGAGACCCAGAGGCCAACAGAAGCTGAACCGAATAGCAAGTACTTATCCCTCATTGGCCTTCTGGTCAACGCTTCCCACCATAGCATGCACTTGGCTGCGTACTATAGCATGGCAGGGGATAGGACTGAGGTTCTTAATTGCTGACAGGTTTATATAGGAGTGCGGGCTCAATGTTTAAACATTTTAAAAAATGTTTTATGCTTCATGCACTGCATGCCCTCTACACGTGGCAATTAGGCCTCTATGCATTTTCCAAGGGTGGGTGGTAGAGAAATATATATAATACAGGAATACAGCTTGAAGCGCACTTCTGTGTTTCAGTTCAAACTGGGATAGTTTTTTTTAATGGCTGGACTAAAATAGAATAATTAAAATAATATTTGAAATTGCAAAGTACTAGATCTTTGCTCAGAGTCTGGCTGTGTGAATAAGTAAATTGACTGTTCCAACTCAGGAAACTCAACTACAATGCAAGCCATCTGTCTTTGGGAAGACAAAATGATTTCCTTACCACTGACTCAGAAGCTCAAAGAATCCATACAAGACCAAATACTAACTGTCTTCCCATTAGTAATTGGATTTCTGCAGCTTGATTTAACCTCCAAGATTTGAAATATAACCAATGACAAGCCATGTCATATATAACCATTAGGGTAGGGTGTTTGTGGAGGCAGCTTGCTTATCTGTTAATTACATTTATATTCCATCTTTTCCATCGTGGAGATTAAGGTGACATATCTGGGGGTCCAAGAAGCCACTCATCCATGTCCTGACCAAAATTACACCTTTAGCAAGATCACTGTATCATGTACTCTCAGATCTGGGAATTTTTGTCTTTATTCATCTTGATAGCCAATGATATAGCTAATATATGCAAAAAGACATGGGTAGACTGAGGGGGCAATCTTAAGCAGTGGATTGGCAAGGCCGGCCGGCCAGCGCCAAATCCAACGCTGTTTAGGGGAGGCTGGAGCCTCCCAACGGCAAGGGCACATTCGCGCCTTTACCGTAGGGGAGGCTCCAGCCTCCCCAATGCGCTCCTAAACAGCAGGCGCAGATCCGAGGAGACTGCGTGACCCAAATCGGGGCTGCACGGCCTCCCAAGTGAGTATATGGCCGAATCCTGGACCCGCCCACACCCCGCCAGTCTCCATTCTGAAACAGGACGGAGCCTCCCTCATGCCATCCAGCTTCGGTCAGTGCAAAGGAAGCTCCCCATCGGCACTCTCAAGCCGATGCTATTCATAGAGTCAGCTTGAGAGCTGTAGCGCCAACGCAGGGGTGCTGCTTGGCGCCCTTGCATCGATGCGACGTCCATTGCGTCAACGCTGTTAGGAGGCATCAATGTGATGAAACAGGTAAGATTGCACTGTGAATCTATCTAATGCTGACACAGCAGGAACATTGGGCCCATGCTGTATCCAACATTGGATTCAAGGAGGTCTCTTCAGGACAAGAAAACATTTGTACCTTTACCTTGTGTAGCAGCCCAACCTGGGGCTACTCGGATCTGTGCCATCTGTTGAGCTGGTGTGGAACTGAGTATCCCGTGTAATGCTGGCTGGCCCAGGATGGGGGCTAGGATGTGGCAGAGGCAATCCCTGGTGCCTTCCTGGGCCTGAATATCCCTTCCTCATCTTCTACCATCCCAAAACACCGCTCCCCACCTTTGGAATGCCCTCCATTCATGGTGGAATGGTGTATTATGTTTCTTCTTATTATAGACTTCTGTAATTCTTAAAAGCTATTCGCTACTTGTGCAGTATATATGCTCACGTTATTTAGCTCTTTCAAGAGCCCGACGGGCTATTTTCTTTATTTATTTGCTGGTTGCTTGCCTAACAGCACAATTCTTAGCATGTCTACTCAGAAGGTATCTCTGCTGAGTTCAATGAGGTAGACCATAATGCAATTGGCATTGTATTTTCAAAAAAATAGTACAAGTCAATGTGTCTTGTTTCAAATCCGCATATTCCTAGCTTTTGTTCGGGTCCTGATTTTATCTGTGAAAATATTGTTCCTTGATTGTTTTATTTTATGCCAATAAAGGTTGAATTGAATTGAATTGAGTTCAATGAGGCCTATTCCTAGGAAAGTAGCCTAAGAGAATTGCAAGAGGCCCTTGTCTTCCTTCAGGCCTAGGGACTGCAAAAGAAAATCCACTCATCTTGCATTCTGGGTTTTAGAAAACTTCAAAAGGAAAAACTAAAAGAGGACTATAAAGATGTTTGCTTTAACATTCTCTGGTAAGTCTTTAGTCCTCTCTTTAGCCACCCACTTAGTCCTCATGGAATGCACAAGATGGACTATTGCAGTGATCTCTTCCAGCTTTAGAAGACTTGGAGGGAGTGCCATGATTGGCCTGGACTAACAAATAACATGATTGCTATTTGGGGAAAGAAATGATGCTGCCACTTGCTGACAAATCATGAACACCTAGGAGAGTAATGAATAGTCTAGGTGCAAATGCAGTTGCTGATCAAAAGGCAATTGTTGTTTTTCTCAGTTGTCTCTCAAGCACCAAGCACCACCTTCAAACCCAGACTAAAGAGTGCCAATCACTGGTGTGTTTGAATATTATATTCACAAGCTGAGAATACAATTTTGAAATATGTATGCAGTCTTAAAAACCAAGTCGACTTATCAGCCATATGTACAAAGGATCTTGTTCAACCTGGAGTCAGAGCATCCCTGAAGGAATCCTGTTATGCTTTAAGATTCTGTTTCTACAATTCATTGCAGCCAATTTTGTGTCAGAGGAGGCATATTTCCCCTCAGTGTTCTGTTCTTTTGGGCTTGTTGTACATCTGCTTCCTCTCCCACTTACCTCCTACACAGCATTTGTAGCAGAGCTTCAGCTCCACAGCTCACACACACTCTTAGGAATAAAAAAATAGTCAAAGGGAAAAAAACTGTGCTGCATAGGCCCAACTCAGTTTTTCTTGAACATGATGTTCAATAGCCAATCTTTTGATTGATGGCTGCAGACAAACTTCATCTCCTAAGAATCAATAAAATGCCGCATATGTTGGGCAGTGACTGACCATTTCCTGCTATACTTAGATTAGCCATCATATTGTTTACCAAAATATTTATTTCCTGTAGGCCACTTTGAGATTGATACCATGAGGGACTTCGCCTTTTTTATTACTCTTGTTTTTGCTCAGCTCAGGTGTGCTGTTTAGGCATCACCTGTAAAATAACAACAATAACAATAATGCAACACACTTGATTAAGAAACTTGATTATGGTATGGTTACAACATCCACATCACTGAGCTGAAGTTATGTTTGGACCTGTCCACATTCCTATCCATATTCTAGCACTTCTGCTTCAGCGGCTCTCGGTTGGCCCAGGACTTAGCAGAGGGCGTTCCAGAGGAATGCGGGGGCATAATGGGGCGGCGCAGTGGGTGGCAACGGGGGTGGCAACAGATGATGGTCATAGCGCCAAATCCCAAGCCCCGTCCCCAGCCAGGGTGGCCCCGATTCGGGCCACTGCTGCACACGTTCACCTGCACCTGCAAATCAGGAGGCACAGGTCTGAACAGCTCCATAGATCTGGCTGGGGCTTACCTAGGTGCAAGGGGAAAATCTCCCCTTGCCCTGCACTGCACTGCTGCTGCCTCCTACTGGGCTTAGGATACAGCCTTGCTATGCTGGTACTGCTTAGGATTGGGCTGCCCTACAACCCAGCCCTTATACTTATCCCTGATATTTGAAAATAACAGGTTTAATGATACGTGCAACAAAATGTTGTCATTTTATCCCCAAACATTGTAGGAATGTCTCTCTTCAGGGCACCAGCAGGCTTGACACAGGACCCTGACTGTTCAGACCTTGCAGGGAAGAAAAAAGGGGGAAAGATATTTTTCTACCATTCCTTTGAGGCCTCCCCCCTGCTGTGCTAAATAAAAACATAAGAAAAGCCCTGCTGGATCAAACCAAAGACTCATCTAGTCCGGCATCCTGTTTCATACAGTGGCTGACTTCCTTATTCTGACACATTCCTGTATAGTGCAGGGAGAAGGGATTTTAACCTCGTGGCATGCATTCCCCAAATGCAATTTCCCATCCACAGGGAGGCTTACTAAAAGAAGCTAGAATTTGAGTAGATCAGTTCCCTCCGTCCCCCTGCCTCAATTTTTTCCTTTTTAAATTTGACACCATAGCATTATATGTTCCAACTGCCCTGTGCTTTCAACATTCCATAGCACGTTATGGGCTTTTTAAAGCATTTATTTTTATTTATTTACAAATGCATTTCATTCTGCATTCTGCATACCTCTCACCCAAGTATATAGAAACCTTATTTTTGGATGGCCCTATACCCATACTTCTCAGCAAACTTGACTTCACTATTGAAGCAAACTTGACTTGATCAACCACTTGACTTCACTATTTACAGTATAGTCTCTTTAAATATGAAGTCATTACTATCTGCAGTTTGTACAAAGTATTGTCTCTAGCTAAACCTATAAGAACATCTGGCTTCAATTCTAAACCCATTTACTTTGTAGTAGGTCCCATTGAACTCAGTGAGGTGTGCTGGCCCAGGGAAGGGCATGGAGTTGTGATGCAGCTGTTAAGCCGCATCCAAGCCTCCATCCCCATGCCGTGCAGCCAGTAGTGTCATCTTACCGGTACGCTGGGCGGGTCATCCGGGTGATCGGCAGTGCGCTCGCTGCGTTCCATTGCGTAATGGTGAAAGCCCGCCCGCTGTGGCGGGTGGGCTTTCGCCGTTACGCAACGGAACGCAGCGAGCGCACTGCCGATCACCCGGATGACCCGCCCAGCGTACCGGTAAGATGACACTACTGCGTGCAGCCCAATTCTCTAAAGAGCAGGCACAGATCTGAGTAAGCCCATCGGGGCAAGGGCACGTTCATGCCTTTGTCCCAGGGAGGCTCCAGCAGCCTCATAACTTGTGCTGGATACAGCGCAGGCCTGCTGGCCTTGCCATTCTGACACAAGTTAGGATTGCACCCAGAGAGTGACACAATGCTGGGGTTAACAGGGATAGTTGTTCTCCCATTACTTAATATAAGTGAGCCACTACTTTAAAAGTGCCTCTTTGTCCAGTGAGAAGAGGTTGCAGCATTAAATACTTGCAGCTTTGATGACTTAAAAATGTGTTCCTTTCACCCCTGTACAACATAATTTCTGACATTGGAGCTTGTGGACCTAGCAACATTCCACTAGTCAGCTGAGCATAGTAACTTGCTTAGTCTGAAGGAGGTTTCTTTCATTATTCAACCATTCATCCCCCAGTATAGTCTCCAACTTGCTGTAGTGGAGGAGTTTTCCTTTTTCTTCCCTATCTCTCTGTCATTGCTGCCACTCTCCTACTTTAATCCATAAATCCAGGCAGCAATCCCCTGAAGCTACATGTCAGAGGCAGGCAGTGAAAACGGTTCTTTGGAATCCAAAGTCTTCCGTTACAGGCTTGGCCGTTACTGGGCAGCAGTAATATTTACTAGGTCATGACCCTTGCCTTGAGAGATCCACCTTTTGGCTTCTACTCAGCAAGTGCCTACGGGCAGGCTGTGAGACTGACTTCCTCTGCCGACAGGAACCTTAGTGTTTGGTAGTGTCTTAGTTTCTTGTAGCATCAGGTCCCTGTTCTTTCTTATGTATTCTTATGAGAAGCGGAAGTGACAGTGGGAAGACCTATTCGGTCTATTCCTGCAATCACTTTACTGCCCTTCGAGCAATTCTTGAGGCTAGCCCTGCACCCTTTAAACAAGAGTCTTGGGAATTGTTTTCTACCTTTTGTTTTGGACATTACAGTATGATAGGGGGAATTTAAGTAGGGTTTGCTGGTATCAGTGTTTTTGGGTATTTGCAGGAACCTGTATCTTGCAGATGCTGGGGTGTGTGTGTGCCTGTACTTTAAATGAGCTAATAAGCTGAATTAACCAACTTATGGGGTCATACTAGTAGTCAGCCCTTGCTAGTCCAGCTGAAGTTCTGCGGTGTGGTAAAACATCCTCCAAGCTAGTTGTCTGTGTATGTTTAGAAAGTGTATCCTTGCTGATTAAAGAAGGCATTGTTATAACTCACACATTTGTCATAGCAAATTCTATCTGGGAAGGTGGGGCCACTCTTTTTCAAGGGCAGCTTGTAATGGTAGGATCAGCAATCAGGGGATGAGAATCCCCATCTGTCCCTGCTACAAGAGATAATAAAATCTCATCTAAAATGTTTGGGGAGGAGACAACAACAATATTATTATTATTTAATTACAAAGATGCTTGCTCTGCATTCATCTCTCTTACTCCAATAACCATCCTGATTTTTTTATCCCTAATGTAAGCACTTCACAACTCATCATACCAAATGGCTGACAACAGCCTTTATTGATATATAATGCAGTCTAAGATACTCCATATTTTGCTACCCTTCCCCCATAATGTTCAGCTGCCCAGGAAAGGCTGAGCCAGATTATGCTGTGTGTTTTCCTTGCTAACATCCCCCCTCAGAATAGCGTTTGCTTCTCTGCTTAATGCAGCTTTCCTAATGCAGCTTCACGTGGACTTAAAAATGACACAATGAGGACCTGAATATTCCCAGCTTTCCCCTCCTCCCAGCTCTGTCAACCACGTATTTAGCAAGGGAATCGCTACCTGCAGATGGAACAGGCTGCAGCTGCTCTGCTCCAAACGCAGCAGCATTTGTTCCTGCTTATACTTGTGTTTCTCTCATTTTGGGTGTAGGGGGGGGGAATAACTACCTTGAAAGCAAGGGAAGGAAGGAATGGAATAGCGTGGAGGGAAGCAAGCAGAACAGAGCGTATCATGTGCTTTAGCAGAGGCAGTTGCAGCACCGAATCATTAAGTCAGACTGCACCATTTTCTTCTCACCCTGTAACGAGGTGATGCTGGAAGCTACAAGGAGCTGTCCACCCCACCCACCCCTTTTCAGCAGCTGTACAGAGGTGGCGCCGTCCTGGCTCTCTGTCCAGAAGACAGAGCCCATCTGGAGGAATCCCTTTTCAATTTGGTGATATTTGTTTATAAGATGGATTTTTTTCAGTCGTCACAGGAAATCTGAAGTGCTTCCTGCTCTGTGTTAAGCTACTGCTGCACAGCTATCTGTACTGTGTCTGTCTGTCTGCATATGTGTTTGGGTGTGGGGGGCAATCAAGACCCTCTTACACTGGAATAGACCCATACTGTTCGGAATTATGGATGATGCAAAGGCTGAAACACAGCTGTGACCTATCACAGGGCGTCTTAGGAGGAAGAAGACGAGGAGACACAGAAGCAGATTGCCTTGTGAATTTCTGACTTCCAGCATCTCCTCATCATTTCTCTTCTGAGGCAAACAAACTACTTTGATACCTGTGGGGTAGGAATTGAGTCCTTTGAGCAGGTGTTCCCCTCTCCAAAATGGCACATGCTGCTGCTTCCATTAAAAAAGTTCGGGAGGCTGAAAACGAAGAAAGAGAGAAGGAGAAAGAGAGAGAGAGGAAAAGGCAGAGGAAAATCTCTAGGGAAAATCGGAAACGCAAGGTATGAGCGCACATGCCCCACCATCACCTTCCCTTCCCCCCTACCCATATACGACATGCATCCAGGTGTTGTCTGTGGGACACACAACACTGCATCCTTTTTTTTCTTTCCATCTCATAATTTCCATTTGCCCTGTAAGAATTGCTATCTGCTTCCATACAATGAAAGTAAATAAACTGGTAATTCTAGCTACATGGGTGCAAGCATTTGGTCATTGGGGCCAATACAGTTTTTGCATTGTATCTTCATCTTCGCCCTTTATCTTCAAAGGGACTAGGCTGTGTTTTGATAATTTGGGATCCAGGTGTGTCATGGCCTCCAGCTGTTTTGAAGCTGTTTACTGGCAGGGAGAATGGCAATCTTAGACTGTGCTTAATCAAAATAGGTTGTACACTTCAAGGTACCATTCCCCTTTTTCTCCCCAATTAAATGCGGTCAAATCATTAACATGCAGCCTGACATCAGATCCAAATGCTGCGAAATCCAAATGCATCAAATCCAAATGCTTCTAGTGCTTTCATTGCTGATATCAATAATTGATACTTTCCTATATTCTTGTATTAGTATTTCAGTGTGGTTTGCCCTATCTGCTGCAGATATATGACTTACTGGTTTTTGTTCTGCCTTCAGTTGAAAATAACAATCTGCAGTCTGTTCCTGTCTCTTCCAATACTGTGACAATAATTCTGGAGTCGTTCTTTTCTGAAGCAAGTGTAATATTGCTTACTGTTTTTGAGATGTGATTGATTAGGATTGGGAAAACAGTGACAATGAGTTGCCTTCCTTTTCACATGACAAATGCTGACCAGTGGCTCATTTGTTAGAGAAACTATAATTTACCTAGAAAAATCAATGCAGGTATGTGCTTCTATCCACTTGGGTTCCGTTCCGGACCCCAGTATGGATACCTGAAACCGTGGATACTTTTTAAAGATAGGGGAACATCAGTGGTTTTGCTACAACAAGGTAAAAAAAAAGATATTTTTTTCTGTTTCCCTATCTTTTACATAGGTATCCTAGTATCCATGGTTATCTGTGGATAACTATAACTGTGGATACCGAATCAGTGGATACTGGGGCATGTTCTGTTTTATATAGGAAGACAATATGCGAACAGTAAAAGTGCTGTGGAACACCTTGTAGGTATATATTTCCATTGAGAACACATTCACTGTCACACATATTTCTTTGAGTCACTTCATACATAAGATTTACCTTCATGGGTGTAGCCGTAGAGTCGATGTCCTACATGAATTTATTTATTTCCTAAGCCTGTGTGAAGTGGTGCTCAGATTTCAGAGGAGAGCAGAGAGGACCCAGACATTTAAATTTTGTGCTGGCCCTCTAACAGAACAATCTTATGCATGTCTACCCAGAAGTAAATGCCATTGCACTAAATGGGACTTACTACCAAGAAGCTGTACATAGAATTGCAGTCATAGCTACTGTTTTTAGAAGTCTACAGAGGGAATTAGGGTGTTAATTTTAATTAAGGGCCACCCCCCTTCCAGTTTGAACTCTAATGTTAACCTATGTAAGGAAAGCCACATGTTATGAGGGTTGCTATTGGCATAATGTCTGATTGCTATGTTTTAAGTAATCTATAGTATCCTGTATCTCTATACAAACAATTTACTGTTACATACCCAAGTAATTATCATTGTGGTAATTGTCGTACTTCATTTCTTTATTAGCACATTAGCACATTGCATAAACACTACTTCTTATTCCTGAGTACAAATGGTAAATTAACATAGGTCCAGCATTATAATTTAGAGATATGTGTAGCAAATCATCCTTGGTGTTTTCTCACAATATCTCTAGAATTCATCTAATTTCCATACATTCATTGTGCAATGAATTATTCAAACTGAATTCATTACTTTAAAAAAAAATTACGTATTCGTTAAGCTGCTGGATACCTAAGAGATGCTGTGATCTGTCTGATTCTCAAAGGCTTTGTTTTCAGTGTTCATTAAGTTGAATTAGAATTCTCTTTATCAGAACTCAAATGCCATTTCTAATATAGGTAGTGCTGGGCTGCCTGTAACATCCGTGCTGCAGGCAGACTGCGATTACTACACTAATCCCCTAAATGGGGCACTACAGCATAAGCCAGCTGTTTGACTATATCTCTGATCATTTTGTTCTTGAAAACACATACATTGGTTTACTGTGATGTATGGAATACAAATATGACTCACACTCAACACACAATGTCTGATTAAGAGGTCAGATGGTTTATACTGATCTGATTTTGGAGAGCTCTCCCCCTGTTTTTATGTCTGTTTTAAAGGGGATTCTGGATCCCTTTAATTGAAGTTGGGTATAATTAAATCACTACCTTCTGGCATCTTTGTTACAAACTGATATGTGGCCTTGATTGGAACCAGGCAGACAGTTGGTTCACATGTTAATAACATGTTGGCAGTCAAGGCTGAAGAGATCAGAATGTTCCTGTCTAAGGAGTGATAATAGGTCAGCACTCCGAATATACAGAGGAATTAACGTGCTTGTGTTTGCTTTGTTCCATTTACTATTTAGCCACCAGCCTCACTGTGTCTGACTTTGACTATAGCTGCCTGCTCACTGTTACATAAATAACCACCTTGGTTACACAGCAAACTTATTTCTTAGCATGGTGGATATGGTTTAAGCATGTTACCCTTTTCTTTTCTGTGGAAATATATATTAATGGAAATGCATAAGTTGTGTCCACCTTTGTGTCTAGAATAAAATAGAATTAAAGAAGAAATACCATAATGCCTCTGTGATATACAGATAAGAAATACAGATAAGCCTCTGTGATGAGATAATCCCCTCCTGAAAAGGCGAGATGATAAAAGGCAAATGAAACTAATATGCTTTGGTACTTTCTCAATAATGTCTTTGGAAGTGTATAAGCCCTGTGTTTATGTTTGTGTGTGTATATGTGTATGTGTGTGTGTGATTTCAGTAAGACAGACAAAACCTTATCTTTTGTATGTCTTCTTTGGCATGCCTTATTGTCTTTATATATGTCTCAAAACGGTTAAGGTTTAGGGTTTTCCAAAGAACAGATAATCACTGTGACTCTGAATGGAAGAAGTGGAATTCCTGGGGTCTCATTTTCCTCTGGTTGAAGATAGTAGGCTGGGTGTTCATAGGAGCCTCGAGGAGAGAAATGGTATTGGAAGAGGATACACTATGAAGACCATGAAGGGGAGAGAATAAGTGAATGGGGGCGCAATCCTAACCTGGAGTTATACTTGCACAGTTAGGCCAGCAAAGTCTGGCTGGCACAAGGGCCACCACAAAGTGTTTGGACCACTCTCAGAGTCAAGGAGGATGGCGTACATCTGTGTGCCGGCCTCTCTGATGCTGAGAGTGGTCCAAACGTGCTTTACAATGTCCCTTGTGCCAGCCAAACTTTGTTGGCCTGGTTAGGCCAACTCCTGGTTAGGATTGTGCCCTGGGTGGGTGTAGCCACCAGTCTAGTAATGAATTGAATAGCATGTAAGAATGTATGAGTATATTCAGTAAGGTGAATATGAATATATGGCAGAGCAAGGAGGATATTGTAAAGTTTAGGGTAGACTATAGGGTAGATTCAATCACATCTGAGAAGTGTAGTGCAGTGATTCACAAACTGTGTGCTGTGGCACCTGAGGATGCCATGGCAAGCTCACAGGGACACTGCAGGCTGTCCCCAGTGGCCTTCTTGCTCACCAGGTGCCACTAACGTGGATTGTGCAAGATCCCATGCAATTCTTGCACAATCCAAGTTGGCGGTGCCTGGGGTTGCTGGGAAGAAGTGTGCCATATGAAAGAGAGGTGCCATGACCACAGTAAGTTTTAAGAATTGCTGAGTTAGTGCATAAAAATGCACTAAGGAATGAAACCTCTGGTGGTGATTGACTGTTGCATGATTGCACTGAGCTAATTGCTAATTGAAGGATTTTGAGCTGCCAATATGTCTTCAGTATTTCTACCCCATGACTACTGCTTGCCCTTAACTAAGCTAATTCTTTGAAAAGGTCAACAGGCACGTGGGTGTGGGTGCACCTGTGGATATCATATACCTGGATTTTCAGAAGGCGTTTGACATGGTCCCCCACCAAAGGCTGCTGAAGAAACTTCACAGTCAGGGAATAAGAGGGCAGGTCCTCTTATGGATTCAGAATTGGTTGAGGGCCAGGAAACAGAGAGTGGGGATTAATGGGCAATTTTCACAGTGGAGAGAGGTGAAAAGCGGAGTGCCCCAGGGATCTGTCTTGGGGCCCGTGCTTTTCAACTTGTTCATCAATGACCTGGAGACAGGGACAAACAGCGAGGTGGCCAAGTTTGCGGATGACACAAAACTTTTCCGGGTGGTGAAGACCAGAAGGGATTGTGAAGAGCTCCAAAAGGATCTCTCCAAGTTGGGGGAATGGGCAGCCAAATGGCAGATGCGTTTCAACGTAGACAAGTGTAAATTGATGCACATTGGGGCCAAAAACCAAAACTTCACCTATAGGCTAATGGGTTCTGAGCTGTCTCTCAAGAGAGAGATCTTGGGGTGCTGATGGACAATTCAATGAAGGTATCGACCCAGTGTGCGGCAACAATTAAGAAGGCCGATTCCATGCTTGGGGTCATTAAAAAGGGGGTTGAGAATAAAACAGCCAATATTATCATGCCATTGTACAAATAGCTGGTAAGGCCACACCTGGAATATTGTGCACAGTTCTGGTTGCCGCACCTCAAAAAGGACATAGTGGAGCTGGAAAAGGTGCAGAAGAGAGCGACGAAAATGATTACGGGGCTGGGGACCTCCCTTATGAAGAAAGACTGCAACGTTTGGGGCTATTCAGCCTAGAAAAAAGGTACCTGAGGGGGGACATGATTGAGACATACAAAATTATGCACAGAAGGGATCGAGTCGATAGAGGGATGTTCTTTTCCCTCTCTCAAAACACCAGAACCAGGGGGCATCCGTTAAAACTGAGGGTTGGGAGAGTTAAAACAGATAAAAGGAAGTACTTTTTTATCCAGCGGGTGGTTAGTCTGTGGAACTCTTTGCCACAGGAGGTGGTGATGGCATCTGGTCTAGATGCCTTTAAGAGGGGTTTGGACGGATTTCTGGAAGAAAAGTCCATCGTGGGCTATAGGCAATGATGGATTGTGCAACCTCCTTACATTGGTGGTGGGCTACTTCAGAGTACCGGGTGCAAGGGAGTGGCAACAAGATGCAAGCCTCTTGTGTCTTGTGCCTCCCTGGGGCACCTGGTGGGCCGCTGTGAGATACAAGAAGCTGGACTAGATGGGCCTTTGCCCTGATCCAGCAGGGCTCTTCTTATGTTCTTATGTTCTTAAGCAGTCTCTAACTGCCCTCGGATGAGATGATCAAATCCCTAAGAAACAGCTAGGCAGGCAGGAGGCACTAGAGAAGGTGCAGGCCAACATAAGGGAACAAGGAATGGCACATAGTGGTCCAGAAGAATGAAGAATGGGGAAAGCCACAGGGAAGAGTCCTGATTCTCAATATACAGTACATCTAATAAAGCTGTATTTAGGCAATACCACTTCTAGCTGTGGATTTGGAGCTAATAAACTTGAATCCTGCTGCTCCATAGAAAAAGCTCTTCCATACATATATATGGTCTGTTAGAATATAAAATGCAGGACAGAGAATTGCCTATGGAGATTTGAGCTCTTTAGAGCAAATGTGCAATAAACATGTAATGTAAAAAAGTAGCTTTTTAAAAATGTATAAACATATAATTTTCATATATTTAAAATTATATATTAATATAATTATATAAAATATAATTTTATATAAAGTATGGTATGTAGTTTGGACCACACTTAGAGTCAGAAAGGCCAGCGCTCAGACATGCGCCATCTTCCCTCATTCCGAGAGTGGTCCAAACGTGCTTTATGGTGGCTCTTGTACCAGCCAAACTTTGCTGGGCTAACTGTGCCGGCCTAACTCAAGGTTAGGATTGTACTCTTAATTTGTGTCAAACCATGCCAAAAGTAAGCAAAAGCGGTGTTATTTCACATTTTGATCTAATGTTGATTTTATATAATGATTTGAGTAGAAATTCTCATTATTTAGCGTGCTATGTTGGTCACACACACACACACACACACACACACACACACACACACACACAAATCAGTAGCAATAGAAAACTGCTGTAACTTCATGACAAAGAAGTTCTTGCCATGTGGGGATGAGAACCTGACCGAGGGCCCAGAAAAGCATGTACAAATATGAAATATAGTACAGAAATAGAGATAAGATTTCACTGACGAACACAAAACGAATTGGAAGAATTCTATGAAGAAAATATCTGGCACCAGGGTTATACTTACTGTCAATCATAACACACACACACACACACACACACACACACACACACACACACACAATGTAAAGAGATATTTGGCCCATGCTGGTTGCATGGTCTTTGATATTGTTTAAATATAGAGATCAAACAACATTTCCTTCCTTTCCTGACATCATAGTCTGACAGGGTTTATGGAACATAAAGCACATTCAAATTAGAAATTTATAAAACTATTAACAGAATGAAAAGTATGGCTAGGCATTTTTTTCTCCCTCTCACAATTGTCCTCTAATGTGGCAATAGATTTAGGAAAGGGCAAAGGAGTTACAAAACATGTAATAAACTTACAAATTCAATCAACGAAAACATAGTGGAGGAACGTTGTTCAGATGGCTATAAAAAAAGAATTAGAGTAATATATGGAGGTAGGTCTGTCAACTACTATTAGTTGTTATAGCTAAGCAAAACCTCCACATACAAAATGCAGCATAGGTGCTATGTGTAAACTACAGAAGTCTGGTGTGTTTATGAGCTTCATCTGGGTTGCCACTCTTGGAAACAGAATGGTGGCCTAAATGGATCCGTGGTCTGTGCCAACAGTGAAATGTTGTCCTCTTCGTTTTTCTAAGTAGTTGTTAAGGTGTAAAGGGGTAAAATGGGAAGTTAGAGTAAAATAGTGAGATGGATAGTCCCATAACCCTGGGAAGGAGGGAAAGGATTAAAGAGATGAAGTAAGAAACTTGAAGCTGTCAGCGCTGTAATTGTATTAGTAAAAGGAGAAAGACCTTGAAAGCAGATAGCACCAAGGTGCAGCTGGAAGCACTAAGTTGATGGGAATACTCTTGAGGAAGAAATAACATCATATGCACCTGGAGAAGGATTACTGATTGCCCCCTTCACGTGGCTGAAGAAGGGTTGGTGAGGTTCAAAGGGATACAATGAAATGATTGGTGGAGAGCCCTTGAAGGTTTTGATAGAGAGTTCTTATAAAAGAAAGGGTTTTCTCCTTTGGAAGCCAAGCTGTTTGTATTCTGGATTGGGAGGCTGCTGTTTTAACAAACTGATCAAGGACTGTGGAAGCCCTGCTGCCTCAACCAGGGTAGTGAGAACCTTAGCTAAGTTGGAATGGTTTTGTTTTATTTAATGTATGTGTGTGTGTTTTTATAACCAGGATTGAATAAGGTCTCACCTTTTGGTGAGAAGGATTTCCTTTGTAAAGGTCTGAATAAAATGTAATTCTTGCCAAATTGTTAATTGTAATCATTTCATGGGAAGTAGCATGTTGACCCTTATTTGAGAGAGATACCCAGACCAAGATTGGTGAGCGTGATAACTGAGGTATAGTCTTGAGAGAAGTTGAGCCTGTACAGTGGAGTCCGGGAGAGACTAGCTGTCCCTGTGGAGAGGGCTCAAGGCTCAGAAATTTGGAATATACCAGGTGTCCCCACCAACAAGGTCACAGTAGTAATATTTCAAAGCTCCTCATCCCCTTTGTGACATAAGTGGATTATTACTTCTTAACTTGGCATGAGAATAACTATCTATTTGTTTGCTCAGTAGTTAATGGGAAAAATGTATTTGCTTAGATTTATTTATTTATTTATTTGATTTGTATCCCGCCTTTCCGCCACAA